>CM034544.1:20457135-20739396 GCA_020002185.1 Paraescarpia echinospica
CGATAGAGCGCGAAATCGTAGCCAGCATGCCGAAAACGTTGAAAGAGAAGACGAGACTGCTGATCGAAAAATGAAAGCCGATCCGTTGTCTCGATGGAACGATCGCGGTGAATTCGTGTACGACGGTAAAGCGATCGCGGGGAGTAATATGGTCGATCTAGTAAACGATCTCATGCGAACGAGATCGAAGACGACGGCGCCCGTAGGATGGCGGGAGTTCGGAATGCACATGAAGGATATGAATATCCCTATGGAATTCGTAGGCAACCCGCGCTATCGTTCGTACGTGGAGCGACGACGGAAGCAGCTACTAGAAGAGAGGATGACGAGACCGTCGACGTCTAGTTCATCAGCAGCGCCGACTGAGCGGAGACGTCGTATGCGAGGCGAACCTAAACGCAGATCCGTTTCGATGGACGTCACGGCGTGGGATACGTTGTCGTGATGACGTCACGACGAGCGATCATCATCGTCGTCGTCGTCGGTTTCATCATCGCGCTTATCGCGTTCTGTATAATCGTATCATCGTCGTCGTCGTCGTCATGGTGTCCGGGTGGAGTCGTCGTCGTCCAAAACGAAAGCCTCGACAGCAACGAAACGTCGACGAGGACGACGACGAGGAGCTGAATAACGCGTACTTCGATCCGAAACGGGTGGGGAGTTACGGAGGCGTCGACGCGTTGCACCGGGCGTCGAAGCTCCGACGTCCGGCCGTCGAGAGGTGGCTAGCGTCGCAGGACGCCTATACCCTACACAAACCGGTTAGACGTCATTTCAAACGACGTCGCTTCATCGTGGGCGGTCGAAACCAGCAGTGGCAAGCCGATCTGGTCGACTTGAATAGACTGAAAACGCACAACGACGGTATAACATTCCTATTGACGGTGATCGATGTGTTTTCGAAGCGGGCGTGGTGCGTTCCGTTGAAGAATAAGTCCGGAGCGTCGCTCGTCGCGGCCTTCGAGCGCCTGCTGAACGACGACGACGAGACGCCGCACACGCTGCAGACCGATAAGGGGAGCGAGTTTTTGAACCGACCCCTGCAAACGTTGCTAAAGAGTCGCGGCGTTCATCATTTCGTGACGCATAACGAGGAGACCAAAGCGAGCGTCGTGGAACGGTTTAATCGAACTTTGAAGACGCGTATGTGGCGCTATTTTACGAAACACGAAACGCTGCGCTACGTAGAGGCGTTACCGGATTTCGTGCAATCGTACAACAACGCCTACCACCGAACCATCGGTAGGACGCCGGCGAGTGTCGACGCGACGAATCAGGAGGCCGTATGGCAACGACTGTACGGGGGTGGCGACGGCGTCGAACGACGACGAAAACCGAAACTACGCGTGGGAGATCGCGTACGTACCAGCACGACGAGGGGTCATTTCAAAAAAGGATACATGGCTAACTGGAGCGAGGAGCTGTTCACCGTCGTAGAGGTGCACCCTTCCGAACCGCCCGTTTATCGCCTCAAGGACGACGCCGAGACGTCGATAGAGGGCGCCTTCTAAGAACAGGAACTACAACGCGTAGTCGTTCCGAAAGACAAACTATATCGCGTAGAGGCGGTTATTCGGCGTCGTCGACGTCGTGGCGGCGGTTCGGAGGCGCTCGTAAAATGGAGCGGATATCCGGCCTCATTCAACAGCTGGATCGACGCCGAGTCGCTCGTGGACCTATGAATCGTTGGATGCGTCACACCGGCTGCTGGCGACTGCACGAGGCGGGACTATGCAACGGCTCTTCGTTCTTACCGTATAAAGGTCCCTGTTGCATCGACAGGACGCAGTGGCGCGACGATGTGCGACGACGACGAAACTACCTCGAGTGGCGAGCGTCGAACGAACGCCGACGAATCGTCCGTCGTCGACGACGAGCGCAACGCGGACTCCATCGACGCTACAACAGCAACCGCCGCCGAACCCGTTCCATGGCGAATCTGCGGCAACGAATGCCCTAAGGCCGAAATCGTGTTCCTCTGTCAGGTCGTCGTCCTGTACTTCGTCATCGCCGTTAGTATATACAATCTGACGAAAGGTCAAGGTGACTCCAACCTGTGGACGGCGCTGTTGAGCGGCTGTCTCGGTTACCTGCTCCCGAGTCCGTCTATTAGTGTCAGCGTAGGCGACGGTCGACGACAACGCGATGGCGGTCTCGTCTGATTTTTACCTGACGCTGCCGAGCAACGCGTCTATGAAACGTCACCCCGAAAATAAGTTGACGCACTACGTCACGACGTTGCCGCGACGTTTCGACCTGTCGGGGGAGTGGGAATGCGGCGCCGTGTCGGTACAGTATCCGCACACGTGGTACAACGTGAGAAAGAAGGACGCCTACTTCTATCTGACTTGCGCGGCGGGCGAACGGGGCGTTTACACGCAGATAGACGAAGAAGGCACGACCGTGCTGATATATCGTCAGACGACGATTCCTCACGGTTTCTACAACAACGTTTATACGTTGTGCAACAGGATCAACGAGGCGTACACGTTCGAGTACGAAGGTCGCGATACGGTGACCATGTCGGCGGGCATCAAGAGTCTGTACGTGTACACGGATCTCGTGGAACCGCGCGTCGTCGGTGACGTGTTCGCGCCGCTCCTTCGAAACATCGCCGTCCGCGGTGAGAACGGTGACGTCGTTTCGGAATCGTTCGTTCGCGTGCAATACGTTAAGCTGATGCGGAATCAATTCGACGAGGTCGAAGTCGATATAAGAGACGATCACGGCCAACCGATACCATTCGAGCAGGGGAAGGTGGTGACGACGCTTCACTTCAGACGTTGTAAATCGAAATTGTTTTAACATGTCGTCGAAGAACCCGTACGTGGACTACTACGTTCGTCAGGTCGGCGGACAGCTGCCGGTCTTCGTCGGCGCTCGGGGTCAACGAGGTCACGGTCTGGGTAATCTCTTCGGGAGTCTGTTTCGAAGCGCCATGCCGCTTATCAAGAGAGGCGCGATGGCGCTGGGAAAACGGGCGCTCAACACCGGCATGCACGTGGCGCGCGACGTCGTCGCCGGCGGCAATCTGAAACAGTCGCTAAAAAGGCGCGCGAAGGAGGCCGGCGCCGATCTTATCGACGGCCTATTGAATCCGCAGGCGGCGTCGCCAAAGAAGAAGAAGAAGAAGCAAAAAAAGACGCAGCAGCAGCGCCGTCCCCGCGTCGGCGTAAGGAGAGCGCGCTTAGCGGCGACGACCGTCAGTAGACGGAAAAGAGCGCGTCGAACGGACATATTCGACGAGTAACGATGGAGCGCGCACTCGAGAACGGCGGTCAGTGGACCGTCTACCAGTCGCCGTACTTTCGAGTGCGCGTCGTAGTGGTGGTGATGCCGCCGCGCGGAGGAGATTCGATCCTGCATACGCTATTAAGTCAACTCGACGTAAGAAAAACCGCGGCGGCGGCGGCGGCGGCGGCGGCATAAAGAGAGCGCGGCTAACGGCGACGGTCGTCAGTAGGCGGAAGACGTCGAACGGTCGACAACGATGGCGTTCGTGAACGGCTCGACGTGCGAGGGCGTGAAGGCCGAACTGGAGCTGTTCAGCGGACCGGTGACGCAGACGAGCATCGAGAGTAGTCATTGGACCGTCTACCAGCCGCTGACGACTCTCGACGCCGGCGGCCCTATCGAGTTCCTCGTGCCGGGTTCGGGCGAAGACTATACGGACCTGGCGAGCATTCAACTGTACGTGCGCTTCAAAGTGACGCGGGGGGACGGTACCGATCTGGCGGCCGCGGCCGCGGTGGCGCCGGTCAACAATTTCCTGCATTCGATGATCAGTCAAATCGACGTGTCGCTGAACAACACCCTCGTGACGCCGTCGACCAATACGTACGCGTACCGGGCCTACCTCGAGACGTTGCTAAGTTACGGTAGCGACGCGAAACGTTCGCATCTCACGGCGTCGTTGTGGTACAAAGACACCGCCGGACGGATGGACACGCTCGGCAACGCCAACCTCGGCTTCGAGGCGCGACGCGTCGCGACGGCCGATAGCCACGAGGTGGAGATGATGGGACGCCTGCACGTCGACGCGTTTATGCTAAACAAACACCTACCGAACGGCGTCGACACGAAAGTGCGCATAGTGCGCGCGAAGGACGCCTTCTCGCTGATTGGCGCGCAAGTCGTACCGGGGTGGCGCATCGTGCTGCAGGCGATTCGACTGCACGTGCGAAAAGTGAAGTTGAACCCGGCCGTCCAGATGGGACATATCAAAGCGTGGGCGTTGGGAACGGCTAAGTTTCCGATGCGTCGCGTCGACTGCAAATCGTTCTCGATAACGGCGGGCGCGCTATCGCACACGCACGAGAACCTGTACATGGGCGCGATTCCGAAACGCCTCTTCCTGATGATGATCGACAACGTCGCCTACAACGGCGACTACACTAGAAATCCGTTCGACGCGCGTCACAACGACATAAACTTCCTGTCGCTCGTCGTCGACGGACGTCAGGTGCCGAGCAAGCCGCTGCAGCCGGACTTCCCGCACAACCGGTACGTGCGCAGCTACATGAATCTCTTCGAGGCGACCGGAAAGGCGTTCGAGGACGAGGGGAACGACGTATCGCGCACGGACTTCGGTGCCGGCTACAGCATCTTCGGTTTCGACCTGACCCCCGACTGTTGCGACGGCGACCATTTCAACGTCGTGCGTCAGGGGTGCGTGGGCGTCGATATGCATTTCGGGACGGCGCTACCGCTTCCGGTGAACGTCGTCGTGTACGCGGAATTCGAGACGGTGATGGAAATCGACAGGAACCGGAACGTCATTTACGACTGGTAGTAACTATGGATACGTTTCAACTGATGCGTCGTCTGGAACTCGATACGTACGCTAAACGTATCGTCGTCGGCGTCGTGCCTAAAGACGCGCTACTTACCGCCGCCGCCGGCACCACCTACCCGACGGCCTTCGTGTGCAACACCGACGACGGCGGCGAACCGGGACAGCACTGGGTGGCCGTCTACGTCGGCGCCGACCGACGAGGCGAGTACTTCGATTCGTACGGTCTGCCGCCGCTGCACGCCGACTTCCGCGCCTTCCTGCGCCGCCACTGCGGCGACGCGTGGACGTACAACGACAAGCGCCTGCAGAGCGTCATCTCTAACGTGTGCGGACAATATTGCGTCGCCTACCTTCTCCTCCGATGTCGCGGGATGCCGTTGACGACGTTCCAGAGCCTATTCGGCACCGATAGGGTGAACAATGACTGTCTCGTACACGATTTATTAAAACCTCATTAACCACCGCTTGTAGTAGAAATAAAAACGAACAAATGATGTATACAATTGTTGGTGTTTATTATTACCCACACATACATACATACAGAAACTACCCCTAGGGGGGTGGTGGGGGTTAGGTTAGTAGTAGACGAGTTAGACGAGTTAGACGAGTTAGACGAGTTTACGAGTTAGACGAGTATCGGCGCCGTAGTGACGCCGTCGTCGAGCACGCGGCGTTTAGCGTAGAAGTAGCTCAACGCCGCGCGCTCTTGAACGTACGTCAACACGGACGAGTCTTTCACTTGGAAACCGCGGTTCCAGCCGACGCCGTTGCGACGGTCGCGCAGTACGGCGAGGAAGGTGTGCTCGTCGATGTCGGCGTTCTGTCGCTTGCTCAGTCCCTTCGTGCTGTACTTCGGACCGGCGACGCCGCCGAAGCAGTAGTAGGTTTTGCTGCACAGCGCCACGATCCCGTCGCCGCGCCACTCTTCTTTGAAGAGACCCGGCGTTCGACGATCGAACAGGCGTCGGCGCGCGCAGCAGGCCGCCACGCCGTCCCACGCTAGTCCGGCGACGCGCCGTCGTACGTAGGCGTCCACGTGCGCGTCGCAGCATTCGGCCGGAAACCAGAGCGAACGATTCCGGAAGTAGTGTTCGCGACGTTCTTCCGGTACGAGCGCGTCGACGTCACGTCCGGCTAGGGCTATGTACGCCGAGTCGGTGTCCATAGCGCAGTACTGGAAGAGCGGACGGGGAATGTAGGCGTCGACGAAATCGTAATAAAATTCCAGCATTCTCAATTTTGCGTACTGCAATACGAAATAGCCGATATGTATCGGCAGGCCGTAGACGATTTTACGCTTATTCAGCGCCACCTCGTACAGCGCGTCGTCGACGACGACGTCCAGTTGCCGGAAGCGCCGATTGTTGACGAGCATCGACGCGCCGACCGGCGTCGCGTACTTGATTTCCCGGTGCCGATCGACGCGCGTAATCGTTTTCCCGTAGGAACTGTTCCCGAGAAGTTTAAATGTATCGGCGATGATCGATTTGTCGGGATCGATATCGCCCTCGCGGCGCGCCGTCGAAACCGCGTCGCCGAAGCGGCGAAAGCACGCTATCGGCGCGTACTCGACGATCTGGTAGACGCGCTCGACGACGAGCCCGTGCGCCAGATACCAGCGTAGGAGCGGCGTCGCGAGCAAGATCGCCGCGCCGAAGTAGCTACCGACGAGCGTGCGTTGAGGTCGCGTGAGGAGATCGTGCGATTCGGCGTAGTCGCGCATGAACGGGCTGAGATCGTCGCGCACGATATCGACGTTCTTGAATACCGGCTGCATCTCGGCGAACTTGTCGCGCAGCGCTTCCGGTACGGCGATATCGCACTGCACGAGGCCGAACAGAGAGCCGTCGCGCACCGCCTCCAGTATCGTCGAGAGCGTAATGGCGGCGGTCGGTTGCCATCGTGACGCGTCGGGCGGCGTCGGCACCGCCGGCGGTTGCACGGCGTGCCACTGGCACTCCCACATTTCGACGACTTCGTCGACGAAACGGCGCAGGTAGGCGGTCACGGCGATCGTCGCGGCGTACAGCGTCGTCATCGGTTGACCGTTGACGGCGTTCGTCGTCACGTGCGCCTGACACGTCGGGCAACCGTGAAAATAGCAGCCGTGAAATTGGTACGCCGTTCGCGTGGCGGCGCACCAGCCGTCGACTCGGTGCTTTCCGATGCGCTTCTCGCGTCCGTTCAACTGGTGACGTATACGCGCGCCGGTTTCCGCCTCCACGCGCGTCAACCACTCCACGGCCATACGACCGTAGCGGTGCACGCGTTCCGCTCGAAAGGCGTTCTCAGCGCGTCGGCGCGTGTACCAGCCCGTCGGCATCTCCTGCATTATCGCCCATAGATAGAGGCCGTTTGCGTCGAAGCCTACTATCGATCGGCACGGCGCGCCGCCACGAATCGACGTCACGTCGGCCTCGTGGTGGCGCGCGAAGATGATCGACGGGCCGCCGACGATCTGCGCCTGCAGCAGACGGTGCAGATCTTTGTTCGGCTCGTTGAAGAGCGAGAAATGGATCGACTTCGGCAGGTCGTTGAACAGGTACAACAACGTCAACCCCGGTACGCTGATGGCGTCCTTGAACATGTCGATACGTCGGCGCCGATAGAAGGCGAACTGGCGATCGACGGCCTCGAGAAACGGCGCCACGTCACGATTGTTATACCACACAAGAAAATCGCGCATCGACGTCATGCCCTCGTCGCGCCACGCCGTCGCGCAAATCTCGTACGCCTCCGCGGAGATTCCCTCGCGTTTCAGCTGGCTGTAGAAAGCTTCGCGCGACGGCAGGGCGGTTTCGTCCAGACGCGACAACGCGTCGATGTGCTCGTACGGGAAGTAGCCCTTCGTTGCCGAGCAACCGTACGCTTTCAGAAAGCGATCGTAGCTAACGCCGGGCGCGAGGTAATTCGTTATGTCCAGGAACTTCAACGTCGTCGTCGACAGGCACATGTAATTGTTCTGACGTTTAATGGTAAACGCCGACGACGTGTGCTGCGCGTCGTCGGTTATGAGCAGGGGGGTCAAGTACTTTTTGACGACGTTCAAGTCGTACTTACCCGAATTAAATCCCAATACGGGCATTTGTCGAAGGTACGTCCACAGCCGGTCGGCGAGAGTGGCGTACGGTGACGCGTCGGCGTCGTCGTCGTCGTTGCATCGTCGCCGCCAGTCGGCGTCGAGCGCGTCGAGCGCCTCGAAGGTCGCGTCGTAGCGGGGACGTAGAATCGCGCACGCCGCCGCGCTCACCGCTTCCAGGTCGTCGATGAGGCGACGCGCGAGTTCCGACGAATCGCCGGTCGTGACGTAACAGCGCGCCGCTTCGTGACCGGGCACGTTCGACGCGACGCTCACGCTGAGCAGTTCGTGTCGCGCGATCCAGCGGCATTTGTCGCTATTCGTCGGCAGATCGTTATCGGCGAAATAGCACTCGAAATCGAACGTCGCGCGGTACGGGTAGTAGCGCAGGTCGTCGTCGCCGACGTCGATGCCTTCGTCGTCGAGCCGCTCGAATACGGACGCCGTCGGTCGGTAGACGCCGCCGGGGAACACGTGACGAACGCCGCCTTCGCACGTCGCTTCGTGACGTCGTAAATTGCGCGCTGTCCGCCAGAGGACGCTGCCGCATTTCCCGCACTTGTACGTTTTCGTGTACGCGTGCCGATCGCTTATGTACGAGAAGTGCGACTCGTACAGGTTGACGTTCAGCGTCGTGGGGTGCGCTTCGAGCGATCGACGGACTAGTTCGGCGACGTCGTTCGTCAGTCGACGATAGACGACGACGTTGATGCCGAAAACCGTCTCCACGCGATCCAGTTCGTTCAGGCGCACGCCGCCACCGTTCGAGGTCGTCGCCGTGTCGCGACGATACCGCGCGTGCAGACGTTTAGCGTCTTTCGTTAAACGGTTCGTATGACGGATACTTTGACCTCGTCGGTGACCTTGCAGGTGAAGGGCGATGCATCGGAAGAGACACAGATGGTCGTCGTAGGGCGCGCCTCGAACATCGTTCGTCAACGACACGATGGACCTGTTGAGGCGCACGTAGGCGGGAAGCGTCGTCACGCCAACGCAGCCGATAGGATGATTGATGATGACGTTCACGAAGTAGGTGGCGTTAGTTACGAGCTCGACGATCCATCCCGAGTCGGGACGCTGCGCGATGGCGTACTGCAGTACGTCGGTAGTGCGCACGGCGTCGAGGAATCGTTCGAATGAACGGCTATCGGTAACTAGGGCGGGTGTTTCGAGGAGGCGTCCGCAACAGTTACACGAAGAATGAAAATATCGGTACCGACCCGACACCTTGTGGCGTAATACAAAACCATAACTAACGTTAATTTTAAACGCGTTCTTTTGCGCGCGAAACATTTCCCTCAGACGCGGTTCGAGTACGAGCGTACTCGTACAGGCGGTCATACGATAGTTGTAACGCGACTGTATGACGCCGCGCGCCACCGACGTCTCTATGCTACGCCGGTGCTCGTCTACGACACGCTGTAGATCGTCGGGCGACGGCGGCGCGCTAGCGGCGGCCTCCACTGATTCACTACTAGGTGGCGACGAACGGCCACACTGCAGCCTCAGATGTCGTAGCATAACGTAACGCGTGGTGTATAGCTTGCCGCATTTTGGGCACTCTCGACCTTTTACGCATAGCGCTTCGTCGCCGCACTTTTTCGAACTCTTTACGTGTCGTTCTAACATCGACTGCGTCGCGAAATAGCGCCCACATTTCGGACATTGCCATGACGATGGTGGTGGTGGTGGCATTCTCTCTAATGAATATTTTTCGAGCTTCGCTATTTATAACGGCGACGGTGACGGTGGTGGTGGTGGTGGTAAGTACACCCTAGCGGGAAGAATGTGTGGTGGTTTTTCTAACTAACCCTAGCGGTGGTGTGTAGCGGGAAGAATGTTCTAACTGTGTGGTGGTTTTTCTAACTAACCCTAGCGGTGGTGTGTAGCGGGAAGATTTTTCTAATGTTCTAACTGTGTGGTGGGTGGTTTTTCTAACTAGCGGTGGTTTTTCTAACTAGCGGTGGTTTTTTCTAACTAGCGGTAATTTTTCTAACTAGGTAACTCGGAAACGGAAAGAACATTTTCAACGTTTTATTCGGTACTTTTACAACAGTGTGAAGCCTTCGTTTCGATAGCAAGCAAATGTTCTCTATTCTACTAGTGTTCGTTCATTCCAGGCCGCTCCGACGTTGCACGTACGTGTGTACGGCCGACTCGAGTTGCACGCGATTCATGTAATCTCGCCAATTCGTCCCCAACAACCAGTTGGATACAAATTGGACCAAATACAATTCTCCTGCACGGCCCGTTTGCGGCTGCTGATCACCGGAAGAAATCGTCACCGTAGTCTCGCTTAGTATATGGACTAGTCTCGTAAAACACGGAATAAGTGATCGTCGTAGGAACGTTTCCATGACCTCGTTGAAGTGCCGCGTCACGATACACCCCGGCTTAACGTAACGTTGCATGTAGACGCGATTCGGCCGCCCCGCGCGATAGCCGGCCATGTGAACGTAGGGGCAGCCTTCATTTGATTCGCATAGCCCGCAATGGTCTCGTGCCTTCTCCAGAACCATTTCGCCGATAGTCTCGGCGATGAGATCCATAGCCAGTCGTTCGTAACGTACGATCAACTGACTCCGGCTCGGCACGACGAGTTGCCGACACGTCCCCAGCTCCTCCGATACGCTCCAGTACGGCCCCATCGTCGCCAGGCTGTCGTTATACGTCGGTGGAGGGGGGCGCGTTCGGGGCGATCCTAGCGCCTCCTCGATTATCGCCTCCAATACGTGAGCGTCACGTACTCCTCCGCCACTACCCTACAGCACAAAGCAGTTCTACTCTTTACGTGATATCACCGTCAGCAACGCGTGTATGAAGTCGCTCATACATTCACGTCTGGTGTGTTGCATCAGAGCGTCCTACAACACATTATTATGATTAGTCCTCATCCTCCTTCTTCTCCTCCTCCTCCACTGACCCCGCCGGCACACCCCGTTCCAACAACGTTCTTACGAACGTTGCAACCTCGTCGTACTGAGCGCGAATCCTTTCGTTGTTCGCAAGCATTTTTTGGAGTACGCAGCGCACTTCCTAAAGCACATAAAGCACAACTGTTAGTACATCAAACTACTACGAAATAGGCTTGCTTCATAGGCCAACCAAAACGCTCTTATATATTGTTCGGCCGACTCGGCTAATAGTTCAAAGCTCTGCTTGCTTAGTTCCAGCCCCTGACGATCTCTCATTCGTTGTCGTTCGTTGGCGTGCTTCAATAAATCTACCAGTAGCGGCCAATTTTCCTCCTCTTCCTACAAACAACACAACAACAACAACATTAGTCATCGTTGTCGTCATATCTTTTTAGTGTGCGGACTGTATACGAGGGGTCCCCGTTCCAAGTCGTCTTCCGCACACTAATCTCCACTTTAGTACCGGTTAACTCGAGCACGGTATCGCGGAGATCCTCCTCGTTCAATTCCGTCAGGTACTCGGCCGTGAACTCGACGAGATTAGACATTTGGCTATCGAACAACGTAAGCCAAAGCTCATCTTCGTCCTCCTCGCCGTCCTTCACCATCACACGCAACGCGAAGAAATATTTCGGTACAAACACTTCCCCGTGCGTTCGACATATCAGGGCCCCATCTTTGTTTGTCTGTAATTTCCGGCGACAACGGGAACATCCCAAATAGGTGGTGCCGGGTTCGCCTTTGTACGAGACGGCCTCGATCGTAACGGGTGACAGGATTCTATATACGCCGTTGACGGCGCACTTCAGATGTCTCAGACTCACCGCTGTGGCGCGTGTCGACGCCGTCGATTCACGTTCCATCGAACCGCTCCGCGACAGGACCGGGGGCTGCGCTGCCGTCTCGTCGGGCTGTTCCAAGCGCGCCTCTTCGGCGCTCCGTTTTCGGCCGACCGTCAACGGGGCCGCGATCAGCGTAACGGGACGCTTAACGGGCGGTGACACCCCCGTTGACAAGGCTGCAATCAGTGCCGAAGGTTGACTGCTGCTGGCCGCCGCCTTCATCGACTGCTTACGCGGCGCCTTCGACTTTTTTGTTTGTTGTTGTTGACTTTCATCCGCCATGTTGCGGAAGAACGTCTGCTGCTTGCTGCTCTGTAGAAAGAATACACGGTTAGAAGTTCGGCGTCATACAATATAACATTTTCTCACCCGTTTTATACCTTTTCCAAATAACACGCATGCGCACTTCACCCTAATACGTCATCTTATTCAATTATCAGTGTGAGTGCCTCGTACATTTCAGACATTTTGTTTTCGAAAAAAAGCATCCGGTCACCTCGGTACATTCGCCGTTAAATCTCTCCTTACATCGATTTTCTCTAATATCGATGCACCTCGCGTGTCCTGACTCCACAGAGAATCTATACAACGTTTAGTTTCGTGCTTTTAACGTTTCGTTTATTGTTTTTGAAATGTCATTGTCTACACTATAACGCGCATGCGCACTTCACTCATATCCTTATCTTTTTTCAATTATCGTCGCGCATACTTCATCCAACCCAGGCATTTTGTTTTCGGAAAAAAGTTAGCGTTCACGTCAGTGCATACATCGTCAAATGTGACTTTTACCGCAAATTTCTCTAATATCTATACATCTCGTGTGTCCTGATCCCCAGCGATCTTATACAACGTTTTATTTCGCGCTTTTAACGTTTCATTTATCGTTTGTAAAAATCCATTGTTCTCCGTTCACATTCCAACTCGTTAAGTCACGCGCAACAGATGTCACACATGTGCGCTTAACGCATTCCGTTTACTCTCCGAGGAATTTGTTTTAGGAAAAAAAGCTAACGTTCACGTCAGTGCATTCATCGTCAAATGTGACTTTTACCGCAAATTTCTCTAATATATACGCATCTCGTGTTTCCTGACCCCCCAGTGATCGTATATAACGTTTAATTTCGTACTTTTAACGTTTCGTTTAACGTTTGTAAAAATCCCTTTGTTCTCCGTTCACATGTCAATCAAAATCAGTCGTAGTGTCATGCGCCGCCGCCACCGCTGTTTTCACGACGCGCACATTTCATACACGCTTTTACAACCACGCAAACACGTCGTCTCCACCCATCGCTCTCACAACATGGCCACAACGAAACCACGGTAAGACATTTTATTTAAATGCACGTTTTTATTGTTGTATTTAAACAGTGCTTACTATAACATGCATGCATTTTATTTAAATGCATGTTTTTATTATTTAAATGTTTTACTAGTATGCACGTTTTTATTGTTGTAATGCATGTTTTCACTAGTTTTGCATGCATGCATTTTATTTAAATGCACGTTATTTAAATGCATGTTTTTATTATTTAAATGTTTTACTAGTATGCACGTTTTCACTAGTTTTACCGTTTAAACATGCATGCATGCATTTTATTTAAATGCACGTTTTTATTGTTAAACACATGCATGCATTTTATTTAAATGCACGTTTTTATTGTTGTTTTTATTTAAATTGTTTTATCGTTTAAATGCATGTTTAATGCATACTAGTACGCATTTTACCGTTTAAACATGCATGCATTTTATTTAAACAATGTATTTTACCAAGACAGTATTTACTATCTCACTCATTTTATTCATCCTTTGTCTATTTCATAGACCGATCCAACTGCCTACAAGGGACGGATATACCCCGCGTAGGGCGATTGTCCTCCCCGACGCGTCGACGACAAAGTCGACACCAACATGCGAGGTCACGCCGTCCGTCCGTGCGCCGGCTTCGCCAGCGTCGGCGTCCAATGTCACAGCAGCAGCAGCTTACGACAGTGACGATGAAATTGTTCCCGATCTAGCGCGCGTGTTTCTCATGAAGCTACCTAACGGCCTATGGAGAACACTAACGCCTCCAGAACTCTATCGGCGGGAAGGCTTCGGTCTTCCGCCGGCCTCCTCGCCGGCGACCGACAGGCGCCAACCCGTCGGTCGCGGGCGAATGCTGCTATATTAATAAATATTCCAGTCACTACTCACGTTTTCACGCGTCAATTTTCAATGCATAAACACCCTACTGAATGTTAGTGTATTTATGCATTTGATAATCCCACGACTAGACGTATTTAAACGCATTGCTTTCGTTTTAATCCGTCCACCAGAACAACGCCGTTAGCCAGCTATGCTGTCATCCAGGGGTCAAAGACCAGTAGGGCAGCAGCCCTTATCGCTGCAGCAGTCGTCGTCGCTCCTCTTGCTGTCAACATCACATACGGGGACATCTCAACGTTTATACAATGGTTTTAATACACAATGGTTAGCGTATTGCTTACGTCAGCGCAACTCCTACCCCAGCGTATTGCTTACGTCAGCACAACTCCTACCCCAGTTATAAGTGGTCCGTTTATACAATGATTTTAATACACAATGGTTAGCGTATTGCTTACGTCAGCACAACTCCTACCCCAGCGTATTGCTTACGTCAGCACTACCCCAGTTATAAGTGGTCCGTTTATACAATGGTTTTAATACACAATGGTTAGCGTATTGCTTACGTCAGCACAACTCCTACCCCAACGTATTGCTTACGTCAGCACAACTCCTACCCCAGTTATAGGTGGTCCACTTCACTTTAGCGTGGTTATAAAGTACGAAACTAAACTTATATACTTTAGCATGGTTATAAAGTACGAAACTAAACTTATATACTTTATTATTAAACGCATTATTGCTTACGTCAGCGCGCTCTAGGTACGGCGTTGATCGCTAGGACTAAAATACTCTCCGCACTCACCGCTAGGTGGCATCTCTCTAGTGTACTGTCAATCATCCAATTAGTATCAAATTACATCGCTCATCAATCACGTTTTTTATAAGTAGGTTTCCCAAACTCATTAGTGTCAACCACAAAGCCTTTGATCTTTTTTTATGCATAGGATTAGTCTCGCATTTTTGCTGACTCAGCGATGTGCCCGAAAACGATTAGTGGTCATTAAATTCGTTTTTATAAGTAGGCTTTTGAGATCGTACAGGTCCTACTATCTACTACCGTTCCCCCAGAACCTTGGAAATGTGCCCCCGTGCCCTCGTTCATGTTACAATAAGCTGATGCAGCCACGAACTATTTGCAGCAAGTACCCCCATCGTCCTCCGAAGTCACCAGTCGAGCTGAGACAGCGGAGAAGTTGGTGTTACAGCGCAGCAGCGAAACATGTTCTACACCAGTTGTTTCTGCCACCAGAGGAGGTATTTGTGACCCCCATAAAGTACCCTCTCTGGATCTGCCCCAGGGAACAATGCTCGTAATGGTAATGTTGCTGACCCGAAATTCTCACATCGCATTAAAATATTCTCATTGTGGGCAACAGCGGTAGCGGATGTAGGTGGCGTTGAACGTAAATTGTTAGAGATGTTCCTTCAAGTTGAATGCAACTGGTCTGGTTCCTCAGTGAAGACCACAATTGGGACGAAGAACGCGAGACTTATCTAATTCATTGCTACGACCACAGCCACTCTTGAGAGGATTTATTCGGCTGAGGAAACATACTTTGAATTGATTGCCAAGCGCACTTGGTATTGTTTAGAAATCTTGCTACGTAGAGTTCTGCTGTGCGACCTCTGTAATTTGGATTGTACTAAATAATGACACCCTAAATACCCTCTCTCCGAATACTTTGTGTCGTACCTTTAAATGACCGTGGCCATAGCTTTTGTCCTACTCAGTACACGCGTTGGCGGACTTGATAAGTGCAAGGCTGGGCCCAGTTTGTCTGATTTTCTTTTGTAGACATCGTCAATGGGGACATTGAGTAGCCGGGCTAATCGATCAGTCTTCTTCGGCTGATCATAGAACAAATTCAAAGCGCAATTTTATTACAATTGCGACGCTACCAGCGGTAAACAGGATTTATTGATAGACTACCTACCTACTCAACAGCTCATACAATACTGGTTGGAACAACCGCAAACCAACACTAATACTTAACTGGTTATAATACAATATATATATAAAAGAGTCAGTCCCAAATCAAACAAGAAGTAAGTTATTTCGTTGAATCATATCATTTGGTAGCGTCAACACTATATATATCTGACAAACAACGCGTGCCAGAAGCTGGGTTATTAACATAGGCATTTTAAAATGTGTGAACCTTTTCAAGTTAGCCTAGATCTTACTAACAAAGCATGCCCGAGGATGGCTTCCACCGTAATCCACTTTGTTTCCGAACTAGTCAGCGACTGTGTGTACGGAACATATTTACGCATATCTTTTTACGCAATTCTTTGGCATGTTCCATGCCAAAGAATTGTCGCCAGGTCGTATTTCTTTTGTGTTACCTAAAACGCATTCCCTAAACTGTGTTGTTAGTTGTTTGCGTTATCCTCTTTCTATGCGATGTTTTGCCTAGTAGGTCTGAGCACAATATCACCTCTCTCCAATACTTATTTATGTTTTAACAACGCTGTTTGCCTTAACGACGCTTTCGTGATCACCGACTTCTCGTTGGGTTGAGACGTTTAGTGTTTCCCTCTTCATTGCATAATATTTAGCAAACTGTTTTTGTGTCTCCGAAATCTTGTTACTGCGAACAGCAGACATTACTGTTATTAAGGAAATCAGCAATTTAAAAATAACCACTTCCGGGTATACTTATTTCGCTCGTTTTACACGCAGACCATAGACCTATACCCCACTAAGAATCACCAACTGATTTCGACAATCTACTGAAATATACTTCGAGAGAAATAGGATTATGAACAATAATACCCACCAAATGTCCGTACAATGCAGACAAAATATGATAAAAAGTGAAGACGGGGACAATTGCTCGCCACCCAATGTGACTGAGTTTCCCATAATATATATTGGATTGTGGTGACACCTAGCGCTATACATTTTACAATCAGCAATGTATTCTTCACCTCGCCACGTTGTGTAGCGACAAGCTGGAACGAGCGTCCGTTGAACACGTCAGTGTTTACTGTCTGCTTTGGCAACTATTGTAACAGAGGGCCTCGTTCTTCTGACGTCGGCCCTCACAAAAGTTTATATTTGTTCTATGCACAAATACAAAAGCGACATTCAAATCATGCCACACGACAAACCTATTTAAAAGAGCAGTGCCACGGCGTATTGTATATGTGTGAGAGTGTATGTGTGTGTAGGTATATATATATATATATATATATATATATATTACCTACGCATTTGCAGCGACGTTGCACGACGGAGATCGGTTTATTCAAATCAAGTATAGCTGTTAATATTAAACGCTTAATAGGGATGTTTAAGACAGTTTAAGACTGCTGTGACTCTTTGATTCTGACGCATAGACCAGTTTATGAAATTTGTTCTTTGTTACTGGCGTTGCTGAGTGCATGCAATGGATGTTTCAACAACGGTGTATATATTTTAAATGATAGCTAATCTCCTGCCATGATTTCGACTCATATTAAGTAATTTACCCTTGTGGTAAATTGCATGTTGAACGATCATACAACTTCATAAAGGGTGTACACTCTGTTTGGCCTTTCCTGTTACAGCAGTCGCAAGCAAAAAACGCATTTGTTGCTTTGTGGTTGTCAACGCCTACTCAAGCCGATCGTCAGAGAGTTACGCGCACTATAAATAGCTACATCATACTAGTTGAATGTATTAATGATATACATGAATGTCGTGTTTATGCACGCGCTCATATGTGTGTGTGTGTGTGTGTGTGTGTGTGTGTGTGTGTGCGTGTGTGAGTGTGTGTGTGTGTTTATGTACGTTTATGTGCGGTTGCGTGTGCGGTTGCGTATGCGTGAGTATTTGTGCGTGTGTGTAGAGCATGCATGTTTATGTATCTATGTGCGATCGTCAGCGCGTTTGACCGCGCGATAGTGTGTTTACATGTGGGCGTGTTGCGTTTGACGGAGCGAGCGCCCGGATGTTTGCGAGAGACCGTTCGTGTGTGTGTGTGTGTGTGTGTGTTTGTATTTGTTTGTGTGTGAGCGTGCGCGCGCGAGGGTGTACGTGTGCGTGCGTGCGTGCGTGCGTGCTTTGCTTGTGTGCTCGACGGCGAATGACAGTGTGTATTTACGTGTGCTTGCGCGTGCGTGTGTGCGGTTGTGAGAGTGAATGTGCGTGTATGTATGTGTAGGTGCGCGCGGTCTCTTGAGTGTATGCGTGCATGCATGCGTGTGTGCGTGACGGCGAGTGATAGTGTGTATATGTATGCGTGTGCGTGTGCGTGTGCGTGCGTGGGTGTGTGTGCGTGTGTGAGAGTGAATGTGCGTGTGTGTATGTGTGTGTATGTGCGCGTGGTCGCTTGTGTGTCTGCGTGCGTGCACGCGTGTGTGCGTGCCTGCGACTGACGGTGTGTGTTTATATATGCGTGTGTGTGCGTGTGCGTGTGGGATTGCATGTTGAAAAGGGGGCAGCTCTGTGTACATTCACGTGGTTAAATGGACACGTGCTTTACTGAGAGGGTCGACTGTTTCAGATAGTGCAACCTGTGACTGATCCGTTCTAGAAACACAACGCAAATACATGTTAATATTACAAATCACTGTGTTACTGTTGTAATATTCTGCCAATATGCCTAATATGTTTAAAACGACTGAGCGGTCACGGTGTGCGGCACTAGGACCGGACATTGAGGTCACAGTGCAGTGAACCACGACAGGGTTTATTAAAAAACCTATTTAAACTACAGGCCTGTCTTTTAAGTATCGTTCATCAAACACATTCAGACGATTTTAGGTTCTAAATTTTTTATATAAACCTGTATGTTGAATTCCGTGAAGGAGATGTTTAGAAAGAATACGTGCAGATTTATATAGCATGCGGCTTTTTATACACTGTGCACTACATACCAACTCCAAGTTTATTTTGTTTTTTAGGTTAAACAACATCCCATTGTAGGCAACGTCACAGGGCTGCTAACTGTGAGCGCGCTGTCCACTTGGCGTGTACACTCGCTGAGGTGTGCTTAACGGATGTTACCAGCGGGGCTGTGCGTGTTAAAGATAACTCTGATAACCTGCATTGGGTCTGATGAAAGGGTGTTTACTCGCGAATCTAGTTGAATGTCAATATATATATATATATAATATATATATATATATATATATTACTTATATATATATATATATATATCACTGAGTCATCGGAGTCATTCAAATGTGACAAAGACCTATAGTATTGGCTTCGGAAGATAAAATCATACATGCCATATAATATATTGACGGCAACTGATATACCGCTGAACGCCTCTGGCAAGTAACCATCTGAGCCCCTGAAGTCGCCTTACATTCATTTAAGATCCAACCACCAGTAGTACCGTGGTGTTAGTATTAACAGAACAAATATATCAGGTGTGTATCCATGAACAAGATAGATTGATTGAGAGATAGTAGTTATAAGTATGCATATGTCTTAAGAGGCTGCTACTATCCGGGAACATTTGTCTTCAGCTAAACCTGCGACCAGAAAACACATGACTGAAGAAACCAATGTCAGCAGAAATATGTTGTGGTTGAGAAATACCTTCAGTGAGCAATTGTTGTAACATACAACTGCAATCAGGGTATGTCTCTCACGATAAACAACCGCCACTATGGCATGTATGTGATACTGCAATGTTCTCCCTCCTTGTTCCCGTTGTGCAGAGGGCGATGGTCAGGTACTGTTTTGCACGATCTATTCTTTTGTTCTTTCAAGTATCCTCTCAGCTGCCCCCTCTCTCAATGTTTCGTCCTCTTCCAACTTTTTTATATTCTTACTTACGCAGGCTCCCCATGTCAGCTGTATTCTTACGCTATATAAATATATCCAATATGTTTCCCGTCCTTTCTCCCTATGACACTTCCTGTCCATCGATCCATACCAAGTGGCCTACCCATCTCATCCGGCTTCACACCAGTCTTCCTCTTTGTGTACATTGTATCCTCTTATTCTCACATCGATCACCCTTCTTATATATGTTGTTACTTTAATTATGTCCACCCGTCTTGCCAACGGTCATCAGGACAATTTGTCTTCATTATTACACATCAGCCGTGTGTTTGGAGCAACTTCTTTGACAGACGTCATCAACACGTGCGTTCTGTCGTACTAGCAGGAAGTTACAGCTTCTGATACAGTGAGATACTTTCATTATGGTTGGTAAAGGTTTGATCATTCACTGTAAAGACTGACTAATGTAGCCACAACTACGAATAAAAGAATAATTATTAACTTGTGTAACAGCAATGACAAAACCAATGCAACAGCAATAACAGAATACTATAACATCAGTGATGGACTAATGTAACCCAAAACAATGACAAATGTAACAAATGCTGAATAATACAATAAAAACGAATAGACCCATTGATAAGGTAATGCAAAATAATTGCATATTTTGTACAAATAATATGACATAGTTGATGTACCAATATAACTCAATTGCCGGACTACAGTAACAATGATGACATATTGGTCTACACGCAGTGACAGAAGAAACAAGGAACAATGGCGGCATAATGGTAGAACAACGGGGACACTTAATTTCAGGATGGGCGCCTGACAAATCTATAAGAGAGCAGAGGCCGAACAACAAAAGGAACAGAGGAAAAGGGGAAGGCCACAGCTGAGATGGAAAACTGCGTGAGGAGGGACATGAGAAGTTCAGGAGATTATGAAAGATGGAGAGAGGGAACGATAGACAGAAAACTATGGAAGGAAAAGACACTGCTTTATTATACCTGACCCTCACCCCTGTACAGCAGTGAACCAATGGGAGACACAGAGAGTGATTCAGCTTTACTATACCTGACCTTCACCCCTGTACAGCAGTGAACAAGGAAGAGACACAGAGAGTGGTTCAGCTTTACAGTACCTGACCCTCAGCCCTGTACAGCAGCGAACAAGGAGGAGACAGAGACAGTGGTTCAGCTTCACTGTACCTGACTCTCACCCCTGTACAGCAGTGAACAAGGAGGAGACAGAGAGAGTGGTTCAGCTTTACTGTACGTGACCCTCACCCCTGGTCAGCAGGGTACAAGGAGGAGGCAGAGAGAGTAGTTCAGCTTTACTGTACCTGACCCTCACCCCTGTACAGCAGTGAACAAGGAGGAGACAGAGAGAGTGGTTCAGCTTTACTGTACCTGACCCTCCCCCCTGTACAGCAGGGAACAAGGAGGAGACACAGAGAGTGGTTTAGCTTTAGTGTACCTGACCTTCACCCCTGTACAGCAGTGAACAAGGAGGAGACAGAGAGAGTGGTTCAGCTTTACTGTACCTGACCCTCACCCCTGTACAGCAGGGAACAAGGAGGAGACACAGAGAGTGGTTCAGCTTTACTGTACCTGACCTTCACCCCTGTACAGCAGTGAACAAGGAAGAGACAGGGAGAGTGGTTCAACTTTACTGTACCTGACCCTCAACCCTGTACAGCAGTGAACAAGGAGGAGACAGAGAGAGTGGTTCAGCTTTACTGTACCTGACCCTCACCCCTGTACAGCAGTGAACAAGGAGGAGACAGAGAGAGTGGTTCAGCTTTACTGTACCTGACCTTCACCCCTGTACAGCAGTGAATAAGGAGGAGACACAGAGAGTGGTTCAGCGTTACTGTACCTGACCCTCACCCCTGTACAGCAGTGAACAAGGAGGAGACAGGGAGAGTGGTTCAGCTTTACTGTACCTGACCCTCACCCCTGTACAGCAGTGAACAAGGAGGAGACAGAGAGAGTGGTTCAGCTTTACTGTACCTGACCCTCATCCCTGTACAGCAGGGAACAAGGAGGAGACACAGAGAGTGGTTTAGCTTTACTGTACCCGACCCTCACCCCTGTACTTCACCCTCACCCCTGTACCTCACCCCACCTCTGTACCGCATCCTCACCCTCACCCCTGTACCCCATACTTACCCCTGTACAGCAGTGAACAAGGAGGAGTGCAACATAGTAACTTATTGGGTTTTCTATCGCAGTATTTGTATTGCATTTTTTACTTTTCCGAAGTATGCCTACAATTTTATTTGTAAAATGATATGGTCAGTTTTCAGTGCACACGATTGTAAGCTGGTTCATGTTCCAGTACTCGGGACATGTTGGGTATTCTCTAGAATTACTTATATCCAAAGGCATAAACGCAATTTTATATTGGACATTTGTTGGGCTTTCTTTCCCCACGAGCAAATATGCCATATTGACGTTTATTGTAAAATGTAACACTGTTTCCAATCGGCATTTAATCTGAACTATTCCAGGCAGGCTATCCGGTTTATACCTTCCTTTGATATTAGTTTGCAACGGTTTCCAGGGTATATTTTATGTCAGGACAATCTGGGTTATTTGGATATTTTGGACGATATCAGATGGCGACATTAATTGACAGTTCGACATTACACGACGTGCACTGCAAATACCGATATTTCGATACGAGTACTACATAGTACGGCGTCTAAAGTATACCACCCAGTGGACTGTGGTCCCCCGACACCATCGATGGCACTTTTTATCACAACTTCACATATGTAACGATAAGTGGGAAAACAAGTTTTGCAAACCTTTGTTTGAACTCCCGCCTTTTCCCAGGTGATGAAAACAACTACCGTACACAGCCTAATTGACACACGATTTTATGGGGAGTAACAATGGCAAGTGCGTGAAATGCAACAGAGGATGGGATAAGACGAAGGAACAGTCTCACCCAAGCGCAGAGAACTTATTACATTGACGTTGTTATTGTGGTGATTGAACCGCTAATATATGTCCAATACCACAAAGACTGTGCCAGCCGAGACAGCATCGCAAAAATTATGGCGGCATTTTATACAAGTGATGCTCTGAGTGGCGCAAAGTGTATGTTGTTGTCACAATTTGAAGACACTAACATTTTGGAATCTATGCAATCGAGGCAAACGTCCTGCAATAGAACCGACAAAAAGCTATGAGTAACTGCTGATTCCAAAATGTCAACCAGAGGGAGTAAATGAGTGAGTCATGTCGGAAAACTGGCAGATCTTGTGAGTAAACTAAAAGTGTTCTTGGACATCCTTGGTGATATTAAATTCGATGCCCCAGATAAGAGTCAGAAGATCGTTGCATTAAAACTGACTCTAAATTACACGCGCAACTAATCAAGCAGGTTTGAGTTAAAACCAATGACAACAATGCGAAGTTGGCACCAGTCGCTGAGGTTGTAGCTAGTGGCTTCAGTACTCAGTCACGAGTGAAGACAGTCGGCACCAACCGGAGTGCGGCGCTTGGTGGCAACGACCGTGACCAGCGTGAAGTAGACCACGAGTCGCAGCTAACACCTGTATCGCCGCGTACCGACATCGCAACGACCAACAGCACGGCGCAGCAGTTACAAGATTCCTGCAGACCAAGGACGATAGCAGAACAAATAACTGCAGAGAGTTAACTGCAGCGAGCAACCGCGGAACACGCAGAAACGAGAAACATCGTTGGCCGGGGATCGATGCTGCTTGAGTTACCATGGTGCCTAATCCCGTTAGATACTTCATTTGTTGAGTTCACTGATCAGACGGCCTCAAAAAGGTCGGTGAATACATCACACGAAAAGGAGTGAAATACCATAATCTAACGAAAGCCAGCAATGACAATGCCAAACTGAACTCGTTCAAATGAACCATCTCTGTTAATGATATGAATAAAGTAAAATACCCTCTCTTCTGGCGCAAGGTCTCTAACGTGAAGAGAAGGTTTGTGAAGACAATACGAGAATCCATCACGATTAAAACCCTTTATTGGACGTTGTTACCCTGAGGGAACGTACCAGTTGTATACTTTTTGCTTGGTCTATTGCCATTTTTGAAAAAGTATAATCAATGCAAAATCATTGTTGCCATATTAAGTTAGTGTATATAAATATTTAATTCATATATTTTTTCTCTGTGTATGGTTTGCTGGATACAACATCATAACATAGGTGATGAAGAATTTGTTTATTTGGAAAAGTTGAAATAATTAATCCAATAAAGGGTTTTAAGGATGTCTACCCAAGTGAAACCAATAATATTAAACAATTGCGTTCAGTGCTCCACGGACTAATCACGACATACAGCCACTGTCTGTAATAAGTAACAACTGTAAACATTTTAGAGACTGACGTCCGAAATTTAATTTTATGTACAATATTAGTAAAGAATGTGATCTGACACTGACTATATGAAAGCGAATTAAAAAATTTGCAAATTAGGGGACGGCATAGCGATAACTAGTAAGAGTTCGTTGGATGAATGTATTGCCAGGGAAGGACGCCCGTACGGCGGATGTGCACTCCTATGGAAATTATCACTTAAAGATGCTGTCAAAGAGCGTAAATGCAATCACGTGAGGTTGTGTGGCATTATGATCCAAATTAGTAATAACTGACAAATAATGCGCCTCGATGTATACATGCCGTGCTATGGCTAATCGGAAGACCATAAGTTTGCTGAATATATGTATGTGTCACGTTATATTCGGGGGTGGACACAGACGTGCACATGCGTTACGGTATTTTATATTGGATTTTAATCTTACGGTATGCATAGGTGTTACAGATGCGCAAGTGCTATATACTTGCGCCGCTGTATGTCAACTTCAAAGGCATGCCAAAGTCAAGCCAGCTATATGTTATAGCAGTATTAAAGTCATATGTATATGTCAACAGTATTTTAACTACACAAGTCCATCTCTAGCACAATAGCAATGTAACAAAACCCAGCATTTGGGTTGAGTGTTTAATTGTTGGGTTCAATCAGATGATGGGAATAAATTTATAGTGTCAATCTCGTTATTAATGATGTATTAGCATCCATACAAATTATGACATATTAACAAATCAAATTATGAATCGCCACGTTGCATTAGAGGAGTCACACAATGGAGTTTGAATGAAACACACATTTCAAGCTAGTTTTTGTTATCTAGGCTCCGAGAAGTGGCGGCATCTTCTGTGTACCTCCAATGGAGTGCGTTATACTTTTCGCGGATTTTCCCCCATGACGGGTTTGTGTTGATCACAATAACATCAAAGGGTGTGCAGTTGGATGTTATTGGAACATCAAAGGGTGTGCAGTTAGATGTTATTGGAACATCAAAGGGTGTGCAGTTGGATGTTGTTGGAACATCAAAGGGTGTGCAGTTGGATGTTATTGGAACATCAAAGGGTGTGCAGTTGGATGTTATTGGAACATCAAAAGGTGTACTGCTGGATGTTATTGGAACATCAAAGAGTGTGCAGTTGGATGTTATTGGAACATCAAAGGGTGTACTGTTGGATGTTATTGGAACATCAAAGGATGTGCAGTTGGATGTTATTGGAACATCAAAGTGTGTACTGTTGGATGTTACTGGAACATCAAAGGGTGAACTGTTGGAGGTTTTAGCAGCTGAAGTGTTTTCGTAGTCTCAAGACAGTGCATCTCGTACATTTCCATTAACATGACTATTATGCTAAACTATCCGGAAAGCACTCAGCCACTCAACACATTGTGTGTTCGCATAATTCAAAGCCCGTCATAGCAATGCACTAACGACTGTCGTAACGTAGGGTGATCGGAATCGTCGGTGTTTTAAGTGCAGTTCAAAATAGAGGTGACATTCGAGTATAGTTTTAGTATCGCGGTAGCTGTAATTACTATGGCGATACTATCGTGATAGTATATGACTATCGCGATAATATCATAGAATATTAACGTGCCAGTGAATAATAGTCAAGTACTCAGACACACACCAAGATTGACTGGTGGTGCCATCGCTAAAAATTGGAGTCAGTTGCTTCACAATGGTGAACCGTGAGTGGTGCTGATTTCATCGAGAGTTGTTGACGTTGGGTCGGTGGATTTGATAAATAAATAAACCTTACATAATCAAGTTGAAAATGTCACGTCTGTGAATAGTATTGATGTGTTTGGTCAAGTGTCGCTACTACCGATAGTTCACTGTGACATCTCCAATAACTATCGATTGTTAACTGTATTACCGATAGCATTGCATCGCCATATCAACTATATCGATGCACGGATAGTTCAATATATTTTTACACCCCTAGTATTGAACAGGTACAGTTCATATATTGCCCTTATCGAGTCATAATTATGAACAAATCATCACCTAATCTCGCACATGTCCTTTAATATTATATTCACCTATCAGGAAAACATCCAGCCACTCCAAAAATTAGATGTACTCACATTTCAGCGCCAAATAAAGGAAAGTATTAATGACTGTCACAGCAGGAATAGATCGCAGTTGTCAGTGCATAGCATATGGGGTTCCAACCCCGACTTGCCACACGTTTGTGAGCATCGAGTGATCACAGTTGTCCAGTTTTTGAACGAAATACGGACATTTTGTACGCTTCCAAAGTGCAAATGTTAACCCGCACGGCAGTGATGATGCCGGATCTACCTCCTCAATAGTTAGTTCAAACGTTGTTTTTCGCTGTCTCTCAGTCACTCAACGCTGTATCATCGAATCGTGCTAACGTGCTCCTTTAGTGTCGACCCGCTTCGGTGAACAGCCCGGCCTACATAGTCTACCATCCTGGGACTATAGCCACGGAGACCTGCCGTGAATATTCACTTGTTAACACATGTCTGCCTCGAAGACTAAACGTATCATAGTTGTGTGCGAGTGTTCGTGTGCATGTGCGTGTGCATGTATTTGTGAGTGCGCTTGTGTGCGTGGGTGCGGGCGTATGCCAGTGCGTGTACGCGTGCGAGTGCGTGTGAGTGCGTGCGTGCATAATATTTACAAGGAGCACTCAGTATAGACTATGCTTGACTTTATTTACCTACGTATAGTATTGATGATTCTGAAAGGACGTTATCATAATTGTGACATAAACCGCCACACACAATCGATTAACCGATCCTGTTTTACAAATAACGATCGATGCTTCCTCAAACAATAAAGCTCAAATGTTCGCCTTTCTGCCTTGGACTTGTATGAATGCTCCTGATACGTAGTATGAACTAGTCGCCTCAATAAATATACAATCGAACTTGTTCAATGAACTCTTTCGTTAAAAAAAACATGTGACAAACGCCGTCTTTGCTCAAAACAAGCCAGTATCGATGTCGTTTTTATTAAGCATGACTATTACGTGTTATAATAAATGTTTGCTGTTGAACGCAGATAGCCGCCTAGAGACCATACAGCAATATATAGTAGCAACGTTTTAGAGAACCTGTCGGCTTACACCAATTTAAACGTAAGCACGCGTCAGACGGTATGAAACACACGCTGGTCCTAACATATCCATTTAATTATAAGTATTTACATAATCTTTGTGTGCGTGTGTGTGTGCGCGCGCGCGCGCGTATTCACCGTCAACATTAATTGTCTCTTTATTGGCACAGACTCAGATGTAACAATTGTCCCACCCCCTCTTGTAACTAGGCACTGGCGTGTCGTCTACATTTGGATTCGTCACCGTGTTGTCAAGTCATACACAATGACAGTTGCATTAACAAAACTGATATAACGCCTAATTTTTTCAGTCGTTGCTTGTAAGATAGCCGGAATCAAGCCTTCCGTTAAAATAGGACACCTGTGAACCCGCCACAGCGAACCGGATATGACGTCACACAAGCCAATTCTGCACAAGAGCGAAACATAGCTGTCTTGGTCAGGTGCCATCAATGTTGTTACTTTGACAACAATGTATATCTTAGAATCTCATATTACAATGTTCAGTTTATTTTCCTCGCAAATAATCAAAAACTAATACAAATACATGCATTTATTTATTTGCTAAAGATTGCTTCAGTTGTACCATTCATTCAAAGCCTACCTAATGTGTATTTCAACAAGTGATATATACTTTTAAAAATGCGTAATCTAAAACGGTACACACCTCCAAGTCTATTTTTGTCAACTCCCAATACACCCTTCCCTGTGTCACGTTATAATATAATTGTTGTTATGTGTTGCGCCAATCCAAATTACCTGAGGTAATCTTGGTGGAGTGGAGGTGTCATATATTGAATTACATTTAGTGTCACGGTGTCTTAGCCTTTACACCCAGAAACAACGCGATATGATTGATGCCCCGTGAACGACAGGAGCCGGCCAAGTAACGGTGTACCGGTCTGGTAGGAGGTTCCGGTATGAGAGTAAGTTCCGGTCCCTTCTTTTCTTGCGTATTGCACATGCTATTGTACATGTCAAAGGTTAGCGCCTACTTTCGGCCCGCAGCTGTACGGTCTGGAAGTAAGTTCCGGTCTAAGAGTAAGCTCCGGTTCCGTTTTGCCTACACACTGTGCATGTCAAAGGTTAGCGCCTATTGTTGGCCAGTTTAAACACGGTGTTTGCCGAAACTATGCGTGACTCTATTAGATTATAGTTTATGATATGGCTATTTTTTTATTGTTAGTATACATAACAAACCCTCACAATTAGCATAGCTTGTAATTTTTTGCCAAAAAATGTGTTTTATTTTGATGTCATTGTCTCGTCTCAGAGCGTTGTGTATCTTACGACTTCGCCATACAGAGCTATAGTTTTCAGTGCTGTTTATACGCACAATGGGTTTATGGTAAACACAAATGACACATATCTCTGCCAGTTTGGCATGTATGAAGCTGAAATTGTGTGTGTAATCTAGCAGGCCCATTGGGAGTGATTCGTAGATTTATATTTGAAAACAATTCGTCGGGGTGGGGATCTTGAGGGGTAACAATTTATAACTGACACATATCTCTCTCAATTTTGTATGTATGAAGCACCGTAGGGGGGGGGGCAAGTAAGTCAGTGGAGTAACGGTCTCTACAGCAAGCGAAACATGATTAATTATGTAATTCAGTCGCCGCGAGCGTCGAGCAAGGATCAAAGGTGATCGTTCACTTGAGGTCATGTTGCTCACCGCGAGGTAACTCAGTCGCCACATACTTCTGGCACGGGGTCAAAGTTGATCGGCCACCTGAGGTCACGTTGTTCATCGCGGGTCACATTTGATGTACTGCACTTGCGCGAGCATGCGCAATACGCAAAACGGAACCGGAACTTACTCTAAGACCGGAACCTCCTTCCAGACCGGTACAACGGGCCAGTGTTGTGTTTGTGAATTGGAACAAGGCGTTGGGTCGTTGTAGAAGAACTTTGAATGAATGACAAGTTCGTAATGTTGTGAGATGTACTTGAACATCCAACGGTCGTTGGCGAAGCTCGTAAACTAACGACATCGACAGACGGACACAGAGGGCTCTGGCACGCGTCCAACCGGTCAACTATTTACGAAACATTATGCATTTGTCTGGTATTCATTCAACAACAGTGTGTGCGATGCGGGGCGAGTAATTGTGTTCGTCCAGGTTTGCGTATGTACGAGCGTACATGCCTAGGTGCATATTTCCCCACGTGTGTACGTGTGTGTGTGTGTGTGCGTGCGTGCGGGCGTGTGTGTGTGCGTGCGTGCTTGAGCGGGTGTGTGTGCGTGTGTATGCATGTATACGGATGTATATGCCTACGTGTGTGGTGGACATTCCATGATAATTGATTGTTATAACGTGGAACAATAATAGAGGGTGTCTGCAAGCGCCTCGATCTCGACTCTCTTCCCTTGCCTGGCTGCGCCACGCGGTTACTCCAACTATCCTACTATCGAACTGAGCGCGTGGCGCGATCGGGATTGGAAAGGGACTCGAGATCTGGTCGTTGACACGTTTGCCAAGACAATATAGTACGGGGCGCTCCAGAACCGACTAGTGCTGACGTTGTTGCAACATAGCGTCCATATGTATGCATCCATTACTTGTCCTAGTTTATTTCTGGGTGGAATCTGCAATGGTTGAATATGTTGCCTTCTACATCGCTCTCCAGCTGTCTCTCCTTCTGCGCTGATTTGGGGAGAAAACAACATCGTTACTTAGATGCACTCCACATTTACTGCGATTCATGACTAAAACACATAGTTGTTTTCCATCCAGTCATAGAATGTCCGTCGACTGAAGAACACACCGCAAAGCGCCAAGCAATCATAAACATCGTGGTCACCTTTGTTGTGGGTTCTCAAATAAAGGCGTTTTACCAGGGAGCAGTATCGCCCCACGCCCATATAATAAAGTACGACTTCAATGGAACATTCATTGAACTCTTTGCACAGGTCGCAACGGTGCTTAGATGCAAGGGCTTGTGTCAACGATGTCACCAATCAAGGGTCTGGCAGCTCAAGGCTCCACCGTAGAGGTCTTCAGTGGTTGAGAGATACACGTTAGAATATCTACTACCTGTGAAATAAATGATATTAGCACAGGTGTGGTCGACTGGTGAGTAGAAGATAGGACAGTGACGTTAAGTAACGGCTGACGATTGAGATCTATTGAAATAATCCCCAGGACCTGCCACAGAGGTTGGATCGTGATGGGGTTCTGAGACTTCCATAACAACAGTTGTTGTTTATATATTTCCTTTGAACTTGCCTTTTGATGATGACCATCAATACCTTTTATTTTTGTTTAAAGTGTGTCTTAATAAAGTGTGTAATAACCTCTGTGATTAAAATGTCGTTTTGTGATGTAGAGCGTCGAACTCTGAGAAGAAACAGATATGAGCTTCGAATTTTCTTGTTCCGAATGAAGTTTTGGACATTTGATTCACTCATTCAGTCGAACCTATGTGTGTTTGATGGTTGACTCTTGGGTATGCTTTGTGATATTCTTCTCACACCACCGATATACGTATCCGGTACACACAATACTCACATGCCATACATACATGTGTTATCCATCTGCGATAGTATCCGGTACACACAATACTCACATGCCATACATACATGTGTTATCCATCTGCGATAGTATCCGGTACACACAATACTCACATGCCATACATACATGTGTTATCCATCTGCGATAGTATCCGGTACACACAATACTCACATGCCATATATACATGTGTTATCCATCTGCGATAGTATCCGGTACACACAATACTCACATGCCATACATACATGTGTTATCCATCTGCGATAGTATCCGGTACACACAATACTCACATGCCATACATACATGTGTTATCCATCTGCGATAGTATCCGGTACACACAATACTCACATGCCATACATACATGTGTTATCCATCTGCGATAGTATCCGGTACACACAATACTCACATGCCATACATACATTTGTTATCCATCTGCGATAGTATCCGGTACACACAATACTCACATGCCATATATACATGTGTTATCCATCTGCGATAGTATCCGGTACACACAATACTCACATGCCATACATACATGTGTTATCCATCTGCGATAGTATCCGGTACACACAATACTCACATGCCATACATACATGTGTTATCCATCTGCGATACTCATACTATTCACAGGTTATACAATGGCGACATCCTTGAGGTATATCTGCGATACGTCTGCAATATACTGTCATAATCTACAGCGATACACGTATGAGGAGCGCAGTGGCGCAGTGGATAGAACATCACGCTCTCAATAGAGAGAACCAGGGTTTGAATCTTGTGCTGCAGTATCGAACTTTGGACACTTTCGTTCACTCTACGTTGCTCCAGTGTATGTGTATGTCGAAAAACCATGTAGACTGTGGGTGTAAATATTATTAATGGTAGCACTTGGTGCATTGTTTACTCTCCCTACTAGGTTGTGTCTTATGCATTTTGGCATATTCGTATTTGACTCTGGACATATACATATTATTTCTTTCACTGGTGGATACTTGTGTTCGAAAAATCTTCGTGCAGTAACTGCAGCGTGGCTGAATACTTCCAAGAGAAGTCGAGATGGTGTTCGAGTAAAGAAGTCTGCCAGGGAGTAACGTTTAAAGCGTATTGAACAGTTTTAATGGCTGAATGCTGGTATATATAAGAACTCACCTTTTTATATGACACACATGTATACAGGCAGTGGGACACCGAGTCCGCTCTAGAGGCACGGTACTACTGACACACCGACAAGTGGGTCACCGAGCCCGCTCTAGAGGCACGGTACTACTGACACACCGACAAGTGGGTCACCGAGCCCGCTCTAGAGGCACGGTACTACTGACACACCGACAAGTGGGTCACCGAGCCCGCTCTAGATGCACGGTACTACTGACACACCGACAAGTGGGTCACCGAGCCCGCTCTAGAGGCACGGTACTACTGATACACCGACAAGTGGGTCACCGAGCCCGCTCTAGAGGCACGGTACTACTGACACACCGACTAGTGGGTCACCGAGCCCGCTCTAGAGGCACGGTACTACTGACACACCAACAAGTGCATACGCTGCTCCGTTTACCAGTCCGTACCCTACCTAGGGGTAAATATAGCGACAAGCGAGACCCGCGGGATACGATGCAATGAACCACTGGTAACTCAGCGCGGCTGTGCATGGCACGTTTATCTCTCGAGCTTTGGATTCCCAACGACGTCACAGTGAACGTTTCACGTGACTTCTCACCTGCAATGTCCCCGTGTATTCACACAGTTCAACACAACACGAGTCTTCTCATCTCTCATTAGCTCCAATTTGTTGTAATAGTATTGTTCAATGTTGATGTCTCGTACATTTCAACTGATTTATTGTGTGACAAGAATACCTACATAAATACGTGATCTATCGAAAGCCGTGAACATGTTTCGGGTCAGATAACATTCAGTGTCACCGTTGCTGTTAACGTCTGCTACAAGCGCTGATCTAAATACACCGACCAGAGGCAGCAATCCGCACAAAATGTGGATACAACAGAATGGCGACTGGGCAAGAACGAACATGTAAATCGGACGTCGCCCAATGATACATGTTTTTTTTCTCTTTCAAAAGAAACTGAGCTATAATTATGCTATGTGTGGCTCCCACGGAAGCGACTTCTTTTCTAGTCTTAGTGGGAGTCTTCATCAGCCTCATTGTACACCTTTTTATATTATAATTTGTCATATTATTATTGGATGTACAGTCTGGATAAATAAATCCACTTCTGTTCTGTTCTGTTCTGTTCTGTTACACTTCAGGAATGTGTCAGTCCGCTGTGTTATTCGATACACAATCACACCACGTGACGTTATCAATTAATCACACACAGCTTACACATTACATCGGTATTTTTGTGATATTGCATGTATAGAGAAACAACAAAGGTCTCGTAGCGAGGGGAACTGTGTATTCGTCCATTGTTATTACTGTCGATTCTAATGGTTTTATTCCGTGAAACTTATAGTATCGGGTATTTGTCGACTCATCGCAATCGGTGGTTCTCATAATTCACCATTTCTCTCACCAAACCCTCCTGGTGTTCGTTTCATTACTAGTAAGCCGTAACCCTGTTTTGGAGAAATATAAAATATTTTAAAATAAAAGTCCTCTATATTTGTAACTAACATGTACGGTACAACATTTATACGACAATGACGTCAGAACCATCTAAGGTCGACTCTCAACAAACAGTGCATAGAATGAATGAATATATTAATACACAGTAAGTTGTTGTGTAAGTCAACTGAAAGACACGCAGCGTCGTTCTTGTCTGCACATTAACACAACAGTTGAATAACAACTGTCGAATAAACATGCGTAATAACATAATTTTCTTTGCGCACGTTTCTCCATTACAAAATGTGACATCTGTACCGATAGTATTTTCCCGAACATTGCCTCCTAGACTTGCATGAACACTACACGAAAATGATGTATTTTGTTATCAAGAACCACACCTAATTTGTCAATGCGAAAACAAAGTGTGTTTCGTTGTTTTGTTAGAATCACAGCCAGGGTTTTGAACATAGAAACCAAAGTTGTGAATTGCTGTCTCTTGTAGCAACGCATGTTTCCGTGAGAAATATCAGCGAGGTTCAGATTGCCATACATCTGAATGAAGAGCGCTAACACATTCCACAAAAGGAATCCTAATTGAGATTTAATCGTTTGAGTTAACCATGTTTATTAATTTCACACGGCATGAACTTGTTTGCTACCGGTGTGGTGCTTTAAGTGAACTAGGAGATCAGTGGTTATATATTGTTTCTCAGGCTGCTTATTTGTATTAACACCAGGAATAATATGTTGTGATGCAGTCGTAGATTGCAACATTCGGTGGGTTTACTGTTACGTCGGTTAATGAATAGGGTAATGACACTCGATTTTGTAGGCACAACAGTCTAATAATATATCATACAATGCACATGTTTATAGATAATATTAGTAGGTAGTAAGACCTGTTCAACCTCAAAAGCCTACTTATAAAAAAAAATTTAATGACCACTAAACGATTCGGGCACACCGCTGAGTCAGCAATAATGCGAGACCAATCCTATGTATAAAAAAGATCAAAGGCTTTGTGTTTTACACTAATGAGTTTGGGAAACCTACTTATAAAAAACGTGATTGATGAGCGATGTAATTTGATACTAATTGGATGATTGACAGTACACTAGAGAGATGCCACCTAGCGGTGAGTGCAGAGAGTATTTTAGTCCTAGCGATCAACGCCGTACCTAGAGCGCGCTGACGTAAGCAATACGCTAACCACGCTAAAACCATCGTATAAATGTTTAGTTTCGTACATTTAACGTAGTCCTCAACGCTGACGTAATGCGTTTGTAGATTCGAGAGGCCACCTAGCGGGGTAAAATGCCACCTAGCGGTGAGATATAACCGGGGCAAAACCCTGCATAATCGTTGGCGACGGTCTTAGGAGAGTGTTCGCCTAGGGATCGAAAGGTTCCGGGTTTGAACCCTAGTCGCAACTTTTTAGTGTTGGTATATAAGCGGTGGCGGTAGCGGGTGATCGGTAGTCGGTACGATGTCGTCGCCTATAAGGTTTGGTGGATCGCGGTCGTTCTTGTCGAATATGTATATGCGTCGACTGTCGGCGTTCGGTCGAGGCTTTCGATCCGTCGAGCACGCCTATCAGTTTAGGAAAGCGATATTCTACGAGGACGTGGAATGCGCCGAAATAATCAAAAGTTCGCGAAGCTCTTACGCAGCGAAACGACGCAGTTACGACATTCGACTAAAGAGAATGAGAAACAAATGGACCGACATTAGGGTGAAATGTATGAAGATGTTGTTGAGGAGGAAGTTTGACGGATCGAGCGATTTGAAGGTTGCACTGTTGGCGACCGGGGACGCCGAATTGGTGGAATGGATAGCGAATAAGGAGGGTTTCTGGGGTAGCGGAATCGCGGGCGATCCGGGGAAGAACACGCTCGGTAAACTGTTGATGGAGTTGCGCGATGAGTATAAAAACGAGTAAAAAAGTGTTCGTCGTTCAGTCGTGAAAAATGAACGGACCGTCGTTGAAGTATCCTTTTACGTGTATAGTAGCCGGTCTTACGGGATGCGGTAAGACGACGTTCGTCGAGCGTTTGATACGTTACGACACTATGATCGATCCGCCGCCGGAGAAAATCCTGTGGTGTTACGGACAGTGGCAGAGCGGCTACACGTCTATGTCTTCGAAAATAGAGTTCGTAGACGGCCTGCCGGATCCGAAACGTTTAGACGGTAAAGCGAGAACGCTTCTAGTACTCGACGACCTCATGGAGGAGACCGATAGCCGGGTGACGGTACTATTTACTAAAAAAAGTCATCATTGTAATACGTCGGTCGTACAATTGCGTCAGAACATGTTTCCGAAAGGGAAAGAAAACCGTACAATCAGCCTGAACGCTCAATACATAGTGCTATTCAAGAGTCCTCGAGACGCGGGTCAAGTAGGTCACCTAGCGAAACAGATGTACCCGGGAAAGGTCAACTACATGATAGAGGCTTTCAAAGACGCGACGTCGTCGGCGTACGGGTATCTATTCGTGGATCTGAAACAGGAAACGGAAGAGGACATGCGTTTGCGTAGGTGCATATTTCCGGACGATCGCCTTCAGTACGTGTACGTACGGAAGGGTGGCGGCGGTGGTGGTGGTGGTGGCGTCGGCGGACTATAAGAAGAGAGGGACGACGGGGCGTACGTTTATTAGTCGCTATGACGGGGCGCGTGACGGGAGCGAAGAGACGACCGAAGGTGGCGGGACCGACGAATCAAATAAAGAGACACATCGTCGCCCTGCAGCTGTTGGAGAGACATAGGCGGAACATCGCTCTGCGAAAAGCGCTACTCGCCCACGCGGACACCGGTCTCATTTGTAGTCTGTGCGATTGCGCGTACAACATTCTGAAAGGGAACGTGAAGTTGTCGCCGAAACAGAAACGCGTATTGTCGAAATACCGGGATCACCTGCGTAAACTCGTCGACAAACACGTGACGCGTAAGCAGAAGCGTGTCATCTTGCAAAAGGGTGCGGGTGGTTTTTTGACGGCCCTGCTAGCGCCGTTAGCGAGTACCGTTATCTTGCCGCTGCTCAGACAGGTGTTCGGCGGCGGCGGTAATTGATGCAGTACGCGAAGAAGATGGCGTTGGTCGATCCACGATTGGTGGAAAGCCTTCTGCCACGCGTCGATCAGTCGTCGAGCACGCCTCGATCACGTGTGCTGAGTAGTCTTGACAGCGACATGAAGGACATTCTAGAACGTTCGGATTTATCGGAACGAGAAAAGGTAGCGTCGTACAATCAACTGCTGAGTCGGTACAATACGATAGAGGCGGCTCGAGCGGCGCAACCGGTACGCGTGTCGGTGGTGAACAGCGGCGAGACACCCGCGGTACCGGTGGCGCCAGCAGCGGCGGCGGCGGTGGCGCCACCATCGTCGGAGACGATAGAGCGCGAAATCGTAGCCAGTATGCCGAAAACGTTGAAAGAGAAGACGAGACTGCTGATCGAAAAAATGAAAGCCGATCCGTTGTCTCGATGGAACGATCGCGGTGAATTCGTGTACGACGGTAAAGCGATCGCGGGGAGTAATATGGTCGATCTAGTAAACGATCTCATGCGAACGAGATCGAAGACGACGGCGCCCGTAGGATGGCGGGAGTTCGGATTGCACATGAAGGATATGAATATCCCTATGGAATTCGTAGGCAACCCGCGCTATCGTTCGTACGTGGAGCGACGACGGAAGCAGCTACTAGAAGAGAGGATGACGATGCCGTCGACGTCTAGTTCATCAGCAGCGCCGACTGAGCGGAGACGTCGTACTCGGATGCGAGGCGAACCTAAACGCAGATCCGCTTCGTTGGGCGTCACGGCGTGGGATACGTTGTCGTGATGACGTCACGACGCGCGATCATCATCGTCGTCGGTTTCACCATCGCGCTTATCGCGCTCTATATCATCGTATCATCGTCGTCGTCGTCGTCGTCGTCATGGTGTCCGGGTGGAGTCGTCGTCGTCCAAAACGAAAGCCTCGACAGCAACGAAACGTCGACGTCGACGAGGACGACGAGCTGAATAACGCGTACTTCGATCCGAAACGGGTGGGGAGTTACGGAGGCGTCGACGCGGTGCACCGGGCGTCGAAGCTCCGACGTCCGGCCGTCGAGAGGTGGCTAGCGTCGCAGGACTCCTATACCCTACACAAACCGGTTAGACGTCATTTCAAACGACGTCGCGTCATCGTGGGCGGTCGAAACCAGCAGTGTCAAGCCGATCTGGTCGACTTGACTAGACTGAAAACGCACAACGACGGTATAACATTCCTATTGACGGTGATCGATGTGTTTTCGAAGCGGGCGTGGTGCGTTCCGTTGAAGAATAAGTCCGGAGCTTCGCTCGTCGCGGCCTTCGAGCGCCTGCTGAACGACGACGACGACGAGACGCCGCACACGCTGCAGACCGATAAGGGGAGCGAGTTTTTGAACCGACCCCTGCAAACGTTGCTAAAGAGTCGCGGCGTTCATCATTTCGTGACGCATAACGAGGAGACCAAAGCGAGCGTCGTGGAACGGTTTAATCGAAATTTGAAGACGCGTATGTGGCGCTATTTTACGAAACACGAAACGCTGCGCTACGTAGAGGCGTTACCGGATTTCGTGCGATCGTACAACAACGCCTACCACCGAAGCATCGGTAAGACGCCGGCGAGTGTCGACGCGACGAATCAAGAGGGCGTATGGCAACGACTGTACGGTGGCGGCGACGTCGAACGACGACGAAAACCGAAACTACGCGTGGGAGATCGCGTACGTATCAGCAAGACGAGGGGTCATTTCAAAAAAGGATACATGGCTAACTGGAGCGAGGAGCTGTTCACCGTCGTAGAGGTGCACCCGTCCGAACCGCCCGTTTATCGCCTGAAGGACGACGCCGAGACGCCGATAGAGGGCACCTTCTACGAACCGGAACTACAACGCGTAGTCGTTCCGAAAGACAAACTATATCGCGTGGAGGCGGTTCTACGGCGTCGTCGGCGTCGTGGCGGCGGTTCGGAGGCGCTCGTAAAATGGAGCGGATATCCGGCCTCATTCAACAGCTGGATCGACGCCGAGTCGCTCGTGGACCTATGATGAATCGTTGGACGCGTCACACCGGCTGCTGGCGACTGCACGAGGCGGGACTATGCAACGGATCTTCGTTCTTACCGTATAAAGGTCCATGCTGCATCGACAGCGCGCAGTGGCGCGACGATGTGCGACGACGACGAAACTACCTCGAGTGGCGAGCGTCGAACGAACGCCGACGAATCGTCCGTCGTCGACGACGAGCGCAACGCGGACTCCATCGACGCTACAACACCAACCGCCACCGAACCCGTTCCATGGCGAATCTGCGGCAACGAATGCCCTAAGGCCGAAATCGTGTTCCACTGTCAGGTCGTCGTCCTGTACTTCGGCATCGCCGTTAGTATATACAATCTGACGAAAGGTCAAGGTGACTCCAACCTGTGGACGGCGCTGTTGAGCAGCTGTCTCGGTTACCTGCTCCCGAGTCCGTCTATAAGTGTCGGCGAAGGCGAACGTCGACAACGCGATGGCGGTCTCGTCTGATTTTTACCTGACGCTGCCGAGCAACGCGTCTATGAAACGTCACCCCGAAAATACGTTGACGCACTACGTCACGACGTTGCCGCGACGTTTCGACCTGTCGGGGGAGTGGGAATGCGGCGCCGTGTCGGTACAGTATCCGCACCCGTGGTACAACGTGAGAGAGTAGGACGCCTACTTCTATCTGACTTGCGCGGCGGGCGAACGGGGTGTTTACACGCAGATAGACGAAGACGGCGCGACCGTGCTGATATATCGTCAGACGACGATTCCTCACGGTTTCTACAACAACGTTTATACGTTGTTGAACAGGATCAACGAGGCGCTAGAGAAATTACACACCAGGAAGGTCAAGGCCGTGCTAGAATACTGCGCCGTCTCTAACCGCTTTACGCTACGTATGCCGGCGGGTGTCGAATTTATGATACCTCATTCGAGCCGTCTGAGGCACATGCTAGGTTTCCATAGCAACACGATCATGAGTTCGTCCGCGTACGGTCCCGCGCCTGCGACGAGGCCCGTCATCAGCACGTCGCCCGCCGCGTACACGTTCGAGTACGAAGGTCGCGATACGGTGACCATGTCGGCGGGCATCGAGAGTCTGTACGTGTACACGGATCTCGTGGAACCGCGCGTCGTCGGTGACGTGTTCGCGCCGCTCCTTCGAAACATCGCCGTCCGCGGTGAGAACGGTGACGTCGTTTCGGAATCGTTCGTTCGCGTGCAATACGCTAAGCTGATGCGGAATCAATTCGACGAGGTCGAAGTCGATATAATAGACGATCACGGCCAACCGATACCATTCGAGCAGGGGAAGGTGGTGACGACGCTTCACTTGAGACGTTGTAAATCGAAATTGTTTTAACATGTCGTCGAAGAACCCGTACGTGGACTACTACGTTCGTCAGGTCGGCGGACAGCTGCCGGTCTTCGTTGGCGCTCGGGGTCAACGAGGTCACGGTCTGGGTAATCTCTTCGGGAGTCTGTTTCGAAGCGCCATGCCGCTTATCAAGAGGGGCGCGATGGCGTTGGGAAAACGGGCGCTCAACACCGGCATGCACGTGGCGCGCGACGTCGTCGACGGCGGCAATCTGAAACAGTCGCTAAAAAGGCGCGCGAAGGAGGCCGGCGCCGATCTTCTCGACGGCCTATTGAATCCGCAGGCGGCGGCGCCACCAAAGAAGAAGAAGAAAAAGAAACAAACGCAGCAGCGCCGTCCACGCGGCGTCGTCGGCGTAAAGAGAGCGCGCTTAGCGGCGACGACCGTCAGTAGGCGAAAAAAAAAGAGCGCGTCGAACGGACATATTCGACGAGTAACGACGGTGGAGCGCGCACTCGAGAACGGTCAGTGGACGACCGTCTACCAGCCGTATACGGACCTTCGAGTGCGCTTTATAGTGGTGACGCCGCGCGGAGGAGATCCGACGGCCGCGGTGGCGTCGGTCATCCTGCATACGATATTCTGTCAACTCGACGGAAGAAAAAAACGCACCGCGGCGGCGGCGGCAGCGGCATAAAGAGAGCACGCCTAGCGGCGACGGTCGTCAGTAGGCGGAAGACGTCGAACGGACGACAACGATGGCGTTCGTGAACGGCTCGACGTGCGAGGGCGTGAAGGCCGAACTGGAGCTGTTCAGCGGACCGGTGACGCAGACGAGCATCGAGAGTAGTCATTGGACCGTCTACCAGCCGCTGACGACTCTCGACGCCGGCGGCCCTATCGAGTTCCACGTGCCGGGTTCGGGCGAAGACTATACGGACCTGGAGAGCGTTCAACTGTACGGGCGCTTCAAAGTGACGCTGGGGGACGGTACCGATCTGGCGGCGGCCGCCACGGTGGCGCCGGTCAACAATTTCCTGCATTCGATGATCAGTCAAATCGACGTGTCGCTGAACAACACCCTCGTGACGCCGTCGACCAATACGTACGCGTACCGGGCCTACCTCGAGACGTTGCTAAGTTACGGTAGCGACGCGAAACGTTCGCATCTCACGGCGTCGTTGTGGTACAAAGACACCGCCGGACGGATGGACACGCTCGGCAACGCCAACGTCGGTTTCGAGGCGCGACGCGTCGCGACGGCCGATAGCAACGAGGTGGAGATGATGGGACGCCTGCACGTCGACGCGTTTATGTTAAACAAACACCTACCGAACGGCGTCGACACGAAAGTGCGCATAGTGCGCTCGAAGGACGCCTTCTCGATCATGGGCGCGCAAGCCGTACCGGGGTGGCGCGTCGTGCTGCAGGCGATTCGACTGCACGTTCGAAAAGTGAAGTTGAACCCGGCCGTCCAGATGGGACATATCAAAGCGTGGGCGTTGGGAACGGCTAAGTTTCCGATGCGTCGCGTCGACTGCAAATCGTTCTCGATAACGGCGGGCGCGCTATCGCACACGCACGAGAACCTGTACATGGGCGCGATTCCGAAACGCCTCTTCCTGATGATGAACGATAACTTCGCCTAGAACGGCGACTACACTAGAAATCCGTTCGACGCGCGTCACTACGACATAAACTTCCTGTCGCTCGTCGTCGACGGACGTCACGTACCGAGCAAGCCACTGCAGCCGGACTTCCCGCACAACCGGTACGTGCGGAGCTACATGAATCTCTTCGAGGCGACCGGAAAGGCGTTCGAGGACGAGGGGAACGACGTATCGCGCACGGACTTCGGCGCCGGCTACAGAATCTTCGGTTTCGACCTGACCCCCGACTGTTGCGACGGCGATCATTTCAACGTCGTGCGTCAGGGGTGCGTGGGCGTCGATATGCATTTCGGGACGGCGGTACCGCTTCCGGTGAACGTCGTCGTGTAAGCGGAATTCGAGACGGTGATGGAGATCGACCGGAACCGGAACGTCATTTACGACTGGAAATGGATACGTTTCAACTGATGCGTCGTCTGGAACTCGATACGTACGCTAAACGTATCGTCGTCGGCGTCGTGCCTAAAGACGCGCTACTACTTACCGCCGCCACCGCCTACCCGACGGCCTTCGTGTGCAACACCGACGACGGCGGCGAACCGGGACAGCACTGGGTGGCCGTCTACGTCGGCGCCGACCGACGAGGCGAGTACTTCGATTCGTACGGTCTGACGCCGCTGCACGCCGACTTCCGCGCCTTCCTGCGCCGCCACTGCGGCGACGCGTGGACGTACAACGACAAGCGCCTGCAGAGCGTCATCTCTAACGTGTGCGGACAATATTGCGTCCCCTACCTTCTCCTCCGATGTCGCGGGATGCCGTTAACGACGTTCCAGAGCCTATTCGGCACCGATAGGGTGAACAATGACTGTCTCGTACACGATTTATTAAAACCTCATTAATTATACCACCGCTTGTAGAGTAGTAGAAATAAAAACGAACAAATGATGTATACAATTGTTGGTGTTTATTATTACCCACACATACATACATACAGAAACTACCCCTATGGGGGTGGTGGTGGGGGTTAGGTTAGTAGTAGACGAGTTAGACGAGTTTACGAGTTAGACGAGTGTTGTTTACGAGTTAGACGAGTATAGGCGCCGTAGTGACGCCGTCGTCGAGCACGCGGCGTTTAGCGTAGAAGTAGCTCAACGCCGCGCGCTCTTGAACGTACGTCAACACGGACGAGTCTTTCACTTGGAAACCGCGGTTCCAGCCGACGCCGTTGCGACGGTCGCGCAGTACAGCGAGGAAGGTGTGCTCGTCGATGTCGGCGTTCTGTCGCTTGCTCAGTCCCTTCGTGCTGTACTTCGGACCGGCGACGCCGCCGAAGCAGTAGTAGGTTTTGCTGCACAGCGCCACGATTCCGTCGCCGCGCCACTCTTCTTTGAAGAGGCCCGGCGTTCGACGATCGAACAGGCGTCGGCGCGCGCAGCAGGCCGCCTCGTCCCACGCTAGTCCGGCGACGCGCCGTCGTACGTAGGCGTCCCCGTGCGCGTCGCAGCATTCGGCCGGAATCCAGAGCGAACGATTCCGGAAGTAGTGTTCGCGACGTTCTTCCTGTACGAGCGCGTCGACGTCACGTCCGGCTAGGGCTATGTACGCCGAGTCGGTGTCCATAGCGCAGTACTGGAAGAGCGGAAGGGAATGTAGGCGTCGACGAAATCGTAATAAAATTCCAGCATTCTCAATTTTGCGTACTGCAATACGAAATAGCCGATATGTATCGGCAGGCCGTAGACGATTTTACGCTTATTCAGCGCCACCTCGTACAGCGCGTCGTCGACGACGACGTCCAGTTGCCGGAAGCGCCGATTGTTGACGAGCATCGACGCGCCGACCGGCGTCGCGTACTTGATTTCCCGGTGCCGATCGACGCGCGTAATCGTTTTCCCGTAGGAACTGTTCCCGAGAAGTTTAAAGGTATCGGCGATGATCGATTTGTCGGGATCGATATCGCCCTCGCGGCGCGCCGTCGAAACCGAAGCGGCGAAAGCACGCTATCCGCGCGTACTCGACGATCTGGTAGACGCGCTCGACGACGAGCCCGTGCGCCAGATACCAGCGTAGGAGCGGCGTCGCGAGCACGATCGCCGCGCCGAAGTAGCTACCGACGAGCGTGCGTTGAGGTCGCGTGAGGAGATCGTGTGACTCGGCGTAGTCGCGCATGAACGGGCTGAGATCGTCGCGCACGATATCGACGTTCTTGAATACCGGCTGCATCTCTGCGAACTTGTCGCGCAGCGCTTCCGGTACAGCGATATCGCACTGCACGAGGCCGAACAGAGAGCCGTCGCGAACCGCCTCCAGTATCGTCGAGAGCGTAATGGCGGCGGTCGGTTGCCATCGTGACGCGTCGGGCGGCGTCGGCACCGCCGGCGGTTTCACGGCGTGCCACTGGCACTCCCACATTTCGACGACTTCGTCGACGAAACGGCGCAGGTAGGCGGTCACGGCGATCGTCGCGGCGTACAGCGTCGTCATCGGTTGACCGTTGACGGCGTTCGTCGTCACGTGCGCCTGACACGTCGGGCAGCCGTGAAAATAGCAGCCGTGAAATTGATACGCCGTTCGCGTGGCGGCGCACCAGCCGTCGACTCGGTGCTTTCCGATGCGCTTCTCGCGTCCGTTCAACTGGTGACGTATACGCGCGCCGGTTTCCGCCTCCACGCGCGTCAACCACTCTACGGCCATACGGCCGTAGCGGTGCACGCGTTCCGCTCGAAAGGCGTTCTCAGCGCGTCGGCGTGTGTACCAGCCCGTCGGCATCTCCTGCATTATCGCCCATAGATAGAGGCCGTTTGCGTCGAATCCTACTATCGATCGGCACGTCGCGCCGTCGCCGCCACGAATCGACGTCACGTCGGCCTCGTGGTGGCGCGCGAAGATGATCGACGGGCCGCCGACGATCTGCGCCTGCAGCAGATCTTTGTTCGGCTCGTTGAAGAGCGATAAATGGATCGACTTCGGCAGGTCGTTGAACAGGTACAACAACGTCAACCCCTTGAACATGTCGATACGTCGTCGCCGATAGAAGGCGAACTGGCGATCGACGGCCTCGAGAAACGGCGCCACGTCACGATTGTTATACCACACAAGAAAATCGCGCATCGACGTCATGCCCTCGTCGCGCCACGCCGTCGCGCAAATCTCGTACGCCTCCGCGGAGATTCCCTCGCGTTTCAGCTGGCTGTATAAAGCTCCGCGCGACGGCAGGGCGGTTTCGTCCAGACGCGACAACGCGTCGATGTGCTCGTACGGGAAGTAGCCCTTCGTTGCCGAGCAACCGTACGCTTTCAGAAAGCGATCGTAGCTAACGCCGGGCGCGAGGTAATTCGTTATGTCCAGGAACTTCAACGTCGTCGTCGACTGGCACATGTAATTGTTCTGACGTTTAATGGTAAACGCCGACGACGTGTGCTGCGCGTCATCGGTTATGAGCAGCGGGGTCAAGTACTTTTTGACGACGTTCAGGTCGTACTTACCCGAATTGAATCCCAATACGGGCATTTGACGAAGGTACGTCCACAGCCGATCGGCGAGAGTGGCGTACGGTGACGCGTCGGCGTCGTCGTCGTCGTTGCATCGTCGCCGCCAATCGGCGTCGAGCGCGTCGAGCGCCTCGAAGGTCGCGTCGTAGCGTGGACGTAGAATCGCGCACGCCGCCGTGCTCACCGCTTCCAGGTCGTCGATGAGGCGACGCGCGAGTACCGACAAATCGCCGGTCGTGACGTAACAGCGCGCCGCTTCGTGACCGGGCACGTTCGACGCGACGCTCACGCTGAGCAGTTCGTGTCGCGCGATCCAGCGGCATTTGTCGCTATCCGTCGGCAGATCGTTATCGGCGAAATAGCACTCGAAATCGAACGTCGCGCGGTACGGGTAGTAGCGCAGGTCGTCGTCGCCGACGTCGATGCCTTCGTCGTCGAGTCGCTCGAATACGGACGCCGTCGGTCGGTAGACGCCGCCGGGGAACACGTGACGAACGCCGCCTTCGCACGTCGCTTCGTGACGTCGTAAATCGCGCGCGCTCCGCCAGAGGACGCTGCCGCATTTCCCGCACTTGTACGTTTTCGTGTACGCGCGCCGATCGCTTATGTACGAGAAGTGCGACTCGTACAGGTTGACGTTCAGCGTCGTGGGGTGCGCTTCGCGCGATCGACGGACTAGTTCGGCGACGTCGTTCGTCAGTCGACGATAGACGACGACGTTGATGCCGAAAACCGTCTCCACGCGATCCAATTCGTTCAGGCGCACGCCGCCGTCGTTCGAGGTCGACGTGTCGCGACAATACCGCGCGTGCAGACGTTTAGCGACTTTCGTTAAACGGATCGTATGGCGGATACTTTTGCCTCGTCGGTGACCTTGCAGGTGAAGGCCGATGCATCGGAAGAGACACAGATGGTCGTCGTAGGGCGTACCTCGATCATCGTTCGTCAACGACACGATGGACTTGTTGAGGCGCACGTAGGCGGGAAGCGTCGTCACGCCAACGCAGCCGATAGGATGATTGATGATGACGTTCACGAAGTAGGTGGCGTTAGTTACGAGCTCGACGATCCATCCCGAGTCGGGACGCTGCGCGATGGCGTACTGCAGTACATCGGTAGTGCGCACGGCGTCGAGGAATCGTTCGAATGAACGGCTATCGGTAACTAGGGCGTGTGTTTCGAGGAGGCGACCGCAACAGTTACACGAAGAATGAAAATATCGGTACCGACCCGACACCTTGTGGCGTAATACAAAACCATAGCTTACGTTAATTTTAAACGCGTTCTTTTGCGCGCGAAACATTTCCCTCAGACGCGGTTCGAGCACGCGCGTACTCGTACAGGCGGTCATACGATAGTTGTAACGCGACTGTATGACGCCGCGCGCCACCGACGTCTCTATGCTACGCCGGTGCTCGTCTACGACACGCTGTAGATCGTCGGGCGACGGCGCCCTAGCGGCCTGTTCCTCCACCACTGATTCAGGAGGTGGCGAACGGCCACACTGCAGCCTCAGATGTCGTAGCATAGCGTAACGCGTGGTGTATAGCGTACCACATTTTGGACACTCTCGACGTTTTACGCATAGCGCTTCGTCGCCGCATTTTTTCGAACTCTTTACGTGTCGTTCTAACGTAGACTGCGTCGCGAAATAGCGCCCACATTTCGGACATTCCCATCTAGTAGGTGATGGTAGTGGCATTCTCTCTAATGATATTTTTCGAGCGTCGCTATTTATAACGGCGACGGTGACGGTGACGGTGGCGGTGGTGGTGGTGGTGGTGGTAAGTACACCCTAGCGGGAAGATTTTTTAAATCCTAGCGGTGGAATGCGGTGACGGTTTTTCTAACTGTGTGGTGGTTTTGTTTTTCTAACCCTAGCGGTAATTTTTCAAACTGTGGAATGTGGTGGTTTTTTCTAACTAGTGGTACGACTAGCGGTAATTTTTCTAACTAGGTAACTCGGAAACGGAAAGTACATTTTCAACGTTTTATTCGGTACTCTTACAACATTCAAACACAGCAGCGTGAAGCCTTTGTTTCAATAGCAAGCAAATAATAAAATGTTCTCTATTCTACTAGTGTTCGTTCATTCCAGTCCGCTCCGGCGTTGCAAGTACGTGTGCACGGCCGACTCGAGTTGCACGCGATTGATATAATCGCGCCAATTCGTTCCCAACAACCAGTTCGACTCAAACTGCACCAAATACAATTCTCCTGCACGGCCCGTTTGCGGCTGCTGATCACCGGAAGAAATCGACACCGTAGTCTCGCTTAGTATATGCACTAGTCTCGTGAAACAGGGGATGAGCGATCGACGTAGGAACGTTTCCATGACGCCGTTGAAATACCGCGTCACAATACAGCCCGGCTTATCGAAACGTTGCATGTAGACGCGATTCGGCCGCCCCGCGCGATAGCCGGGCATGTGAACGTAGGGGCAGCCTTCATTCGGTTCGCATACCCCGCAATGATCCCGCGCCTTCTCCAGAAACATTTCGCCGATAGTCTCGGCGACGAGATCCATAGCCAGTCGTTCGTAACGCACGATCAACAGACTCCGGCTCGGCACGACGAGTTGCCGTTGGCACGTCCCCAGCTCCTCCGATACGCTCCAGTACGGCGAACATCCCATCGTTCCCAGGCTGTCGTTATACGTCGGTGGAGGGGGGCGCGTTCGGGTCGAGCCCAGCGCCTCCTCGATTATCGCCTCCAATACGTGAGCGTCACGTACTCCTCCACCACTACCCTACAGCACAAAGCAGTTCTATTCTTTACGAATCACCGTCAGCAACGCGTGTAGGAAGTCGCTCATACACTCACGTCTGGTGTGTTGCATCAGAGCGTCCTACAAACACATTATTATGATTAGTCCTCCTCCTTCTTTTCCTCCTCCTCCTTCTCCTCCATCTTTACTGACCCCGGCACACCCCGTTCCAACTACGTTCTTACGAACGTCGCAACCTCGTCATACTGAGCGCGAATCCTTTCGTTGTTTGCAAGCATTTTTTGGAGTACGCAGCGCACTTCCTAAAGCATATAAAAGCACAACTGTTAGTACATCAAACTACTACGAAATAGGCTTGCTTCATAGGCCAACCAAAACGCTCTAATATATTGTTCGGCCGACTCGGCTAATAGTTCAAAGCTCTCCTTGATTAGTTCCAGCCCCCGACGATCTCTCATTCGTTGTCGTTCGTTGGCGTGCTTCAATAAATCTACCAGTAGCGGCCAATTTTCCTCCTCCTCCTCCTACAAACAACACAAGACAACAACATTAGTCATCGTCGTCGACGTATCTTTTTAGTGTGCGGACTGTATACGAGGGGTCCCCGTTCCAACTCGTCTTCCGCACACTAATCTCCACTTTAGTACCGGTTAACTCGAGCACGGTATCGCGGAGATCCTCCTCGTTCAATTCCGTCAAGTACTCGGCCGTGAACTCGACGAGATTAGACATTTGGCTATCGAACAACGTAAGCCAAAGCTCATCTTCTTCCTCCTCGCCGTCCTTCACCATCACACGCAACGCGAAGAAATATTTCGGTACAAACACTTCACCGTGCGTTCGACATATCAGGGCCCCGTCTTTGTTTGTCTGTAATTTCCGGCGACAACGGGAACATCCCAAATAGGTGGTGCCGGGCTCGCCTTTGTACGAGACGGCCTCGATCGTAACGGGCGACAGGAGTTTATACCCACCGTTGACGGCGCACTTAAGATGTCTCAGACTCACCGCTGTGGCGCGTGTCGACGCCGCCGATTCACGCTCCATAGAACCGCTCCGCGACAGGACCGGGGGCTGCTCGGCCGTGTCGTCGGGCTCCAAGCGCGCCTCTTCGGCGCTTCTCTTTCGGCCGACAGTCAACGGGGCCGCGATCAGCGTAACGGGGCGCTTAACGGGTGGTGACACCCGCGTTGACAAGGCTGCAATCAGTGCCGAAGGTTGACTGCTGCTGCTGGCCGCTGTCGCCACCTTCATCGACTGCTTACGCGGTGCCTTCGACTTTTTTGGTTGTTGTTGTTGACTTTCATCCGCCATGTTGCGGAAGAACGTCTGCTGCTTGCTGCTCTGCTGTTGTAGAAAGAATACACGGTTAGAAGTTCGGCGTCATACAATATAACATTTTTCTCACCCGTTTTATACCTTTTCCAAATAACACGCATGCGCACTTCACGCTAATACGTCATCTTACTCAATTATCAGCGTACGTGCCTCGTACATTTCAGACATTTTGTTTTCGAAAAAAAGTATCCGGTCACGTCAGTACATTCGCCGTTAAATCTCTCCTTACATCGATTTTCTCTAATATCGATGCACCTCGCGTTTCCTGACCCCACAGCGAATCTATACAACGTTTAGTTTCGTGCTTTTAACGTTTCGTTTATTGTTTTTGAAATGTCATTGTCTACACTATAACGCGCATGCGCACTTCACACTCATATCCTTATCTTTTTCAATTATCGTCGTGCATACTTCATCCAACCCAGGCATTTTGTTTTCGGAAAAAAGTTAGCGTTCACGTCAGTGCATTCATTGTCAAATGTGACTTTTACATCGAATTTCTCTAATATCTATGCATCTCGTGTTTCCTGATCCCCCAGCGATCTTATACAACGTTTTATTTCGCGCTTTTAACGTTTCATTTATCGTTTGTAAAAATCCATTGTTCTCCGTTCACATTCCAACTCGTTAAGTCACGCGCAACAGATGTCACACATGTGCGCTTAACGCATTCCGTCTACTCTCCGAGGAATTTGTTTTAGGAAAAAAGTTAGCGTTCACGTCAGTGCATTCATTGTCAAATATGACTTTTACCGCGAATTTCTCTAATATATATGCATCTCGTGTTTCCTGACCCCCCAGTGATCGTATATAACGTTTAATTTCGTACTTTTAACGTTTCGTTTAACGTTTGTAAAAATCCTTTGTTCTCCGTTCACATGTCAATCAAAATCAGTCGTAGTGTCATGCGCCTCCGCCGCCGCCGCTGTTTGACGACGCGCACATTTCATACACGCTTTTACAAACACGAACACACGACGTCTCCACCACATCGCTCCAACAACATGTCCACAACAAAACCACGGTAAGACAGTGCATGCATTTTATTTAAATGCACGTTTTTATTGTTGTAACATATTTAAACAGTGCTTACTATAGCATTTTATTTTAAACATGCATGCATTTTATTTAAATGCACGTTTTTATTGTTGTAATGCATTTTATTTAAATGTTTTTACTAGTATCGTTGAAATGCACGTTTTTATTGTTGTAATGCATTTTATTTAATGCATGTTTTTACTAGTATGTATTTTACCGTTTAAACATGCATGCATTTTATTTATAAGTACATGCATGCATTTTATTTAAATGCACGTTTTTATTGTTGTAACATATTTAAACAGTGCTTATATGTATTTTATTTTAAACATACATGCATTTTATTTAAATGCACGTTTTTATTGTTGTAATGCATTTTATTTAAATGTTTTTACTAGTATCGTTGAAATGCACGTTTTTATTGTTGTAATGCATTTTATTTAATGCATGTTTTTACTAGTATGTATTTTACCGTTTAAACATGCATGCATTTTATTTATAAGTACATGCATGCATTTTATTTAAATGCACGTTTTTATTGTTGTAACATATTTAAACAGTGCTTACATGTATTTTATTTTAAACATGCATGCATTTTATTTAAATGCACGTTTTTTATTGTTGTAATGCATTTTATTTAAATTGTTTTTTACTAGTATCGTTTAAATGCATGTTTTTATTGTTGTAATGCATTTTATTTAATGCATGTTTTTAATAGTACGTATTTTACCGTTTAAACATGCATGCATTTTATTTATAAGTACATGCATGCATTTTATTTAAACAATGCATGCATGTATTTTACCAAGACAGTATTTTATTTCAATTTACTATATACCGTTTAAACAATGCATACTACGCATACATTTTATCTCACTCATTTTATTCATCCTTTGTTTATTTCATAGACCGATCCAACTGCCTACAAGGAACACATACACGCCACGTAGGCCAATTGAGCTCCCCGACGCGTCGACGACGTCGACCCGAGCAACATGCGCGGTCGCGGCGTCCGTCCGTGCGCCTTCGCCACCTGCTACGCCGCCCAATGTCACGCCTTACTACAGTGACGATGATGACATCGTCCCCGATCTGGCTCGGGTCTTTCTCGTCCGGCAGGCAAACGGCCTATGGAGGACAATAACGCCTCCCGAACTCTATCGGCGGGAAGGCTTCGGTCCTCCGCCGGAGATCGGCTCCCCGCCGGAGACCAGCAGGCGGCAACCCGTCGGTCGCGGCCGAATACTGCAGTATTATACACAATAAAATATTCCAGTCACTACTCACGTTTTCACGCGTCTATTTTCAATGCATAAACACCCTACTGAATGTTAGTGTATTTATGCATTTGATTGTCATTGTAATCCCACGACTAGATGTATTTAAACGCATTGCTTTCGTTTTAATCCGTCCACCAGAACAACGTTGTTTACCGTTAGCCTGCTATGCTGTCATCCAGGGATCAAAGACCACTAGGGCAGCAGCCGGTGGCCTTATCGCTGCAGCAGTCGTCGTCGCTCTTGCTGTCAACATCACATACGGGGACATCTCAACGTTTATACAATGGTTTTAATATACAATGGTTTTAGCGTGGTTAGCGTATTGCTTACGTCAGCACAACTCCTACCCCAGCGTATTGCTTACGTCAGCACAACTCCTACCCCAGTTATAGGTGGTCCAGTACGAAACTTAACTTTAGCGTGGTTATAAAGTACGAAACAAAACTTATATACTTTAGCGTGGTTATAAAGTACGAAACTAAACTTATATACTTTATTATTAAACGCATTATTGCTTACGTCAGCGCGCTCTAGGTACGGCGTTGATCGCTAGGACTAAAATACTCTCTGCACTCACCGCTAGGTGGCATCTCTCTAGTGTACTGTCAATCATCCAATTAGTATCAAATTACATCGCTCATCAATCACGTTTTTTATAAGTAGGTTTCCCAAACTCATTAGTGTCAAACACAAAGCCTTTGATCTTTTTTTATACATAGGATTAGTCTCGCATTATTGCTGACTCAGCGGTGTGCCCGAATCGTTTAGTGGTCATTAATTTTTTTTTTATAAGTAGGCTTTTGAGGTTGAACAGGTCTTACTACCTACTAATATTGCTATGTGTGACTGGACGCTTTAGATATGGAATTAATTACTGGCAACCTCTTTTCGATTTCAATTACATAACCTGTTAATAGGTTGGTCAAAGCAAATGTTTGTAGCCGAGTGTCTGGTCCATGTCTCGCTTTCGTTGACTGTGTCTGCCCGTGATCTGACAGACTAGCCAATGACCAGCCACACCTTGACTGTGTCTGCCCCGTGATCTGGCAGACTAGCCAATGTATGGCTATACGCTGACTGTGTCTTCTCCTTGGTCTGGTATACTAGCCAATGTCTGGCCATACGCGGATTGTGTCTTCTCCGTGATCTGACGAACTGGTCAATGTCCGGCCGTGCGTGGGTTGTGTCTTCTACGTGGTCTGACGGACTGTCAATGTCTGGCCGTGCGTGGACTGAGTCTTCTCTGTGAACTGACAGAATGGTCAGTATCCGGCTCTACGTGGATTGAGTATTGTCTTAGTTCTCCCTCATTGCCCCGTGTACATGTACGTGGAACGTGTAACAAAGATAATTTGTTTATTATAGGTGAGTCATTCAATAGTATTTTTTTACACAACTTGACATATAGATCGTCTGTTTGGTGCCGTGATGTTGGGGCTTTGGTTTCGGGGCGTTGACCGAGGGGCATTGTACACGGAACATTTTACCCGCGGAGTTGGACTTGGGACGTTGCTTTTTGAGGAATTGTCCACGTAGCGTTGATGAGGGATGTTTTTTCTGTACCATTGATCTCGGTGCTTTGGTACTGGAACTGGAATTCACTTAAGGGCGTTGCTACTGGTGAACATATTGCATGCAACGTATAGGTTCTTTCGCGACACTTTGACTATAACACACTAGTACTTGGTCATAAACCGCCCTCTTGTTGTGCAAGTGCCTATATGTCTTGCATGGTTATTGCACGTGTACAACACTGACAAACACGCACATGCCTGCTTTCCATGACAATGTTCGTACTGCTGAATGACCGTTGAGAATAAAACATTGTAAAAGGGCTACGATATCGCGGAATGCTGCTGGCGAACCGACACCAACGCAGATACATCTGCCATACGCATACTCACATGCAGGCAAACGAGTTGCTTCATGCCTCGATATGATCCGGTTATTCCATCTCATGTGCGCGGACACAGTTCATGTAAGATATCACACCCAAGAAAGTGCATGATTCGACAGTCACCGTCTCTGTATCCCCATCGGATAACTCCAAACCAACGGCCACTGTTGTAAATAGGATTGGTAGTGACGACACCACTAGACGGAGGGAGTGTTGTGTAAATGCTTATGTCATGCATGGTTATTACATGTGTATACAACACTGACAAGAACACGCACGCACGCACGCACGCACACACACACACACACACACACACACACACACACACACACACACACACACACACACACACACACACACACACACACACACACGAACACACAAACTCACACGCATGCACGCAAACTCACACATACACATGCACAACCACTACACACATATACACACACAAACACACACACAAATACACTCACGCAAACTCACACACACACACACACACATACACACACACACACACACACACATACACACATACACACACACACAAATAAACTCACACACATACGCACACGCATACGAACACGCACATACACGCACTCACACATGCACACACGCGCACATTCACACACATATACCACATACACATATACACGCACAACCACTACACACATATACACACACAAACACACACACAAATACACTCACGCACACTCACACACACACACATACACACACACACACACATACACACACACACACACACACACACAAATACACTCACACACATACGCACACGCATACGCACACGCACATACACGCACTCACACATGCACACACGCGCACATTCACACACATATACCACATACACATACACACACACACACACTCACACACACACACACACACACACACACACACACACACACACACACACACACACACACACACACACACACACACACACACACACACACACACACACACACACACACACACACAAACACCTGCATGCATTGACACTGTATTGTTGTTATATAGTTACGACCATTTATAATAAATCGTGGTAACAAGCATACGTCATCACGCAATGCTACTGGCGAACCGATACCGAACCAGATGCATCCACTATGACGCCACGTACCCGAAAGTTGTTCGACAGGCCTAATATATATGTATCTCCAACGGTCACTCCAAACCAACTACCAATGCCCTAACAGTGACTTGTAGCGATGACATTGCTAGACGGAGGGAACCCGGATAATCAAAATAGCCAATTATAGTATTGTATTCGGTGCGGCTGAATACACTTGCCAATAAATGGCGCTGCGTTGAAGAAAGTACATGGCTTACTTTTAATAACCAATAACCAACTACTAACGATGCAACGAAGTTCGGTGGTACAATGATTAAATTTATTATCACATGATATTAACTACAAATTTGATTATTTTTTAATTGTATATTTTGCCACTTCCTCTTGAAATTATTAGTCTACGAAATAACTCCACGCACTTTACAGTACAACGTTTTTCATACATTTATCTTAGCTGTATACTTAATGATAACAAAGACGTCGTAGTTTCAGCCACCAAAACGTGGACATCCGCGACAGCAACACTCACGTGTAGGCGAAATGAGTTACTCCATGTCTCTATATAAATCGCTTACCCCATCCCATGAATATTGAATATAGTTTAATTATGACGTCACATCTCTGAAAGTAGTTCGCCAGGCTGAATCCCCATCGGATAACTCCAAACAATACAATAGACTCATTGTTTCAGCCACGAAAACGTGGACATACACATTCTTAAAATACTTCAGTACACTATACATGTATAATGCAGCAAGGACATTATTAGATTGCGGTTCGCTTTAAGAGTTTTTTCCTGAAACAAACAAATGTCTGATGTCATTTAAATGTTTGTTTGTAGCTTACATCTCGGATGCAATCACTAAGGTGGTAAGTGATGAGTTCAAGTTCTAAAAACAAACAAATAAATGTCTGATGTCATTTATTTGTTTGTTTATAGCTTACATCTCGGATGCAATCACTAAGGTGGTAAGCGGAGCGATTTGTACCCGGGGTAGTCAAAGAAATGTAGCTATATGTATCGTCGACGCAAACATGATGACACAAGTTATGACTTAGCTTAGTGGCGTTGTGTAATTAGTGAAAAGCGAAAACCCAAGATCAGAACCCTGGAGAACACTACCTAAAGTGGGCAAAGCAGCCAAAAAACAGTTCCAATCTTAACATTTTGATATTTGTCAGTTAGAAAGAAAACTAGCAGTGTTGTGCCAGATTTACCGTACCATATTGATAACCGTTTAATTAAAACTGGTACAGTTGCAATCTGGTATGAGTGTAAATGGGATTTGTGGACTGAGTCCATCACGGATTTAAACAAACATTTAATAATGTATATTACACTCAAATGGTGGACAAATCGGTGGTGGAAATATTGTCATGTCAATGCACACACAGTTAGAAAGTATAAATGTCACCTATTGTCCTACCGTCGACAAGACTTCAGGTTAAAGCACTCATCGCGTCAACGTATCGTTGTCACCTCTTGTACATCTGCGCCGCTGTAACTTCAGCTTCTCCGCTTCCTCGGCTGTGAGCTCATGACATCCGAACACGGGGAGACAGTGCTGTTCAAAACCAAGTTATAACCCTAACCCTGTTCCCGCGCCTATGTGTATTACAGTCATCCTCCCGTGTACTCACGTACCTTGCCGTAATTTTGATCATACAGCAGTGCAGAAATTTGAAGGGGTTTCCCTGGCAACCAAAAATCCCCAGGGGTATGCCCATGTTGTACGTTACCGTATGGATCATACAATAGTGAGGACTTTTTGGGAGGTTTCCAAGCAACCGAAAAAACCTGGGTACGCCACTGCACGTACACAGAGATGTGCGTGTGTGAAGGTTTGCATGTGTGTAATAATTTATTTTCAGTTGAGTCAAATTACGTTATAAATAAAGCTTACATGTTTGTATGTATGTCAGTACAGTGTGTGTGTGTGTGTGTGTGTGTGTGTGTGTGTGTGTGTGTGTGTGTGTGCGTGTGAGTGTGTGTGTTTGTGTCACCTTTTTGTCCTCGAGATCCTTAACATGCGGCGCCAGCACCACGAATCAAAAACTTGGATGCGACGTCGATTACCTTTAGTTGCGGTCCTTGTTTGAGAAGCGAATATTGTCACCGGTAACAAATTAACATGGCTTGTACAATTAGTTTTCTTGGCACTTGACATACATCTGTCTTTTCAGATTGTGTCCAAAGTTGCCAATGCAGATAATGCCGATGGTGATTCGTTCGTTGCTTATATTTGACCCTAGAAAAATACGCAATGTATGTGTGGAAGAGAGAGCAGTGGCGCAGAGGATAGATAATCTAACGCACGATCCGGATAACCATGTTTCGAATCATGTGCTGCCGTTTTGAATCGTGGGCAAGTTCGTTCACCCACCGTTGCTCTAGTTTATTCAGGTTTATGAATGAGTACCTGACAGTGGTGGGATAGTTTTCGTTAGTTGCAGCGTCACTAAATGTTTCTTAGAGAAGTCGAAATGATAATCGATTGAACACGTTTGTCAGGGAGTAAAATGTAAAGCGCTCTGAGCAGTCATAAAACTGGATACTGCGCTATATTAGAACTAGCCTTTTTTCATAATTCATAGTGACTATCATTATTATCTTCGAGACATCATTGTCAAACGGTGGACTCAAGTCCTATCTTCACAGGCAGAATATCAACAAGTCGCCCTGAGTCAGTCGGTTCGTTTTATACATTCAATGTCAAAATGTCGCCTCCAGTCGGTCGATTCGTGTGCTATGTTCATTGTGAAAATGTGACAACGAGTATATAAACATTGTACTATGAAAAATAGGAGTTGCCTAAGGCGGAATATTACGTCAAAATATTTGAAAAATTGTTGTCAAAACATGTAAACTTCAATTTGCCCTAACTTCCAAATCAGTTATTTTTATATTATGTTTGTTGTCTGTTCAGTTCACGTTGCTTTCAGTTATGCACTTGTACGCTAAAATATCATAAACATCAACATTGGTCACTCTTTGTTCATATACGAATATTAAGTATGCTGTAATCATTGGTGATTCAGTCGTAGTTGTTTGGTGTACATTGCGACGACTATCAAGTGGCGTGTCGTTACCTATGACAGTAATACATGCTGCCGTACAAAACAAGGGCCCAAAACACTCCTACTGCGAGGGATTATCAAACTCTTCGATGCGTTTGAAAAGTGCAATTAGGGGCACGCTCAAATGGCTGGGGCCTACGTAGTGACCCCCCTGGCAGTGACACCCCATTCCGTTGAGGCCGCGGTACATCATGGTATCTGTGTACGACAGCTCCGATTTGCAACGTTGGCTGTCATTAACTCAGCATCCTCAGCGGACATTCTTCCGTTCTTCGTCGTGAGCGTAGCAATCTGGTGCGCCAGGATGTTAGGGGTAAATGAGTCGTCTTCTTTACCCCGCCGAACTGAGTAGATGTATTGTGCGCAGTGTTAGAAATTACTGCCCACCCGGAAGCCCTAGACCGTCAAATATTTCGTTGGGCCAGTAACTTTCAAAAAGTGCCGGCTCGCAAGACCGGCATATTTTTTAAAAGAAAATAATGGAGCACCTGTTTAGTACCCGGGCCAACTTCGATTTCGTCATATATTAACTACACGTTTGGCTGAATTTGATACATCAGTGGTTTAGTTATATCATTCAAGTCATTCAACATTTTCCCAGGCATATTTATGTTATAAAAATATTGCGTCTTAGCATACGTTTGAGATCCAAAGAGCGACCCGGTTTGCATCAGTCTGCGCCGCTGCTCCTGCGCATTACCGCAGTGAGCGATATATATGTCGCTCTTTGGAATTCAAAAGTGTGCTAAGACGCGATATTTTTTAGAACGGAAATATGCATGGGATGATGTTGAATGTTGGCAATGACACATGAGACATCAAAAGTACGCAAAAATGTTGTTATAACGACGAAGTCGAGGTAGATCCCAATACTAGACAAGCGCCAATAATGGTGACATTTGACTTGTATAGTTCTGAATAGGAAATTTAGCATAAGCTTTGTACAAAAACAAGTAGGACAACAATAACATTTCGAGCTGATCAATGCTGATCGATCGATTGAGTTTAGTTTCGTACCACTTGCTGGCACTTCCAGCGAGTTCCGCTGAATGTGAAAGAGCCTTCGCCCTTCACCGCAGCGCCATCCACAATGTCACCTCTCGTCACCATCCAACTGCATTCACCCGACATGGCTGATTTCAAACCCACATCAGCTATCCATCCGTTGAATACATCCGGCGCGAGAATGCCCAACTTCAAATCCAAGCTGGACACGTACAGCGAGTCATATTCTTGAGTCCAGTTCAGATTAAGAGTAAGTACTATTTTATTATTAATTGCTTTATGCACCAACTTGGCTATACAGGAGATAAGTAGGTACAACCATGACTCAAGGCCTTACAGTTATATATTTATGTATCTAAAGCCCTAATTTGTGTGTACATAACATTGTCAACAATTCTAAATTTAGTTTGCATCGTACTGAAATTTTGCATTGTTTGACAAATACTTCATTCGCAGAGACTTTGCGAAAAGCCACTGCCGCCATAGATAATCGCAGATAAAGCTGGGACTGCCTGCACCATCCATTGTAACGGCATGGCTGGGTTGGGTGAGGTCTGCATCCACATCGCCACACTTCTTTACTACTTCTCTCGGTGGATACTACCGTGAAGATCCGCGACAGTAACTCAAGAGCCGGCTTATTGGCTACTGCCAGCAACTTAACGAGAGGTTCGGTACAGAGAGATTGGCGAAATTGATTTCACCACAGCCTTGACGAAGTCAAAAGAATATTTCCACACCAAGTCCTGTTGAACTTGACAGCTTTTTCCCAAACAGGCCCAGGTAGTGTTTCTAGCAGTGATTTCGGATATGTTCCAGGGTGAGCTGTACAAACAGCCGTTCCATGTCGTCCTGGAGAAGTGTTCGTCCGTCACGTTGGCTGTCACTCCTCAACAAGCGGAGGCAGTGGAGATGGCGACAAGGGCTCAGGCCAACTAAAGACTGTGACCCAAGTTCAGAGCTGGCAGGGTGACTGCATCGATATTTTACAAAGTGTGTCACACCGACCCCTCTCAGCCAGCACCAACTACCATTGAGGACATTTGCTACCCGGACAGACACCTGACCACGTCAGCCATTCGATGAGGGGTCAAACACGAGAACATTGCGAAGGCAGTTTATTGCAAGACGATGACCGAGCATGCCAACTTATCCACGCAGGACTCTGGGTTTGTGATCCGCAACCAACATCCAGAGGTAGGGCTTCTCCGATTGGAGTTGTCCGGTGTGAGTGCTATGGGGAAGTGAAGTGAAATGCCTCTACCTCGTGCGTCACGAAGTCCTGAGTAAGGTGAAGGAACGCGCCACATGTTTGGCAAAGAATGCAGATGCCGTCCTACACTTGAGAAAGGGACATGCCTACTACTACCAGGTGCAGTGTCAGCTGGTTGTTTGTGGGCACAGCTATGAAAATGTTGTTGTGTGGACGCAGAGGTCCTCTTACTGCGAGCGCATTTACAAGGATGGTGTTTTCTGGGAAGAGATGCTACCAAAAGCCTGACACTTTTTCCGAGTAGGTGTGTTACCCGAACTGCTAGGAAAATGCCACACTCGTCCACCCCTGTTGGTTGTGCTGTGAACGCGGACATTGTGAACACTGGTGAGGCTGCACAAGCAGTATGGTGTTACTGCCGAAAGGAGGAGTGTGGCGAGATGGTGGCCTGTGACAGTGGCAGCTGTCAGTATGAACGGTTTCACTACATGTGTGTAGGCGAGCTGTCGGAACCAAAGTTAAAGTGGTTTTGTCCTGAATGCCGAAAGGAAAAATGCAAACAGAGAATCAAGAAACGCTGAATCAGCAATCAAGAAAGTGGTGTCATTCTACAAAGATACTGGCATATGAGTGTCCAACAAAACAGAAAAAAATAGCATGTCTGACACGTCTGCAGTTCTTCATTTCACATGAACATCCTAGCTGCATTGATTAATAATGGGGGGATTAAATGTCTTACTAATATATATATAGGAGCAATTAAATGAAACACTGCAGACATGCCAGACATGCTAATTTTTTTCTTCTCTTTGTTGGATATCATTTTACCCTTACCACTGCGTGTCATTTTCTACCATTGCGTGCCATCTCCTACCACTGCATGCCATCACACACACCACTGTGCCATTCCATTAGCCAAATGGAACGATGGTCCCATTCATTTTTGTAAGCAGACAGTGGTTACTGTTTCAATCGCGGTGATTACCTTTCCATCATTAACGAACATGTAGTCATTTGGCACTGTTTCTCTCAGAAAGGTCTACTTCTGACGAAGCAAGCCAATAACACGCTCAACATGGATTCGCAGATGAGCGAGTTTTCGTGACCGTTCAAGTTAGACTGCTGGCATCTGGCTCTTCCCCTTTATGAAGGCAGACATTTTGGTAGTTGCAATCATCAGTCTCACACTGTCGGCCATCACAACGTCGCCTGGGAGGAGGTGGTCGAGGAAACAACAGTGTTCGGTGAGGTATTTGACATTAACTCGGCCAGACCAAGTTCTCGAAAAGAAGGACATGGTCCTTTGTAATGCCAATCAGGAACGTCACCGTAATGTGAAGCTTGCGTGAAGACCAAGTCAATGACCTTGCTTCCAGGTTTGATGGTGTCTGGATATACACATTGAAAGAGTCATTGATGACAACAACTTTCGAATCGGGATAACGCAGGAACTCCGTCGGCATCGCCTTCTTCAAATCGTCTCGTCCTGGCCATATCATTAGTGGCTGCATCCTGATGTACAAAACGTAGACAGTGTTCTAGACGATTCTTGAGACAGTCGACTGTCTGACGTTGAACATGAAACCCAACAGTTTATTCGACACATTCCTCGCAGCACACCCCCACTCAGTCTGATACTCTATTTAATTATCATCAGTTGCTGGTGGTACCACATGATGTGCCCGTCCTTCCTGTTCAGTACTACAGCCATGATCAGCTGTGACCACTGAATATTATATTCCCAGTGAATATGCACGACAATGAACTACCTCACTTCAAGTCAAGATTTGAGCAACAAAATGCATTTTATGAATAGGAATCTTCGAAAAGTATGATAATTAGCGAATAAAATGAGCCATATCATTTTACATTCCGTCGTCATGGTAACTAGCAATCCACGATGGCCACCAAGATTTCAAAGTTTTTGTTGTCACCGTTACTTTCGTCTCGGACTCTGCCGCTAAGTTCGCCGACATCATCATTGTGTCGATCGTCTACATCTGAAAAAGAATCTTCGCTAAAACTATAAAACAATCTGTCCAAAACACACGGTGGTAATTTGCTAGTTGAAGTAATGTCGTCCGCCATTGTGGCCACCGCAGATTTTGGTAATCCATCATTTGAAACCGCTAAAATCTCCGTAAACTATTATTAAGCGATAATCCACTATGACCACTGCTGAATAGGTAATTTATTCGCCATGACAACCGTACACAAAAAGTGGCTCCACGTAGTGGATAATTATGAGTAAAAACGATTTGAATACCGGACATCGTCAACGCCGCCACACCGGCCTGTCGTACTGAAGCGTCAAACTCCACACGGCCGTTGTAGCGGCCTGTCGTACTGAAATGGTTAAGGAGGTCTGCAAGGACAGTAGTGTGTTGGCCTTGTCTAAGCGAGCTCTGTTTGCAGCACGATCAACCGTACGCTCGTATCGTGACAAACTTGTTATTCCATTTGACGGCTTGAGCTTGTCGTGGCGTGGCGCCCGGACACAGTTTGTTCTGTCATTCAAACTGGTAGGCTTGCCTGCAAAACAATAATTAAAACATTAAAACATGCACTGGGAAATGTTAAAATAAATATGTAATGTGTATTGACATAGTTTTACTGTTTAAAGCCAACAGTAGCACTGACATGTGATAAGAATTGTTTTAAATAAATATGACTAATACATCCATAAATCTCTCTAATACATCCATAACACTGTCAACTGGCATTTTCCTGTTAGTGTTGCACAATGTTGTATTTTTCATTTCATTTCATTAATAAAAGCAGTGTATCATTAGTCAATCAATTACACAGGCCATGGTTGTCATAGAATATATGACATAGCGTAGGCAGAGCCATTTGTGATAGACAAAGCCATGGGCGCATAGACCAGCAGGCCACAGACAAGCTGTTAATTACGTAAGCCTGACTTAATGTTTATATATGTAACGTATAATAACTTATATGGCATTGACATTAATTTCAGTTACCAGTCACAAAGTGCAACGAGCATGCACGAGTGTTTGGTTAGTTGGACACTTTAATGTCTGACCGGCCTATGTTGGAGAGCCAGACACGCTGTTGTTCCTCCGAAAGTTGTCGAGTTTGTTCCCTCTGTGTATGGCGAATTGTGGGCAGTCTGAAGTACGACAAATGGTTATCTCTGTCAGCTCGTTTGCAGCAAGCAAATACTCCACAAAAGTTTACCATCCTTCCCGAATAACGGTGCAACGATGAAAAGGAAACGATTCGCTGCATCAGTGAATATTCACAATGCGGGTGCGCGCGGGACGATCTGTACTCCAGCACCTGTATCCAAGAAGACAGACCGCGAAAGTGGTGACATCACACGCACAGCCTCTACGCTGAGCTTCGCCACTAACCTCATTGTTATATTGCAGGTTGCATGTTCAAATCAGGGTCACGACAATAGTAAACGACGCTATTAACTATTTGTTCTTTCTTAATACCATAAACACCTGCAACCATGTCAACTTGTAGTTACCTTGTTCACCACCCTAATAAACACCTGCAACCACTTTTCGGTGTATGGTGTGTTTGAGGATGGAATGTCTGATAAAGGAGGTGTGTAAGTTGACAGATATAGTGAAGGAGATGGAGGTGAGACTCAACATAGAAATAGATGGAGCAGAGAGGGATGACGCGGAGAGAGTTGAGAATTCTACAACACACAAGGAGCAGAGTTGTGACACGGAGACTGAAGGAAGGAGACTGAGAGGAGGGAAGGTGACCGGTGTGAAAGAACAAGAAATTGATAAGACAGAGAGACAGAGGAAAGATGTTCGGCTGAGTAAAAGAAAACGGGTCAGTGGGGATAGATCAACAGGTAGTCTGACTGTAGAGAAGGAGAAGAGACGCGACAGCGATACAGGTGTTAAAGAGGTAGATACCACACAGGCAGTTGGTAAGATTGTGAGGCAGAAGACTGACGGAAGAAGAAAGTGTGTTCAGCAAAAAACAGAAAACATGACAGGCGTGAAGGTGACAGGGGAGAAAGTGACCGTAGTGAAGGAGGTAGCCGGGGAAAGGGACGGGAGAGGAGAGAAGAAAATGTGATGGGAGGAAAGATGAAGGGACGAAAGGAAGTGAGAGTAAATGTGCTAGAAGAGAAGATGACAGGAAAGTGGACAAGAGAAACCGCGACAGGAAAGAATGGAATGGAAGAGAATGTGACATGAGAGAAGACAGCAAGATGAAAAGACAACAACCAGACATATGCAAACCGGAGGAGCTACTCCGAGGCAGTGATTGAGGGGGCAAGGAGAAAAGAGAGAGTGTTTATGGGCGATTCAATTCTGAGAAAAACAGACAAGACTATATGCGACGGGAAGGACGTTGTTGTATGTCTACCGGAGGCTAGGATAGAGCATGTGACCGAAAGGGTAGAGAAGGTATTGGGGCATGGCAAGGGAGGGTCTATACTAGTACACGTATGGACAAACAATGCGGACAAGGAGGGAACAACTGGGATAGTTCAGAAGTACAGACATCTAGCGAAGAAGCTAAAGAAGACAAGAGTAGAACAAGATATTCTCTCAGGAATTTTGCCAGTACTGGGAGGAAGGGGGGCAAGATACAGAAACTGTAAGAGGATGGCGATAATAATAATAATAATAATAATAAACATTGTTTATTCACGATAACCTTATAAAATATACATTTTATCTTCCTAAGGGTCGTGATTATAAAATATCAGAGTACAAGTAAATGTTATTTAAATGCTAAACAAATTATTTAAATAAAATAGTATATTTTATAATGTAGTTAAGATATACTTAAATACATATTACAATTTAGAAATTAGAATTGCATAAATAACATTTGTAAAACATAGCATCAATAAATAAATAAAAAAGTGCTGTGTTAAAATGTTCATTACGTTGTTTGTCCATGTTGTCTAATTAAACACGTTCTGCAAATATGCTCTCTTAAACGCACTTAGAGAGCTGCATTTTCTTATTTCTGGATTTAAAGTATTCCATATTTGTGCGCCATTAACAGCTATGGAGTTCTTGAAGATGTTTGTTCGTGCTCTTGGAACATACAAGTCCCCTCTTGTATTTGACCGTGTTGTTCTTGTCGAAACGTTCGAGACAGATTTGAACAGCGCACACATGTAGTCAGGAGCCAGTCCTTTTACTGCCTTGAACACCAATTGAGATTGTCTGTATTTCACGCGCTCTGGCAGCGGCAGCCAGTTTAGTTGTTTTAATAGTGGAACATTTGGAGCTCTGTATTCAGAGTCTGTTATGATTCTGACAGCACGTCTTTGTAGTTTGTAGATGCGTTCTGATGAATTTGCATTGCCCCAGAGTGTGCTGCAATAGTCCTTGTGTGGTAGAACGTAGCTGTTGTAAAACATCTTCCGTGCTTGGTATGGAAGATATTTCTTTATTCTGCAGAGAAGTGCGAGGTTTCCGGCAATCGTGTTGTGTGTCTTGTGCACATGGGCGTTCCACGTGAGGAAATTATCTACCTGAAGCCCGAGTAGCCTCTCACTTTCGACCATTTGAAGCTTGTCTCCCTTTATGTATATCTCGATATCAGTTTTATTAAGATGTTGGCACTTTTGTCGGGTCGTGATGATCATGATCTTCGTTTTTTCAGCATTAATAACCATCCTGTTTTCGTCACACCACTTGGAGATTTCCTGAAGATCATTGTTTAGGCTCTGTTCGATTGTCTGAACAGTCTTTCCCGTGGCTCTGATGGTGGAATCATCAGCATACATGTCCACAGAGTTTATCGTTCTTGTGCTTAGGGGCATGTCGTTCATGAACACAATAAAAGAACAGTGGTCCCAGTATAGAGCCTTGGGAAACTCCCGTTGTGATATCAGCTTGTCCAGACAGTTTGCCCTTGAACTGGACAAACTGTTGGCGCTCTGACAGATACGAAGAGAACCATTGCATTGAATGTTGTGAACATCCGTAGATGGCCAATTTCTGCAGCAGGACTGTATGGTTCACAAGGTCGAAAGCCTTTCGCAGATCTAGCAACACTACACCATTCACAAGTCCATTGTCAATAGCCGTCGCCCACTTATGCACCATGTTGTTCAGTGCTGTCTCACATGAGTGCTTGGCACGAAAACCCGATTGGCCGTCATGTAGCATGTTATGAGACATGAGATAGGATACAGACTGTCGTGTACGTGTCGCTCCAATATCTTGCTAAGAACACATAAGACTGATATCGGTCGGTAGTTGCCTTTGTCGTCAGTAGGCCCCTTCTTGTGAATTGGAATAACCTTTGCAAGCTTCCACAGCGTTGGAAATTTGCCACTCACAATGCTGTTGTTTATGAGTGCTGTGACAGACACTGTGATGGTAGGCGCAGCTGCCTTCAGCAGCCTAGCACTGATTTTGTCGGCTGCTGTGGATTTGTCAGGACGGAGAACAGTGAGTGCGCTGTTCACCGTTTGCTCTGTGATTTTTGGGATCGAGTACGCTGTATCGAGCTTGTCACTGACAAAGTGTTTGAGCTGTGTGTGTTGTTGTTGTATGTCTTGGTTGGCACTAGTGTATTGGTTGGCTATGTTTGTGAAGTATTCGTTGAAGGTGTTTGCAATGTTTTCTGGTTCTGTGAATTCCTGTTCACCATCTCTGATGCTACGTGGCGTTTGTGTTATATCTCGTGGACACAGGTCACGAAAATACGCCCACAGCTGACGTGGGTTTCTGGTGTGCTCTTCGATGACATGTTGATAGAAGGAAGTGTTTGCAGTCTGGATCATGTTAGTCACCTTGTTTCGCCAAACCTTGTAGTTTTCCCACCTCCCTTGTGACTTGTGTCTATCTCTCTCTTGCATAGCACCAACGATATCTCCTGTGAGCCAGTCTGGCTGCTGTTTTCGCTTTACGTTTCTGCGCTTCACTGGCGCATGTTTGTCACACACACCAACAAAACTTGTCATCCATGCGTCCAGCGCATCATCTACATCAGCATGCTTGCCAACATCTGACCATGGCATTTGATGAAGATCATGCACAAAATTGTCCAGATTAATGTGTTTATACTGTCGATATGTGATCACAGAGGGAATATCAAGATCAAAGCACTAGTTGAGCAGATGTGTGAAGAAGAGGGCGTGGGATTCATAGATTTATGGGGGTACTTTGTTGGGAGAGAAGATATGTACATGAGAGATGGCCTCCATCTAAGTGGGAAGGGGCAGCAGTATCCTCAGAGAATCTGCTGCGATCAGTTGACAGTGGGACAGGTTGCATCTATTTAAACTAAATTCGCAGGGGGGACTCGCAGAGAAACCTGAAACTGGAGGCACAGATAAAGACAGCAAAAATAATTCAGCAAAGAACAGTCTGGAAAACTTTTCTGAAGCTGGGTATAAATGTGTTTGTTTAAATTCAAGGAGTATAGTAAACAAAAGAAATGAACTAAACATTATGGTAGAAGATATTGACCCTCACATAATAGGTATAACCGAATCAAGGGCAACCACCGATGTATCAGATGCCGAATTGGGACTGACAGGATATGTAATGTTTAGGAAAGATAGAATAGGAAGAAGGTGAGGTGGAGTTATTTTATATATTAAAGAATCTATCCAGGCTTATGAAATAAAATTAGACAGAGAAGCAGATTGCGAAGAAGCTGTTTGGTGTAACATAGTTACAGGAAACTCAACGTTAACGGTTGGATTAGTTTATCGAAGTCCAAACATAAGTGTAGAAGAGAATGAAAAAATACAAAACGCTATAAGGGAAGTGAGCAAGCGGGACTGTGTTATTATGGGGGATTTTAACCATGGGCATATAAAATGGAAATCTCTACAGAGTATGGGTAGTGAGGAACACAAGTTTTTAGTTTTAGTACAAGATAGTTTCCTTTCTCAACATGTGCTAGAACCAACCAGGGGAGAGAATGTGTTAGACTTAGTTTTGTCCTCACAGAATGAATTAGTTGACAATGTTAAATTATGTGAGCCTCTGGGAAGTAGTGATCACAACCATATACATTTTACCATCAAAGTAAAATCAGAAAGAAATCATAAAAAGCAGTTCAGGAGAAATTTCCACAAAGGAAGATATAAGGAAATGAGAAATATTTAGCAAAGATAGACTGGAATAACACACTGAAGAATAAGACAGCAACAGAATGCTGGAATATCTTAAAGAATGAAATAGAGTGCATCGTAGATAAATGTGTTCCCTTCAAAAAACAAGGGAAACGGACCAGAAAGAAATACTTATCGAAAGAAGCCATTAGAAAAATTAAGTATAAACAAATGATGTGAAAGTCATATAGACGTACTGGAAACGACGAAGACTACAACATTTATAAAGAAACACTAAACCAAGCTACAGCTGAAATTAAAAATTCAAAGAGAAACTATGAACATAAATTAGCTTGTAATATAAAACATGACAGCTAGAGTTTTTATACGTATGTTCGAAGCAAACAGAAAGTTCAGGATAAAGTCGGTCCTCTAGAAGATAGTGCTGGAAACATAACATCAGAAGGATTCTTAATGGCAGAAGACCTGAATGAGTGTTTTAGTTCAGTGTTTACCAGAGAAGACACTAGTTCACTGCCAGTACCAGAGGCTAAGTTCAAGGGGGCAGAATCAGACTATTTAACACAGTTAATTGTAATCCCAGAAATGGTAGCTAAGAAAATTAGGGCTATGAAGGGTAATAAATCACCTGGAGTGGATGGTATTCCACCCAAACTACTATTGGAAATTGTAGAACAAATTAGGGTACCGCTTACAACAGTTTTTAACTTGTCATTAGAAGAGGGAGTGGTTCCTTTAGAATGGAAAGAAGCAAACATTATACCGTTATTTAAAAAAGGTTCGAGAAACAAGTCAAATAATTATAGACCAGTTAGTTTAACATCGGTGATTTGTAAATTATTAGAAAGACTAATTAAAGATCACATGGTGGATTTTCCTGTTAAACATAACTTAATAAACCCATCTCAACATGGGTTTCAAAAAGCGAGGTCATGCTTAACAAATATGTTATGTTTTTGGAAGATAGCACTAAGTGGGTAGATGATGGATCACCAGTAGATATCATCTACTTAGATTTTCAAGAAGCTTTCGACAAAGTGCCACATAAAAGATTACTGCTTAAACTAAAGGCCCATGGCATAGGAAATGATATAATTAACTGGATAGAAAAATGGCTGATTGACAGAAGACAACGGGTAGTTGTTGATGGGGAGGCTTCAAACTGGAAATCAGTTTTGAGTGGGGTTCCACAGGGATCAGTACTGGGACATATATTATTCTTAATATATATATAAACGATTTGGACGATGATATAGCTAGCGAGGTGTTGAAATTTGCAAATGATACAAAAGTGTTTAGAAGGATTAAAAGTGATGGAGATAGACAGCATTTACAAAATGATCTTGACAGGTTGATCAAATGGTCTGAAAAGTGGCAAATGTTGTTCAATTTTGGGAAATGTAAATGCCTTCACACAGGACATGGGAACGAATATGTAGAATATACAATGGGGCGAACTGTACTAAGTACTACTGTAAAAGAAATAGACTTAGGGCTAGTAGTTAGTGCTGACATGAAGGTTTCAGAGCAGTGTGGAATTGCAGCTCCAAAAGGAAATCAAATCCTTGGATTGATTAGGCGAAATATAGCATATAAAGAAAAAGAGCTAATAATACCGCTGTACAAAACAATAGTTAGGCCTCATTTAGAATATTGTATACAAGCGTGGAGGCCATACAGCAAGAAGAACATAGATATGCTAGAAAGAGTACAGATGAGAGCGACTAAAATGATACCAAAACTGAGGGATTTTAGTTATGAAAAACGCCTAAAAGAATGTGGTTTAACAACACTAGAGACCATGAGATTGAGAGGAGATCAGATAGAAGTGTTTAAAATATTGAATGGTTATGAAAATATAGATAGAAATATGTTTTTTTTCAGTTAAGAAAGGTAGAAAGACTAGACGACATGAAGTTACATTAGTAAAGGAGCAGTGTAGATTAGACGTAAGAAAGTTCTCATATTCACAAAGGACTCTGAATGAATGGAACAGATTATCTGATGATTGTGTGGGTGCTAGTAGTGTGAATATGTTTAAAAATAAAATCGACACATACCTCAGAAGGGCTGGATATATGTAGATAAAAGGGTTGGACTCTCGATAAGCCAAAGGGCTTCCTTGTCCACCTGCCATCTAGAGTTAATTCTCTGGATGGCAATCTTGTTAAATCTTGTTAAAAACCATGTCAACTTGTAGTTACCTTGCTCACCACCCTAATATGCTTTCGCGCCTCCCGAGCCTTACAGTTCACACACTTTGCGGTACGGGGTGTCACTGCCAGGGGTGTTACTACACAGTGTTTCGCCACAACATTTAAACAAATGACCTTTACGTAGTAGGCTTTACGATTTTACAACCTCGTCCAAGACATCTACGCAATGTTTACCTACAACAAGCAAACTCAGCAGACAGACGTTTATCACTTGTGGTTACAACACATTAGGTATATATTAGAATCACCCGGAGGCGCGCATGCGCGCGCGCACGGAAGACACACATGCACATGCCTCCACCACATACACTCACATATTCACGCACACCCAGGCAATATTATACTAACAATGCTAGCACGCACGACACACATGTAAATGCCTCCACCACATACACTCACGCTCACATTTTCACGCACACCTAGGCAATATTATACTAACTATTCTAGCACACACGACACACATGTACATGCCTCCACCACATACACTCACGCTTACGTATTCACTCACACCCAGGCAATATTATACTAACTATGCTAGCACACACGACACACATGTCCATGCCTCCACCACATACACTCACGCTCACCTATCCACGTACACCCAGGCAATAGTATACTAACTATGCTAGCACGCACGACACACATGTACATGCCTCCACCACATACACTCACGCTCACGTGTTCACTCACACCCAGGCAATAGTATACTAACTATGCTAGCACGCACGACACACATGTACATGCCTCCACCACATACACTCACGCTCACGTATTCACTCACACCCAGGCAATAGTATACTAACTATGCTAGCACACACGACACACATGTACATGCCTCCACCACATACACTCACGCTCACGTATTCACTCACACCCAGGCAATAGTATACTAACTATGCTAGCACACACGACACACATGTACATGCCTCCACCACATACACTCACGCTCACGTATTCACTCACACCCAGGCAATAGTATACTAACTATGCTAGCACGCACGACACACATGTACATGCCTCCACCACATACACTCACGCTCACGTATTCACTCACACCCAGGCAATAGTATACTAACTATGCTAGCACACACGACACACATGTACATGCCTCCACCACATACACTCACGCTCACGTATTCACTCACACCCAGGCAATAGTATACTAACTATGCTAGCACGCACGACACACATGTACATGCCTCCACCACATACACTCACGCTCACGTATTCACTCACACCCAGGCAATAGTATACTAACTATGCTAGCACACACGACACACATGTACATGCCTCCACCACATACACTCACGCTCACGTATTCACGTACACCCAGGCAATAGTATACTAACTATGCTAGCACACACGACACACATGTACATGCCTCCACCACATACACTCACGCTCACCTATCCACGTACACCCAGGCAATATTATACTAACTATGCTAGCACGCACGCTCGGTCGCGCGCGTACATACAAGCAAATGAACGACCAAACGAGTGTACGGTGATTCTTGTATCATCGTGGCGCCACTGATCCACTGATCCCAGCCTAAGACGACTGGGTAGGCAGTTGCCTGGATGTGGCGCCAGTGTTTTAAGTCTAAAGCTCGCTGGATTTCATAAACAAAGGAATTTCATGCATATGCGGTATGCGACAAAACAAACAATATCTACACGTTCCATGTAGTGAATCGAATGGTAACTACACAGGATTCGGATAGAAAATCACAAACGTGACGTCACTACCTAACTACCTAAAATGTCCTCAGTCCAATTTAGAAATGGAAAAATATAATTTCAGTATATTTTAGAATATATATTTCCATACGAAAGTAGATGTGTTTAACTTCTAGGAACAATCGTTCTTCTCATCCATGCTGTATATGGTTTATTGCACCAATCTGTCAAACTATGATGATTTTCAGCCAATTTTACCAATGTTTCCTACGTTATCCATCACCTTGACTTTAACTGGATATACATAAAACAATACCCAAGAATAGAAAAATGAGCCAAGTGCTAGCTTATATCCTGGCCATCAACTAATAAATGTTCAGAATATTATTACACTGAGAAATGTTGTTGCACAATGTAAGTTTGTTTTGCACATGTAGAAAAATTAGAAATTAAAAAAGTTGTCCATTTTCCAAAACAAAACACAGACATTGAATCAATTAGGCTACACAACTAATGTTGGTATGGTGTCTTGCATTGGGACCTTGTCTTCAACTGTATTAACGTGGTCATGTGGCTGCTGGCGTAGCTATCCCCAAAGGATGTATGTGGATAATGTAGAATACAACCCTACATGATTTGCAGGTGTATGGTTTATGCACAATATAGACAAATTCTATATATGCACTAGAAATAAAAGTTAATGTATTTTGGGGTCTGTATAATTAAATGATATGCATTGAAATAAGCAACCAAATTGTGATGGTGTATTCCTTCAATTCTCTACAATGAGAAAACCAAAACACACCATTTTATCACTTAACATTTATTGTGATATCCGGAGCATTTGTGAAAACATTAACAACCGAAACGGCTTGATGAAGTAGTGTATTTATAATATAAAATTAAAGTTTACCGTGTCATATGCATATAACGTAGAACACATATGAATGCAATCATTTCGTTATACTTGATCTGTTGAAAGATACTGTTAAATATAAGATGACCTCAACACATATTCGATCTATCACAAACTATTGCAGCACAGTTTGAATTATTCATAGCTCAGATATGTGTTCGTGATTCAACAATCCCATTCGCTGATAACCTAGAACACAAACGTTGCTCATTCTGGCAACATGTTTGCATTAAGTAGGGGTATAATTGTCATTTTATTACAAGTTCGCATTGCTGTTTTATATGACAGAAGAAATTTAAATGGTCTGACCATTCGTTGCTTCGCAAAATGAGCTTAATTAACTTGGATAATGTTTAACACAATTAACATAAGACATAAGACTGGACTATCACCGATCAGTACAGGTGAGATGCGAGCTCAGCATCTGCTGGACATAGCTTAATTGCACGCTGTGACCTACCTGTTGGAACAGGTGGGATTAGCGTTGCCAAGATGTCCTTAGTAACTATCCATAATTCATCAGGACGCGTGGGCCAGCGGTAACTTCCCTAGACATTGGCAAAACTCTCCATGAACGTTATGCAGAACTGCCCTTCGTGATCTCAGTGATCCTTCCTACGTATATCTTCGTGCTATACCTCACTGCAGCAAACGTCCCAACAAGAACACCCTCTGTTTCATTAACGACCGAACTTACGCTCCGGATTTCCACTTACATCAAACCCGTCCTTATCAGATTTATATCAGTTCTATTTTTAAGTATATTCACATTGCTAGAATTAATGCAGTCATCAGATAATTTTGTTCAAGTAATTTATTGTCCTCGCGGAAAATGAGTGTTTTCTCATATCCAGCCTACACCGTTCTTGAACTAATGCTGCACTGTGTCCTCAACTGAGGGCATAACGCTACACTGTACAACGTTTTAATATGCAATTTCACTCCCATTGTCCCTTTCGTGGTTGCAATAACAACAACGAGATTGTATATATATATATCGACATGTACACCGTCGCCGATGTCGACATTCCTCAGTTACAAGAACATTACCCGGGAAACCAGAATCATATCGTTTCGTACCATTGTTATCCATCTAATATAAACTGTCACTAGAATTATTCTGTGTAAATATAGAACAGTACATCTAGTTTGAACTGTTTGGTACAACAAGACCGACAGCTTGCAGTTGTTCAGATGTGCATCCGTTTCAAAATTGACTGCCATTTACATGCTTTAGATCACGTGACTACAATCTCCACTTTACACATATTACGTCGCTGAACACATTTGATCACGTGACTATAACCTCCACCTTACACATATTACGTCGCTGAACACATTAGATCACGAGACTATAATCTGGAGCTGGAGACAACCACGTGGGGGGAAATCGGGTATTCACTAATGTAAACTTATTACTTTTGAGGAACAACAAGTAGAATAGAGACGATCAAAGCTACTAATGTTGATATCGATGACATGGACTATTTGAGAGGCTGTCATCCGAATTAATTACTAGAAATCAGGAGGTACGGGGCTGATACTTCAACTTCTTTATACTATTTCGTTGTGTTACGACAATTTCGCGAACACTACTCGTTCCCAAATGACACTACATTATCATAGCATGACCTTCCAAAAATTTTGATTTAATGTTTTAAAGACTATAATAACTATGTTGAAGATATACTGCCTGCCAAATTGTTTGAAGTAAACCCGTAGCAACGTTCGGATGATACGCTCCCGGCGCATGTTCAAATGGTAAACAAAACACCCAGTTTCAAAAAAGCAAGCTTGATTGGCAATACTATCATCGCCGGATGAGTTAACCGCTATACCCTTTGATGTTCAATGACACCCCCTTTCCAACGTTAAATACAGCAGACTTCCTGTAATAAATTACTACGCTCACTAATCCTGGACAGGGGAACATGAGCTGACTGCATCATTTTACTATAATGTTACCCAAGTGGTGACGAAGTTACCCGTCGATGCAGCGCCCGAGACCCGGCGCCCGGTGACCAGTATACCCGCTGCCTCCGGGCCAATATACCTACACCCTGGCGATCAATTCTTATCATGCCAGGTATCTCCTAGGAGCCGTATTCATGGCCGGGTTTACCCAGCGGTTAAAAGCACTTACCCGGAGGTAGCTCTTACCCGCCGGATAAAGCCACCCAAAACGGTATTCATGGGAAGCTGGTAGGTTAGCTACCCGCTGGTAACTTTATCGGTGCTCTTCCCACCGATAACTCGGCAGAGCGTCCGGGTAAAATGGCGGCACTCATGATCATCGAGGCGCGACAAAGGCGAGCTTTGAGAAGAAATAGGATTTTTCGAGACAGGATCCACCCACTGGACAAGTTTGATGACGTAGAACTACAGAAGAAGTTTCGTTTTCATCAGGCAGCGATTCTAAGAATCACCGATGACGTGGAAGACAGAATTAGGAACCCAAATAGACTTGGTGCACTACAGCCGGTGCTTGAAATGCTACTAACTTTGCGCTTCTACGCCTGTGTCGTGGTACCTTTCAAGATGTGTGTGCAGAACTTGTTAACGTCAGCCAGCCAACAGCGAGCCGATAGATTGATCGAGTGACAAAGGCACTGGAGCAACACATTCCCCAATGGATTAACTTCCCTAACAATCAGCGAGCTATAGAGACACAAAAGGAGAAATTCTTTGATATGAGTGGATTTCTGGGAGTTGTTGGTTGTGTTGACGGGACGCAGTCACAGATCCGTATGTACGAGAACGAATATGTGAATAGGAAAGGCTGTCACTCTTTAAAAGTTCAAGTAAGTAGCCAATTGCTTTTGGATCTCATAAGCTTGCCCTTAATTTAATCAGTTATCCATACTTGTCATCAGTTACTCATACAAACCTAAGTGATAAAGAATAGTTTCTGCCTCGTTATGATTACATCGCTGGATCTCATATTAAATACATCTCTATTCAGATATATTTCGGACAATGTGAACAAAAGGACATTTATAAACTTGCAGCAAAGTTATTTGTCTCAAATTAAAACAAGGCAAACAGGTTTTTGAGACACATTTGATAGCAAACGCAGATCAAATGACTTCAATGCGTTATAATTCGTGACGGTGATGTGAACAACCGTAATATTTCAATTTATCGGACGAAATTGTAAGCAACTCTTCACAATAATCACCAATGGAAAGGTAACGAACAGCCCGTGTTATTTATAGTATGAATGCTTTGCGTTTTATCTTAAACAGCAAAATCCGCAAATTTACTGATGATGTAATTTGCTTTTGCATGTGACCATCTGCAATGCAGACATGATCTTCACTGACGTGTTTGCCCGCTGGCCAAGGTGTGTACATATGCACGTATTCTACGTGAAAGTGCCATTTAAAAGTTTGGATATTTCAGCATTGCTGAAATTTTGGTTTTCTAATACATTTCTTTCCAACCGCGAGTTTCTCTTCCATTTTTGTTTTGTGGGAAGTGACCAGCGCGCATGCGTGGTGCTTAAAAATGCGAGGATTCACTTCAGTCTAAAAATAGTGTCCAGGATAGTAACCCTGATGCTACCTTGAGCCCATGAATAGCGTGTAGGCAGTTTACCGCCGGGTAGTTTACATGCTGGATATGAATACTGGTCCAGGAGGTAGCTCTTACCCGCCGGATAAAGCCACAAAAACGGTATTCATGGGCAGCTGGTAGGTTTGCTACTCGTCCGGGTAAAAATGATCACTCGTGATCACCGAGGAACGACAAAGGCGAGCTTTGAGAAGAAATAGGATTTTTCGAGACAGGATCCACCCACTGGACAAGTTTGATGACGTAGAACTACAGAAGAAGTTTCGTTTTCATCAAGCAGCGATTCTAAGAATCACCGATGACGTAGAAAACATAATTAGGCACCTAAATCGACTTGATGCACTACCGCCGGTGCTTCAAGTGCTATTAACTGTGCGCTTTTATGGCAGTGGCACCTTTCAAGATGTGTATACAGAGCTTGTAAATGTCAGCCAGCCAATAGCGAGCCGAACGATTGATCGAGTGAGAAAGGCAGTGGAGGAACACATTCCCCAATGGATTAACTTCCCTAACACTCAGCGTGCTATAGAGACAAATGGAGAAATTCTTTGAAACGAGTGGATTTCCGGGAGTTGTTGGCTGTGTTGACGGGACACAGAACCGGATCCAAGCACCTTCAATGAACGAATATGTGAATAGGAAAGGCTATCACTCTTTAATCGTTCAAGTAAGTAGCCTATTGCTTTTGGATCTCATAAGCTTGCCCTTAATTTAATCAGTTGCCCATACTTGTCATCAGTTACCCATACAAACCTAAGTGATAAAGAATAGTCATCAACTAGGTTTCTGCCCCATCTAAGTTTCTGCCTCGTTGTGATTATATCGCTGGATCTCATATTAAATACATCTTTAGTCAGATATATCGGACAATGTGAACAAAAGGACACTTACAAACTTGCAGCAAAGTTATTTTTCTCAAATTGAAATGAGGCAAATTGTTTTTGAGACGCAGATCAAGTGGCTTCAGTGCGCCTTAATCCGTGACGGTGATGTAAACAACCGTAATATTTCAATTTATCTGACGAAATTGTAAGCAACTCTTCACACTAATCACCAAGGATTTACTGATGATGTAATTTGCTTTTGCAGGTAATCTACAATGCAGACATGATCTTCACTAACGTGGTTGCCCGCTGGCCAGGAAATGTACATGATGCACGTATTCTACGTGAAAGTGCCATTTTCGAGACATTCGAAGGAGCCAACAGATCTCTTCGCCATATTTCTTTTCAACCGCGCGTTTCTCGTCCATTTTTGTTTTGTGGGAAGTGAACAGCGCGCATGCGTGGTGCTTAAAAAATGCGAGGATTCCCTTCAATCTAAAAATAGTGTCCAGGATAGTAACCCTGACGCTATCATCAGCCCACGAATAGCGATTTGCCTGTTACTTTACCTCTGGGATGTTAACTGCGGGTAGGCAGTTTACCGCCGGGTAGTTTACCTGCTGGCCATGAATACTGGTCCAGATCAATATTAAAATGCACTTTGTAAAGCTTGATGATTGCACAATTATAAGAGCACTTGTACAACTACGCCATTTAATAAACATACGTTATTATTACAATACGGGACCAACAGTCTGGATCTAATGTATGCAGACATGTTCAAACACTGTAATCATATTTCATCATTTTACGCCAGAAAGAGACGTATTGTATAAGTGGATGGCATACCGTGAAGCCAACGAAAACACGCTTTCTTTTATTTTTTGTTAGATTAGGCTGGTCAAACAAAGACTGAATGATTCAAATTGGTAAGTATTAACATACAATACGATATCAACATACTTGATGTTATACTTAATACATGTTCAAACACTATATTTAGACATGTCTGGTCAAAATAAAGACATATCGTATTACAACTGAATACTTCCACACGCTATTAGAATAGACAGTTACTTGACAGCCTGAGTGAAGAGGTTCATCACACCGGGAGGTTCAATTCATCTTCGCAAGCCAAGGGTGGTGACAAAGGAGCCTGTATTTAGATAGCTGACGTCACTGAGTGAGAACATGGCACGTGTGCGCCTACGGGAGTATCAGTGCATTATGCCTTGGCTTGGCGTAGCTACAGAATAGCGGACTAACCGCTCCGTGGAGGTTTTTTTTTTCTCGAAAATTGCGAACAGCGTGTGCTGCACCCTCCTGTGTTCACAAGCGGTCTTTGGTCTTTAGTGTTGAGTACAACTACCCGTGGCAGATATTCTACGCAATACATGGAAGTAAGCTGAATCAATCTAGTAATTGGCTACGCCGCTTGCGACTGTACCACCCGTGAACAGTGCAGGCACCCGCACCCAAATTAACCAACACAACCATCGACTTCCAGGATTCCAACATAATATCGCCCATTCAGCAACTCTCACGAGCGGCATTGTGTATTCAAATAATTACATCTACTTTCCGAACGTTACATGTGACATCAACAAATTATGGTTGACACGAAAACGAGTCTTGCTCGCAGTGTGATCGACCGAGTTTATAGGGAAAATGCTACTCTCTGGTGTTATATTATTGAAGCACTGTAATCACATGTAATCGCTATAGGTCAAAATACGGATGTACAACGAGAACACATTTATTTGTGAGTTTCCACACAATATTAGACTAGCAACATGGCCACTGATCATACACAAGAATAGGCGGACATACGGGAGATGGCAGCTGCAGACGAAGGTTGATGATATCAATAGAAATGTCACATGAAAAGGCAACAAATTACTGTGAAGTACGTGAACTGTTTACCAACTCTACAGCCTGGTGCAATCTTTTAAAATTAAATCAATACCAATGGTGTAGACTATGTCTGTAATAAAGCATACAATATTCCTGCTGTGGCCGCAACTGACAACTCAACATTCTGACTATTCAAGGCACAGCTCTCAGAACCGTTTTTAGGCATAACACAGGCATCACATTGCCAAATGTTTATATATCTTGTGACGACTAAAGCCACCGTCCGTAAGCACTGTTTCCATCAAGTGTCGCATCATTTCTCAATCACACAACGGTGAACATGTACTTGTTTAAAGTACTACAGTATCTAAGGTGGTTTTTCATATATCACATTTGAAAGGTTTCAACAAGGTCCGTATGCTTAGCGTGGATATTCACGACATTGTAAGAACTGAGCACCACATTTATTACATTTCTAAGATTTCTCGCCAGAATGGATTCGGACATGTCTTTTCAAATGACCACACCTTGAGAATTGTGCACCACATGTATCACATTTGTAGGGTTTCTCCCCAGTGTGAATGCGGACGTGTGTCTTCAAGTAACCACTTGTTGAAAATTGTGCACCACAAGTATCACATTTGTAGGGTTTCTCTCCAGTATGCATACGGGAATGTATCTTCAAGTAACGACTTGTTGATAATTGTGCACCACAGGTATTACATTTGTAGGGTTTCTCACCGGTGTGGGTACGGACGTGTGCCTTCAAATCACCACTTGTTGAAAAGTGTATATCACAGTAATCGCATTTGTAGGGTTTCTCACCAGTATGCGTACGGACATGTATCTTCAAAGAACCACTTCTTGAAAAGTGTGCACCACATGTAACGCATTTGTAGGGTTTCTCCCCAGTATGGGTGCGAACATGTCTTTTCAAATTACCATTTGTTAAAAATTGTGCACCACAGGTATCACATTTGTAGGGTTTCTCCCCAGTATGAATGCGGACATGTGTCTTCAAATTACCATACATTGAGAATTGTGCAGCACAGGTATCACATCTGTAGGGTTTCTCCCCAGTATGCGTACGGACATGTATCTTCAAGTAACCAGCTGATGAAAATTGTGCACCACATGTATCGCATTTGTAGGGTTTCTCCCCAGTATGGATGCGAACATGTGTCTTCAAATTACCATTTGTTAAAAATTGTGCACCACAGGTATCACATTTGTACGGTTTCTCCCCGGTATGAATGCGAACGTGTGTCTTCAAAGTACCACGGTTTGTAAATTGTCTCCCACAAGTGTCACATTTGAATCGTTTCTCAACAGTGCGAGTCTATACTTTCACATTCATATTGACAGTGCTGCTGTTGTAGTCTGGTTGCACAAATAATTATATCTCTCAGACATGTGCAAACTACACGTCTCACATCTGGATAGTTTTAGCCAGTGTGAGTGCGTACGTGTACCACCCTATAAAACGAGCTCAACACTTGTCACCATTGAAGCATTCCTCACGTGTGTCAGGGTAACTATAACTGATGTTTGTAGGTTAAAGTTATTTAATTAAAATTCCACTGTGAGTTCGCATTTGCAGGTTTAAAGCGCCACTCTGTCTAGACTGTTTTCAAAACGTGTCACTTTGATGAAAAGGTTTCTCGTCCATCTATCAATGCATGAATATACCTTTAAGTTATTACTCTGTGAACTCTTTGTCCCTTGGTTGTGTCACTTGAATGGTTTCTCCCACCACGAGGGACTCGGTGTCTCATTAAATGTAAATGTTGATCAACAAGAGCCAATCAGGTGTTTTCTCTTTTTTTGTGAAGACAAAGATGTGGACATTCAGTGACTTGACTCGATGTTCTACGTCGTGTTGTTGACAGAACCTGACAGTTGTTCTTGTCAATGTGGGTGAATCGATGCAATTTTGTTACTTCATTGTAGTAATTTGTGACACAAACTGCCGTTGACACACATCACAGTCATCTGAAACAACAACAGTCATTAGATGTGGGAAAAGTTAGTGACATAATCAGACATGGGCCACAACTTTTGAAAGAGATTTAATAGTACAACGTTTGATCGTTCAAACTGATAATTGTAAAATCATTTAATACAAAATAAACTATATATAATTATTATATGTATACCAACATTCTGACCGCCCACGTATTATGTTAACAAAGAGAAACATGTTTTTATTTCAAAAAAATTATGTTCTCAAAATGGTGTTGTATATTTAATCTTTGCGGTACGCAATCATAACATATGGAGTTTTCACCAGCAATTTTAGAAATCATAATGCATCGTATTGATATCATTAATCAGAAGCAATTATTTCTCCGTTGTCAATGCCGGGAAATTTACCCGCGTCCCGGCTCTTAACTGAACAATAAGAAAAACACTATCTAGTATTGAATGCTAATCTTCTACTTATGATGACATGTCTATGAAGTCTGCCACTCTGTCTGTATCTGTATATTTATTTATACTAACAAAATGTCCTAAGGACACATCACGCCTGTGCGTATGGGCCGTGGTCATTGGTGGCTCGTATCAGACGTATAATCTATCTTTAATTTTGTATATGTTTGACGACTGTGTCTACGTAGTGACGGAGAGAGGACATAACAGGCAGTTGTGTTCAACAACTTACAACTGTAACTTCTTAACAGTTATTTATTTCACGTTATCCAAATAAACTGTCAGAAAAGTTGGTTTTAGTGAAATACTGATAGTTTCCATATGAAAACACAACGCCGCCCAAAAGTTTAGTAACAAAACTCAGAATCAACGTATTTGACCCATAAACATGATACATATACAATGAATAACGTAAGTAATAGATAAGGTCGAGAGACTCCCAGTAAGATGTATATAATATCGCCTGCACAGGAGCCACCCCATAAATATAAACAACAACAAAATTTACATGACACAAATCAGAATAGCATGACTTGTTTTTATAGTTGATAATTACTCAATGTATCAACATACATACATAATACAAGGACTGATTATATGTAGTCGTGTACAAATTGACGTACATATGGATACTTATGTATATATTTCAATACTTATTAGGTATTACAAATAAAGCTATTATGAATACAAATGGATTGATAATTTAAAATATAAATTGTTTGGTGTATGTTAACAAAAACATAGACTGTGGGTGTAAATTTTATTAATGATAATACTTGGTGTATTGTTAACTGTCTCTACTATGTTGTGTCTAATGCATTTTCTTGCAAATTCATGTTTGAATCTGGACATATACAGATTATTTCTTTAACGTGTGCAGTGCTGATAAATATCGTAGATGTGTGTATCTGGAAAAAAACAGTAGTAGTAGTAGGGTAAAGGATTGTTAATTAATTAATAGTAAAATATTAGTTGTTGGATTTTATAAATGTCATCCATCTTTAGCAACTGAAGTTATACTATAACAGCAATGTTTGTATTAAATATGATTTTATAAGTAATATGCATTAATAATTATTTAGAATGTTTAAAAATAACTCACTAATATTAACTAACTACTAACACTAACTAACATCAAACAAGCAAAATAATACAGTAGAATAATAATATATAAATTACACTAATGTTAAAATAAAACTGACATTTATTCAATAGTTAAACATTATTAAATTAGACAAAACATATAAACAGTTAGCCAATAACACTAATTAATAATAATTAACTGTTTAATAGCCCTACTAATATTAATAAAAAACACAAATACTTAACGCTAACAATATTTAAAAAATACTAACAGTCTAAAATACAATATAATTGTCTTGTTACAAAACACAGTAATGGTGAATCGTTATGTACAGTCATAACTAAACAACATACAAAGTTTACAAACGTTTAAGCTAGAATGTTTATCTGATTTTCAGAAGTATTTTTGCAATATACTGAGAAGCTTTGGAGAGAATACAGTGTAGGTATAAATCTTATTTCTGAGTTAGATGGTGCATTGTTAACAGTGTGAATAACTGAATGTTTATTGCAATTAGTGGAAAAATTATGATTTACTCGGTTGATGTAGATAGTATCACTGTTTCTGGTATGATAATTACGAATGTTTGAATTTTGTACAATGGACATAGTATTAAAGTATTCTGGTATTGTTTTATTTACAAGTTTATAACATAATATTAATTGTTGGAGTTTAAATATATAAATCTTATCAATATCATCCAGCTTTAAAATGCCCATCTTTTTGAAAATGGGGTTGGCATGAGTATTATATTTAGAAGATGTCATATATCTAAGATATTTCTTCTAAAGTTTTTGTAAACGATTTGTTTGGTATCCCATACTAGTTTTGCGTAGATGAGATGAGATAAGATTTATACATTTTGAATAAAATGTTGTAAGGTAGTTTTAATTGATTAAAAATCCCAATAGTCTGTGAGATTTTGTTAGCTATTCTGTTTACATGATTTTTCCAACACATGTGTTTGTTAATAGTAAGGCCTAGAAAATTAAAATTGAAATCATCAACTGGAAATAATACAATACCATTCATTTTAACCTTGGGTACAGTTGTCTTTTTAAAGGGGTATGAAATATCATAAGTTTTTTTTAACATTACGTGATAACTTATTAACTTGCAACCATGTTGTTACATTGCTTAAATTTCATTGTTGACATTTTGACTGATTTTGCTATCATATATATCATTAAAAGGATTTAGATTGCTAGTTAAGGTAGTGTATATGATTGTATTGAACAATGTAGTAGCATTGGCTATGTCGTTTATATAATGATAAATAAAGGGGGTCCAAGAATTGATCCCTGGGGAGCTGCACTTTTAATATCTATTGTTTCTGACTTAGTAAATGAAAAATCAACATATTGCTTGCGGTTTCTTAAATAACTTCTAAGAAGGCTTAAGGCAGTGCCTTGAATACCATAATAGTGTAGTTTGTATAATATAATTTCATGATCCAATGTATCAAGCTTTTGAAATTTGACACATCAAGATAAATTTTGAAATGGATTTTGCCATTATCCATTGGCAGCTAATTCCGTAAAATAAAGTCAAGCCCAATTCTCGTTACTCACACACAAGGATCGGATAGATCTCGCGAAATTCAAAGGCATGGATTTTGGTGTGGGTCGAACAACAACCCGGTAACTATTCTTCTAGAAAAGCATATTATAAATTCGGGTATTATCGCTCACAACAATTAATTTACGGTGGGTTTACCTTGATTAATAATTTCCAGATTCGTCGCTGCCGGAAGATACAGATGAAGAAGAAGGCAGTACATTGATGGCAATGTCTCTTGTCTGATCCTAAAGGTAGTATTGGAGCTGGCAACAAGGTTATTTAAGTAACTATTCCTTTACGAAAATTGTGCGTTATCTCGTCGAACGATAATGTGCTGCCACCTATTAGTCTGTAACACAACTTTGAGTTATACACGTTCTGCCACCTGGCGTTTATTATCGTGGTCACTTCTCAACCCCAAAACTCCAGTCAGGCCAACGTACCCCAGCCATGCGCCATCCTGTCTTATCACCAGTTATCAAGCCATTGTTTTCTTCATGCAAATTTTGTATTTTAAAAACTTACAATGGGAAACACTGTTCGTTGAGGACAAAATTATGAAATGGGCACTTTCAATGGTAAACATACACTTTGAGATGAAGATTCTGAAGTTTTCTTCATAAAATATAATTAGTTGATATGTAATTCTGTATTAAAATTTTGAAAATTTTACCATACATGGGCAATATAAGGTTTAGTAGTGAACATGCCTCAACTGGGGCATTTTTGTTTAAAACACTTTTTAGAGTAAAGTCCTCATAAGACAATAATTTACATGAGGAGAAATACGCAAGAATATATATTTTCCGTTGCAAACAGTGCAACATTCTCCATAAGAGGGCAGTTAATTTCCTTGGGAAAAAGGGCACTGCAGGGTAAACTTCTCGCGGACAATTTCACACAAGGTCTTATAGAGAATACATTTGTGAGAAAAACCCTTATAAAAATGGAAATTATTGGAAAATCCACTGGGCTAAATACTTATCTTAATCACGAGGATTAACAGGTCTGTTAATACAATTATTCAGAATGTTGTTAATAGCTACATATACAGTTCGTCGCAGTTGCGGCATCAGTGGATCAAGGCTCTGTATAATTGTTAAATATCCTGTTTTTATTAACATATTTATTGGTTATCTTTATTTATTTATGTATCTATTTTATATGGATGTTTTTATCGATGTATTTTTTCTCCAATATGGACACCAGGCTTGTCTGAAATAAAAACATTATTATTATTACTTAAACATCCTGTTAGGTAACAAAGGATGCGTTTATCACAGATATTCAGAAGAATTTGATAAGGTTTTGTTAAAACGGCATAACATAATATGATGCGAGATTTTTGCTCCCAACAGCATAATTACATAGTAATAATATTATGTAGTGTTATTGAAAACATGAACACATTCTTGAACCATGACATACATGTATTATATATTGGGCACAATTGCTGAATGTGTGCTATCTGTAGATCTTCGGTGCTTTAACAACCTTTGATTTCTGTCTTGGAACTGTGTATTAAGCCCAAATCCTTCTTTGCATAGTTGTATTGTTTGTTTCATATGTGAAAATGTAACTATGTTTTGTTTTTTATTACAAGTTGGAGTGGATTCAGCAGATGCTATTCTGTTTGGCGAGATGTATCTGGTTCAGCCTGGAGATCAGTGATCTTATATATATATTATCCACTTCACGAATGCAGCGCAACAACGGAACAACGACAGCCACTGTGCGACCCTTTGTATTATAGAGAGATGCAATGGAATTCTGAAGAAAATGTGGCACTGTCTCAGGTACGCTTGTTTCTGCTGCTTTTTGATTTGCTGAATTTCACATTATATACGTCATTTGTCAGCAATATAGGTCACTTGGGGCCAAGGACACCTATTAACTTGTAACAAAGAACTTTATTTGTATCAAATTGAAACGAGGCCTCTCGATGACGGTGATGTAAACATCTGCATTATATAAATATATCGGACTGTGAAAATTATTGTAACGACACGATATATACAATAAAGGTTTAATTACAAAGCCAACGAACAACACATAATTCACACCAGCAACGCGACTTCTCCCCTGCGTCCGTCGACGTCGTTACCGCTCTCCCCAAACCATATGGACATAGGTTGTACTGCATTACGAGTGTAATGTATGAAAACAAGACTAGGTGAAAGAAACCAATATAGTATACTCTTGTACATGCACATCACTACATACATGACTATTGCCTGTCCCCTTTCATGGTTATGCCTAACTATTGTAGTATGTTGCACCTCTGAGCTCAGAATACTGGACGTACAGGCACTTTAGAAGTTCATTATTATTATTATTATTAGAATACTTCCCACTAGTCCAAACGCAGACCTATTGTACTTAATACTTGAATACAACGATCTTTAAACTTGTTTAATGTTGCTAGATAAATTTACTAATATATTTATTATAGTAAACTTACTTTGTCACTGGATCGAAACAGCCTATAATTTAGCAATGTGTGTCAAATTACATGTTCTCTTAGGTACGAGCCAACAAAGGCATGCCAGCTTATCATGTGCTGCATCATGCTACACAACATCGCCGTCAGTCTGAGGGTACCGTTTCCCGAACAGGCTGATGATGATCACAACGACGGTGACAACGATAATGACAACGGAGGTGCTCCCACAGTATCAGACAGAGTGACACGAGACAGACTGGTACAGCGGTATTTCAGCGGGTACTGAAATTTATTAATTAAGTTTCCTTAAATTTAAAGTACGTCTTGCAATGAATAAATACAGTTATGAAAACAAACCAACATGTTGGCCTGACAGTAACGTTGGCACTTGCATAACAAAACACCTCACGAGCAAATAGACGATGACAACAGCCCCATGCTAATTACATAATACATCGGAATATAAAGCAATATTTCAATAAATGCATGGACAAATATTACGCCTTATCACTGGCTTATAGTTATTAGTAAAATACTCCAACAGGTGTAGAGTAATACTCATAAAGAAACTGCATAGACACAGAAAGAGACTACCTGTGCCACTCTACAGACACGATGTTTTTTTCAATCGTCTGATGCCATGTTTGATTATCCCAACGCACACACAAGCGAGTCAATCACTTTGGGCGGTAATCCCATTTCTAGTTCAAAAACGTCGGATCTGAACAAAATCTGGGAAACAGTTTTCTGTGTTGGTGTATATATAGCGTCGGCCGGAGGATGGACATTTCTGGAAGTTACTGTAATTATAAGTGTCAAGTATTGTTGACGGATCCATAATAACACAAATATAGCAAACTCACAAGGCAATCATCAGATGTAATATATTTATTACTAAACGACAAAGCCATTTGACACGTAATTGGCAATGGTTTAAATTAATTACTTTAAAAAGAGGTGGTTCCTACGTTAGTGACAATCTATCAGTACAAGACGAATCTCTGTCCGATATTAAAATATACTTTGTGAAACTTGATCAATGTAAACATAATTATCAGAGCATTATATTATGTGCAACTACATCGTTCAATACATACTCTTCTATATAATTACAATACGAGATCAACATTACTGAAGTTACACGAGCAGATATTCAAACACTCTAATCACGTGTAATCGCTGTAGGTCAACATATGGACGCAATGTATAACTGATTGCGTCACATAGCATGGAGTCCATTAGAACACATTTATTTGGACTTTCCACACTACGTTAGACGAGCAACATGGCCAATGATCATATGCAAGTATAGGCGGCCATACGGGAGATCGCAGCTGAAGACGCACGTTGACGATATCAATAAATACGTCACACGAACAAGCATCAATTGACCATGAAGTACGTGAACTGTTTACCTACTCTACACCCTAGTGCAAGAATCTTCTGAAAATGAAATAAATACTAATGATGTGGATTATGTTTGTAATAAACCTTACAATATTCACACAACTGTGAACATATACTTGCTTAAAGTACTAAAGTAGCTGATTTTCAGATATCACATTTGAAAGGTTTGAACAAGATATGTATGCTTGGCGTGGGTGTACACACACACCTTTAGTGAACCACTGACTCTTGGCAAACAAACTGTGTCCTAAATAGTAAATGAGTCACACCAAAGGTGTTCTCATCTGTGTAAAAGTACGTGTGACTTCAAATGAACAGATTGTACGAACTGGTCACCACAGGTATCACATTTGTACGGTTTCTCCCCAGTATGGGTACGGACAAGTATCTTCAAATCAGAACTAGTTGAAAGTGTGTAACACGTGTATTACCTTTGTAGGGTTTCTCCCCAGTATGAATGCAGACATGTGTCCTCAAATGACCATACATTGAGAATTGTGCACCACATGTATCACATATGTAGGGTTTCTCCCCAGTATGGGTACGGACATGTATCTTCAAGTAACCACTTGTTGAAAATTGTAGGGGTTCTCCCCAGTATGGATTCGGACATGTGCCTTCAATTGACTAGACGTTGTGAATTCTGCACTACATGTAACACATCTGTAGGGTTTCTCCCGAGTATGAATGCGGACGTGTCTCTTCAAACTACTACACATTGAGAATTGTGCACCACAGGTATCACATTTGTAGGGTTTCTCCCCAGTATGAATGCGGATGTGACTCTTCAAATTACTATACATTGAGAAGTGTGTACCACATGTATTACATTTGTAGGGTTTCTCACCGGTGTGGGTACGGACGTGTGCCTTCAAATCACCACTTGTTGAAAAGTGTATATCACAGTAATCGCATGTGTAGGGTTTCTCACCAGTATGCGTACGGACATGTATCTTCAAAGAACCACTTCTTGAAAAGTGTGCACCACATGTTTCGCATTTGTAGGGTTTCTCCCCAGTATGGGTGCGAACATGTGTTTTCAAATTACCATTTGTTAAAAATTGTGCACCACAGGTATCACATTTGTAGGGTTTCTCTCCAGTATGAATGCGGACATGTGTCTTCAAATGACCATACATTGAGAATTGTGCACCACATGTATCACATCTGTAGGGTTTCTCCCCAGTATGGGTACGGACATGTATCTTCAAGTAACCACTTGATGAAAATTGTGCACCACATGTATCGCATTTGTAGGGTTTCTCCCCAGTATGGATGCGAACATGTGTCTTCAATTTACCATTTGTTAAAAATTGTGCACCACAGGTATCACACTTGTACGGTTTCTCCCCGGTATGAATGCGAACGTGTGTCTTCAAAGCACCACGGTTTGTAAATTGTGCACCACAGGGTTTTTCTCCGGTGTGACAGCGTACATGTATTGTCAAAGAACCATTGTTTATAAAACGTTTTCCACAAGTGTCACATTCGAATCGTTTCTCAACAGTGCGAGTGTGCACTTTCACATTCATATTGACAGTGCTGCTGTTGCTGACCTGTTTGCACACACCATAGTTGTAGGGTCTCACCACAAGGTGAATGTTCACTTGCGTCTCCAAAGCACTACTGTATGTAGATAACGAACGGTGTTTCACAAGTCTGGCTACACATATAATTATGTGACTGTATGTTAGAACTCTCAGACAGGTGCAAACTACACGTCTCACATCTGGTTGGTTTTAACCAGTGTCAGTGCGTAAGTATACCACCCTGTAAAACAAGCTGAAAACTTTTCACCCTTCAATGGTTCCTCGCGTGTGTCAAGGCAAGTTTCTAAATGTATCTGATGAATCTAGGTTTAAATTATTTCTACCACTGTGAGTTCGCATTTGCAGGTTTAAGGCCTCACTCTGACTTGATTGTTTTCAACGAGTACGTGTCAGTTTGATGAAAAAGGTTTCTCATCCATCTAAGAGTGCATATATTCCTTTAAGTTATTACACGGTGAACTCTGATTTATGTCACACTTGAATGGATTCTCCCACAACGAGGGAGTCGGTATCTCTATAAATGTAAATGTTGATCCAGAAGAGACAGTCAAGTGTTTTCTCTCGTTCCTGAAGACAACAATGTGGACATTCCGTGACTTGGCTCGATGTTCCACGTCGTGTTGGTGACATAATTTGACAGTTGTTGTTGTCAATGTGGGTGAGTCGATGCAACTTTGTTACTTCATTGTACACATTTGTGACACAAACTGCCGTTGACACACATCACAGTCATCTGAAACAACAACAGTCATTAGATGTGGGAAAAGATAGTGACATAATGAGACATGGGCATAGACCTTTGAATGGGATTGGAAACATTTAATGTAAAATCACGTAATACAAAATAAAGTATATTATTATTATATGTATTCCACAATATTTGCCGTCCACGTAGTGTGTTGACAACAGGCCTAGGGTAATAGTGATATGTAAGTTTACCTATTACTTTTTAATTACTATTGAATATTTAAACCAAATTTCAACTACATAAACATTTCATTGGTTAAGTTATTGGTTCTACTAGTTTCTCCAGGTTTTATGGTTGTCCCCTTGTCAACTTCAGCATGGCCTTCGTGTAGTTTTCCGTAGCTTTGTGAGTGTTTACATAACAAGACACACTGGTACAGTGTGACTGCTTCAATTACTAAAGTGAATAAACTGGACTTTCAGTGCTTTGAAGCCAGTTATGCCAAGTGAAAAGTTGCCAACTACTGTTTTCAAGTAAGCCTATTGGTTTAGTGACTGCCTCCATGGTGCACTGTTTACCTGCTTTACCCCATTTAGCCATACTGGGACCTCAAATGAATCTACCCTCTGTAGTAATACTGGCTTCTTTTGTGTTAGACCTGCTCCTAGGGGGCTAATGAAGACAATGAAGGCTGCCAGTCTGCCACTGAAGTCATGTATAGTTTACACAGTACAACTGTTAGGGCTGTTTGTAAAATCTGGTCATTGGCAGGAGCTGGGGTCATTCAGATGAAAAGTCTACTCTCAGTCTCCAGACTGGAACTGACTGGACCAGTATCTAGATATAACTGTATAGCTTGCTCGTTATTAGAGGATTCAATTACATTGACATGTAATCTTTTACTTTGTTTCCTTCCTGTTACTATTACTATTACATGCTGAATTATCCTTATTACTATTAATCTTTTTCACTGGAAAATTGTATGGTATAATGCTCATTATATATATATATATATATATACATATATATATATATATATCCACATAAATATGTATATTACTATTACTTTGTTTCCTTCCTATTACTATTACATGCTGAATTATTCCTATTACTGTTGCTATTATTATTACAAGTAAACAAAGTAATAGTAATAGATTACATTGCAATGTAATTTAATCCTCAAATAACGAGCAAGCTATACAGTTATATCTAGATACTGATCCAGTCAGTTTCTGCTGTATGCAATCATAACAGGGTTCCATTTTAGGACCAGAGCTATTTATTATGTATATAAACAACATTTATAATGTTTCAGAAGATTTGACGTATCTTCTATTTGCAGATGACACTAACTTATTTTGTTGTGATTGTAATTTACATGAACTGATCCCGAAAATGCTGGGTTAAACAAACTTCATGTATGGTTTGCTGTAAATGGGTTAGCACTAAATGTTACAAAAACACATTACATGATATTTGGAAATCACATATTGAATTCTAGTATTTATATAAAGATAAATGAGGAAGAAATTAGTACAGTTGAAGTCGTGTCATTTTACGTGTTCTGATTGACGACAAGTTAACATGGAAAAATCACATTTGCTTAGTGAAATCAAAACTGTCAAAGTGTTGTGCAATTATGTACAGAGCTAGCTCCATTTTTCAACAGTTGTATATATATATATGTAATTTAATAATTAGCTACTTTACTATGTTGTTGTTGTTGAAAATAAAGTTTTATTCATAACGTATATGTAGTTTTCACCAGCAATTTTAGGAATCATGTTGCACCGTATCGATATTATTAATCATAACCAATTATTTCTCCTTTCTTGATTGCCAAAGCCGGGTAAATTACCCTGGTCCAGGCTTTTGACTTAACAACAAAAAACCTGTCTAGTATTCAATCCAAATCTTCTACTTATTATATGTCTATGAAGTCTGCCACTCAGACTCTGTCTGTATCTCTATACTAGCAAAATGTCCTAAGGACACATCATGACTGTGCACGTGAGCCATGGTGGCTCGTGTCAGATGTATGGTTTAACTTTATTTGTTTAGATGTTTGACGTCTGTGTCTATGTAGTGAAGGAGAAAGGACATAATAGACAGTTGTGTTCAACAACTTACATCCATACTGTAACTCCTTATCTCTTATTTGTCTCATGTAAGGCAAATAAATTGTCAGAAAAGTTTGTTTTAGTTAAATTCTTACAGTTTCCGTACAAAAACATAGCACAGCGAGAACACAATTTGGTAATTTTTTAATGAACGTATGCATTCATCCATATATAGCTTATTATATCATCTTCAACAGTCTATTGATATACATTTTAGAAAGCATATGTTTAAATGTTATACTGGACTACCCAAATGTATACATAACGATGAACGCACATGATATATCTATTATTATTAACCATCTGTTTTATTTCATGTGTGTCTATATGTGTGTTATTTATTTTTATTGAACAAGATTTAACAATTAACCATTTAATATCTTAAACAATTATAGTTGGTCTCCTCTTAGTCTGATGGTCTCTAGTGTTGTCAACCCACATGTGTCTTTCATAACCAAGATCTTTCAGTTCAGGAAACAGCTTAGTTGCTCATTGTTGCATTCTTTCTAGCTTATTTATGTCCTTACGATATGGTTTCCATGCTTGTATACAGTATTCCAAATGTGGCCTAACTGTTGTTTTATGCAGTGGTACAATTAGCTGTTTCTACTTATATGTGATATATCTTATAATTAGCCCTAGTTACCCTTTGAAGGAGCGATTCCACGCTGCTCAAAAACTTTCATGTCAGCACTAACTGTAACTCCTAAGTCTTTTTTTTTTTACAATTTTATGTAATATAGTATCCCCCATTATGTTTTCTTTGTGCACATTTCCATGTCCTATGTGGATGCATTTACACTTCCCAAAATTGAATAACATTTGCCATTTTTCAGACCATTTGACCAATTTGGCTACACCATCATGTAAAGTGTGTTTATCTGCATCTGTTTTAACTGTTCTGAACACTTTTGTATCGTCTGCGAATTTCAGTATTTTGCTTGATAGATCATCATCCAAATCATGTATATATATAAAGAATAATATAGGTCCCAACACCGACCCACTCGACTCAAAACTGGTTTCCAGTTTGAAATCTCCCCCACTACAGCTGTATTACTCTCTGTCTTCTGTCTGTCGACCATGTTTGTATCCAACTGATCTTATCGCACCATCCCCTATACCATGGGCTTTTAGTTTAAATAAAAGTTTTTGATGTGGCACTTTATCAAATGCTTTCTGAAAATCTAAGTAGGCAACATCCATTGGTGATCCATCATCTACCCACTTTGTAATTTCTTTAAAAAATCATAAGAGGTTAGACAGAACCTAGCTTTTAGGAACCCATGTTGAGATTAATTTATTATTGTGTTTTACAAGGAATTCCACCATGTGTTCTCTAATAAGAGTTTCTATTAATTTGCATGAAACTGATATTAAGCTCACTGGTCTGAAATTTTCGGTCGTATTCCTTGTTCCCTTTTTAAATAATGGCGTAATGTTTGTTTCTCTCCATTTTAGTAGAACGATCCCCTCTTTAAGTGATAAGTTAAAGAATATAGCAAGTGGTGTACTGATTTGGTCTACAATTTCCTTAAGCAGTTTTGGTGGTATCCCCATTGTAACTGGTACTGGCAGTGAACTTATATCTTCTGTAGTAAACACTGAAGATTTATATATAATATTGTATGTACATAATAATTTTTTTCAGAAATAAAACATTATTATTACCGTGCTACTGCGTAGTACCGGTTATAACCAATAATCAAACAAATAGATACGTTAAGGTAGGTAGTATGGACTCAAAAAGTGATTTTGGACTTTTTTTTTAAAGGACTTTCTTTGCTATTTATGTACTTTCATATCCTTACCTCAATATGCAGTTAGTATATTAGCTGAAAAAGTAATAAAAAGTGGCAATATTGAGGTTTCTTCGGATGGCTTTTGGCAGAATTTGGTTATAAAAATGACCTTATCATCGTTTTCTTGGAATACCATTTTTTCTGTGAGTACTTAAAGTTGCTGCGCTCTAGTAGAATAAATACTGGGTATAACTGCAAAACATTTTGCAACGCAGTGCCTAATGAGTATATCTACTGCATGAATTAAAAGAAATCATAATATATTTAATGGTTTCTGAATTATGTGAAAAAGTTACACAAAATTTTTTTTTTTTTACAAAATTGTTTTTTTTCACGTAAACAACACAACATATCTGATTTCTGTGATATTCATGCAGTATATATGCATAACAGTATTCCCTGTGCTAACTTACAAGCTTGGCAAAAAATAAGTAATTTTCCCTATTATGGTGGCCATATTGGATACCTAATTTGCATAATTTATGCGAAACATGAAAACAAAACTTAACTATGTTGGTATGTATCTGCATACCAAATATGGTTGATCTGTGTTGAAAACTAAAGATTTTTGGTGGAATCCATACTACCTACCTTAAGACATGTGACGTAATTGCGTATGGAAGTCGCGCTCAATTTTCTTTAACCATACACAGAGATCGGCGGCTAGATTTCGCTCGATGTAAACGGACTGATTTTGGGGTGGGTTGAACAACGAACCGGTAACTATACTTCTAGAAAAAGCACATTATAAATTCGTGCATTATCGCTCACATGCACAATAATGACACCGAGTTTACCTTGATTAATAATTTCCAGAGTAGCCACTACCAGAACATACAGATCAACAAGAAGGCAGCGCATTTATTGGAACATCTCTTATCTGTTCCTAAAGCAGTACTGGAGCTGGTTACAAGATTATTTTAAGTAGCTATTCCTTTACGAAAACAATGCATTATCTCGTCGATCGATAATGTGCTGCCACCTATTAGTCTGTAATACAACTATGACGTACACAGGTCCTGCCATCTGGCGTTTATTATCGTGCCCACTTCTCTGTCCCAACAATTCAGTTAGGCCAAAATCCAATTTTAACTTCCAGTTAATTTTCACTTCCAATTAATTTAGTAGAAGCTGTGCGAATAATCTCATTGAAATAGGTGGGCCGAAATGTTTATTCTCTACACACACATGTATACGCGCACACACATATATATTTATTTATACATATCCCCCAACACAACTACCTATTTTAACAACTATAACTCAACATTCTTACGGTTAATGACACAGCTCTCAGAACCGTTATGACATCGCATTGTCAAACTTTTATATATCTTGTAACTACCAAAGCCACCGCCCGTATGCACTGTTTTCCTCAAGTGTCGCATAATTTTCTGATCAAAAACTGTGAACATATATGTGTTTAAAGTACCTGCTCTTTCACATTCATATTGACAGTGCTGAAGTTGCTGACCTGTATGCACACACCTCAGTTGTAGACTTTTACTTTCACAAGGTGGATGTTCACTGGTGTTTCCAAACCACTACTCAATGTTGACAACGAACGGTGTTTCACAAGTCTTGTTGCACATATAATTATGTGACTGTATGATAGAACTCCCAGACAGGTGCAAACTACACGTCTCACATCTGGATGGTTTTAACCAGTGTGAGAGTGTATGTGTACCACCCTGTAAAAGTAGCTCAACCCTTGTCACTCTTAAACGGTTCAACCCGTGGGTCGAGGGACGTTTGTTACTGTAACTAGTGATTTTACGTTTATATGATTGCTATCCACTGTGAGTTCGCATTCGCACGTTTAATGCACCATTCTAGCTACACTGTTTTCAACACGTGTCACAGATTTTGGGAGCAGCTACAGAAAAAGCACGTTTGCCGATATTAAGCTTGGTTTTCGGAACAAAAAGTTGTTGTGAAACAGATGATCTGATATCTTACCCAGGTCCTGCCTTCTGGCGTTTATTATCGTGCTCACTTCTCTGTCCCAACAATTCAGTCAGGCCAACATACGGGGTAAGACCACATTAACCATTTCAGTGCTCGATTTTACCCACGCCATGCGCCATCCTGTCTTATCACCAGTTATTAAGCCGTTGTTGTCTCCATGCAGATTTTGTATTTTAAAAACTTACAACAACAATAAAATATTCATAAAGGGCAAAGTAATGAACGTGCATATTCAATGGTAAACATTCGCATTGAAATGAAGATTCTGAAGTTTACATCATAAAAATAAAAACATTTTGGTATGAAATTCCTTGTGAACATTTGGCTAATTTAACCATGTATGGGCAATATAAGGTGTACTAGTAAACATACCTTAATACATTTGTTCAGTAAAGTCCTCATAAGTCAACAATCCGCATGGAAACAAATACGCAAGAATATTATATATTTTCTGTTGCAAACAGTGCAACATTCTCCATAACAGAGTACTTAGTTTCCTTGGCAAACAGGGCATGGCAGGGTAAACTTCTGGCAGACAAGTTCACACAAGATATTATGGACATATATGTACATTTGTGAGAAAAATCCTAATAAAACGCAAATTATTGGAAAAATCCACTGGCTAAATTCTTACATGTCCCGTTACAAAGGTAACAAAGGATGTGTTTCTTTAATAAGCAACTCTTTATTTTTTTTATATAAAAGGAAACTGAATAGTTATATTCCGTTATCAAAACACAAACTAGTATGCTAAATGAAACCCCTTCCGGTTCCCAAAACCTCTAACTCCACGCCACGCCTCGGTTCGATTCCGCTTCAACGATTCCGACTCCGATTCAGACTCCAGCAGACCTTTTCAATTCCCATTCCAATTCAAACTTCGGTTGTTTAAGTTCGATTCCGACTACGACTCCGTCTCCCACTCTAACACAACTTTTGATTCCGATTCCAACTCCAATTGGGCCTACTACTTCTGCTTTTAATTTATAAATAATGTAGTTAATTAATTGGATACATTCAACATTACAACAACGTATTTAGTGAAGTTATGTCATGATGAGTTCCATATTTGGTAATCGGTAATTCGATATATTGTTATGTTGAAACTCAATGTGTCTATCATCAATTCATCATATTCATATCATCACAACGTATCGTAACTTGCACATAAGCAAATTAAACCGTTCAATCAATGTGGCAGTTGCAGCGAATCAACATCGTTTCTTCTAACTCCATCCATTTTAATCTTCCAATGGCTGCCATTGGCTGGTGTCAAATCGGATGATCTCACCCATAACTGCTCCGTGTTACAATTAACTGCCAACTGTCCAGATCTCAAACAGTTTGCCTACAGCTGTATTAGAGCTAACTATGAGGCAGACTCCCAGTTCACTGGCCAATCAAGCATTTCTAAACCCACTTCGCCTACTGTTGTTCTAGCAGTAGCACCTTTCACACCTTCAGGGTGGGTGGGACATCAATAGAGACATATTTTATTCATGACTACTCCAGGTGGGGCAGTTGAATACTTTGATGTGTACACATATATGCATACTGTCATACACATACCTAACATTATAATATCAACTAAATTACAGTCTAATACATTGACGTGTATTTAAATGCAAATGCCAATACTCTTGACAATTTTTAAGAGAAAACATATGAACTAGCATTCCTAGGTACACGACATATTAAGCTGAGTTAATGTTCAAAGCATACTGTTGGCTACAGTGACCCAGATTAAGGAAGACCATATGTTTTAATATCCACTTTATCTCAAGTGCAATTAATAAGTACAACTATCTCACCATGGCTGCTTCAGATCATATTAATAACTTGCCTAACACCTCAATTTGGCAGGTGTTTAGAGTCTACACTTATGAACTTTACAAGCTTTGCTGGCTGATTTAGTTGCTCATATCTTTATATTTTTCCAATACTTGTCAAGGCGCATCTTAAACGTGTTCACCGTTCACTTACACTCACAACGATTCCGATTCCACTGATTGTGATTCGATTCTTCTCATTGTGATTCTGAATCTGATGCCGACTCAACTCCAAACGATTCCGACTCCGATTCTACTAAATTAACTTCAAGCGATTCCAACTCCGGAATGGGAACCAAAGGACGATACCAACTCTGATTCCAGAGTCGAAATCGGAGTCGGAATCGTTTGGAATTAATTTAGTGAAGTCGGAATCGCTCCAGGTGTGCTGCTCGCCTTTCAAACATTCAAATTTACCAGCTGAGGCTCCCGTAAACTTCCAACTGCACCCCTTGGACGCCCAGAACATCCAAATACAAATATGAGATCCCAACCTGGTATCATTAGGGCTAAGGCTGCATCTATCATTAGGACTAGGGTTGCACCTCATCCTCCCCGAAGATTTCAATTTGAAGCTAAAAAAAATCTCGAAATGGTATTGTAGCGAAAGTGTTATACCCTACCTATTACACCGTCAGCCTGTCGGTCTGTTATTAATTAGTCACAACGTTGCGTGTGTTTCACTGGAATTGTTCCGTGCGACGTAACGTAAACCGTCCACCGATCATTTGCACCCCTTTTACGTAACTTGTTTTGGGTATATCTGGGCTGCGTTCAGAGTTCGCGCTGCGTCTTCGCTTTTTTGACCGGGATTCGATTCAATTGCCGTTCAAAGTCACATTGTGTTGACGCTCCGACGCGCGCCGCACCAGCGAAGCTGGTTTTGTTTGATGACCGAGAAGGGCCATCGCGTTTTTGTGTGGCAACCTGCAGCACCATGGGGCGATGACACGATGCTCCGACGCGCGCCGCACCGGCGTAGTTGGTTTTGCATTCGATGATTATTCTTTGTTAACTATGTATGGTTGGTGTGTTTGACCGTTTCAGTTCAAACTTAAGCATGATAAGTTGGGCTTTTATTAAAATCAAAGTGTTTATAATACCAGGAATGGTGGCATTATTGTCGAAACCCAAATTCGAAATCAATAGCGTCCATTTACAATGCGGCGACCGCCGCGATATGTTAAATTTAAGCGTCTAATTTCCGGCAGGTGATCACGACGTCGCGGCGCGAACTTCGAACGCGGCTCTGGGTAGCGTTTAGAGTCCCACGTCACGGTTCGCCGCCGGAAGTTGACAGTTTACATTTTAGGTACAGCGACGCTCGCCGCATATGAAATGGCTGTATTAAAAGGAGACGTTGTACGTTTATTGGTAATTATTTCGAATGTGTTTTTCGTTGAAAATGCCACCATCTCTACCATAAGTCTAATAATTAAGAACAATTTTGTTTTTTGGGGAGCTCATCTTGTCATCCTATTACAAGATAGTCATCTTCAAAGCAAAGCAAAACAAATTAAGGAGGCCATCTTGGAGACGCACTAGCAGCATCAACACGACGTAACTTTGAACGGCAAACTCGACTTCTGGGGCAAATAGCGCCGACGCAGTTCGGCGCGAACTCTGAACGTGGCCCTGTTAAAATATACGTCATAATGCAAACGTTAGACGTGAACAAAAACGTCAGATCTGTACAAAACCTGGGAAACAGTTTTCTGTGTCTGTGTATATGTAGCGTCGGCCGGAAGTAGGACATTTCTGGAAGTTACTGTTAAGTGTGAAGTGATGTATTGTTGACGGATCTATACTAAGACAAATACATCAAATTCACAAGGTACTCAGCAGATGTAATATATTTATTCCTAAACAACAAAGCCATTTCACACGTAATTGCCAATGGTTTACATTAATTACTTAAAAAAAGGTGTCTCCTACGTTAGTAACAACCTGTTAGATAATATGTATCTCTGTCCGGTATTAAAATGTACTTTGTAAAGCTTGATGAATGATTGATATATCATGTGCAAATACGTTGTTTAATACATATTCTTATATATATATATATATAAGAAATATATATATATATACACGTATATAACAATACGAGATCAACATTACTGATGTTACACGACCAGATATTTAAAAGACATTAATCACGTGTAATCGCTCTTGGTCAAAATACGGAAGTATTATATAACTGAATGTATAGCCGGATATACTGGAGATCGCAGCTGCAGACGGAAAGTGATGATATCAATAGAAACGTACACATGAAACAGCATAATTTTACGGTGAATTACGTGAACTGTTTACCTACACTACAGCCTAGTGCAAGAAACTTCTGAAAATTAAATAAAGACTAATGATGTGGACTATGTCGGTAAAGACGCTGACAAAACTCCTGCTGAGGCCGCAACTGACAACTCAACATTCTGACCATTCATGACACAGCTCTCAGAACCGTTGTGAGAAATAACACGTTGTCATTTTTTTTTATCTATCTTGTGACTACTAAAGCCACCGCCCGTATGCACAATGTCACATCATTATTCAATCACACAACTGTGAACATGTACTTGTACTACAGTATATAAGCTGATTTTCATATATCACATTTGAAAGGTTTCATCAAAGTATGTATGCTTAGTATGGGTGTTCACGTGTACCTTTAATGAACCACTGACTCTAGAAACAAAGTGTCTTAAATGAGTCACATTAAAGGTTTTATCATCTGTGTGAGACTACGTGTGACCTCAATTGACCAGATTGTATCAACTAATCACCACAGGTATCACATTTGTAAGGTTTCTCCCCATAATGGATTCGGACATGTATCTTAAAATTAGAACTTCTTGGGAATTGTGCATCACAAATATCACATTTAAAGTTTTTTTTCCCCTGTATGGGTACGGACATGTCTCTTCAAATTACCACACCTTGAGAATTGTGCACCACATGTGTCACATATGTAGGGTTTCTCCCCAGAATGGATTCTGACATGTCTCTTCAAATTACCACACCTTGAGAATTGTGCACCACATGTATGGCATTTGTAGGGTTTCTCCCCAGCATGGGTACGGACATGTATCTTCAAGTAACCATTTGATGAAAATTGTGCACCACATGTATCGCATTTGTAGGGTTTCTCCCCAGTATGGGTACGGACATGTATCTTCAAGTAACCACTTGATGAAAATTGTGCACCACATGTATCGCATTTGTAGGGTTTCTCCCCAGTATGGATGCGAACATGTGTCTTCAATTTATCATTTCTTAAAAATTGTGCACCACAGGTATCACACTTGTACGGTTTCTCCCCGGTATGAATGCGAACGTGTGTCTTCAAAGCACCACGGTTTGTAAATTGTGCACCACACGTGTAACATTTGAAGGGTTTTTCTCCGGTGTGACAGCGTACATGTATTGTCAAAGAACCATTGTTTATAAAACGTTTTCCACAAGTGTCACATTCGAATCGTTTCTCAACAGTGCGAGTGTGCACTTTCACATTCATATTGACAGTGCTGCTGTTGCGACCTGTTTGCACACACCACAGTTGTAGGGTCTCACCACAAGGTGAAAGTTCACTTGCGTCTCCAAAGCACTACTGTATGTAGATAACGAACGGTGTTTCACAAGTCTGGCTGCACATATAATTATGTGACTGTATGTTAGAACTCTCAGACAGGTGCAAACTACACGTCTCACATCTGGTTGGTTTTAACCAGTGTCAGTGCGTAAGTATACCACCCTGTAAAACAAGCTGAAAACTTTTCACCCTTCAATGGTTCCTCGCGTGTGTCAAGGAAAGTTTCTAAATGTATCTGATGAATCTAGGTTTAAATTATTTCTATCCACTGTGAGTTCGCATTTGCAGGTTTAAGGCCCCACTCTGACTTGATTGTTTTCAACGGGTACGTGTCAGTTTGATGAAAAAGGTTTCTCATCCATCTAAGAGTGCATATATTCCTTTAAGTTATTACACGGTGAACTCTGATTTATGTCACACTTGAATGGATTCTCCCACAACGAGGGAGTCGGTATCTCTATAAATGTAAATGTTGATCCAGAGAGACAGTCAAGTGTTTTCTCTCGTTCCTGAAAACAACAATGTGGACATTCCGTGACTTGGCTCGATGTTCCACGTCGTGTTGGTGACATAATTTGACAGTTGTTGTTGTCAATGTGGGTGAGTCGATGCAACTTTGTTACTTCATTGTACACATTTGTGACACAAACTGCCGTTGACACACATCACAGTCATCTGAAACAACAACAGTCATTAGATGTGGGAAAAGTTAGTGACATAATCAGACACGGGCATAGACCTTTGAATGGGATTGGAAACATTTAATGTAAAATCACGTAATACAAAATAAAGTATATTATTATTATATGTATTCCAAAATATTTGCCGTCCACGTATTGTGTTGACAACAGGCCTAGGGTAATAGTGATATGTAAGTTTACCTATTACTTTTTAATTACTATTGAATATTTAAACCAAATTTCAACTACATAAAAATGTCATTGGTTAAGTTATTGGTTCTACTAGTTTGTCCAGGTTTTATGGTTGTCCCCTTGTCAACTTCAGCATGGCCTTCGTGTAGTTTTCCGTAGCTTTGTGAGTGTTTACATAGCAAGACACACTGGTACAGTGTGACTGCTTCAATTACTAAAGTGAATACTGGACTACCCAAATGTATACATAACGATGAACGCACATGATATATCTATTATTATTAACCATCTGTTTTATTTCATGTGTGTCTATATGTGTGTTATTTATTTTTATTGAACAAGATTTAACAATTAACCATTTAATATCTTAAACAATTATAGTTGGTCTCCTCTTAGTCTGATGGTCTCTAGTGTTGTCAACCCACATGTGTCTTTCATAACCAAGATCTTTCAGTTCAGGAAACAGCTTAGTTGCTCATTGTTGCATTCTTTCTAGCTTATTTATGTCCTTACGATAAGGTTTCCATGCTTGTATACAGTATTCCAAATGTGGCGCAACTGTTGTTTTATGCAGTGGTACAATTAGCTGTTTCTACTTATATGTGATATATCTTATAATTAGCCCTAGTTACCCTTTGAAGGAGCGATTCCACGCTGCTCAAAAACTTTCATGTAAGCACTAACTGTAACTCCTAAGTCTTTTTTTTTTTTTACAATTTTATGTAATATAGTATCCCCCATTATGTTTTCTTTGTGCACATTTCCATGTCCTATGTGGATGCATTTACACTTCCCAAAATTGAATAACATTTGCCATTTTTTAGACCATTTGACCAATTTGGCTACACCATCATGTAAAGTGTGTTTATCTGCATCTGTTTTAACTGTTCTGAACACTTTTGTATCGTCTGCGAATTTCAGTATTTTGCTTGATAGATCATCATCCAAATCATGTATATATATAAAGAATAATATAGGTCCCAACACCGACCCACTCGACTCAAAACTGGTTTCCAGTTTGAAATCTCCCCCACTACAGCTGTATTACTCTCTGTCTTCTGTCTGTCGACCATGTTTGTATCCAACTGATCTTATCGCACCATCCCCTATACCATGGGCTTTTAGTTTAAATAACAGTTTTTGATGTGGCACTTTATCAAATGCTTTCTGAAAATCTAAGTAGGCAACATCCATTGGTGACCCATCATCTACCCACTTTGTAATTTCTTAAAAAAATCATAAGAGGTTAAGACAGGACCTAGCTTTTAGGAACCCATGTTGAGATTAATTTATTAATTTGTGTTTTACAAGGAATTCCACCATGTGTTCTATAATAAGAGTTTCTAACAATTTGCATAAAACTAATATTAAGCTCACTGGTCTGAAATTTTCGGTCATATTCCTTGTTCCCTTTTTAAATAATGGCGTAATGTTTGTTTCTCTCCATTTTAGTAGAACGATCCCCTCTTTAAGTGATAAGTTAAAGAATATAGCAAGTGGTGTACTGATTTGGTCTACAATTTCCTTAAGCAGTTTACATCCATAATGTAACTCCTTATCTCTTATTTGTCTCATGTAATGCAAATAAATTGTCAGAAAAGTTTGTTTTAGTGAAATTCTTACAGTTTCCGTACAAAAACACAGCAAAGCGAGAACAAAATTTGGTAACAGCGTTTAATTTTTTAATGAACGTATGCGTTCATCCATATATAGCTTATTATGTCGTCTTCAACAGTCTATTGATATACATTTTAGAAAGCATATGTTTAAATGTTATACTGGACTACCCAAATGTATACATAACGATGAACGCACATGATATATCTATTTTTATTAAACATCTATTTTATTTCATGTGTGTCTATATGTGTGTTATTTATTTTTATTGAACAAGATTTAACAATTAACCATTTAATATCTTTAAAAATTATAGTTGGTCTCCTCTTAGTCTGATGTCAACATCCATTGGTGACCCATCATCTACCCACTTTGTAATTTCTTTAAAAAATCATAAGAGGTTAAGACAGTACCTAGCTTTTAGGAACCCATGTTGAGATTAATTTATTAATTTGTGTTTTACAAGGAATTCCACCAGGTGTTCTATAATAAGAGTTTCTAACAATTTGCATAAAACTGATATTAAGCTCACTGGTCTGAAATTTTCGGTCATATTCCTTGTTCCCTTTTTAAATAATGGCGTAATGTTTGTTTCTCTCCATTTTAGTAGAACGATCCCCTCTTTAAGTGATCAGTTAAAGAATATAGCAAGTGGTGTACTGATTTGGTCTACAATTTCCTTAAGCAGTTTTGGTGGAATCCCCATTGTAACTGGTACAGCAGTGAACTTATATCTTCTGTAGTAAACACTGAAGATTTATATATAATATTGTATGTACATAATTATTTTTTTCAGAAATAAAACATTATTATTACCGTGCTACTGCGTAGACCGTAGTACCGGTTATAACCAATAATCAAACAAAAAGATATGTTAAGACATGTTGTAAAGTCTGTACCCCCGATTTGGGCTGCGTGCGTCTTGGGGTCCGACCTCACAGGAGAAGGTGTGTGTGGTGTGAGTTTAGTTTGCGCTCGCCAGAATCGGATTTTAATGTACACCCCCGATTCTAGGTGTCTGTATAATTAGTCGAGAATTGGAAACGCTAGATTCCAGTTTCATACCGAATTTATTCACGGATATCATAGAACACATAAAGTACACATCGTCGATATAATGTAACTTCTGCCTTAACTCCTCAGCTAAGTAAAATCAAGACTCTGGATTTGGCCGTACTACATTCCCGCTTCCTCCAGAGCCTCTACGTTTTGAAATGTACAAAGTCTGCCGGTAATTTTAAGAGAAACAACTATGGGCAACAGTCCCATATTACTGTTATAATTTAGATCCTAATGAAATGCTAGAGACATGTTCGACCGTCCCTGTGGAGAGTTTTGCCACCCCCTCTCCTCTCGATTCTCTCATCAACCTCCATTTTTAAACCCTACTTTATTTCCCGGCAAACCTTCTTCACGCATGCGTGTTTATGCATCCGTAGACCACTGCACATGCGTACTTCACTTATTAAAGCTTCCGTCTCTGCAAGGACGTCAGTATAACCTAACCACGTTCTGCCTGTCAATCCGGCAGGATGAGCGTTTCCTTTCAATCTACAGAATGTAAATTATAGTGTACCCTCTATTGAATTTCTTTGTTTCACTCTGCGACTTCCACAAAGCAAAATAAATGATAATAGATCCCTGGTAGAGAATACCGGCTGAATTAATGTTACAACCCTGCAAGCTGCAAAACATCGTGCATACCTTGCTTATACACTTCTGGATTAATGTTGCCCCGCCCCTGATTTATGTTACCGGGGCGCCGAGCTGTGTCAATACTGCTTTTATACAATTTACCCATTTCTAATTATCCAGTGCATTCCGAATCTCAGCTGCGTCCACTCTGTTTAGAACTGGCTAACTTATTTCTAACGATCCTGTTTACCACCGCGTATTGTCCAGCTAATTTATATGATGCAGGTGGTTTCTTACAATGTGACGTAATTGCGTATGGAAGTCGCGCTCAATTTTCTTTAGCCATACACAGAGATCGGCGGCTAGATTTCGCTCGATGTAAACGGGCTGATTTTGGGGTGGGTTGAACAACGAACCGGTAACTATACTTCTAGAAAAAGCGCATTATAAATTCGTGCATTATCGCTCACATGCACAATAATGACACCGAGTTTACCTTGATTAATAATTTCCAGAGTAGCCACTACCAGAACATACAGATCAACAAGAAGGCAGCGCATTGATGGCAACGTCTCTTATCTGTTCCTAAAGCAGTACTGGAGCTGGTTACAAGATTATTTAAAATAACTATTCCTTTACGAAAACAATGCGTTATCTCGTCGATCGATAATGTGCTGCCACCTATTAGTCTGTAATACAACTTTGACGTACACAGGTCCTGCCATCTGGCGTTTATAATCGTGCCCACTTCTCTATCCCAACAATTCAGTCAGGCCAAAATTCAATTTTAACTTCCAGTTAATTTTCACTTCTAATTAATTTAGTAGAAGCTGTGCGAATAATCTCATTGAAATAGGTGGGCCGAAATGTTTATTCTCTACACACACGTATACGCGCACACACATATATATTTATTTATACATATCCCCCCCCCAACACAACTACCTATTTTAACAACTATAACTCAACATTCTTACGGTTAATGACACAGCTCTCAAAACCGTTATTAGACATAACATAGACATCGCATTGTCAAACTTGTATATATCTTGTGACTACCAAAGCCACCGCCCGTATGCAATGTTTCCCTCAAGTGTCGCATCATTTTTTGATCAAAAACTGTGAATATATATGTGTTTAAAGTACCTGCTCTTTCACATTCATATTGACTGTGCTGAAGTTGCTGACCTGTATGCATACACCTCAGTTGTAGACTTTTACCACAAGGTGGATGCTCACTAGTGTCTCCAAACCACTACTCAATGTTGACAACGAACGGTGTTTCACAAGTCTGGTTGCACATATAATTATGTGACTGTATGATAGAACTCCCAGACAGGTGCAAACTACACGTCTCACATCTGGATGGTTTGTAACCAGTGTGAGTGTGTACGTGTACCACCCTGTAAAAGTAGCTCAACACTTGTCACTCTTAAACGGTTCGTCACGTGGGTCGAGGGACGTTTGTTACTGTAACTGGTGATTCTACGTTTACATGATTGCTATCCACTGTGAGTTCTCATTCGTAGGCTTAATGCACCATTCTAGCTACACTGTTTTCGACACGTGTCACATATTTTAGGTGCACCTACAGAAAAAGCACGTTTGCCGATATTAAGCTTGGTTTTCGGAACAAAAAGATGTTGTGAAACAGATGATCTGATATCTTACCCAGGTCCTGCCTTATGGCGTTTATTATCGTGCTCACTTCTCTGTCCCAACAATCCAGTCAGGCAAACATACGGGGTAAGACCACGTTAACCATTTCAGTGCTCAATTTTACCCACGCCATGCGCCATCCTGTCTTATCACCAGTTATTAAGCCATTGTAGTCTCCATGCAGATTGTGTATTTTACAAACTTACAACAACAATAAAATATTTATAAAGGGCAAAGTAATGAACGGGCACTTTCAATGGTAAACATACGCATTGAAATGAAGATTCTGAAGTTTTCATCATAAAAATTAAAAAAATTTGGTATGAAATTCCTTGTGAAAATGTGGCTAATTTCACCATGTATGGGCAATATAAGGTGTACTAGTAAACATACCGTAATACATTTTTAGAGTAAAGTCCTCATAAGTCTACAATCCGCATGGAAACAAATACGCAAGAATGTATATTTTCTGTTGCAAACAGTGCAACATTCTCCATAACAGAGTACTTAGTTTCCTTGGCAAACAGGGCATGGCAGGGTAAACTTCTGGCAGACAAGTTCACACATGGTATTATGGACATATATACATTTGTGAGAAAAACACTAATAAAACGCAAATTATTGGAAAAATCCACTGGCTAAATTCTTACATGTCCCGTTACAAAGGTAACAAAGGATGTGTTTCTTTAATAAGCAACTCTTTTTTTTTTTTTATAAAAGGAAACTGAATAGTTATATTCCGTTATCAAAACACAAACTAGTATGCTAAATGAAACCCCTTCCGGTTCCCAAAACCTCTAACTCCACACCACGCCTCGGTTCGATTCCGCTTCAACGATTCCGACTCCGATTCCGACTCCAGCAGACCTTTTCATTTCAAACTTCGGTTGTGTAAGTTCGATTCCGACTACGACTCCGACTCCCACTCTAACACAACTTTTCATTCCAATTCTGACTCCAGCACAACTTTCTGACTCAAAGTTGTGTTGGAGTCGCTTTCATTCCGATTCCAGCAAACCTTTCGATTTCGATTCCAACTCCAATTGGGCCTACTACTTCTGCTTTTAATTTATAAATAATGTAGTCAATGAATTGGATACATTCAACATTACAACAATGTATTTAGTAAAGTTATGTCTTGATGCGTTCCATATTTGGTAATCGGTAATTCGGTATATTGTTATACTGAAACTCAATGTGTCTATCATCAATTCATCAAATTCATATCATCACAACATATCACAACTTGCACATAAGCAAATTAAACCGTTCAATCAATGTGGCAGTTGCAGCGAATCAGCATCGTTTCTTCTAACTCCATCCATTTTAATCTTCCAATGGCTGCCATTGGCTGGTGTCAAATCGGATGATCTCACCCATAACTGCTCCGTGTTACAATTAACTGCCAACTGTCCAGATCTCAAACAGTTTGCCTACAGCTGTATTAGAGCTAACTACGAGGCAGACTCCCAGTTCACCGGTCAATTAGGCACTTCTAATCCCACTTTGCCTACTGTTGTTCAAGCAGTAGCACCTTTCATACCTTCAGGGTGGGTGGGACATCAATAGAAACATATGTTATTCACGACTACTCCAGGTGGGGCAGTTGAATACTTTGATGTGTACACAGATATGCATACTGTCATACACATACCTAACATTATAATATCAACTAAATTACAGTCAAGTACATTGACGTGTATTTAAATGCAAATGCCAATACTTTTGACAATTTTAAAGAGAAAACATATGAACTAGCATTCCTAGGTACACGATACATTAAGCTGAGTTAATGTTCAAAGCATACTGTTGGCTACAGTGACCCAGATTAAGGAAGACCAAATGTTTTAATATCCACTTTATCTCAAGTGCAATTAATAATTAATAAGTACAACTATCTCACCATGGCTGCTTCAGATCATATTAATAACTTGCCTAACACCTCAATTTGGCAGGTGTTTAGAGTCTACACTTATGAACTTTACAAGCTTTGCTGGCTGATTTAGTTGCTCATATCTTTATATTTTTCCAATACTTGTCAAGGCGCATCTTAAACGTGTTCACCGTTCACTTACACTCACAACGATTCCGATTCCACTGATTGTGATTCGATTCTTCTCATTGTGATTCTGAATCTGATGCCGACTCAACTCCAAACGATTCCGACTCCGATTCTACTAAATTAACTTCAAGCGATTCCAACTCCGGAATGGGAACCAAAGGACGATACCAACTCTGATTCCAGAGTCGAAATCGGAGTCGGAATCGTTTGGAATTAATTTAGTGAAGTCGGAATCGCTCCAGGTGTGCTGCTCGCCTTTCAAACATTCAAATTTACCAGCTGAGGCTCCCGTAAACTTCCAACTGCACCCCTTGGACGCCCAGAACATACACATACAAATATGAGATCCCAACCTGGTATCATTAGGGCTAAGGCTGCATCTATCATTAGGACTAGGGTTGCACCTCATCCTCCCCGAAGATTTCAATTTGAAGCTAAAAAAAATCTCGAAATGGTATTGTAGCGAAAGTGTTATACCCTACCTATTACACCGTCAGCCTGTCGGTCTGTTATTAATTAGTCACAACGTTGCGTGTGTTTCACTGGAATTGTTCCGTGCGACGTAACGTAAACCGTCCACCGATCATTTGCACCCCTTTTACGTAACTTGTTTTGGGTATATCTGGGCTGCGTTCAGAGTTCGCGCTGCGTCTTCGCTTTTTTGACCGGGATTCGATTCAATTGCCGTTCAAAGTCACATTGTGTTGACGCTCCGACGCGCGCCGCACCAGCGAAGCTGGTTTTGTTTGATGACCGAGAAGGGCCATCGCGTTTTTGTGTGGCAACCTGCAGCACCATGGGGCGATGACACGATGCTCCGACGCGCGCCGCACCGGCGTAGTTGGTTTTGCATTCGATGATTATTCTTTGTTAACTATGTATGGTTGGTGTGTTTGACCGTTTCAGTTCAAACTTAAGCATGATAAGTTGGGCTTTTATTAAAATCAAAGTGTTTATAATAGCAGGAATGGTGGCATTATTGTCGAAACCCAAATTCGAAATCAATAGCGTCCATTTACAATGCGGCGACCGCCGCGATATGTTAAATTTAAGCGTCTAATTTCCGGCAGGTGATCGCGACGTCGCGGCGCGAACTTCGAACGCGGCTCTGGGTAGCGTTTAGAGTCCCACGTCACGGTTCGCCGCCGGAAGTTGACAGTTTACATTTTAGGTACAGCGACGCTCGCCGCATATGAAATGGCTGTATTAAAAGTAGACGTTGTACGTTTATTGGTAATTATTTCGAATGTGTTTTTCGTTGAAAATGCCACCATCCCTACCATAAGTCTAATAATTAAGAACAATTTTGTTTTTTGGGGAGCTCATCTTGTCATCCTATTACAAGATAGTCATCTTCAAAGCAAAGCAAAACAAATTAAGGAGGCCATCTTGGAGACGCACTAGCAGCATCAACACGACGTAACTTTGAACGGCAAACTCGACTTCTGGGGCAAATAGCGCCGACGCAGTTCGGCGCGAACTCTGAACGTGGCCCTGTTAAAATATACGTCATAATGCAAACGTTAGACGTGAACAAAAACGTCAGACCTGAACAAAAACGTCAGATCTGTACAAAACCTGGGAAACAGTTTTCTGTGTCTGTGTATATGTAGCGTCGGCCGGAAGTAGGACATTTCTGGAAGTTACTGTTAAGTGTGAAGTGATGTATTGTTGACGGATCTATACTAAGACAAATACATCAAATTCACAAGGTACTCAGCAGATGTAATATATTTATTCCTAAACAACAAAGCCATTTCACACGTAATTGCCAATGGTTTACATTAATTACTTAAAAAAAGGTGTCTCCTACGTTAGTAACAACCTGTTAGATAAGATGTATCCCTGTCCGGTATTAAAGTGTACTTTGTAAAGCTTGATGATTGATTGATATATCATGTGCAACTACGTTGTTTAATACATATTCTTATATATATATATAAGAAATATATATATATACACGTATATAACAATATGAGATCAACATTACTGATGTTACACGACCAGATATTTAAAAGACAGAAATCACGTGTAATCGCTCTTGGTCAAAATACGGAAGTATTATATAACTGAATGTATAGCCGGATATACTGGAGATCGCAGCTGCAGACGGAAAGTGATGATATCAATAGAAACGTACACATGAAACAGCATAATTTTACGGTGAATTACGTGAACTGCTTACCTACACTACAGCCTAGTGCAAGAAACTTCTGAAAATTAAATAAAGACTAATTATGTGGACTATGTCGGTAAAGACGCTGACAAAACTCCTGCTGAGGCCGCAACTGACAACTCAACATTCTGACCATTCATGACACAGCTCTCAGAACCGTTGTGAGAAATAACACGTTGTCATTTTTGTTTTATATCTTGTGATTACTAAAGACACCGCCCGTATGCACAATGTCACATCATTATTCAATCACACAACTGTGAACATGTACTTGTACTACAGTATATAAGCTGATTTTCATATATCACATTTGAAAGGTTTCATCAAAGTATGTATGCTTAGTATGGGTGTTCACGTGTACCTTTAATGAACCACTGACTCTAGAAACAAAGTGTCTTAAATGAGTCACATTAAAGGTTTTATCATTTATGAGACTACGTGTGACCTCAAATGACCAGATTGTAACAACTTATCACCACAGGTATCACATTTGTAAGGTTTCTCCCCATAATGGATTCGGACATGTATCTTCAAATTAGAACTTCTTGAGAATTGTGCATCACAAATATCACATTTGAAGGTTTTTTTCCCCTGTATGGGTACGGACATGTCTATTCAAGTTACCACACCTTGAGAATTGTGCACCACATGTGTCACATATGTAGGGTTTCTCCCCAGAATGGATTCTGACATGTCTCTTCAAATTATCACACCTTGAGAATTGTACACCACATGTGTCACATTTGTAGGGTTTCTCCCCGGTATGAATGCGGACGTGTGTCTTCAAGTAACCACTTGCTGAAAAGTGTGCACCACAGGTATTACATTTGTAGGGTTTCTCTCCATTATGCATACGGATATGTATCTTCAAGTAACCACTTGTTGATAAGTGTGCACCACAGGTATCACATTTGTAGGGTTTCTCACCGGTGTGGGTACGGAAATGTGTTTTCAAATCACCACTATTTGAAAAGTGTATATCACAGTAATCACATTTGTAGGGTTTCTCACCAGTATGCGTACGGACATGAATCTTCAAAGAACCACTTCTTGAAAAGTGTGCACCACATGTAACACATTTGTAGGGTTTCTCACCAGTATGCGTACGGACATGAATATTCAAAGAACCCCTTCTTGAAAAGTGTGTACCACATGTATCGCATTTGTAGGGTTTCTCCCCAGTATGAATGCGGACGTGTTTATTCAAAACGCCACGCCTTGTAAACTGTGCCCCACAGGTGTCACATGTGAAGGGTTTTTCACCTGTGTGACTGCGCACATGTATCGTTAAGGCACCGTTAGTAATAAAACGTTTTCCACAAGTGTCACATTTTAATAGTTTCTCAACAGTGCGAGTCTGCACTTCCACATTCATATTGACAGTGCTGCTGTTGCAGACGATTTTGCACACCTCAGTTGTAGGGTCTTACCAAAATGTGGATGCTCACAGGTGTTTCCAAATCAATACTCAGTGTAGACAACGAACGTAGTTTCACAAGTCTGGTTGCGCAAATAATTATAACTCTCAGACAGGTGCAAACTACACGTCTCACATCTGGATAGTTTTGGCCAGTGTGAGTGCGTACGTGTAACACCCTATCAAACGAGCTCAACACTTGTCACCATTGAAGCATTCCTCACGTGTGTCAGGAAACGTTTACTGCGAGTTCGCATTTGCAGGTTTAAAGCCCCACTCTGTCTATACTGTTTTCAAAACGTGTCACTGATGAAAAATATATATATACATTTAAGTTATTACTCTGTGAACTCTTTGTCCCATGGTTGTCACACTTGAATGGTTTCTCCCACCACGAGGGACTCGGTGTCTCATTAAATGTAAATGTTGATCAACAAGAGCTAGTCAGGTGTTTTCACTTTTTCTGTGAAGACAAAGATGTGGACATTCAGTGACTTGACTCGATGTTCTACGTCGTGTTGTTGACAGAACCTGACAGTTGTTCTTGTCAATGTGGGTGAATCGATGCAATTTTGTTACTTCATTGTAGTAACTTGTGACACAAACTGCCGTTGACACACATCACAGTCATCTGAAACAACAACAGTCATTAGATGTGGGAAAAGCTAGTAACATAATCAGACACAGTTTGATCATTCAAATTGATAATTGTAAAATCATTTAACACAAAATAAAGTATATATAATTATTATATGTATACCAACATTCTGACAGCCCACGTATTATGTTAACAAAGAGACACATGTTTTTATTTCAAAAAATTAATGTTCTCAAAATGGTGCTGTATATTTAATCTTTGTTGTACGCAATCATAACATATGGAGTTTTCACCAGCAATTTTAGAAATCATAATGTATCGTATTGATATCATTAATCAGAAGCAATTATTTCTCCGTTATCAATACCGGGAAAATTACCCGCGTCCCGGCTCTTAACTGAACAATAACAATTATTGAATGCTAATTAAGATGACACGTCTATGAAGTCTGCCACTCTGTCTGTATCTGTATGTTTATTTATACTAACAAAATGTCCTAAGGACACATCACGCCTGTGCGCATGAGCCATGGTCATTGGTGGCTCGTATCAGACGTATAATCTATCTTTAAGGTGGGTAGTATGGATTCCACAAAAAATCTTAACTTTTCAACACAGATCAACCATATTTGGTATACAGATATATACCAACATAGTTAAGGTTTTTTCATGTTTGGCATAAATTATGCAAATTAGGTATCCAATATGGCCGCCATAATAGTGAAAATTAGGTATTTTTTGCTGTGCTCTAACCACAAATGTATTCAAGTTACAAGCTTGTAATTTAGCACAGGGAATACTGTTATGCATATCTACTGCATGAATATCACATAAATCAGATATGTTATGTTGTTTACGTGAAAAACTATTTTTGGTCGAAAAAAACTATTTTTTTTAACTTTTTCACATAATTAACGCCTATAATTCAGAAACCATTAAATATATTATGATTTCTTTTAATTCATGCAGTAGATATACTCATTAGGCACTGCGGTGCAAAATGTTTTGCAGTTATACCCAGTATTTATTCTACTATAGCGCAGCAACTTTAAGTACTCACAGCAAAAATTGTATTCCGAGAAAACGATGATAAGGTAATTTTTATAACCAAATTCTGCCAAAAGCCATCCGAAGAAACCTCAATATTGCCACTTTTTATTACTTTTTCAGCTAATATACTAACTGCATATTGAGGTAAGGATATGAAAGTACATAAATAGCAAAGTCCTTTTAAAAAAAAATGTAAAAAATCACTTTTTGAATCCATACTACCTACCTTAATGTTTTAGATGTTTGACGACTGTGTCTACGTAGTGAAGGAGAGAGGACATAACAGGCAGTTGTGTTCAACAACTTACAACTGTAACTTCTTAACAGTTATTTGTTTCACGTTATCCAAATAAACTGTCAGAAAAATTGGTTTTAGTGAAATACTTTTAGTTTCCATATGAAAACATAACGCCGCTCAAAAGTTTAGTAACAAAACTCAGAATCAATTTATTTGACCCATAAATATGATACATATACAATGAATAACATAAGTGATCGATAAGGTCGAGAGACTCCCAGTAAGATTTATATAATATCGCCTGCACAGAAGCCACCCCATAAATATAAACAACAACCAAATTTACATGACACAAATCAGAATAGCATGACTTATTTTTATAGTTGATAATTACTCAATGTATCAACATACATACATAATACAAGGACTGATTATATGTACACGTGTACACATTGACGTACATATGGGTACTTACGTATATATTTCAATACTTATTATGTATTACAAAAAAAGCTGTTATGAATACAAATGGATTCATAACTTAACATTTTAATTGTTTGGTGTATGTTAAAAAAACATAGACTGTGGGTGTAAATGTTATTAATGATAATACTTGGTGTATTGTTAACTGTCCCTACTATGTTGTGTCTAATGCATTTTCTTGAAAATTCATGTTTGAATCTGGACATATACAGATTATTTCTTTCACGTGTGCAGTGCTGATGAATATCGTAGATGTGTGTATCTGTAAAAACAGTAGTAGTAGTAGGGTAAAGGATTGTTAATTAATTAATAGTAAAATATTAGTTGTTGGATTTTATAAATGTCATCCAACTTTAGCAACTGAAGTTATAATATAACAGCAATGTTTGTATTAAATATGATTTTATAAGTAATACGCATTAATAATTATTTAGAATGTTTAACAATAACTCACTAATATTAACTAACTACTAACACTAACTAACATAAAACAGGCAAAATAGTACAGTAGAATAATAATATATAAATTACACTGATGTTAAAATAAAACTGACATTTATTCAATAGTTAAACATTATTAAATTAGTTATCTAAAAAACATAAACAGTTAGCCAATAACACTAATTAATAGTAATTAACTGTTTAATAGCCCTACTAATGTTAACAAAAACCACAAATACTTAACGCTAAAAATATTTAAAAAATACTAACAGTCTAAAATACAATACAATTGTCTTGTTACAAAACACAGTAATGGTGAATCGTTCTGTACAGTCATAATTAAACAACATACATAGTTAACAAACGTTTAAGCTAGAAGGTTTATCTGATTTTCAGTACAAATATATAATGTTTGGGATAAAACACTCAGTTTCATAATTCCTTATGAAGTATTTTTGCAGTATACTGAGAAGCTTTGGAGAGAATAGGTATAAATCTTATTTCTGAGTTAGATGGTGCATTGTTAACAGTGTGAATAACTGAATGTTTATTGCAATTAGTGGAAAAATTATGATTTACTCGGTTGATGTAGATAGTATCACTGTTTCTGGTATGATAATTACGAATGTTTGAATTTTGTACAACGGCCATAGTATTAATGTATTCTGGTATTGTTTTATTTACAAGTTTATAACAGAATGTTAATTGTTGGAGTTTAAATATATAAATCATATCAATATCATCCAGCTTTAAAATACCCATCTTTTTTTAAAATGGGGTTAGTATGAGCATTATATTTAGAAGATGTCATATATCTAAGAGATTTCTTCTGAAGTTTTTGTAAACGATTTGTTTGGTATCCCATGCTAGTATTGCGTAGTTGAGATGAGATAAGATTTATACATTTTTAATCAAATGTTGCAAGGTAGAGTTTTAATTGATTAAAAATCCCAATAGTTTGTGTTTGTTAATAGTAAGGCCAAGAAAATTGAAATCATCAACCAGAAAATTAAAACATCAACTGGAAATAATACAATACCATTCATTTTAATCTTGGGTACAGTTGTCTTTTTAAAGGGGTGTGAAATATGATAAGTTTTTTTAACATTACGTGATAACTTATTAACTTGCAACCATGTTGTTACATTGCTTAAATTTCATTGTTGACATTTTGACTGATTTTGCTATCATTTATATCATTAAAATCATTTAGATTGCTAGTTAAGGTAGTGTCATAACAATATATGATTGTATTGAACAATATAGTAGCATTGGCTATGTCGTTTATATAAATGATAAATAAAGGGGGTCCAAGAATTGATCCCTGGGGAGCTGCACTTTTAATATCTATTGTTTCTGACTTAGTAAATGAAACATCTTAGGTCTTACGTGATTTACTCAGTTTTTTTACTGTGTTAGTAGACCTGGTGGGGGTATGATGTTGATTATGTTATTTAATATTTTGTAAAATGTCATGGCTTGTTTGATAATGCGTCGTCGTTCAAGAGCTGACCATCCAATTGTGGCTATTAGGTCTGCTGCGTTTGTTTGGCGTCTGTGGTCATTTCTGACAAATCTGGCAGCACAGTGTTGTACTCTTTCAAGGTGTTTAATTTGGGTGGCAGTGTGTGGGTTCCATATGGGAGAGGCATACTCGAGTTTTGGTCGGATTAGCATGTTATAGGCTGTTTCTTTTACTTCAGGTTTGTATGGTCCGAGGGTTCGTTTGATCATGCCTAGGACTTTTGAAGATTTGGAAGCTATGTCAGTGATATGGTAAGCCCAGGTTAGTTTAGAATCTAATTTTATTCCAAGATATGTGTGGCTCGAGGCGGTAGAGAGTGGCATGCCAAAGAATGAATATGAATGTAGTCTGGGTTTTGTTTTGTTTGTTATTGGGAGATGCACACATTTAGATACGTTAAATTCCATCTGCCATTTATTAGACCATGTTTGGAGTTTGATCAGGTCAGATTGGAGAGTTTCGTGGTCGGTTTCATCAACATATTGTTTGCGGTTTCTTAAATAACGTCTAAGAAGGCTTAAGGCAGTCCGTTGAATACCATAATAGTGTAGTTTGTATAATATAATTTCATGATCCAATGTATCAAAAGCTTTTGAAATTTGATACATCAAGATCAATACTGAAAGGGATTTTGCCATTATCCATTGGCAGCTAATTCCGTAAAATAAAGTCAAGCCCAATTCTCGTTAGTCACACACACACAGGGATCGGATAGATCTCGCGAAATTCAAAGGGATGGATTCTGGTGTGGGTCGAACAACAACCCGGTAACTATTCTTATAGAAAAGCACATTATAAAATTCTGGTATTATCGCTCACAACAATTACGGTGGGTTTACCTTGATTAATAATTTCGAGATTCGTCGCTGCCAGAAGATACAGATGAAGAAGGAGGCAGCACATTGATGGTAATGTATCGTGTCTGATCCTAAAGGTAGTACTGGAGCTGGCAACAAGGTTATTTAAGTAACTATTTCTTTACGAAAATAATGCGTTATCTCGTCGAACGATAATGTGCTGCCACCTATTAGTCTGTAACACAACTTGGAGTTATACACGTTCTGCCACCTGGTGTTTATTATCGTGGTCACTTCTCAACCCCAAAACTCCTGTCAGGCCAACGTACCCCAGCCATGCGCCATCCTGTCTTATCACCAGTTATCAGGCCAATGTTTTCTCCATCCAAATTTTTTATTTTAAAAACTTACAATGGGAAACACTGTTCGTTGAGGACAAAGTTATGAAAGGGGCACTTTCAATGGTAAACACACTTTCAGATGAAGATTCTAAAGTTTTGCTCATACAAATATAATTAGTTGATATGAAATTATGTATTAAAATTTGGCAAATTTTATTATACATGGGCAATATAAGGTTTAGTAGTGAACATGTCTGAACTGGGGCATTTTTGTTTAAAACACTTTTTAGAGTAAAGTCCTCATAAGACAATAATTTGCATAAGGACAAATACGCAAGAATATATATTTCCCGTTGCAAACAGTGTAACATTCTCCATAACAGGGCACTTAATTTCCTTGGGAAACAGGGCATTGCAGGGTAAACTTCTCGCAGACAATTTCACACAAGGTCTTATAGAGAATACATTTGTGATAAAAACCCTTATAAAAATGGAAATTATTGGAAAATCCACTGGGCTACTTATCTTAATCACGAGGATTAACAGGTACAGGGGGTATGTTAATACAATTATTCAGAATATTGTTAATAGCGACATATACATTTCGTCGCAGTTGCGGCATCAGTGGATCAAGGCTCTGTATAATTGTTAAATATCCTGTTTTTATTAACATATTTATTGGTTATCTTTATTTATTGATGTATCCATTTTATATGGATGTTTTATTGATGTATTTTTTCTCCAATATGGACACCATGCTTGTCTGAAACAAAAACATTATTATTATTACTTAAAAATCCTGTTAGGTAACAAAGGATGCGTTTATCACAAATATACAGAAGAATTTGATAAGGTTTTGTTAAAACGGCAAAACATAATATGATGCGAGATTTGTGCTCCCAATAGCATAATTACATAGTAATAATATTATGTAGTGTTTGCGAAAACATGAACACATTCTTGAACCGTGTCATACATGTATTGAATATTTGCCGCAATTGCTTAATCTGTTTGGCGAGATGTATCTGGTTCAGCCTGGAGATCAAGGTGGTCTTTTATATATATATTATTCACGTCACGAATGCAGCGCAACAACGGTACAACGACAGCCACTGTGCGACCCGTTGTATTATAGAGAGATGCAATGGAATTCTGAAGAAAAGGTGGCATTGTCTACACACTGGTCTAAGGTACGCTTGTTTCTGCTGCTTTTTGATTGGCTGAATTTCACATTAGATACGTCATTAGTCAGCAATATAGGTCAGTTGGGGCCAAGGACACCTATTAACTTGTAACAAAGAACTTTATTTGTATTAAATTGAAATGAGGCCTCTCGATGACGGTGATGTAAACATCTGCGTTATATAAATCTATAGGACTGTGAAAATTATTGTAACGACACGATATATACAATAATGGTTTACTTACAAAGCCAACGAACAACACCTAATTCACACCAGCAACACGACTTCTCCCCCGCGTCCGTCGCCGTCGTTACCGCTCTCCCGCGTTGAAGTCCGTAGGGGTGTCACTGCAGGCAGGGTGGCGGGTCAACGCCACAGGACCACTATGCCTGTATTTTAGCTATAACTACGACTACGTAGCTTGGCATAGTTTTGAGGAGGTGCATTTTATACATACAACTACACCACATCATAAAAAAAACCAACTACACCCACCCAGTGACATGTCTAACTGTACCCCCCTTGATGCTACTCCAAAAAACTTCCAACCCGTATGTTTGGTCAGGTCAAACGGAACTATTATTTTTGTCTCAGCGGGTGGATACAAAAAAGGGTGTTGCACCCCAAACCATATGGACATAGGTTGTAATGTATTACGAGTGTAATGTATGAAAACAAGACGAGGTGAAAGAAATCAGTATAGCATACCCTTGCACATAACTACATAGATGATTATTGCCTGTCCCCTTTCATTGTTATTCCTAACAATTATAGTATGTTGCGCCTCTGAGCTCAGAATACTGGACGTACAGGCACTTTAGAAGTTCATTAATATTATCAGAATACTTCCCACTTGTCCAAACGCAAACCTATTGTACTTAATACTTGAATACTACGATATTTAAACTTGTTTAATGTTGCTAGAGAAATTTAATAATATATTTATTATAGTAAACTTATTTTGTCACTGGATCGAAACAGCTTATAATTTAGCAGTGTGTGTCAAATTACAGTTTCTCTTAGGTACGAGCCAGCAAAGGCATGCCAGATTATCATGTGCTGCATCATGCTACACAACATCGCCGTCAGCCTGAGGGTACCGGTTCCCGAACAGGCTGATGATGACCACAACGACGATGACAACGATAATGACAACGGAGGTGCTCCCACAGTTTCAGGCAGAGCGACACGAAACAGATTGGTACAGCGGTATTTCAGCGGGTACTGATATTTATTAATTTGTTAAGTTTCTTTAAACTTAAAGTATGTCTTGCAGTGAATAAATACAGTTATGAAAACAAACCAACATGTTGGCCTGACAGTAACGTTGACACTTGCATAACAAAACACCTCACTAGCAAATAGCCGACGACAACAGCCAAATGCTAATTACATAATACATCGGAATATAAAGCATTACTTCAAGAAATGCATGGACAAATATTACGCCTTATCACTGGTTTGTAGTTATTAGTAAAATACTCCAACAGGTGTAGAGTAACTCTTAAAGAAATTGCATAGACACAGAAAGAGACTACCTGTGCCACTCTAGACACGATGTTTTTTCAATCGTCTGATGCCATGTCTGATTATCCCAACGCACACACAAGCGAGTCAATCACTTTCGGCGGTAATCCCATTTCTAGTTCAAAAACGTCGGATCTGAACAAAAACTGGGAAACAGTTTTCTGTGTTGGTGTATATATAACGTCGGCCGGAGGATGGACATTTCTGGAAGTTACTGTAATTATAAGTGTTAAGTAATGTATTGTTGACGGATCCATAATAACACAAATATAGCAAACTCACAAGGTAATCATCAGATGTAATATATTGATTACTAAACGACAATGCCATTTGACACGTAATTGGCAATGGTTTAAATTAATTACTTTAAAAAGGTGGCTCCTACATTAGTGACAATCTATCAGTACAAGAGGAATCTCTGTCCGATATTAAAATATACTTTCTAAAACTTGATCAATGTAAACATAATTATTAGAGCATTATATTATGTGCAACTACATCGTTCAATACATACTCTTCTATATAATTACAATACGAGATCAACATTATTGAAGTTACACGAGCAGATATTCAAACACTCTAATCACATGTAATCGCTATAGGTCAACATATGGACGCAATGTGTAACTGATTGCGTTACCTAGCATCGAGTCCATTAGAACACATTTATTTGGACATTCCACACTACGTTAGACGAGCAACGTGGCCAATGATCATATGCAAGTATAGGCGGCCATACGGGAGATCGCAGCTGAAGACGCAGGTTGACGATATCAATAAATACGTCACAGGATAAAGAATCAATTGACCGTGAAGTACGTGAACTGTTTACCTACTCTACACCCTAGTGCAAGAATCTTCTGAAAATGAAATAAATACTAATGATGTGGATTATGTTTGTAATAAACCTTACAATATTCACACAACTGTGAACATATACTTGCTTAAAGTACTAAAGTATCCAAGCTGATTTTCAGATATCACATTTGAAAGGTTTGAACAAGATATGTATGCTTAGCGTGGGTGTACACACATACCTTTAGTGAACCACTGACTCTTGACAAACAAACTGTGTCCTAAATAGTAAATGAGTCACACCAAAGGTTTTCTCATCTGTGTAAGAGTACGTGTGACTTCAAATGATCAGATTGTACGAACTGGTCACCACAGGTATCACATTTGTAGGGTTTCTCCCCAGTATGAATGCAGACATGTGTCTTCAAATGACCATACATTGAGAATTGTGCACCACAGGTATCACATCTGTAGGGTTTCTCTCCAGTATGAATGCGGACGTGTCTCTTCAAATTACTACACATTGAGTATTGTGCACCACAGGTGTCACATTTGTAGGGTTTCTCCCCAGTATGGGTACGGACATGTTTTATCAATTCAGAACTAGTTGAAAATTGTGCACCACATGTATCGCATTTGTAGGGTTTCTCCCCAGTAGGAATGCGGACGTGTCTCTTCAAATTACCATACATTGAGAATTGTGCACCACATGTATCACATCTGTAGGGTTTCTCCCCAGTATGAATGCGGACGTGTCTCTTCAAATTACCATACATTGAGAATTGTGCACCACATGTATCACATCTGTAGGGTTTCTCCCCAGTATGAATGCGGACGTCTCTTCAAATTACCATACATTGAGAATTGTGCACCACATGTATCACATCTGTAGGGTTTCTCCCCAGTATGAATGCGGGTGTGTATCTTCAAATCGCCACGGCTTGTAAACTGTGCCCCACAGGTGTCACATTTGAAAGGTTTTTTACCTGTGTGAGTGCGCACATGTACCGTTAAGCCACCGTTATTTAAAAAACGTTTTCCACAAGTGTCACATTCGAATCGTTTCTCAACAGTGTGAGTGTGCACTTTCACATTCACATTGACAGTGCTGCTGTTGCTGACCTGTTTGCACATACCACAGTTGTAGGTTCTTACCACAAGGTGGATGTTCACTGGTGTCTCCAAAGCTCTACTGAATGCAGACAACGAACGGTGTTTCGCAAGTCTGGTTGCACGTATAATTATGTGACTGTATGTTAGAGCTCTCACACATGTGCAAACTACACGTCTCACATCTGGATGGTTTTAACCAGTGTGAGTGCGTACGTGTACCACCCTGTAAAACAAGCTGATCCCTTTTCACCCTTTAAGGGTTCCTCGCGTGTGTCAAGGCACGCTTCTAACTGTATCTGATGAATCTAGGTTTAAATGATTTCTATCCACTGTGAGTTCGCATTTGCAGGTTTAAAGCCGCACTCTGACTTGACTGTTTTCAACGGGTACGTGTCAGTTTGATGAAAAAGGTTTCTCATCCATCTAAGAACGCATATATTCCTTTAAGTTATTACACGGTGAACGCTTTGATTTATGTCACACTTGAATGGTTTCTCCCATCACGAGGGAGTCGGTGTCTCTATAAATGTAAATGTTGATCCACAAGAGACAATCACGTGTTTTCTCTTGTTCCCGAAGACAACGATGTGGACATTCCGTGACTTGACTCGATGTTCTACGTCGTGTTGGTGACAGAATTTGACAGTTGTTGTTGTCAATGTGGGTGAGTCGATGCAACTTTGTTACTTCATTGTAGACACTTGTGACACAAACTGCCGTTAACACACATCACAGTCATCTGAAACAACAACAGTCATTAGATTTGGGGAAAGTTAGTGACATAATCAGACCATAATCAGACTTGGGCGTAGACCTTTGAAAGGGATTGGAAACATTTAACGTAAAATCACTTTATACAACATAAAGTATATTATTATTATATGTATTCCAAAATATTGGCCGTCCACGTAGAGTGTTGACAACAGGCCTAGGGTAATATGAGGCAGACTCCCAGTTCACTGGTCAATTAGGCACTTCTAATCCCACTTTGCCTACTGTTGTTTTAGAGCTAACTATGAGGCAGACTCCCAGTTCAGTGGTCAATTAGACATTTCTAATCCCACTTTGCCTACTGTTGTTTTAGAGCTAACTATGAGGCAGACTCCCAGTTCACTGGTCTATTAGGCACTTCTAATCCCACTTTGCCTACTGATGTTTTAGAGCTAACTATGAGGCAGACTCCCAGTTCACTGGTCAATTAGGCGCTTCTAATCCCAGTTTGCCTACTGATGTTCCACCTTTCACACCTTGAGGATGGGTGAGACACCAACAGAGAAATATAGTATTCATGACTACTCCAGGTGGGGCAGTGGAATACTTTGATCTGTACACAAATACACATACAGTCATAGACATACCTAACATTATAATATCAATTAAATTACAGCCAAATACATTGGAATGTATTTAAATGCAAATGCCAATACTTTTGACATTTTTTAAAGATAAAACATTAACTTGTATAAATATTGATTGATTTATCAAAATTTACATATGGTACTTTAGTATTAGAATACTACGATGTTCATTTATTTAAAACATGTATTAAAAATGCCACATTAAACTGTCAATATCAACAAAGAATAAGGTACATTAATATGTGAATTTGTTATGGTTATTGGAAAATAAAATAACAATATCAAATTGTTATTAATTATGATCAAAACATTGTATATTATCACAAATTAAGTGGATATACTGATGTCTGCAGTGTCTTACCTGGAAGCCACCATAACCTACCATTCCTAGGTACGACATTTTAAGCCACCATAACCTACCATTCCTAGGTACATGACATTTTAAGCCACCATAACCTACCATTCCTAGGTATATGACATTTTAAGCTGAGTTAATGTTCAAAGGATACTGTTGGCTACAGTCACCCAGATTAAGGAAGACCAAATGTTTTACTATCCACTTTATCTAAAGTGCAATTAACCAAGTACAAATAATATATCAACAAAGCTGTTTGAGATCATATCAGTAACTTGCATAACACCCCAATTGGACAGGTGTTTAGTGTTTACACTTACAAGGTTATGAACTTTACAAGCTTTGCTGGCTTATTTAGTTGACATTATCTTTATATTTCTCCAATACTTGTCAAGGTGCATTTTATTCATGCTTGAATCTGGACATATACAGATTATTTCTTTCACATGTGTAGTGCTGATGAATATCATATATGTGTGTATCTGGAAAAACATTGAAGTAGTAGGGTAAAGGATTGTTAATTAATTGATAGTAAGATGTTAATTGTTGGATTTTATAAATGTCATCCAACTTTAGCAACTGAAGTGTTTAAAAAATAGGACTTATGTGAGTATTATATTTACTTAAGGATATTAATCGTATTAATTTTTTTATGTAACTTTAACATTCGATGTGCCTGATGACTCCATAAAAGTAAGCCGTAATTAAAATTACGGAGAATAACTTATAACAGCAATGTACATAATAATGTATTAAGTGGTAACAAGTGTTTAAGTTTATTTAACATGCCTATTTCATTTGCTATTTTGTTTGTATGACTCTGCCAGTTATGGTTATTTATTGGTATCACAGCGTTTATTGTGCCATCGGTTATAACCGATGAAAAATATATGTTAACACATATGACGTAATTGTCTAGGGAAGAATCACAATCGTTTATTCGACCATAAAATACATATTATATAGAGCAAATAAATGTAAAGAAATCTATGGTCAGGAGACTCTTACTGAAGAATTACGCATGCTGCTAACATAAGAGACACCCTGTTATAAAATGAATAAATATAATAAGTTATAATATAACAGTAATGTTTGTTTTAAATATGATTTGATAAGTGATAAGCATTAATTTACAGTGTTTAACATTAACTCACTAATATTAACTAACTACTAACACTAACTAACGTCAAATAAGCAAAATAATACACTAGAATAATAATATATAAATTACATTAATGTTAAAATAAAACTGACATTTATTCAATAGTTAAACATTATTAAATTATTTATTAAAAAAATCTAAACAGCTAGCCAAAAACAATAATTAATAGTAATTAACTGTTGAATAACCTTACTAATATTAATAACAAACACAAATATTTAACCCTAAAATATTTTTTAAATACCAACAGTAAAATGCAATAGAATACAATAGTCGTATGTTACAAAACACTGTGATGGTGATTCGTTCTGTACAGTCATAACTAAACAACATACAAAGTTTACAAACCATTTAAGCTAGGAGGTGTTATTTGAATGTCAGTTAGTACAAATATAACAGTTTGGGATAAAACACTCATTATGAAGTATTTTTACAGTATATTGAGAAGCTTTGGAGAGAATGGGTATAAATCTTATTTCTGTGTTTAGATGGTTCATTGTTAAGAGTGTGAATAATTGAATGTCTAATGGAATTAGTGGAAAAATTATGATTTACTCGGTTGAAGTAGATAGTGTTACTGTTTCTGGTATGATAGTTATGAATGTTTGAATTATGTACAATGGACATAGTATCAAAGTATTCTGGTATTTTTGTATTTACAAGTTTATAACAGAATGTTAATTGTTGGAGTTTAAATATATAAATCATATTAATATCATCCAGCTTTAAAATACCCATCTTTCTGAAAATGGGGTTGGTATGAGCATTATATTTAGAAGATGTCATATATCTAAGAGATTTCTTCTAAAGTTTTTGTAAACGATTTGTTTGGTATCCCATGCTAGTATTGCGTAGTTGAGATGAGATAAGATTGATACATTTTTACTAAAATGTTGCAAGGTAGAGTTTTAATTGATTAAAAATCCCAATAGTCTGTGAGATTTTGTTAGCTAGTCTATTTACATGATTTTTCCAACACATGTGTTTGTTAATAGTAAGGCCTAGAAAACTGAAATCATCAACTGGAAATAATACAATACCATTCATTTTAATCTTGGATACAGTTGTCTTTTTAAAGAGGTATGAAATATCATAAGTTTTTTTTTAACATTACATGATAACTTATTAACTTGCAACCATGTTGTTACATTGCTTAAATTTCATTGTTGACATTTTGACTGATTTTGCTATCATTTATATCATTAAAAGCATTTAGTTTGCTAGTTAAGGTAGTGTCATAACAATATAAGATTGTATTGAACAATGTAGTAGCATTGGCTATGACGTTTATATTAATGATAAATAAAGGGGGTCCAAGAATTGATCCCTGGGGAGCTGCACTTTTAATATCTATTGTTTCTGACTTAGTAAATGAAAAATCAACATATTATTTGCGGTTTCTTAAATAACTTCTACGAAGGCTTATGGCAGTGCCTTGCATACCATAATAGTGTAGTTTGTATCATATTATATTAGTTCATGATTCAATGTATCAAAAGCTTTTGTCAGCTTTGATACATCAACTTCAAGATAAATATTGAAAGGGATTTTGCCATTATCCATTGGCAGCTAATTCCGTAATAAAAGTCAAGCCCAATTCTCGTTAGTCACACACATAGAGATCGGCGGATAGATCTCGCGAAATTCAAATGGACGGATTTTGGTGTGGGTCGAACAACAATCTGGTAACTATACTTCTAGAAAGCACATTATAAATTCGGGTATTATCGCTCACAATTACAGTCGGTTTACCTTGATTAATAATTTCCAGATTCGTCGCTGCCAGATGATACAGATGAAGAAGAAGGCAGCACATTGTTGGCAATGTCTCTTGTCTGTTTCTAAAGGTAGCACTGGAGCTGGCAACAAGGTTATTTAAGTAACAATTCCTTTACGAAAATAATGCGTTATATTGTCTAACGATAATGTGCTGCCACCTTTTAGTCTGTAACACAAATTTGAGTTATACAGGTTCTGCCACCTGGCGTTTATGATCGTGCTCACTTCTCAACCCGAACACTCCAGTCAACCCAACGTACCCCAGCCATGCGCCATCCTGTCTTATCACCAGTTATCAGGCCATTGTTGGCTCTATGCAAATTTTGTAATTTAGAAACTTGCAACGGGAAACACTGTTCATTGAGGACAAATTCATGAAAGGGGCAGGTGATCTTTTACTTTCTGACCTAACCATGAAAACGACCACCTACAGCCGCCAAACTTCTCCTCACATATCTTACAATCATATGTACACACACTACGTTACAACAAAAAATATTTTACTTTCCTACAACGATCAAATTTCGCAAAACAAACAACTAAAACTCGACTTCTACCGCGGCGACTATCCGTTGCTCCGCGGTTACCGTAAAATTTATATTGTGTCGAGCTTCACAGAAATTCCGTACAGTGGCGCAGTCATTACTGTACACATGTTCGCGCGCGATATAAATATAATATATCGTTAATATATACGGACTCGTGAGTGTGTGTGCGTGTGGTAGTTATAATATAATAATATAATATTCCTGCGTGGGTGTTAAGAAATCACGCAAACGTCCTCGCTCCTCCATTAACTGCTATCTTTAACAAGTCTCTAAGAGAAGGTGTACTCCCTTTGGAATGGAAAATGGCCAACGTAATACCTTTACCAAAAACAAACCCACCTGTGTCGATTGAAAAATACATTAGACCAATTTCACTAACTCCAATAGCTGCTAAGGTATTTGAATCAATAATAATAAAATGGGTGGATGACACAATTGAAGGAGAAATTGATGCTAAGCAATTTGGTGGAATTAGTGGAACTTCCACAACAGACGTTCTTGTCGAAATGATACACAAATGGTATGAGGCGACTGATAAATTGGATTCTTATGTCCGTGTTGTAATGCTAGATTTTAGCAAAGCGTTTGACCTTATTAATCATCATTTGTTACTAGAAAAGCTACAGGTGTATGGTTTGCCTTCACATATTATAAGATGGATGGCAAAATTTTTACTGGACAGAACTCAACAAGTAAAAATAGGAAATGAATATTCGCATCTTGGTCACCCCAATGGGGGAGTACCACAAGGAACACTGTCTGGACCTAAATGTTTTCTAGTCTACATAATTGATTTAGAAACGCCTGTTCCGTTATATAAATATATAGATGACAATACATTGTTCGAAGTATGCGACAGAAAGGGTGTATCTGTTATACAAGAATCGGTTGACGTTGCCGCTAGGTGGACAGAACAGAATGATATGAAAATTAATTCAGGAAAATCAAAAGAGATGATCATCTGTTTTGCACAAGACCGCAATTTTCGAAACGCTAATATAACGATCGATGGAACAGATTTAGATCAAGTAGACCATGCCAAACTTCTAGGTGTTACAATTTCACAGGATCTGACATGGAATAAGCATGTCGAAAATATTGTGAAAAAGGCCGGGAAACGATTGTACATGTTGTATCAGTTAAAGCGAGTAGGAATTACCCAGAAAGATCTGGTCACTATATATGTCAGTGTTGTGAGACCTGTTTTAGAATATGCATGCCCTGTATGGCACACTAACTTGCCACAATATTTATCTGACAGTATTGAAATGATACAAAAAAGAGCATTAAAGTGTATTTTTCCTGCAATAAGTTACGCTGAGATTCTTATGTATGTTAAATTGGAGACATTGAAAGCAAGACGGGACTGCCTTTGCCAAAACTATTTCAATAAGATTAAAGTTAGTACACACAGATTAAACTATCTGCTGCCCGACAAAAGGCATACCAAATGTGGCATCAGACAGAGTAATGTGTACCCTTTGCCAATAACCCGAAAAAACAGATACCGTAACTCCTTTATACCATGGGGATTACTCAACTGCCAATGACGAATGAAGGACAGAAGGATGGTTTTTATACTGTACGACATTTCGGTGTATTAATATTATATATGACGTTCCAATGTATAGTTGTATTTTATTGTATACTGTGAATCCAACTCAGATGAGTTGCTAATAAACTTGTGTTATTATTATTATAATATTGGCATTGTTTCTGTTAAAAAGTAGCTAGATTAATTAAGGCATAACTATTATCATCAGTATGATTTGCAGGTAATGAAAGGTTTGTACTTAATGTAAACAAACAAATAAGTCTTACGAATAGCCAATAATTGTGTTCCCGTGGGTCAATTCTATTTTGGTTGATGACCAACGCACAAGTCGGTGCTCCAAAGAATTACACACTTTTGGAGGGGGGGGGGGCATTCAGACATAGGATGATTCATATATATTCGTTTATGTGAACGTTTTTTTAAAATGTGCATTTTGCTAAGCTGGGAAAGTTATTTCCGTAATTAGTTAATGTGACAAACTGAACTAAGAAGACGCAAATCCTCATTTCCAGCTAGAAATACGCAAGCATATATATTTTTTCCATTGCAAACAGTGCAACATTCTCCATAACAGGGCACTTAATTTCCTTGGGAAAAAGGGCATTGCAGGGTAAACTTCTCGCGGACAATTTCACTCAAGGTATTATGGACATATATACATTTGTGAGAAAAACCCTTATAAAAATGGAAATTATTGGCAAATCCACCAGGCTAAATACTTAAAAGTCCTGTTAGGTAATAAAGGATGCATTTCTTTAACATACAACACTTTACTTTTTTTTATATCAGGGCAAACCCAGTAGTTACATTCCGTTGTCTAAACACAAATTGTACAAAATCCAAAAAACAAATTGGAAGTTTCGGGGAAGATACGCGCAGTTGGGTCTGTTTTAGCCCTAATGATGCGTGTTGGGCGTCTCATCAAGTGGTGTAGCTGGATGTTTTCGGTGTCCAAGGTAGTGCAGTTAGAAGTTTATGGGAGCCTTAGCTGATATATTTGAAGGTTTGAAAGGTGTGTAGTTGGAGGTTTTTAGACCGGAAGTCGATGTAATTGCCGTTCAAAACCACGTTGTGTTGACTCACCGACGCGCGCGGCACCAGCGCGTCCCCAAAGATGACCCCGTTGGTTTTCCATTCGATGATGATTCTTTGTTAACTATGTATGGTTGGTGCGTTTGATCGCTTCAGTTCACACTCAAGCATGACGATTTGGGCTTTTTACAACACCAAAGTGTTTCTAATTGCAGTAATGGTGGCTTTATTGCCGAGAAACACATTCGAAATCAGTAGAATCCATTTAGAATGCGTCGACCGATGCGATACGTTAAATTTAAACGTTCAATTTCCGGCTGATGACCGCGACGTCGTGGCACAAACTTTGAACGTTATTTCAGCCATTTCTGTGTAATTATAAATGTGTAGTGTAGTCCTATGGTTAGTTATCTACTAGATAATTTAGGTTTTTTTTTCACAGAAAGACAGAAAGACAGTCTCAGAGATATCGAAGGAGGCAATCGCGCACCAAAGCTTTCGTAAGGCAATAACGACTCAAAAACGTCGAGGCAGGCTTAGCCAGGAGAAGCTGGAGTAAAAAGATGGCAGAAAACTCAGTGAAGAAAGGTGCCGTAATATCGGAAGCAGATTCGGATGGCTGAATGCAAAATGGAATTCATCCGTGTGACGTCAGCGCATGTCACAGAGTGTCGTGATACCAGTAGGTGGGCTCATGTCGGCACACGCGATGGTCGTCATTGGTCGTCAGTTATGGATGATGGAGACATCCTGCTTCAAGGATTGCTGTTTTAAAGATGACCAGTTCTCCGCTACGTGTCCAGGATGGATACAGACAAAGGTGTCCGTCACTGTAACTGGTCATCAGTCAACAACAGCAAACAATGACGACATACTCGCTGAGTCACTACCCTGTGATGACCACGATAATGATGATGACGAAGTCCCCCTCATTATGCCATCACCCGGAGACTACATAGCCATTGTGTACCGGAAGAAATGGTACGTGTCCAAGGTAATTAAGAAAGAGGACGACGAATTCTTCATAACCAGTTTTACTCCAACACGTGGCAAATGGCGTTGGGGGAAGACCGATGAGATATACATTAGCAAGGAGGACATCCTCTGTAAAGTGTCTGAACCAGAGTATGTCAACAAGACATTCAGGGACATTTGCCCATCTGACCGGGCAAAGGTTGAACGTGTATTTGAACGTTTAGTGCAGTCTAGTGCTTCATCGATGATGTCGATTTTCGATTGTAATTGTTGGTTTGAATTTCAGTTACATGTACTGATATGCCTAGTAATATGTTGATCATGTACTATGTACTCTAGGCAAGGTTGCTGGTGAGAATAGCCCATACATTAACTTCAGTAGAGTGACGTGGTATCCATATAACATTGTGTATCCATATAACGAACGCCTCTTATTGGACTAGTCCATTAATACAGCCGCTTGCACAATGTTTTCGATTGCATTACGTCAAATTAGTGGTGCTATTTGTTTATTACGCACAAATACTTGTTTGATAAGGAGTCGCTGCTGTGATATCTGTGTGACCTTGAATAATTCAAGTTTGGCATAAGCGTAAAGAATAATACTGATTCGTATGCTCACTATGAAGCCTTGATATGTTTACGTTGATTTCGTTATGGGTTAAGCTAGTTATACGAATATTGTTGCAGTAGGACGTCGAGTATCCGATGTGTGGGTTTACAGTATCCATACAAAATCATAGTACCCATACAACATTCACTCTTCTCAGAAGTATTTAGGCATTTTCGCGTGATGTTTACGTTTTTTGTTTCGGTACATATGATGATATTTGGTGTGCCAAGTCATATATTTATGTATGGTTTACATTAAATGTGTTTGCTTTAACAATGACGTAACATTGGGCAGTAACATGTACTTTCTTTGTAACTGTCAACTGAGAAACAAAATAAATAGTTGTTTTAAAACGATGTATGATGTTTATTATACAGAAATGAGTAATTAACTATAGATTATCTATACCAAATGTTCATAGAAAGTTTTGTTAGTTAATCAGGACCTGTTCTTAACTATGACGTTCAGTCAACCAAAGCATATGTTGAGTATCCATACAACATACGTCTATCTAGTGAGATAACACACACAGTCAGTCAGTAGTAAATTGTAGCAGTGTGCCACTGGCATATACAACATCTCAATTAAACATGAGCTGAATATTTAGTTCATGACGGCTTCTTCTTTTAAACTGCACTTATTGATGTGCTATCATGTATAAATAAAACATTTAAAAAATGTAACAACTTTGTAAGTGTGACAAATACAACAAACACAGCAAGTTAGGCCAAAAACCTTGAATGCCTCTCGTGCTTCTCGTATATATATATATATATATATATATATATATGTGTGTGTGTGTGTGTGTGTGTGTATGTGTGTGTGTGTGTGTGTGTGTGTGTGTATGTGTGTGTGTGTGTGTGTGTGTGTGTGTGTGTGTGTATACAGTACGATATCACATTTACTGGTGTTACACGGGCAGATATTGAAACACGGTAATCACGTGTAATCGCTATAGGTTAACATATGGACGTAATGTATAACTGAAGGCATTACATAACATGGACCCAATGACAACACATTTATTTGTGACTTTCCCCACAATATTAGACTAGCAATACGGCCAATAATCATATAGAAGTATATGGGGATATACGGGAGATCGCAGCTGCATACGTAGATTGATATGTATGCTTAGCTAAGCTGATTTTCATATATCACATTTGAAAGGATTCAAAAAGGTATGTATACTTAGCGTGGATGTTCACGTATACCTTTAGTGAACCACTGACTCTCGGCAAATAAACTTTGTCCTAAATGAGTCACACGAAAGGTTTTCTCATCTTTGTGAGAGTACGTGCGACCACAAATAACGAGATTGTAAGAACTGGGCACCACAGGTATCACATTTCTAAGGTTTCTACCCAGAATGGATTAGGACATGTCTCTTCAAATTATAACTTTTTGAGAATTGTGCACCACAGATATCACATTTGTAGGGTTTCTCCCCAGTATGAGTACTGACATGTATCTTCAAGTAACCACTTGTTGAAAATTGTGGACCACATGTGTCACATTTGTATGGTTTCTCCCCAGAATGGATACGGACATGTATCTTCAAGTAACAACTTGTTGAAAATTGTGCGTCACATATATCACATTCTGTAGGGTTTCTCCCCAGTATGAATGCTGACGTGTGTCTTGAAATCACTATGGTTTCTAAACTGTGCTCCACAGATGTCACATTTGTAGGGTTTCTCCCCACTAGGAATGCGGACGTGTCTCTTCAAATCGCCACTGCATGTAAACTGTGCCCCACAGATGTCACATTTGTAGGGTTTCTCCCCACTATGAATGCGGACGTGTCTCTTCAAATCGCCACTGCATGTAAACTGTGCCCCACAGTTGTAACATTTTAAGGGTTTTTCACATGTGTGACTGCGCACATGTATCGTTAAATCACTGTTTCTTAAAAAACGTTTTCCACATGTGTCACATTTGAATCGTTTCTCAACAGTGTGATTGTGCACTTTCACATTCATATTGACAGTGCTGCTATTACTGACCTGTTTGCACACACCACAGTTGTAGCGTCTTACCACAAGGTGGATGCTCACGGGTGTCTCCAAGGTACTATTGAATGAAGACAACCAACGGTGTTTCACAAGTGTGGTTGCTCATATAATTTTGTGACTGTATGTTAGAACTCTCAGATAGGTTCAAACTTTACGTCTCACATCTGTATGATTTTTAACCAGTTTGAGTGCGTATGTGTACCACCCTGTAAAACAAGCTCTTGTCACCCTTAAATGGTCCCTCATGTGTGCTGGGGCACGTTTGTAACTGTAACTGAAGATTCTATTTTAAATTATTTCTATCCACTGTGAGTTCACATTCGCAGGTTTAAAGGCCCACTCAAAGTAGTCTGTTTTTGAACAAGTGTCACTTTAACGAAAAGGTTTCTCATTTACCAAAGAATGGATATAAGCCTTTAAATTAGTACACTGTGAACTCTTTGTCCAATGGTAGTCATACTTGAACGGTTTCTCCCACCACGAAGGAGTCGATGTCTATTTAAATGTTAATGTTGATCCACAAGAGACAATCACGTGTTTTCTCTTGTTCCTGAAGACAACGATGTGACATTCCGAGACTTGGCTCGATGTTCAATGTCTTGTTGGTGATATAACTTGACAGTTGGTTTTGTTTATGTGGGTGATTCGATTTGTTACTTCTTGTGACACAAACTGCCGTTGACACGCATCACAGTCACCTGAAATGGAAAAGTTAGTGACATAATCAGAAATGGGCACAGACTTCTGAAAGAGGTTTAATGGTACACAATTTGATCATTCCAATTGATAATTGTAAATTCACGTCATACAAAATGAAGTATTTATATAATTATTTTATGCAGAATGAACAACGCATGTCAGGTATAGATTGACATAGGCCAACTTAATGACATGCACTTGTATTAACCATTGTATAATTAACACATGTACTGAGTGCGTCAACCCTTGATAACGAAATTGTGACTACTAACTAAATCAACCATAGGTGTGGGGGTCACTCCGCCATCTTCAATGCACCATATGTTTGGGGATTACTCCGCCCAACATATAACATAAATACATACATTTATTTCCGCCCTAAAAACCCTGCGCACAGAATCATTTGAGGTAAAATTGTGGTGGAAAAACCTCGTGTACCGTCCAGGGAAAAGACATTTAATCAATAAATCTACTGTACGGTTTTTAGTGTGACATTCCAGTTGTACAATCCACCACATAGTAGTTTAAAGCTGTTAAAACTAATTAACGTCCACCCATCGTTAAAGGGAGAGAGGGAGGGTGGGAAATCTAAAGTTGCTTAATACAACACGAACAAAGAAATGTTGCATCAAGTACAAATACATTATAACTATGTAAATCAAAAATTCAAATAAGCCAAATATACTCCGTGAACACTCCCCAATAATTTTGAATAAATGAGGTCCATCACGCTGCTGCTATTCCATATATAGCGGGGTCTAGCGCGCATTCGCGAGTCGTATAGCCTCGTAGCCAAAACATGTATTGATCTAACATACACGATGCATTAATTAAGTAGTTATGTTCTCCTTCCACATAAAACTCATATGTTCCCGTTGTTTATGTACATTCATACACGTATTCCAAGACGCTGACCGCCCACTAATTATGTTAATAAAGAGAAACATGTTTTTGTTTCAACAGTTTAATGTTTTCAAAATGGTCCTCATATAACGAGCAAGCCAAATAGTTATATCTAGATACTCGTCCACTCTTTTTCTGTTGTACGCAATCATAATATATACAGTTTCAAGAGCCATTTCATAATCCATGTTGCATCGTATTGATATTATTAATCAGAACCAATTATTTCTCCTTTCTCGATAGCCGGGTATATGGATCGCCAATGACGGGGACATCACCCGGGTCTCGGCTTTTGACTGAACAATAACAAAACCTTTGTCTAGTATTAAATCCAAATCTTCCACTTATTATAACGTATATGAAGCCTGCCACTCTGTCTGTTTCTGTATATTTATACTAGCAAAATGTCATAACGACACATCGCGCCTGTGCGCATTGGCCATGGTGGCTAGTATCAGAAGTAATGTTTAATTTTATTTTTTAGATGTTTATCGACAATGTAGATGTAGTGAAGGAGAGAGAGAGAGAGAGAGAGGACATTAATAGACATGTGTATTCAACAACTTACATCCATACTGTAAGTCCTTATCACTTAGTTATCTCATGTTATGCAAATAAATTGTCAGAAATGTTGGTTTTAGTGAAATATTTACAGTTTTCTTTCGAAAACACTGAACTGCTCGAAATGTTTGATAAGACCTCTTACCGTGGTAGTAGTTCAGGACTTTTATGCCAAAATAGGGTCATATTGGAACAAATTGCAACAAAAGCAGTTTTTGCAGTTTTTATAGCAGGCGTGTATCCTAGATAACATATCAAAAGTCTTCGCTTCTAAAAATTGGGGAACATTGTCAAAATTACCCATATGTTGGGGGCCCCTTAATAGCTTTTCTCCGCGCGATTTCGTCACAATTTTACTATCGGGAAAAAGAATGAACATGATAATGTTTCTGTAAACCCCAAACTATTAAAATGGGTGTTCGTAGATATGCACATATGTTCAGAAACAATAACAACATATATAGACATTAAAATATGTTAATGTCGAATAACTTTTTCTATGAAATTATTTCTTCGTATCACAGAAATTGAGCGACTAGTTGGACTTACATCTCCAGTTTGTCTTCCATATAGCATGATTATTATCTACATATGAGTACGTCACAATCATAAACATCAATCGTATATGGAACATAAGACAATTACATTTAATAATGGAACAATGTGCATAATAATAATTATAATGAACCGTTGATGTAAGGTCAAAACATAAATGTATTAATCTAGCCCGAAGGCTTAATTACAGTAAATTCGTCATATCAACTCCCAGATTACATGATGTTACTCGGTATATAAGTGTGCTACTGTCATGAGCATCAATTGTATTGGTAACATAATACAAATACAGATACTGTAGATACTCTCTGATGCGCCATGTGCTTGATGGATGGATTATGATATCCATCAAAGACAACGATGGTTTCATCAAACTTCAGTGTAACGTAATCACAGTACAGCATGCATAGCTCTCGATATGTGGGGAATCCAAGTGGAATCGTGGCCAAGGGACGCGATGGAGCAAAGCCCCACCATCCAATACATACTGAACCTCACCGATGGGTCCTGCAATGTCGGGTGCTAACCTACACCAGATGGCTTCAGCAAGTACAGCTTTCTGGGTTTCGCGCATCATGAAGGAATCGTCAAACAAATCCGGTGGGTGGCAACATAGCTCAAAGTGGAACATTGTTTCCATGTCATCAATCGATCTTGCTGCGACAATTAGACACTGAAAGGGGAGTTCTAGGTCCACTTGAACCTGGTCACTGCCAAAACGCACGGTTGATTTTATCTGAAGAGTGACAGCTTGGTCACAACGCTTGAATGTGTACTGCATGGCATATTTGCCTGTCATGGACGCCATAATCTTCTGGCCAATAGCTTTTGCGCAAACCACATCAACAGTAGAGCTGGCATGCACACCGGTCATGACGTTTCGCAGGGTTCAGCTCTTTCCAAATGGGCTTCTGTCCTCTAAAGCAAGCAATAGGGTGTGTGTGTCTTTCATTTCGCGATGCTGTCTTGATTTGGTCATGTCCTTGTGTTGTTCAATTGTGTTGTATTTAACTCTGGTCAGTTCTTACATTGAGCTGTTAATCGCTGCACAGGCTGGCATGGACAGAAGCCAGGTCGGCCGTTGCTGCCAAGTCATCCCTCTCCCCTCGTCAGTACCCCGCTTGTCTTCATGCTGCGCATGAGTACTTGTTCAATCAAGAGGTCCGTTGAAAAGCCCGCCCAGATGCGGTTATTTCGTCTGACAATATGATAACATTTCTCTACAATTACACATATATTTTATCATATTATTGTCATTAGTAAGAACCTTTTTTCTGAAACCTTAAACATTTATTTCCAGTAAGACGTCAAATGAGTTCATAGCATTATTTACAAACATACTACTCGCACTGTCCCATCGGTATCCTAGGACCCGTCTATGCATATTGTCTTATGCGACTTTAAGTTTTAAATGGGTGCCGTTGTTGAAATATACCCAGAGTTCGGAGCAGTAAACTTGACAACAATATGCATATGGAACAGATGACGTTTAACACCGATGGAATAGTGGTGGAATTTTCGGATGATGCTGTTGGACCTGACATAAAAGCTGCGCAGGTGTTTTAGCATAATCTTCATCATCCTTCAAGTCATTGCAAATAATCACTCCTAAATATTTTGTCATTTCAACATATACCAATTTGTTTCTATTCACGTAACTATCTGGACATATGATACAGAAACCACTTGGTTTGAAAACCATGCATGCTGACGTTATAGGATGATGTATAATGTCATTGTCGAAGCCAAAGATGGAACAAATATTCAGCAATGCCTGGAGGCCACTGGGAATAGGTGCAATAACACATACATCGTCTGCATAGAACATATGATTTGTGTTGATGTTCTGTAGGTGACCTCATATGCTATATATCATTTGAGACATTAAAAAGTCGGAGTTCGTGGAATCCCATTTAATACAAAACTGTTGGGTTCTGTAGTACCAGTATAAAAAAATGTGTACGGGTAAGATGGGCACACCACGATTAAGCAGTTCTGTAAAGAGTGTCCATTGATTAACTCTATCAAATGATTCAGGTGCATCTAAAAAGCATATATACACAGGACTATTGTAGCTTCTATGATACTGAAAAACGTTTCTTAATGCATATGTACAAGATGGAACACATATTCAGCAATGCCTGGAGGCAACTGGGTATAGGTGCAATAACACATAAATCGTCTGCATAGAACATATGGTTTGTGCTGATGTTGTATAGGTGACATCATATGCTAGAATTTTCTTGCATAATACTTAAATCGTCGACATATATTAAATAAATATGGAGATAAAATACAAACTTGTCTAACAACATTTGATACATTAAAAAGTCGGAGTTCGTGGAACCCCATTTAATACAAAACAGTTGGGTTATAGACAGGTATACCACAATTCGTACGAGTAAGATTGACACACCACGATTAAGTTACGTAAAGAGTGTCCATTGGTTAACTTAATCAAATGCTTTAGATGCATCTAAAAAGCATGTATACACAGGACTGTTGTAGCGTCTATAATACTGAATAACATTTTTAATGCATACATACAATGACCAGCAGAATGGCCCTTCTCAAAAGCTTATAATGACAATAATATTCATATGAACAAAGTCCTGAACGGGCACGTTCCATAGTAAACTTACACATTAAGATGACGATTCTGAATGTTTCCTCATAAAATTGTAATTTGTATTATGCAATTTCGTGTGAGAATTGGGCTAGTTTTTTTAAATATATAGGCAATATAGGGTTTACTAGTGAACATGCCTCAACTTATTAAAAAAAATTATTTTCAGAGTAAAGTCCTCATAAGACAACAATCTGCTTGGGAACAAACAGGCAAGAACATACTTTTCCGTTGCAAACTGTGCAACATTCTTCATAACAGGGCATTCAATGTCCTTGGCAAACAGGGCATAGCAGGGTAAACTTCTGGCGGACACGTTAACACGAGGTCTTAAGGAGTATACATTTGTGAGAAAAAAACCTGCATATTATTGGAAAATCCATTGGTAGAATTTCAAAATATGTACCAACACAACGAAATTCCTCGGTTCGATGTTTTATTATGATTTCTGGGACGCAAAGAGGTTCTCGTATCTAGATCTAAACTATTGTGAACACCACTTTTATATTTGTTTGGTGTCCGTTGGAACAAGGTGACATCTTGCAACTACATTCCTGTGCTTCTACGACATCGAACTATATAAGGTACACAATTACTACTTATGGATACAACATAGGCGTCCTCTCTCTCTCTGGGTTTTGCTTATCCATTTCCGGACGTTGCAGCCTTGATGGATTGTCTATAGACAGCTCTTTCATTTGCCAGTCTCCCCACTCGCCAGACGTCGGCTCCCATCCATTCCTCTATGTCCTTCCCCCCATTGTCTCCTAGGTCTTCCTCTGCTTCTTCTGCCTTCCACTTTTCCTTCCATTATTAGTCTCTCCAGAGACTGATGCCGTTTCTCATGGCGGCCGAAATAGGCGTCCAACAACTGAAATAATTATTTTCATGTCACAGAGTAAATTGGCCTTCAGGAAAAATAATGAATATGTGTGTGTCTTACTATGGCTGTAGCCAACTATCTGGCTTAATATTAATGTGATTTATCGGTATTTTGCGTTTGTCTAGTTAAGAAGTAGACCCGCTTTCAATGCCGCCTTTTTCTTTCAAAAATAAAAGACAGGTGGCAACAACCGGGATGTGGCTCTGTGTGGCAACGACAGTGACCAAGATGATTGAAAACATGAAGCGGATCATGAATCGCAGCCAACGCCTGTATGGCTGCGTACCGACATCGCAACGAATGACAGCATGGCGCAGCAGTTGCATGATAAGTTTGTAATTCTTGCAAACCAAAAACAGCAGTAGGCAACCGCGGAGCACGCAGAAACGAATAACAATCGTTGGCCAGGGGACATATGCTGCTGGAGTTACCATAGTGCCTTCTCTCGCAACAGTCTTCTTCATTTGTTGAGTTCACCAATAAGACGGCCTCAAAGAAGTCGGTGAATATATCACACGAAAATGTGCGAAATACCGTAATCTAACGAAAGCCAGCAATGGCATTGCTAAAGTGAACTCGTTCAAGATTACTATCTCGGTTGTTGATATGAACAAAGTAAAATACCCTCAATTATGACCCAAGAGCTGGAATGTGAGATGATTTGTGAAAACAACCGTTGAATCCATCAGGATTAAAGATGTCTCATCGAGTGAAACTAAACAATAGCGTTCAGTGCTCCACGGACTAACCACGATGTACAGCCACAGTCTGTAATTAGCTACATCTGTAAAAATAAATTGCGACAGAGGCCGACATTTAATTATATATAATTTATTATACAATATTAATAATGAATGTGATCTGTTATTTATACAAGAACATTGTTTAAATAAAATAGAGTTAAATAAGATGTGCAAATTAGGTGACAGCATGGCTACAACTGGTAAAAGTTCCGTATATGTATGTACTGCCAGGGAAGGATGCCCATACGCATGGGCGTATGGACATGGGAAGGATGCGATTGTGTGGAAATTGTCACTTAAAGCTGCCGTCAAAGAGCTTAAAAGCAATCACGAGAGGTTGTGTGGCATTATGATTCAAATTAGTAATAAATGTGAAATCAGTTAATACACACTAACAACCCCGTTCACGTTATATTCGGGGATCATGATCACAGACCTGGCTAGGAATACGCATCATGCACACACGTTACGGAATTTATTATTGAATTTTAATCTTACTGTATGCATAGGTGCTCCAGATGCACAAGTGCCATATACTTATGTAAGCCCAAACAATTCTACCTCCAGAACTGATCATTTTTTAACCATAGCTACTTTAGGAAAGAAGGTTCACGAGTATTCTATTATAGACAGCTTGTTATTCTCTTACCATGATATCAACTAAAGATAGGTTGCTTTTAAATGTACACCACATGTTGAAAAGAAATTACTGTTATAGTCTAGAATGGCATAAAACCAGTACTGAACATAAAACCAGTACTGAACATAAAACCAGTACTGAACTCATTAACCAACACAGTAGTGATCTTGAGTGTAAACCCTCCAGGTTACAATACGATGAAGAGGCTTTGCAGTGTAAGAATGTCATGTGAAAACATGTTAACGAATTCAGGCCTTGAAGTTAACATTCTGAGCAAGGAGTGCTACGCTCCTAAAGCCACACATTTACGAGCAAAATGTTTTTTGGAGCACAATGCTTCGACTGATTAAAATGCAAGACTAAACGTGTCATGGCAATTTATTGAACATAATGTTATTTCAAGAACATGTACATCGTTTTGAATTATCATCTCTGTCACTAATACAACATTTTGTTTCTAATCAATTCCAAGTACGTAATTGAACCTGTTCACGAAAGGTAACTTTTTGATATAGATTTATGTTTACTATCATAATGAAACGATCAATTGCTTTTATGAAATTGCACAACTGTTCTGAGTGTATCAGTATTAACACTTGTAAAGACAATTTTCCTTTCATATTTTGACAGGTTCTATGTTGAATTTGGTGTAGATACTCATTAAACCTTAAACATGCGTAACTAGACTCATGTGGAATTATACTAAATTTAAAAATACTTTCTATCAAACTGCAAACATAACATATGAGTTAAATGAGCCTAAGAATAAAACATGTTAAATTTATGACAAGTTCTTCCGCTGTAAAACTACTTGAATTCTGTATCAGTATTCTATATTATTTTGGTTAAGACAAACGTGTCTCTCGCGCACGCATACATTACATGTGGACAGGTATTCTACACATATCAACAATAAAAACAAATTATTCTCTTCCTGCATTTCAAAATTTTACACTGATCTCAAAGAAGAAATTACTTGTTTTAGTACGTGATTTTAGCATGTATGTACCAATATTAAAGTTGCATTCTAAGATCGTCTATCTTTTAAATACACATTTCCAGTCAATCTACATGTCCCAAACATTATATCACGTTCCTCTACACCATATACTTTTTTTAACATATTATTCAATGATTACTGTAAGAAACAATGCTTAAAAGATGATGCATTTTACCTGTGTGCCATGCATTTATTATTCCACTGTCCAGACATGCTGACCGGTAATTTTGCAAAATCATAATTTATCGAATAATATGTCAAATGCCATGGTGATATATCACAGTAAGTATGATAAAATAAGTAAATATTGTTCTTAATGTACGTACACTTTTATAAAAACACAGTTAAAATAGTAATTTAACTCAGAATGCAACTTTTGTTTCAGGTCATTCAATTTGTACAGTTACAAGTTTAAAATTCAAAAATACATTTCCCCCAACTCTGTTGTGTGCTTTTCTGTCCATGCGTGAACACATACAACTAGTTTTATTTGCTGAGGGAAATCCACAAGTACAAAAATCACTAGGAAAGTACTGGATAGCCCTGTATTATACACCGTGCTGCCCATTTAGCAGCCAACCTAATCATAACAGTCACTGTCTGTGTCTGTGACCATACTTGGCTAGCCCTTGTAATTGGGCCTTCTTGTTCGCACATATATGGCCATCCACGTCTGAATGTCAATTACAGGTTGGTATGTGGCGACATTAAAAGTATCGTTGCTGATTTGCAGCAGATCCTCGGTTGTTGACACATGCAACGACGAGCTTCATTCCCGACATGATGCGCTCATTCTCAGCAGCGGATATTGAAACGGCGAAGTAGATGCAGAACATCTTTGAACTTGTCCATGTACATATGAGTTGAAAGAACGACGCTTCATTTGTGAGTTGCTGACAATATCATACTTCAATGCCCTCCACTGATTGGCCACGCTTTCGATATCACAACTATTCTGCGTCAGTGGTGTCTCGAACTATTCGACGAGGAATTGCACCTCATCATCACCATAGTTCATAATTTCTTTACCTTCGGGCCAGTGGTCAGGGTCAAGCACATGGAATGCAACAAAAGCCTTTGCAGGTACCACCGCACTGTTGAAGTCACCCAATAATGCCATTAAATGAGCTTTCATCCCTTTGACAACAACCAACAAAATGCTGTGCATGTTCTTCCGGGCAAACAAGTACACTACAATAAAGACAGCAAGTTTAACACGATTATCTGGTAAACCTAACGCACAGATAAACAATAAAGCATGTCATTTAAGACATTCAGCAAAACTGTTGAATCGCTCGGACAGTTTGAAGTGATTGCTGAATCCATAACGTTGGCTTGCAGCTGATCAGCAATAAGACCCATTGTCGATATCCATTTTGTTGGAATAATTCAAACAGGACAGTGTTCTACTTTTGACACACAATACTTCCGTGAACAATGTTGTTGTTTGATTCAAATCATTCTGTGCATATTCAGGACGTGTTCAAGCCATAATAATTATGTTTGTGTCTGTGTTGTTAATTAACAAATTTGAATGGATAATGCAACATTGCTGTCTACGTATCAACTGTCAGCCTATTTCCCTATTGTTCACTCCAAGTCCTGTTACCTGCAACTGCAGAAGGAATCAGTGTGACACCAGTAATAACTAATTATTGTACACGTGATTTTGACAGGCTTGAACAGAATGTACAAACCTCTTCGACAGCCACTTCCTTATCTGGATACACACACAAATTTGTCAGGAAACACACGGAATCGGTACTATGTTGATGTGATTCGATGACTTGGTTGGAGATTGAACCTCTGTCAAGCGTAGACTCCCACACTACGTCAGCGCCAAGCGTCTTCAAATCAACACTTCTTCATGTCGACACTTCTTCAGATTCACACATATTCAACTGTGCATTTATACAAATACACATTTCTTCAGCTGAACGTATATTCATTTCCACATGTTGCTGCAGCCAACGCAGTTTCATCAACACTAAGATTGTAACGTCACATGTGTGTGTGTGTGTGTGTGTGTGTGTGTGTGTGTGTGTGTGTGTGTGTGTGTGTGTGTGTGTGTGTGTGTGTGTGTGTGTGTGTGTGTGTGTGTGTGTTTGTGTGTGTGTGTGTGTGTGTGTGTGTGTGTGTGTGTGTGTGTGTGTGTGTGTGTGTGTGTGTGTGTGTGTGTGTGTGTGTGTGTGTGTGTGTGTGTGTGTGTGTGTGTGTGTGTGTGTGTGTGTGTGTGTGTGCCTGTGTGGAGCGAGGCCTAATTAGGGACTTCCATGCACCCAACACACAAGCCTGTAAGTGGGGACCTCAAATGAACTAGGGACCTGTTTCTTTTTTATATAATAAATGCTCTGCCTCTAGATTTGTGATTTCTAGTAATAGTAACATCCAGGTGGCCGTCAGTGATGCCAGATAGTCAATCTGTTGTCAGCTGTGATGCTGGTCACTTCTCATGGATACAATGAAACTTTGTATTCAACAACGCACACATCACCCACCATGACTTCAGCGTTTAATTAATTTAGGGGTGGGTATTTAGCGTCATCGTGAGCAGTGCTGAATCAGTCTTGCGGATGTGGTACACAAATCGATTTCCAGGGATTGCCCTAGCCCGTCTGAATGATTATCTCAGTTATTCACGCACTGGTACAGGTTTACTTTATTGAAATATTGGTGGCTCGCACTATATATATGCTTTGATTACCTGTATTACAATTCATTATGTAAAGTGTCAAGTTTGATGTAAGCATGTTGTTGCACTCATGGTTTCAACAAGCAGTTTTATTTATTACGTACAGCAAACGCAGAACATGTCCTACGTTTGATGTATGTAATAAATCGAGTTCTGTTGGTTACTCGTTGGTTACTATATATATATATATATATACTATATATATATATATATATATATATATCGAAGGTAAATGATCTAGAGGAAGACCGGCGAGACGGTGGAGAAACGAACTAGACGAGTATTGGAAGGGCACCATCTGGCAGAGGATAGCGCAAGACAGGCAGATTTGGAAACGATACATGCATATATATATATACATTATATATATATATATATATATGTGTGTGTGTGTGTGTGTGTGTGTGTGTGTGTGTGTGTGTATGTATATATTGTGTGTTGGATGACTATTCTGATCGACGCGCTGGTTTCATTAAACTATCCCGGCACTTTCTTAATTAAATCACTGATTTCGTGTGGAAAATTCGTGAAAATGACTAACCTAATTGTTTTCAGAAAATTCCACCCAAATCTTATATGCCTCAATTTTGTTCCCACCTTGTGAACATTAGGGCTCGAATATTGGCGATTGGCAGAAGCACCGCTGACGTAAGAGGGTAATGTCAATATCACGCGGCTGGGTAACGTGCTAGACAGACAGTTGTGAGGTATTTACACTAGATGCGCTATGCATCTTCATATCAGTGTATGTACCAAACTTATAATTTGTGTATATTGATAACTTGCTGCATTATACCACGTTAAATATTTCGTGTTCAAGATTGTGTAATTGAATATTTGAGCATTTAGTATACACCTAATTTTACTATATGAGGCGTTTTAATTGGTGATAAATTAAGTATATCGCGATTATTATTAGTATTATACAATTTAGTGATGAACGCTTTGGCGAGGAACGAAACACTTTTCATGAGATGAGATGATCAGTATGTAGAAGTACGTGTGAAATCGGTGTAGCATTTCTGCTATTTGTGGGTTCTTAAATCTACTTTCCTTAGGTTTAATTTGGTAAATGACGAAGGTCAAGCCAGTAAATAGGCAGATTGTTGTACAACCGCTTTAGTTACGTAATTACAGCAACTCGGTTGCAAATGCGCTCAGTGGGGCGTGGTATTCTGTTCTAGCGTTTCTAGGCAAGCAGGCGGTTTCTCTGTATCTTAGAGGGTGTTGCACAATGCGTAGCTTGAATTGTATATTGTATTTGCCAATAGAAATGATGGAAACCTGTCATATGATGTGTAAATAGGTCGGCTTATTTAAACGTCTGTCAAAAGTATTTTGCCATCTGGGCGCTGGCGAAGGAATGGGACAGATCCAGGGTTGAACGACACAGGTTGCCCTGCTGCCAAGAGAATGGCAAATCAAGTCGTGATGCGTGGTGGGAATCGCTAACGTGGGTTACGTTCCCCAAAATTTGAGTGTGCAACATTCAGCGTCCATAGTGACTGTTCCGAGCTTCGAAGAAGCCATGCCGCAACGTAAGCGGTTTCTTGAAGCAACTTTCTGGTCGGCCCCGACGTATTTGCTCATCCAACCTCGGGCCATCATTGAACAGCTGTCACGCAGCGACTTCGTCCGACAGCGTGATCGAATGTGACTCGAGAATTCGTAACGGCCGGCGGTAAGCGTATACTGCCCGGCGTCGTCATTCACGCGAACGTATTCTACTGACTTCGCAATCGTTTGCGACCGTGCGAAACAAGTCGACCATAGCAGGGCCGCGACTCGAAGATTCGCGGCGGGCGGTGACAAACGTCGATTCCCTGGCGTCATCACTCGTGCGGCCGATATACACCAATCTGATTGTTTTCTGAGCTCGGCGTGATGACTTCAACAAACGTTCGTATAGGTTCGAGATGGGACTAGCCCATGTAAATGTCTACATTTTAATTGAACGTTTCTATTATTTGTTGTTTTATGAATGGTAGTTATCTGTGGTTTTAAAGTGAGGCATTATTACCCTTGAAGTATACATATATATATATATATATATATATATATTTGTTGTAACCTATTACTGTAATGAGAGTCCGTGAGGGCTAGTGATATGTTGTGTATTTATTTAATGGGATATATTCTTAGATAACACTTGGCGCCTAGTGTTTGGTCGTGTGATGGAATAATCCACCTTAGAAAGGAAGAGGAATTGGACAACTGAAAGAATAATTGTATATTTACTTTCTTAGTTAGCTAGATTCAAAGATTCAGTGTTACTGTTTATTATATCTGTTAAGATTTGTGTTACGGGATTTCTATATTCTTTTATTTTTTGCTAATCGAGATATTTACCAAAAGGAAGATATCTTGTAATAAAGTTTATTAAATTTTCCTCGTTCTTTGTTGTTTGTTCACGATAACCGTTCTTTCTCATATGCGTTGACATTGATATATAAGAACCCTACTAGACCTGAGCCATCTAGTGTACGGAGACCTCGCTAATCCGTGACAAGCGGTACCAGCACTAACTTCATATCACCTGCTTGTAGGTTGCCTGTTCTACTAAGTGTTGCGCGTGATTGTAGCCAACACCTACCAGTACACATTATTATTATAATATACTGGTACACACATACGCACGCACGCACGCACACGCACACGCACACACACACAATTTATTATATATGCATTTCGCAGTCTCCTCTGGGTGGCTATGTTACATAATCACACAGTGTGCGGTGATGCCCCGTGCATATCCGCATCAAGGTATACATTTAAACAAATATTTTAATATCTGATGGGAGATGTGGCCTCTTAGATAACACCAACAAACCGATCAATGGTCATTGTGAATGTCAAATATCACCCTCCTGGCACACACACATTTCACTGGCTTGGACGTGTTTCACCTTAAGTGTGCATTTATTACATCCCCTACGTAGAGCAAGTGAATATGGAGGCAGGGTGTTAAGCACCAGTAATTTTTATACATAAGATGATCACTATAATTAACAAGATTAAAACAGGTGTAGTTTATTTATTATCTATCAACGATAAGCCACAGCGAATATATGATTCGTATACACGATATGTACACGTAATTCTTTATATTATATAAAGTATTTGTACAATATCTACATACATTAACTGATATAAGCAGCATAAGCGTTCATTCAGGACAAACTGAGATGCAAGACACCATCTGACGCAAATTGTCAGTTGGTCTGCCAAACAACATTGATCGCAGTAATTTAATTAACGTATGTGATTTGCGCGTCAGAGCTCAACATCAGTACTTCGACGTTAACTTCCATTCAGTACGTGCTCATGAAATAGCTAACGTTGTGTGCGATATAATGTCGATGACTTTGTACGGGATGTACTATCCGAGTATTGGGTATATTAAAAAATGCAATTTTTTTGGGTGGCGCTCTATACACACACGGTCTCCCGAAGTATTGTTTTTCTGATGTTTAACAAACATGACATAAATTTGAACAGTTTTACGTGACGGTTCGGGTGTTATCTGTGATCGTTGCAATCGTTACATAAAACGTATACAGTTGATGCACGCACGCACGCAAACACGTACGCACGCACACACACGCATAATCGCATACATACATGCATGCATACGTGCATACATACATACACACATACATACATACTCACATACATACTTACACGCATACATATATACATACATACATACATACATACATACATACATACATACATACATACATACATATATACATACATACATACATACACACATACATACACGCATATATACATGCGTACATACGTACATACGTGCGTACGTACGTACATACATACATGCATGCATACCTACATTCATACTCACATACATACATACACGCATATATATATATATATATACACGCACACATACATGCATGCACACATACATTCATACATACACACACACATACATACATACATACATACTTGCATACATGTACATACATACATGTACATACATACATGTACATATATACATGTACATACATACATGTACATATATACATGCATACATGCATACATGCATACATGCAAACATGCAAACATGCAAACATGCAAACATGCAAACATGCCCACATGCACACATGCACACTTACACACTTACACACTTACACACATACACACATTCATACACATACATACATACACGCGCATGTACGCATATATAGATAAATACATACGTATTTACATGCTTACATATACACGTATCTGTACATTGTACATAACTATATACCCACTTAGGAACCAACTTTATTACAAAATCGTACACTCTCGCTGTCATTCCGCGAGATGAATAAAACTTTATCCCACTTGACGCATTTGACCCGCGTGAATATGCTACAATTAAAAACTTACTATTTTTTACATTTTGATAAAAATGACTAGAAAAACATAATTAATGTGCATTCAAAATTGCATATATGGCGGTTTGAACATGAGTGTATAAGCAATGCCTCTTCCGCCACTGGACTATGTGCAGGGTCTACGTGATAGGGTGGAACAGAAAGTGTTTTATTTACAATGATGCAGGTGTAATTGCACCTTTCAAGATTATGTAATTGCCCTTGGTTCATGTTTGTTATCAAACACGGGCTTATCTCCACTTCTAGCTTGATCAGCGACCAAGCTTTTGCACATTTGGTCTACAATATATGTCTATGCTCACAATTATTGTACATTCGGTTAACTTGTATATTGTCATTTTTCTAGCCTGGCCCATTATCTAATATTGAATATTCAGGCGAAGACACTTGTCTATTCACATTATTATACGCTGATCTACAACGAAATACTTCATTCGGTCACTGGCACGCACTATTATAATTTAATTATCTACAGTAAAACAATTATACATTTGTCTGTACGCGGTGTTCCAGCACACACTTGCATTGGTCACCACCATTTGTCTGTTCTACGCTGATCTAAAAATGTGTTCCCTCTCATAGTCAGTACAAATATAACACATCGTTTCTCGACATTATACATTCGGTACACCAATACATAACGGTGTTTGTCGACACCATACTCTGTGGTCTATTGTCCATCCGTATATAACGTCTTTTGGCGATACCAGATATATTATGTAATGCGTAGCACACCGCCTCATCTTTTGACATCATTGTTTATTTTGTGATGTGTTGCACAATACTTCAGCACATTATTGGTTAACATTTTCCCGTGATATACTCCACAACCATCAATTAGTTTTGTCGACACCACTGCGTACTCTGCGATGGTTAAGTATTGCATATCATTACAATATATTGTCGACCACACTGTCCGTGATGTTTGCACAACACTACATTGTTGACACCATTGTATTCTGTGATTTTTGCACAGCACTACATCGTCGACATCACTGTTTTCTCTGTCGACACCATTGTTTTCTGCGATGTTTGAACAACACTACATTGTGTAAACCAGCACATAAAACAATGGTTTACACAACCTTGTATTCCATAATGAATTGGTGTACTGCTCTTCTTACACAGAAAAGACAGGACTCCAGAACACGCCAACAATAACTCGTAGAACTGAAGAAGTTTCATCTCTTAGCTAACACCAAAAAACTGATCAATGGTCATTGCAAATGTCAAATATCACCCTCCTGGCACACACACAGTACATGAGCTAGGGCGTCTATCAATGTAGCCAAATCAAGTATTGCTGCTTTCCACTTCTGTATGTGTCGCTTTAACTGCAGGACGTAACTTTCTTCAACGTGGCGCCTTCTCGCGGCGGACGAATCGTCCGCATTGAACGACAGCGGCGCTGCGATTTTCGAAAGATGCTTGCAGCAGCATAGATGCACCACATGAGGAAATTGTTCGCGCGTGTCCTACATCCTATGAGGTCGAGAGATTTGTCACCGTCTTTATGTCATATCGGATTACCCGCCGTTGGATACGTCTAGCGGAATATTCCCAAAGAAATATTAGCCTGGGATCTTTTGGGTGACATTTGCCTTCTCCTTGTCAAGGCTGTTCTACAATCAAAGTAAAATACGTATCTTGACAAAGCGAGATGATAATATAACATTCACCCAATAACACTACGTAATTTCGGTTTTAGGCCAATGAGGTTCTGATAAATGGGAATTAGAAGCATTGCCATGGATCAGTGAATTCATCTTATCCAGCGTGCACTGCATAACAAATTGTCTGTTGGTCTTTGCTCTGCAATGACTCAACTAACATAAATACATCACAACAAGAGTCTGTCGACGCAACGGTATTCTTAAGGTAATAATATCAAAGTAGTATGTGGGTGCTAAACTAAATCAAAGTGACATTTCGGCGCCACAAACAAATTAAAGTAACACAACTTATTTTATGACGGCAACACAACGCAACCGAGGCAATATTAAATATCGGTTTATGAGAGAAGGTCGGTGACGTCGTTACCTTGTCAATGAACCGATGTCAGACGTGTTTCGGACGGCGTTAGTAGATGAAAAGAGACACGGTCCGTAGCTGAATTCCAATGCACTGAGAATGAAGGGACGTCAGACATGTCATGGACGACACGAGTAGAAACTGCGACGAACTGTACGTGGAAGACAAATATGACGTCTGACGTGTCACGGACGACGCGAGTAGAGACAGCGACGACCAAAACGTGGAACACATATATGACGTCAGACGTGTCACGAACAATGCGAGTAGAGACAGCGACGAGCTGTATGTAGAAGAGAGATATCACGTCATACGTGTCATGGACGACGCGAGTAGAGACAGCGACGACCAGCTAGTACGTGGAAGACATATATGATGTCAGTCGTGTCACGGACGACGCGAGTCGACAGCGACGAACAGTACATGGAAGACAGACACGACGTCAGACGTGTAACGGACGGCGCGATTAGAGACAGCGACGTGCTGTATGCGGAAGACAGATATTTGACTGGAGATCTCTGACTTAATCTCTGGGATGACTTTTGCCGTCTTCTTGTCGTGGCTGTCCTGCAACATGAATGAATAAACAAACCGTATGTATCGTGAATAAATGATGATATCTGCCAAAACGCTACATAACACCTCTTTACTGGCCGTGGCAAGTAGTTAATCAAACAGCCATGCTGGCTTCACGTCATAACTTTCCAAACTCATAGGGTGATCCATGGGCCTGGGAGGCACGTGCCCCTAGACCTTGGAATTTTGCCCCGGTTGAATGAGACCCAGTTTTGACTATCATCAAGGAGGGTGCTACTGAAGGGGGCTGGTGAACTTCAAGATTGTTAACGTCGACGCGAAAGACAATTTAACAGCACCCCCAACCCCCTTCCCGTCTTCCGACGTCATGTCCGACAGAGAACCCATAGGCGCGTGATTTTTTTTATTGGAATTGTTTTAGAGTTAATTAGTTGTATTAACGTCTGACACAACAGCTCAATAAGATGTTTGATAAGTATCTTAACTATGTTAAATTGTGTTACTGTATATGAAAAACATTAAAAATAAGACAATAAAATAATAAGACATGTTCAATCATGAGTGAATGACACGATACACTTCACCCAGATGTGCTTTATATGTACAATATGTGCAACTCATTTTGACCATATTATAGACGGAGACATTAGTCCCCCACTGAGGTTCAACAAACACAATTACCGCCATGTAATGGAAGATTAGACTAATATATCGAAAATTGCAACGAACAATGGTTACGTTATAGAAAATGTTCGCATATCACACAAATCCTTTGTTAATTAGACATTCAGTTAGTGATCTTGAAACACTGCGATTCTTTGCAAGGTATAATCATGTTTGCAATTTTTTTTAATTGCCGAGACAATGACACATGGACAGTTACATATTTACGTTGACTGTGCAGTGACGTCAGATGTGTCACTAATGGCGTGTGTTGAGACATGAGACACGGTCGGTGACAGCATTACATTGCCTGTGCGCGGACGTCCGTGAGTAGGTTCGTCTGTTGAGACGTCAGACGTTTCAGGGACAGCGGCTAGTTGAGAAAAGAAACAACGCAGTATCCTGTTGTTCGGCGCTGTGGCGTCTCGTGCTGAAATGTGCGTCCTCTTGTAACACGAGGAGGATCGTGGGGCAATATGTGATGACGAAGGCGTGGAGAGCCGTGTAGACGGCGAACGTCGACCCGTGGGTGAAGAACATACGTTTTCCCGATCGACAACGTGCGCGAGGTGGTGTTTTTGGTTATTAATGTCGTCATCTTGTTGTGAAAACCACGAGGACGCAAGTAGAGTGTGTGGAAGCCACTCTCGTAATCTTGTTGTGTCAACTTCATGGACGAAGGTGGAGTTTGTGGAAGCCACTGTCGTCATTTTGTTGTGACAACATGTGCACTTATTTTTTTATGAGCCCACACTATACCTCTTTGCGGTTACCATGGAACAACATTGCATTAAATATCCATTGGCTGAATAAATTTGTATGGACAACAAGACAATTTGATATTATACTAAGTTATATTGTAACACGTGTCTAAATGAAAATGTTCACCAACAACACGTACGCAACTAATTTATACCATTCGGTGGGTCAATGTTATATATTATGGAAACATATGTGACAGAGTGTTAAATATGTTTACTCGACATCGGTTAATCCGTTTATCACATTGACCCGGGTGAGAGGGCGTTGTAATATGAACACATGGATTTGTAACTAGGAGACATAACGTAAGACAGTAGGTTTGACATGGATATTTCCCTGAGGCAGTGAACCTGTCACTCTTGCTTGTCTGCCTCAGGCTCGACCTCATGTATCTGGACATGTCCCAAGTTCATCCACCGTCGTATCTCTTCCACGTCTTTTTCCCACCATGTGTCTCTGGCCGCTTGGGGGCGTGCATGTAGCCGGTCCAGGGCGGACTGTAGGTGGACTAACTCAAGCTGGATTCCCTCGACGCTTGCCTTGTACATTCCCTGGCGTAGTGGTCGCTGCCAGTCGACGCTGTAACATGATACACCGATTCTATTGCTAGTGTCGTTACTTATTAAACATCTTCCCATATGTAATCAAACAAAGGCTTACTACACATAGTCTATATTGATTTATAAACTACATTAAACAACATTTCCTACAAAAGGTATCAAGATGCATGCACAATCTCAAACTGATATACATGCATGCTAAATAATAACTGACAGTCGATTACAACGGATGTTCTCACACACGCACATACGCACGCGTGCGCTTACACACCCGCCCACACTTGATAAGAATATCTGTAGACAAAATCTCGTATATTTAGATTTAATTATTTTGTCTTCTCTTCAAAAGAAGAATGCGATTTGTTTGACCAACTTTCATATTGACAGGTGGCTCCTCGATAGCGACTGTCGAAAGCAATTTCAGAGGGGTATCCGGACCCGATCACATATGCCTTCTTGTGTACAGTATATTATTTTTCTACACATAATATTGTGATTTGTTATTATTTGTTTTATATACATATATTGATGTATATGTTATCATAGGTCAAACAAAAAACATATGCTTCTTCTTTTTATGTTTCTTTCTTTATTTTTTTTCAACGTCGTCACGCGTCATACGATGTGCTAATTTGGAATAGAACGACTGACTGTCAGTTCACACGGGTTTTCAACTGTTCATCCAACAACGACAGTTATTTTCGGAAGATGCTAACAGCCGCTGATCCTGTCTACCTGGGGTAGGACAATTACACACGCAGTGGGGTACACGTATCACCTGATGTGGACTGTTCTTATGTAATGCAGTATCCAGTCCTGAAATGCTCAGAGCGCTTTACACTTTACTCCCTGGCAAACCTGTTCAATCGAACATCATCTTGACTACCATGGGAAGCATCCAGCCACGCTGCAATTATTGCGCAAAGACTATTCGTACACAAGTATCCACCTCTGTCTATAGCCAAGTACTCATTCATACAGCTGCGTGAAGTAGAACAACGTAGAGTGGACGAACTTGCCCCCAAGGTTCGACACCGAGTTCTCTCTGTCGAAAGACCGAAGCTCTAGGCAGAGCACCACTGCGCACCACAATGCGACAATACCCCATAGAGGGGATGCGCTAGACACGAAGAAAGTAAACACGCTACCTGTGTTGCTACTCACATTATCAGCCACAGTCCAGGATTAGCACACGCTGCCAGTCTGACGTCCTCCACCCCCGCCTCCGTCATGCAGTTGTCAAAGAGACTGTAACCATCAGCTTGCATTAACGATTAGTAAAATGACGTCCTTGACATTCTGCCACATGAGTAGAACAGTTTAAAGAGAGACAGAGAGAGGGGGAGAGAATGACAGAGAGAGAGAGAGAGAGAGAGAGAGAGAGAGAGAGAGAGAGAGAGAGAGCGAGAGAGAGAGAGAGAGAGAGCAGATTTCCGAGCCCACCCATCACATGTCGACATGTACAAAGTGCACTCGACGACGTTTTTTAAAGGAACTCGGACTAGGACGACGCTACAGATATGCATATACAGTGATTGAAACACTACGTCGGGTTATTACAGAGCGGTAGGAGAAATACTATATATTTTATAAAGAAAACTTGACCTCTACTCGAACCTTTCCTGAAAGAAAACTTGAACGCACCCGAGCCTCTCCAGCGTGGGCAGTTCTGCAGCGACATTTGTCACCCTCAGGGCGCCGACGTCAGTCAAATTGTTCTGATATAACCTGTCAACAGTAGATTGTGTGATACACACTCATACACATGCATGCACGCACACACACACACGCTCACAACACACATATTTAGTATTAATACAACAAGTGCGGATGTTAATATTGAACATGTTAACACGCGTACCTTTTTGTATATGTGTGTGTGTGTATTTGTGTGCGTGTGTTCGTGTGTGTGTTTGTGTGAGTGTGTGTGTGAGTGTGTGGGTGTGCGTGTGTGTGTGTGTGTCTTCGTGTGTGTATGTGTGTATGTATGTGTTGGTGGGTGTGGGTTTGTGTGGGGAGGGTGGGTGAATGTGAGTGTGTGTATTTATGCGTGTGTGTCCTGTGTTTGTTACTGCGTATGTTTGTGCTTGTATGTTTTAGTGCATATGAAGACGTATATACTGTAACATCTCCAGTCGTCTTAGCGATGGCACGGCTGTCACCAGGTTTTCCATGTCTTCGTCTCCCAGTCCACACCATGCCAGTCTGTTGCGACACATACACAACTGTTTACTTCTCGCTAGTTAACAAAGTATTGTTATCTTATTCAACAAGTCACTTATTAACACCTTCTTTCCTGTCTGCTTACGACAATAGTGTTATACTTAGTCTTAGTCACTATTACTCGTTTGACGGTATTCCAAGATATATTCATATTATAAAATGTTTATTATTAACGACAATATTGTACTTAGTTAGACCCTATACACTGGTTCCTTTACATACTTTAGTTCCTGCAAGTTGGCCAGCCTGACCAGTCTGTCATTGAAGAAAGATGACATCATCTCGCCATTCAGTTCAGGATTATTGTAGAGCCTGAGCAACACGTGTAGATAAAACATTTAATTGTGTACGACACTATAAATGTTCACAGAGACATGAATTAAGCAACAGGTATCAACATCATATAACAGCTGTATATGCACCTATGTCCAATTTGTTTCTCAAGTCGCTGCAAATTACTCGAGTTTTGTCCATCCAATATGTCCACTCCAAAACACCTAGGCCTAGTCTAGGAATTAATTGTAGCTCCCCTGGTGGCAGCTGGGTGTTTGTATGTGCTCGTTGATATCACGAGTATAATGCTTTTATTAAATATCCGATCATAATTATAATTGTACAACCGTTTTATGATAGTACGCGCTGTGCATTGGCTCATGCTGATTGGAACTATACTGGTGAACATTTGTGATATTTGGACACTACAGCCTGCAATCGCATCTGTTCGTATTAACGAAGACTACACGGCTCCACCTATGTTGACCCACATTCGATACGACAGGCGCGAACTGCTGCGCCATAGCAAGGTAATAACGAAAGACAATAGATTTTCTGAGCCGGTGTATTGCCTACTGAAGCTACTTGGGATAGCCGTACCACAGCGTGGGTGTTGAGGCGGCAAGAACCGTAGACACAAACGTACTTCAACACACAATGCGCCTGTTGTGAAATTGACCTCATTGTCAAGTCAAGCGTTAACTGTGATCGTAAATGCCACACATCCTCAGAGCAGTCCGACCACACCGTATATCGGACATCGTGATCGGACATCGACCAGTCACCAGACCCACAACAAATGAACTGCACACATCTTCACAGATACGTGACAACTTGCTTAGTCTGACATTCCCATACAAACCTTGGAACTGCACAAACCTTGCTCTACTAAATGCAAGATCCGTCAGGAACAAAACTGATTTATTTACCGATTATATCCACGATCATGATATTGACAGCATCGCGCTTACAGAGACGTGGCTGATAGATGACCCCAAGGACGTCCCAAATACCAGCAAGTTGACCCCGAATGGATACAACTTCGTCCACCAACCTCGGCCCGACCGACGGGATGGTGGAATCTGTATTTTATACAAGTCGTGTATCAACATGATCTTATCGCGACAGTGGCCAGCATTGTCCTTCCAGTGCTTCGAGGTGGTGTTTGCTATACCATCAAGTGTTATCAGGTTTTTACTCGTTTATAGACCTCCATCCACAGGTCGAGGCAGAGTTTCTTTCAAAACGTTTATGGCCGAGTTCACAAATCTCCTGGAAATTGTCACAGCACAGTTGACTGGACTAATTATCGTGGGTGATTTTAACATCCACTGTGAAAAGGCCGGAAATAAAGACTCAAAAGACTTCTCTGATCTCCTGCACGTCAGGAACTTGCAGCAGCATGTTCGTGATCCGACACACACCATCGGAAATATTCTAGACCTCGTAATTTCACCATCATCAGGAAGCGTTGTGAAATCAGTGAAGGTGAGATCCCTGTTCAACGATTACCACACTTTACACTGCCTGCTCCAAGCACTAAAGCCGGACCGAACGAAGAAGCGGGTTTCTTATCGACAATATGCAGCAATTAATCCCACGAATTTCACATCAAATTTCGAACTTTCACTTCTGGCAACAAGCCTGTGTGACAACATTGCAGATCTGTCGCAAAAGTATGACATTTCCTTGCAAGAACTGTTAGACTGCCTCGCTCCATTGGTCACACGGTCAAATACTGTGAGTCCCGACACGCCTTGGCACACAATGGAATTATCGCTTGCTAAGCGAAAGCTCAGACAAGCTGAGCGGTAATGGAGATTGACAAAGCTGCAGATTCACCGACACATCTACACTGGACAATGTGAAACTTACAAACAACAAATACAATCTGTGGAAGCCAAATTATACACAACAAAATGTTATATAGCACAACTGGCAGATGAATTTCTCGTGCACTTCACACACAAAGTGTTAGACATCCGCAGCCAGTTAGCGAGTAGACGCCTGCAAACTGTCAACGCTGAGTACGTGCATTGTGAACAGTTTTGCACAGTAAAATCATTTTCCAGCATCACCACAGACGGCGTTCTCTCTTTGGTACGGAAGTGTCCAACAAAATCAAGCGCGCTTGATCCACTTCCTACCTAACTCGTGAAAGCCAACAGCGAATCAAATCAAATCAAACCGTGACATTTATATTGCGCCGTTCCAACAATCGTTGCTCACGTACAGAATGTTCGGGAAAACAGATAAGTTTTAAGGTTTGATTGAAAATCAGTGTTTGTCATTCTTGTTTGCAGTCAGCATTTGCTGCAGCAAATTCCATAGTGTTGGGGCTGCCACGCAAAAGGATCTATCACCCCAGCGACGCGATGCACGTGGTACACATAAATGATTGTGTTCACTGGAGCGCAACAATCGAGTTGGCTGACGTCTGTTCAAACATTTGGTGATATACTGTGGTGCACAGCCAGTCAGTGCTCGATGCGTGAGTAGAAGTATATTGTACTCTACTCTAACTGCTATTGGCAGCCAGTGCAGCTTGATCAATAGAGGTGTGACATGACAAAACTTCCTGGCGCCGTCGACCAGGCGGGCCGCCCAGTTCTGTAGTCTCTGCAACCGTTCTAGTTGTTTCACAGGCAGTCGGTGGAGTAATGCATTGCCAACGTCAAGTCTGCTGGTAACAAACGCATGTAAGACTTGTTCCGTCGCTGCAGGTGTTAGATAACGTCTTATTCTTACAATATTTCGGAGATGGAAAATTGCAGATCTACAGACAGCAGTCACGTGCGACTCCATCTTCATCTCGGCAGCGAACTGTACACCAAGGTTCCGTACATTCTGAGTTACAGTGACCAAACTGTCTCCAATGCATAGTGTGCGCAGCTCAATTTTTTTAGTTGTTGTGCAGAGCCGAGCACGATGTTTTCTGTCTTTGAGTCATTCAACTTTAAAAAGTTTGTCACCATCCACATCCTGATCTCAGCTACACATTCTTCAATACGGACGACAGCCGCAGCAATGTCCTATTGGTGGGGTTTCACTGGAATGTAGATTTGAGTATCATCAGCGTAAAAATGACACATCAAATTGTACTTGCGAATAATCTTAGCAACTGGTGCTACATAGGTGGAGAACATCTGAGGACCGAGCACGGAGCCTTGTGGTACCCTGTATACCAGAGGACGAGCAGGCGATGTAGCACCATGAATGTGGACAGACTGGACTCTGTCTCTCAGGTATGACTTAAACCAGTCCAGTGCATCTTGGACCACTCCGATATCATGTGAGAGTCTATGCAACATCACTTCATGGTCGACGGTGTCAAACGCAGCCGATAGATCAAGGAGAACCATGATGATAACATTCTGATTGTCCATTGCGTGCAGGATGTGATTCTGCACACAGACAAGGGCCGTCTCAACGCTGTGATTCGGCTTGTTCGCTGACTGATAGTGCTCACAGAGATTGTGCTCTGACATGTGAGCTGACAATCTCGCAGCAACGACACATTCTATTGTCTTCGATATATAGGGTAGATTTGACACGGGTCGGTAGTTAATCAAAACAGTTTTGTCTAGACTCGGTTTCTTGAGTACTGGCCTGATGTGCGCTTCCTTCAAGTGTGAAGGCATTACCCCCGTTCTCAGAGACAGGTTAACAATTGTCATGAGCACAGGTACAACATCGTGCGCACAGTCTCTAAGAAGCCATGTCGGAATGGGATCAAGTTCACAAGATTTCACTGGCGATGACTTCAACAACATTCCAATTTCAGCCTCAGTGGCTGGCTCAAATGCAGTCAGCAGACACGTCTGCGGTGCATCAACTTTAGAGGCATTTATAGTGATGATATTCTGATTCAGTTCAGACCGAATTGTCGAGATCTTTTCTGAGAAGAAATCCGAGAACCGCATTGCCAGTGTGCCAGACGAGACACATGGCGGTAGTGGTGTGCCATTATCAGTGTGTAGGAGCTTGGCAACAATCTTGAACAGCTGCTTCTGGTCACCAGATGCATCAGCAATTTGATTCGTGTGGTATTCAAGTTTTGCACGGTGCACAGACGAAGTGACGATCTGGCGCTGGAGGCAGTAGGCAAGCTTGTCAGACTCCAGTCCAGATTTTCTCCATGTTTTTTCCAGTTGTCGTCTAACACACTTTTGCGATCGTATGCCATCATTATACCACGGCGTGTGTGGTCGTACAATCACGGTTCTTTAACGGTGCTTGCTTGTCAATGATAGCCGCAATGGTTTCATTGTACATGTCAACAGCATGGTTCATGTCATCAGACAGATGATTTGACAGTAGCAACGAACGGATTTCATCACATATCGCAGTGGTATTGATCTGTCGATAATTTCGACTCGTCGTCGTTACCCGGACGTTTGGTGGTTTCACGAGTTGCAGTGTGCAATGAATTGCCGAGTGGTCTGACATGTGTGGGATGTCTGTTCGTATATTGTTCAGAAACGTATCAAATGAACGCGTTATAAGCAGGTCGATGGTATGTCCGGCAACATGCGTCGGGACTTCCACGTGCTGAGTAAGATCTGCAGCATTTAGAATGTTTTTTAAACCCTTAGTGTCATTGTCTGATGTATTGTCCATGTGGAAGTTAAAATCACCCGCGATCAGCATGTTTGACGTATACATCGACATGGTGTCCAACAAATCACCAAATTCTAGGAGAAATTCCGCAGTTGTAAAGCCATTCTTGGAGTTTGGCGGGGGGCGATAGACGACAAGAAGACGGACAGACTGAGTGTCATTGCTGAGTTGTAGACACGTCGATTCAAATGTCTTTGATTTCGGCATCTCAAGATGTTGCGTAGTGAAGCCAGACTTATAGACGACTGCAACACCACCACCGATGCCGTCCGTTCTCGGGACATGTCGTAGTTGGTAATCAGCAGGTGTGATGCAACCAGTAGAGACGGAGTCATCAGCACTGGACCACGTCTCTGTGATGGCGAGTATGTCTAGATCATTGTCCTCAATGAGGTCACATATCACGGTCGCTTTCCCCGCTTGCTTCGCGTCACACACCGATCAGGCATTCAACAAGCAGAAACACACTTGGCGTACAGATGGCATGTCACAAACACTGTCGAATCGAATCAAATTCGATGTGTAGGTTTCACATCTCACGTTGACCGATGAATGGAAGTAATCAACACAGGAATGGGTCTTTGCTTTGACCTCCCTGCCCTACACCCCCTACGAGTCTGCCTATTGTTCACGCGTTCTAGTGGTCATAGTGGTGCCACACAAGCATCTATTGAAAGGTAGCGTCCAGTAACAATAGAACGTCCAATTCGCAGTAGATCGAATCTATTGTATGTGGTCATGCTGTGGCAGTGCATAGTTCTTGTTGTCGTCACGCCTGGTCAATCGGCTACAATGTTGTGACACAGGTGCAGTTCACTATACTGGTACGCAGTGCATATAAATTACAAAAATGCTAAAATGTAATTAAGTACTTGTTAAAATGGCGCAGTCCACCTTCGACCCGAGACATTCATAAAACAACTCTAAAATTGCATTGCTGTTCCAAGGTTAAAAACAGGTAAAAATGTAAAATATCCATGAGCTTGTTTTGGTGCAGCCACATAGAGGCGCGACACAATCACGAATTCAGCGACATTCTTGCGCCGACATTAGTTACAATCGTCAATATGTCGCTCGAGTCGGGGTCCGTGCCGGCCAGTTTCAAGCATGCTATGATCACACCTCTATTAAAGAAACCAAACCTTCATTCATAGTTGATGAACAACTACCGGCATATATCGAAATTGCCATTTGTTTCAAAGTTACTGGAGCGCCACGTAGCAGTCCAACTTCGCCAGCATCTATACAACAACAATTTCATGGACATTTTCCAAATGCGTACAGACGACATCACAGCATTGAGACAGCACTGAAGCGCAATCAGAATTACTATATCCTTTCCCTAATCAAAAGGAAAGGTGTGCTGGCAGTGCTGCTCGATACGAGTGCGGCGTTTGATATTGTTGACCATTCGATGTTAATCAACCAGCTGCGTAGCATATGCATTTAAGACATTACACAGAAGAGTCATACCTGTCGAACCGGACTCAGTCAGTGTGCATTAGTGGCCACAACTCATATAGAACATTGATCGAGTCTGGCATCCCACAAGGGCCTGTGCTGGGCCCAGTCCTCTCCCCCATCTACACTCTGCTATTGTGAGCTATCTTCATAAGGCACAAACTGCAATACCATCGTTATGCAGACGGCGCCCAATTGTATGTTGACCTGAGTGGAACGGGGATGGAGAAGCCTTGAGCGATACATTGATGAAGCGAAGCATTGGCTGTCAGACTACAATATACTGCTGAACGAAAACAAGTCAGAGGCTACTATCTTCACGGCACCAAATCGTAAAAACCTGCATGACGTTTCGTGTGTTAGTGTATACAAATGTAACATTGTTCCGTCACCGACCATCCGCAACATCGGGATTACAATCGACTGTGGACTAACAATGTTGTCACAAGAGTCACGGATGTGTAAGTCAGCATATTATCATCTCTAGGCAATTAAAACAATAACAACGTCTTACTACTGATGCGTGCAAGATACTAGTCCACACCCTGGTGATATCGCGGCTGGAGTACAGTAACGCGGTCCAGTACGGCATCACCGAGGCACTTATGAACAAGTTGCAAATGGTACAGAACTCTGCGGCAAGACTTATCTGAAGACACGAAAAGCACCAGCACTTAACACCTGTGCTGGTCGAACTGCACTGGCTTCCAGTTCGCTGGCGTATCCAGTACAAACTGTTGGTCCTTGTTTTCAGGACTTTACATGGTCTTGCTCCAGCGTATATCCAATATCCTATAACACCGTATACGCCCACCCGCAACCTCCTATCTGCAGATATACGTTTGCTTCTAGTCCCGCGCTACATCTTAGACGTGTTAGGACCTACGCTATGGAACACTCTGCCAATAAACGTTCGTTGAATATACAATTTGAATAATTTTAAAACTTGTCTTAAAACTTACCTATTTAAGCAGGTGTACTTCGAATAAGGAACTGTCCAGTTGGACAATTTTTATGAACATGTATTTCATCAACTAATTTATTTTATTATGTAATATATTTTAATTAATATATTATTATTTATTTCTTAACACAATTTTATATATATAATATATATATTCTATTACTTAATTATCTTAATATTTTTCAAAATATGTCATGTATTTTAGTTACATTATATATACAATCTTGTAAATCTTAATATTATATTTACCGGCATCTTTATACATATATATTTTTACATTTTATTCCATGTACGTTTAATAATGTGTGTACGCGCCTATGAACGGACTGGTCCCGGAGATATGACGCTATAGAAATGCTAGTAAAAATAAAAAAATAAATTATTACAGGATATCTAATTGCATTTATATATACACACAGTACAAACTGGTGGTCCTTGTTTTCAGGGCTTTACATGGTCACAATAAAGATATACACTTGATGCAGAGGACAACAAAGAGAAGGTCGAGTTTTCCCTTGGATACCACTAATACCTTGGAAATAAATGAGGCAGCCTTTAATTATGTCCAACGATTAGTTAATGTACGCGAGGTATGAAGAGGACTTCTTCGATATCGTAGCCAAGTCAGTCGCCTCTTTTCGATCCCAAGTGATTTAGCTCCTGAAGATGTTTTTTTTCGAAAACTGGCTGCTTACATCTAGAAGCAAATAGTAGACATATTTGGCTTTGGGAACTATGATGTGTCTCTAAATCTTTACGTTTCCCACCTGGACAAACAAAACCTGGAGACGGCGCCGATTCACAGCCGCGAAGAGCTCACGTTCCCTACCAAAACACGTGACCTGTGCCGCCTCTTGAAGGAACACGTGACGCTTGATAGCAACACCTATACAGCATAAGTGTATATGTGAAAAAGGTTTGAATGCACAGACCACCCTAGGTCACATTAGCCAGGATACGAATATAATTCTCATCCAATAACGGCACTTACAGCAACCAGCGCTATGGCCTGATATCAGTAGACTCTCAATTTGAACACTATTAACATAAAGTATGGCAGTAATCTATCACTAATGTGCCTACACACTGTTTATATGTCACTTGAATACTACATGTAACCAAATAGTTTTTTCCTGATTTTCTAAGTTATAATCACCATTTTAAGTTCATTTTCCACGCGAAAATTCTTTATAGATGGATCTCCATTTCAAGGGGTATGTATATTGGTGTTAAACGACCAGTTGGTGGGTGCATATTGTTTTTGTTTTTAAAATGTTGAAGACTACACACACACACACACAAACACTCACGCACTCACGCACGCACGCACACACGCACACACGCACACACGCACGCATTGAGGGATTTCGTAGTCACTGCAGCAACGTTGTGTAAGCGTATTTATGCACGATGAATATAAGCAAACAGGCATTACGTACCAAGAATACGTGACAAAATTCGTAACTTTTACCTTAATGTTGTCAGAGTGTGAAGCTCGCCGATAACAGCCAACAAATTCGTTGCTCCGTCCCCCCTTAGGCCACAACGTGTCAAGCTGGAAATGTGTATAAAAAAAACTTTAAATTATATGTCAAAGCAGAAGTGCAATTTCAAAAGAAATAGTTCCTAAAATAGTGTGTTTATTACCGCCTATTGTAACATACATAATTTGTGAACTTGTTGAAGACTTGTATATATTTCCTTAAACAACTGTTGTTTTTAAACAGTTTTCTGAACTAATTAAAAAAAAAAAATTAATGTGTTTATATATGTACAATATTTTAAGACATTTTGTAATTCCTACCATGTTACTGACTTCTAGTTGATTTCAAAACCCTCGCCTAAATAAGCATTACAGTTTACGCATTTATTCAAACATACAAGCTGTTCATAAATTATTGACACTTACTCCAATGACGATAATTCGGATTGTGGCAGAACGTACGTCAACGCATGCAGTTCAGTAGGGGTGAGGTATTGATCGACTAAATCCAGTTCGCTGCCGTCAATCAAGACATAGCTGGACACATGGTGCCAGAGATCAGGTTGGCGAGATTCATAGATCATCGTCACCAGCATCATAATGCTAGCCTTGTGTGCTGCTGATGTGTTGCTTGCGTGAGTCTCGTTGGTTCGTTCTCGTGCAACGACTGATTTCATGAGCTTTTCTAGGTTTGATCTCTGAGATTGGTTCCACCTACTACTCGTGTACAGCGAACGGAGGAAATGATGAGTCCTGCTGTTACCGAGCAACCCAGCAAGAAATATTAGCACCAGGTCAAGTTGTCTGTTGGATGCCGTGGTCATCATATGCTGCACTCGTTCGATGTCGGTTACTAGTGAAACAGCAGCGAGGAATTCCTGTAGAGTCAGGTGTTGAAAGAAATAAACTCGTGTAACGGAAGGTGTGAACATGACAACGCTCGCTTCCCTCGATTCGGATACAAGACCACATTGCGTTGCAATGTTCTCCAAGTGAAAATCGCACATTTCTTTGTTTGAAAACGTTACTGCAATTGGATCTTTCTCCATTCCGTAACATGCCAATTTGGTGTGATCTAGAAGAGGACCATGGAGTTTCTCGATCACGTCAGTTTTGTCAGAGTTGGAACCTTTGAATTCGGGGTGGTGGTTGACTAGAAAGTTACTGACTGAACCAACAAACAATTCAGTTAGTGTCTCTGGTAATTTCCAATTGCTTCCCGAGTGCATTTGCATTTGAACCGTGCGGCAGATGATATTCAAATGCACCGGTATATAGCAGAAACTGCAAATGTTGACATTGTTGTCAATGTAGTCTTCTATTGATTTCTGCGCATTTGTGTCGACCCCACTGAACTTCTTGATGTATTGTGACATCCTTTCTCGAGTAAAGCCGTATATCTCGGCTTTCTTGTCATATAGGTCGTAGTTTGTGACGCCACCTGGCCGTGACGTCACTAGTATTCTGACGGATGGAAGTGTACATCCATTAAGTATAGAGGCTATCAACCTGGGCAATTCAACTTTTTCGTTGTATGCAAATGCCCTGTATTCCGTCGGCATCACAGCAGCTTCATCTAACCCATCAAAGATAATGAGAAATCTGTTTGGATCAGATTGCATTTGGTGGAAGAAATCCTTGACGGCCTCACAGCTAAGGATCCCGCCACTCTGATATCTGAAGAAAATATCTTGCAGTGAGCATGACGTGTGGAGAATCGACATGTCCCTCAATCGGAAGAGGAAGAGCTGACGAATGGCATTTGGCAATAACTCATTGCGTAACCACTGATCTATAATATGTAATGTCAACATACTTTTACCAATGCCTGCAATTCCCACGACTAAGGTTCTAACAGGTGTCATCATGCCTGGCTCTTCCGGTTCAAACAGGCATTTTACGCTGATCTCGGGACGTTCATCAAGTTCTGTTTTCAGCTGCAGATGGTCATGATGTATTCTTTTTTCTTCCCATTTCAACTTGTCTTTGTTGTCGTACATCCGCAAGTTAACGAACATGTGTGTTAGGTCTTCAAAAGTTGTATTTTCTTCTTCATTTTTCTTTCCAACATAAAGATGAAGCATTCGTCTTTGTGCTTCTTTCAACTGTGATCTCCACGTCTCCAACTCGTCTGAAACGTATTTATACATGATATGTATGTGTGTGTGTATATATATATATATATATATATGTGTGTGTGTGTGTGTGTGTGTGTGTGTGTGTGTGTGTGTGTGTGTGTGTGTGTGTGTGTGTGTGTGTGTGTGTGTGTGTGTGTGTGTTTCAGTGTGTGTGTGTGTGTGTGTGTGTGGTAAAAAAAATATGCCTAAACATCTAGATTAAAGATGTTAACATATATACGGTTATTACTACCTTGTGAAGATTGCACCAATTATATTAGCTAATTTATTAATTTGTTGATAATCTTACATTGACAAGAGGTTCGTAATGCTAGAAAAATACAAATATGTGTTCAAGTTTTCTTATTGAAGTATTCTAATATGAATATTTTGCCAACATATTGTTAGCAATCTAGGACATCTCGTTTAAAAATAGGTGGTGTCAGTTGGTGTAATATACTAATAAATAAACACTACGTCTTAATAATATCTGCTGGAACCAGAAAGAAACACCATTTGGAAATGGTAGTCTTTCGATATGCACATATGACAGTAATACTACTACTAATAATAATAGCAACAACAAAATAACAATAACAACAAAAACAATAATAATAATAATATGATAACTTCTATTGCTCCTAAATCCTTGGAAACCAAGCTTAAAGACAAAAGGACTGGTCAATCTCAAAATCCATATGCAGTATCCCAGTTGTCAACTGATACGTCAAGGCTCTAGGGAGCTACGGCGGATAACCAACCTTGTAAAGATAAGTTTTTACATGACACCTAAGACTAAGAGGGAGCACATTCCAAAGAGTTGGCGCAGCAAAACAAAAATCCATAGTTCCAGTGTCAATGTTGACTCTACGAACAAAATGTATGTCAGAACTAGTTTATCGAAGGTGGATAGGTTGTCTTATAGGAGTAAGCAGTAGTAGTTACATGTGTTCGATTGGACTCCCAAATCCGTAAAATTTAATAAAATGACGTCATCGCTCCTATCTTTTAAAATGAATTGAATTTACGGATTTGGCAAACGTCTCACGAACTACACGGTAGGGGCGCCAATATCGCTGTGGTAAAATTGACCAATCCGAGAAGGGAATTTATAAAATGCCCGGATGTTATTAAAATGATGGGTTGTTGGGTGGGTGATTGTTGTTGTTGACAGCGTACGCGATGTCGTTATTGGCAACGGCTCCGCCCCGTTTCTGGAAGATTTTATTGCGGTTTCAAGTAGTTCTCGCGATATATTTTAGTTCCCGCTCTTGTTACTGTGGCGTCCCCCTATTTTATCTTCAGTCGTGATGGTGGTGACGTCACTACATGTAACTACTAAAACGTTGTAACGTTCGTTTTTGGTTAGCTTTTCGGAGTTACGGGAAATGTGTGCGTCGACGCTGTTGTCGTCATCGCCGTCGTCGTCGTGATGGAAGAGAAGAGACTTGTAGATTTCAGTGGATCGGGCTCCCCGCTGTCGAAATTTTACTTGTGTCGAGTTGAGGCGTTTGTACTCGAGTATTTAAATTGGCCGATCATAGTTTTTAATATTGGAAGGCGATTTTTAGTGAAGACGTCGGATGAGCAGAATAAATCAAAGTGACAATGTCGACGTACGTAGCAAAACTGTTGAGTAGACAGATAAGGAAGACGAGATCAACCGCCGAGTGGAAAGCTGTCCACGACGGCTGTATGCGGCAGTTATTGATTTCGAAATTCAACAGATCGAAAACTTGAGATGTATGTTAATAGCTACTGGAAATGCCAAACTTGTGGAGCTCGTGCCGTCGAAAAAGGTTTTGGGGAGCCGGATGCAGGCAAATAAAAGGCAGAAATATTCTTGGCAAATTATTGTGTCACGTGCGCGACAAGTCTTTCAAGTAGTAGTACTAGTAGATAAAGCGGACGACATGCAGGAGTGTGTCTGTCGTCGAGATGGACACGTCGCTGAAGCATAATTTTACGCGTATCGTATCCGGTCCGACTGGTTGCACTAAGATCACTTTTGTGACAATGCTCTTGCATTTCACCTTGTTTGTGATCGACCTACGGCCCGATAAGGTTTTGTTGTGCTACGGTCAGTGGCAGGCAGCGTACGCCGTATGCCTCGGTTTACCGGACCCGAATGTTTTCGAGACGGGGACGCTGATACTCGTCTTGCTCGATGATCTCATGGCTGAGACGGATAGTCGTGTGACGATTTTGTTCACAAAAAAGTCATCACTGTAACAAATCCGTCGTGTATCTAGTGCAGAATTTGTTTCCGAAAGGGAAGGGAAACCGTACCATCAGCATGAACGCTCATTACATGGTGTTGTTCAAGAGTCCTCCAGACGTCGGTCAGGTATGTCAACTGGCTAAACAGATGTATCCGGGTCGGGTGAAATACATGCAGGTCGCTTTCAAAAACGCGGCTTCGACTCCATACGATTACTTGCTGGTCGACATGAAACAGAAGACGCCGGAATTCGGGCATCTGCGTACGAACGTCTTTCCCAACGACGTCGTTCAGTACGTGTACGTGCCAAGAGCTTAAAAGTCGAGGCTCACCGCGACAGGTATCAGTAGCTATATGTCCGTGCGCGTGAAGAGACATATCTTGTGCCTGCAGATGTTGAGTGAGAACAAAAACATAAAGATGACAAAAGACGACCTCACCAACGCCGACCTGATATGCATTCTATGTGAATGCGCGTACAGTAGTCTGAAAGGGAACGTGACGTTGACTCCTAAGCAGAAAATACACACATATAATACAGGAGACACCTGCGCGAGTTGTCGATGAAAGTGACTGCCGGAAAGAAGAGGAACATCCTGCAGATAGGTGGTTTCCTGCCGGACTTGCTGGCTCCGTTGGTCGGTTCGATCCTACTGCCGTTACTCGGAAAGGTCGTGAGAGCAGATGTGTCGATGGAGCACGCAAGGAAGATGACTTTGGTAGACCCACATTTGGAGGAGAGCCTGCTTCCTCAGCAGTATTAGCAGCAGCAGCAACAGACAACGCCGAGGACGACCGTAACACGGGTCATGAGTAGCCTGGTCGCCGACATGAAGAGCGTCCTCTACCTTGGTGATCTGACCGAACGGGAAAAGGTGGCATTGAACAGCCAGCTTTTGTCTCTTTGCAACGCCATCAACAAAAAACGGAAGCAATAGCCGGTACGCGTGTCTATGATGAACGCTTCCGCCGAAGAGGCCGTGTCGTCGGCGACGACGGCGGCGACACCGTCGGTGTTGTGTTGGTTAGAGGCCTAAATCGTGGAAAGCGCACCTAAAAGTATGAAGAATAGAACCCGCCTTCTCTTAGAGATACTGAAGTTTGACCGTCAACGACCGTGAATAATTCGTACAACGCCAGCGTCCCCGCCGTGACACGGAATGCCACCTATTAAACCGTATCTACTTCGACCCGAAACGTGTGAGAAGTTATGGTGGCGTTAAGGCGTTGCAACGGGCAGACACCACCACCACCATTACCACTAAAGCCCGTTCGATGCTGAATCGAAAAGCGGAGCAGTGGTTGTCGGAGCAGGATGACTACACCCTTCAAAAGCCTGAGCGATATCTTTCGAGCGTCGTGGCGTCGTAGTAGGCAGTCAAGATCAGCAGTGGCAAGCCGAACTTGGCGACGTGGAGAGCCTCAAAAAGCACAACGACGGGACAACGTTCATTCTGACGGTTATTTATGTCTTTTCGAAGCGGGCATAGTGTGTCCCGTTGAAAAATATATCCGGTGCTTCGCTCGTGATGGCGTTTGAGAGGTGTTGGTGAAGTAGGGGGAGCCAACGCGGCCGAACGCTCTACAGACGTACAACATGATGCAGTTCCGGGATCGTTCAATTCTAAACCTTTTGAAGAGGCACATAATACACCACATCGCCCCTCACAACGACAACGAGGAAACAAAAGCGAGCATGGAACGTTTAACCGCACGCTGAAGATTCGCATGTGGTGCAGTTATCCGACCTCTTTCAACAGCTGGAACGACGCCAAACCGGTCGTGGCGTATACATGTTGACGCCGCGACCTCCGATCCCCAGTCTGGATACGAATGAAGCGGCCGCAGACGTGCGCAGTAACTTCGGGTGCATCGGGTCGTTTGACATCGTGTCGACCACGCCATTGTCCCTTCGCTGGTGTCTCTGCGGTAACTACTGTCATTAAGCTGCAATTGTCTTCCTGTGCTAGATCGTCGTCCTCTACACGGTCATTGTGGTCAGCATATACAATCTGACACAAGACCGAGGGGATTCGAACCTGTGGATTGCTCTTTTGAGTCGCCGTCTCGGATACCTACGACCGAGCCCGTCTATAAAACGCGATGGAATCGCATGACGTCTACCTGACGTTACCTAGCAACACCTCTACGAAAACACAACCCAAAAGCACGCTGACCCACTACATTCGACGCTGTCGCAATGCGTCGACCTATCGGGTCAATGGGTGTGCCGTCTGCTGGAGATACAGTACCCGCACACATGGTACAACGTGAGAGATGAGGACGCGTGTTTCGGTATAGTGCTAACAAAACGAGCAGAAAAAGTCCCCACCGCGTCGGAAACCAGCAGGCGCCAGGTCGGTTATTATACCGAGGACGACAACGCTGCGCGGCGGACCAGTACTACGGTAAGACTAATACACGAGAACGGTGATATCACTGCCGTGAAGAAAACCAGGATTGATGCCGGGTACTATGCCGAACTCTTGATGCTTGTCCGATCGATTAATGCCGCCGTAAGACGAGTCGTGCCAGATGAGAAAACAGTGTAACTGACCTACAGTCCCATCATGCACAAAATTATTGCGCACGTGAAGGCGTAGGTCGTATTCGTCCCGGACATGAACACCTCCATTCTAGTCTTCTCCGGCTACAGCTACAACCCCTTGTTTATGTCTCGAGAGACATAAACAAGGGGTTTAGCTACAAAGAAGCCGAAGCCATGGTGGACATGTCGCCAGGATTCGATCGCTCTACTTCGTGTAGAATGTCGTGGAACCGCGAATTGTCGTCGACAGACTGGTCCCGCAGGTGGGTGGTCAGAACCTGAAACACGCAACAAAAATACGTGCAAACGAGGCGCGAGCCAATCTACTCGACGGTCTACTGAATAGGAAACCACATCATCCATTGCTCCCGGGGGTCGGTCTATAAAACAACCGGTGAAGGCGACGACGGCCAGTACGCCGAAACGTCGTCGTAAAGAAAGAGTGCAGCGACCGATAACCACTAACCTATTCACCGTCTAGAAGAATGGCTTTCGTGCACCGACAATCGTGCGAAGTTCTAAATGCCTACAACGAGAACTATAATAAAAACATTTAAAGCGAAGCACAACGACATCAACTTCCCAACCGCTACGTGGGCGTTCGACAGGTACCGAGCATGCCGCTGCAGCCGAAGTTTGCCGTTGGTTCGTACGTCAGAGACTAGCAGTACCTGTTCGCATCGACCATCGTGGCTTTCGAAAATGAAGGTAACGACGTGACACGCGCCGACGTCGGCGCCGGCTACACCTTCTTCGAGTTCGATCTGTCACCCGACATTTGCCATGACGATCATATCAACGTCGGGCACAAGGGCAACCTTCGACTAGAGGTGCACTTCGTCGCAGTGCTTCCGCAGACAGTGAATGTCGTCGGCTACAGTGAGTTCGAAACGGTGCTGGAAATAGACAAGAACAGGAACGTCGAGTACAACTTCTGGTGGACACGCTGGAGATCGCGCGTCTACTTGTGGTCGATACGTATACTGAACTAGTCGTCGCCGGCGTGCTGGCCAAGGACGAGCTACCGAAGACGATAGACGCCTACCCATCAACAACATCGAAAACGGATGCGGGAGGTGGAACACTGGGTATGCATGTACGTGGACGCCGACCAACACGGCAAATATTTCGATTCGTGCGATCTGCCGGCGCAACACGCCGCCTTCCGCACGTCCCTGCGCCGCAACTGCCGCGGCGACTGTACGTACAACGACCGGAGACTATAGAGTGGCCTGTCTAACGTGTGCTGTCTACCCTGCGTCGCTTGTCTGATCTACCGATATCGCGGCGTGTCGCTGATGATTTTCAAGAGACTGTTCGGCACGGAGTTTTTAGACAACAACAGTCGTGCATTAGACTGGCTAAAAGCGACGAACCGGGCATTTTGGAGATAACAGATCGTATTTTTATGTACGACTTTTTTTCGATTTAATATCCGGAATATACCTCGCGACAAAGTTAGTCCCAACCATACCTGTGCAGCTGTTGTTTTTAGTAACATTTTATGTTTCTTGAGGAGGGTATAGTAAGCTAAATTAGTAAATAGGAATAGAGTTTTCAACGTTTAATTCACGATTAGAAAGCTTACGCTTAAAGCACTATTCCATTAATAATGATGGACGACCTAAGCTAAAATAATAAGTTTTCATTCTTAAAAGTCATAACATCGAAAAACCGATCATTATAAGCGAACGTCGGTCGGCGCGCAATTCTCCAAAAACTCTCCCCATCCAATACCTAGCACGTGCTTTCGTTATCGCCAGGCGCGTCAGCCGAGGACGCTACGAAAACTGACCGTCGGTTATTTTATTCAATTCTGAGTTAGAGGGGGGATACTACGCGCACTTATCCACGGTCGAGTAGCACTGTTTGCTCACAAAAAGAACAAGGCGTCGGTTTTAAGGTAGCGGGGGAATTTCCCAATAGAAAAGTCCCGAATTTATCATGATAAAACTCTCACTTAAAAACACACCCTTTATTCATTTAAAAAACACAGATCTTCGGTCGTTCATAACGGAATAGTGCTTTGAAGCACTATTTTTTATATGTATTATGTATATATTATATATTACATACATGTATAAAGAACTCATTCTCGTATATTGTATGCTTTGAAATCGTGAATAAAACGTTAGAAAGTGTATTCCTATTTGTTAATTTATCTTACCATACTGTACTATATTTCCTCCCACGGCTATAAAAATATGGCTACACTAGAACGCCGCCCTTTACATTTTCCAGCTCACATACACCATCTCGGTCAAATACCGATCAATCTTCGGACTGGTTAAAGCACCGACCGCCGTCACGAACGATCACACATCGAGCGTCGGCCGGCGCACAGAAACACTCGCAGGTGACGAGTACCGTCGCTATCTCTCATTCCTACCCACAAAAAGACCGATACTGTAACGACCTTGCCAAGATTATAAAAAACACGTACGGGTTACACTATTAAACTGCTCTATACGTACTACAGCTCCCACATACACCACCTCGGACAAATACCGATTCTTCGAATTACTAAACCATTGACTCGTCGCTAGCACCTGTCACAACACCTCATTCTACCATCGCTCTCTTCGCCAAACGCCGTCGGAATCTGAACCTCCCAACGCCTATCGGCAGCAAAACCATAAGCGTCAGCCTCACAAAATAAAAATTACACCACTGCTAGGCGACGAAACCAACAACCCAAATCAAATCCCTCGGCCCCCCTTCGCTAAACCTTCGAAAGTTAACCTACCAAAACCGATAGGCGGCGCCACCGTAAGCGTATACATTACAAAACAAACACTCACGACACCGCTAGGCGGCGACACCAATATCCATGCTCCAGAAGCACCACCCCAGAGGAGGTAGCGTCGTGGTGTTAAGAGGGTGTCCCCCTGGGACTACCCGAACATCACAGGCTCGTTGATCTACTGCTCACGCCAACAACTAAGCGGGGATCCCTTGACCTCGAACATCACCGAAACATCCAGAAACGAAGCGGGACCGTTCCCGGTAAAGTCATCGCGTACGGTGTCAACAACAACAACAACAACCCATGCAGCAATCCATCCTACTCAAACGTTTTAAATCATCCCCCATTTTAATAATATATGGACATTTTATCAATAGTCGTCGCTGATTGGTCAGTTTTACCGCAGCGATAGTGGCGCGCCTAGCGTCTACCTCGTCAGACGTTTACCCAATCCGTAAAATCGAGTCATGTTAAAAGATAGGAGCGATCACGTCATGGGACAGATCTTAATAGTATACGATAACGTATAGGAAGCCATGCAAAGACAAAAGTGGTATAGAACGAGATAAACTAGAAGATCTTGTAACTACCTTTGCTAGACAATTGTGGACACGTTGAAGTTTGGTCATATCACGAATATGAAGAAAAAAAACAGCAGCGACACGTTTGAGGTATGTGTTGTCGGAAATTGAAGTTACTATCAAAGATTACTCGCAGATTTCGCACTGAGGTTGCTAGCGTAACATGCTGATTCAAAATACGAGTAAGCAAAAAACCTCAAGTTTACTACGCTGCATTGGGGTACCAATAATGATCAATTCAGTTTCATTTGATATAATTTCAACTTGCTATTAGTCATCCAGCGGAAGATATTGGAGCAATCTCCAAGTTGGTTAAGGGAGCTATTTGTTTCCGGGATAGCCAACGAAATGTAGATAGATGTAAGTATCATCTACATAAAGATGATTGTCCATATTATGTCTTTGTATAAGAGAGTTTATTGGCGTGGTGTCAAGAGTAAAAAGCAAAGTTCCAAACAGAACCCTAATCTAAAAGGTCAATAGAAAAAAATCCACACACACCATGTTTTGTAACTTAATTATTTAACACTGTATTTGGTACAAAGGACAACATTTTGAAAAACTAAACATTGTCGGCCGGCAAAATTAGCGATAATCATTGATATTGGCTAACGGTATTATTAAGTTGAATGTGATACGGCGAAATCTTTTTAAAATATGCTTATAGTTTAGATATATTTAGCTCATTGAATTCTTGGTTATGCGGCGCTTTACAAGTTGCCTAATATTAAAAGCAATATATTCTAAATAACAAGTATGCTATAATTGAACATTAGACGAAGGTTAAATGTTGAGAGTAAACATTAAGCCCCACCCCCTAGCGACCATCCACGCAAAGCAATGTATTGTGGATAACATAAAATTACTATTCGTAGGTAACATCTGCTGCACTGTTGTAATAATCATAACAAATTAAAAATTGTGTCGTTAGAGTTGTTTCACATGCTATCGTGGTGTTTTCCTTTAACAACTAAATACATTGGTCTATTCGATAAATATATCACCCTATATACTTATTTGTTGTTTTGACCTGAATTACGTTGTTAGAAATATTAAATGTATAATCGATGCAAGAACGACGTGTCAATAACTACCATCAAATATTGTGCACTTCACCTTTGACTTGCAGATGTTGTTCTTGCAGATGAGACACACGTCGGCCTTGTTCTTGTTGTTGATCTTGCAGATGAGACACGCGTTGGCCTTGTTCTTGTTGCTCTTGCAAATGAGAAACACGTTGGCTTTGCTCTTGTTGGTGGTCTTGCAGGTGAGGAATGTCATGCTTCAACCGCTGCTGAACTGCTGATCACATGTAAAAATAAACTTTGTTTTAAATAAAACATTAATATATATATATATATATACCTATATATATATATATATATACATATACACACACACATATATATATATATACACACACACATATATATATATATATATATTAATATACATATATATATATATATATATATATTAGTGAAAATTATTTTGATTTGAAAGTCATTCGTTCGGATAAGCTATACAGGTGTTTTATCTTCTCTGACTGACGTTTTAATTTCAAGTATTGTATATTGTGTAATTATGTATAAATAATTTATTCATATCTTAGAGTATATATCTGGGGTAATAAGCAATATGGATTATTATAATTATTATATATATATATATATAATATTCATTTTTAAATGGCATATCGTGTGTATATGACATGGCAATATTTACGTTCAAACAAACAAACAAACTTTACCGAACACATCGAGCTGTAAGACATACTGGGTTACCTGATTGAAATTCAAAATAATATATGAACCACAATTATGCGTTGTCCATACGGCAGTCTAGTGCGTTCAATGTGACACGTATATATATATATATATATATATATATATATATATATACATATATCATAACACACCTCATTGCATTCAATAATAAACAATGAGCAAAATTGTGTAATGTATTTGGCAGCAATTACCTTCTTGGTTCCGCAATCGTCGTTCTTGATTTTGCAGGTTTTGTACTAACCCCTGCATCTTTCCATCAAGCGCATGCAGTTTGTGGTCTAATGTTTGCACCGTCCCATCAAGAACTTGCAACCTCTGGTCTAAGATTTGTACGGTCCCATCAAGCGCAATGTATCTATGTCTCTCAACATTGAGCTGTTGTTGCAGGTTGACACACTCCGCAGTGACGACAGGATCTCGTGCCCACTGGTTCATCAAAGTGCGGTTCCAGTGCAGTTGCTTGTAGATGATTTTCAATGCCGCCAATTTCTGGGTTAAGACTGCGTGTGATAGCGATGTTGAAGTGGCGTGGGCGAACTCATTTCGCATCTCGCGTAGTTCATCGATACGTTCACTGTCTTCAATGGGATTTGTCCTCGCATTGTTCTTTCTAGGCGACGGCAACAGAATGTCTGTTCCCGAGAACAGCAAACACGTAAAGAGAGCTGTGCAATCAAACAGTTTCGTATCTCCCTGTCTGATTACGTCAGTGATGAATTGTAGAGGTGACCGCTTTGCTTTGAAGTTTCGGATGAAAAATTCCCCTGACGTCTGGTTTTCGCCCCACGCAAAGTTAAACAGTGCCTGGAATTTGGCTTTAAACATTGCACGAAGCTGGTTAGGCACATCTTCCAAAACTATACGCACCAGACGCCAGAAGTTTTCTTCATCGTTTGTCAATTGTGAACCACTCATAGTGAATTTTGAAATTATAATATTCAAAACATTTATAAAATAGTTAATTTAACCCATAGATTATGCCCCTGAATTGTTTCCGTTTGAGTAACAGTTCCACCAAACTGTCCAGAAGACGATGTGTCTACTGTATCAACATCGTTCCCTTGGTGATAGATAAATACTATGGTTGATGTCGCATTCGCATCGTTGCCATCATCATACTGGTACTGTACATACACGTAATGCCTGTTGAAGCATGGAGCCTAAAACAGAACACAAAACAAAAGACAATACCTTAAGCTACAAATGAATACAAACAAGTATCGGTGTATTGAAGACAGAAGGTGACGGTTCAGAAACATTGTTAGCCAGAGTAGTGTACGCGTTTCCTGTTAACGCAATTGTTATAATATTGTTAAAACAATACTGCTGCATCGAACGTAGTATTATTATTACAATCATACAAGGTAAAACAAATAAATCATCGCATCGACACACACACACACACACTCACGCACACACACACACGCACACACACACACACACACACGCACACACACACACACACACACACACACACACACACACACACATGTACACGCACACGCACAGGCGCGCACGCACGCTCGCTCTCTCTCTCTCTCTCACACACACACACACACACACACACACACACACACACACACACATACACACACACACACACATTAGATATATATATATATATATATATATAATCAAGGAACCTGGTCATTTTACTGTACTTCACAGGAGGCGCCACTCTCTGTGACGCTTCAAAGAGTGTTATTTAATGATGTGCACTAAGTCACTATTAATGCATTTTGTAACAGTTTGTCTAATATTAAATATAACTTTAAGTAATTGTGTGGAGGGTTCGTGCGCGCATGTCCATATACAATCACTTAACACTATCATTGAAGCGTGACGGCCGACCTGTTGGAATGGCGCAAAGAATGTGCGACGAATCGTGACATGAGGCACCATTCAATAGACGTACGGCATTTCCTACCGTATAATATACAATTACCTGCTAGTGTCCTGCATAAGCAGTAGCCGCTTTGAACACAGTCTATGATATCAATATGTATTATGGAGATCGCTGACTAATATGGTGGAGCTTGTTCGTAAAGTATAGTCAATTGCGTCAGTATTGTGCCGATCCCACATTTTGTTATTTGGTTATATAATTGGCACACGGAGACTCATTTACCTAATCCACATGGCACGATTTGACACGTCAACAGAACTACTACAGTTTCATATACAAAATTCGTTCTTCTCTTACACGGACTGAAAACAAAGTGTTGAACAAACACGCCATGTATGCAACATTAATTTATGTCCTCTTCGGGGATGACAGCATTTTATTTCATGAATTCCGTAGAAGATTTAGAACTAACTTAAAATTGTACCATGCATATCGTAATTATACTAGCATACTTCGTAAGACAAGTGACAAGACACACCGGGGTTATTTAAAGAACTCATGAAATGGCACAATTAACAACGTACGTAAACACATGGAACATTATTGAGCATACGATAAGGCGTGACGAACAAAGGTAAGTCAAACTAAGTACAAATTGGCGGAACGAACATGTGTAAGAACAACACCGGAAGCCAAGCAGTGTATGTGTGCGTGTGTGTGCGTGTGTGTGTGTTTGTGAGTGTGTGTTTGTATTTTTGAGTGTGTGTGTGTTTGTGTGTGTGTGCGCGCATGCACACATAATTATATATATATATTTATATATATATATATGTGTGTGTGTGTGTGTGTGTGTGTGTGTGTGTGTGTGTGTGTCTGTGTATGTGTGTGTGTGTGTGCGTGTGTGTTTGTGTGTGTGTGTGTGCGTGTGTGTGTGGCGTGTGTGCGTGTGCGTGTGCGTTATGTGTGTGTGTGCGTATGTGTGTGTGTGTGTGTGTGTGTGTTTGTGTGTGTGTGTGTGGGTGTGTGTGTGTGTGTGTTTTATGCAATCTTCAAACGGACCTTGTGCGTTGTCTGGGCAAGGCAGCAGGTACGTTCTCAGAACTCAGAACTCAGAATCAATTTATTTGACCTATAAATACGATACATATACAACGAATAACGCAAGTAATAGATAAGGTCGGGAGACTCCCATTAAGATATATAATACCGCTAGCGCAGGAGCCACCCCATAAATATAAACGACACTATAATTTACACGACAAATCAGAATAGCATATGACTTGTTTTCATAATTGATAATTACTCAATGTGTCAACAGGCATACATAATATAAAGACTGATTATATGTAATCGTGTACACATTGACGTACATATGGATACTTCGGTATACATTCTAATATGTATTACGAATTACAAATAAAGCAATTATGAATACGACAGGTGGATTCATAATTTAAAATAAAAACGTTTTTTGTGTATGTTGAAAATGTATTTATTTATTTTGAAAATGTATTTATTAATGATAATACTTGGTGTATTGCTAACTGTCTCTACTATGTTGTGTCTAATGCATTTTCCCGCAAATTCATGTTTGAATCTGGACATATACAGTTTATTTATTTCACGTGTGCAGTGCTGATGAATATCATAAATGTGTGTGCTTGGGAAAACATTGAAGTAGTAGGGTAAAAGATTGTTAATTAATTTATAATAAAATTTTAATTGTTGTATTTTATATATGTCATCCAACTTTAGCAACTGAAGTCTTTTAAAAATAGGACTTGTGTGAGCATTGTATTTACCTAAGGATATTATTCGTATTGCTTTTTACTGTAATTTGAAATTTCGATGTGCTTGATGACCCCATAAAAGTATGCCATAATTAATATGAGGGAGAATAAGAGCATTGTACATAATATAAAATGTATTAGGTGGTAAAAATGTTTATTTAGTACGCCTATTGTTTTATATATTTTATTTGCTATTTTGTTTGTATGACTCTGCCAGTTTAAATGGTTATTTATTGTGATGCCTAAACAATTGAAATCATTTACACATTCAATGTATGCCCCATCTATTTGTAATACAGGTTATTCCCCTTTCTTTTGAGGCATATGAAAAATCATAAATTTAGTCTTTTTGGCATTTAGTGACAGTTTGTTGGCTTTCAACAAATTTATAATCTTTGTTAGTTCTTTGTTAATAGAATCACTTCGCATTTGGCTTTCTGAATCAGTCAATGTGTTTAGTGTACTAGTAAGGGTGGTGTTGTCATCATACGTTATGAATTTGAAAAGATCACTAGAAAGTGCTATATCATTTATATATATAATAAATAAGAGTGGCCCTAAAATTGAACCTTTGGGACACCAATGTTGATGACTATTTCCTTAGACTTAACATTTTCAATTTCTACGTACAGCTTACGAATTTGCAAATAACTCGAACAAAGGTCCAGAGCCTTGTCATTTAATCCATAATAATTTAACTTCTGTACCAATATATTGTGATCAATTGTGTCAAATGCTATTAATAAATCAAGGTATATATTTATTGGAGTAACCGATCTATCAAGTTCTTGTATAATTCTGTCTATGATTTCAAATGTAGCAAGCTCAGTAGAATGTTTCTTTCTAAACCCATATTGGCTATTGTAGTATAACGCTTTAGAATGGAAGTAATCATGGATTTGATCAAACATAACCCTTTCAAAAAAATTTGAAATCACTGGCAGGATAGAAATAGGACGATAATTGTTAAAGTCAGAAACATCACCTTTTTTTAAAAGGGGTGTGACTTTTGCAATTTTAAATTTGTCTGGAAATATACCAGTTATTATTGATTGATTAATAATAGAGTGACTGCATTGCTGATATCATTTTTTTTCAATTTTAGTAATGGTGTTGAAATACCGTCGTTTACACAACTTGATTTTGGAGGTAAACGATCAATTATATTAACAGTAGTTTCCATGTTAATTGGGTTAAAGCTGAAGGTGTGAAATATCGGGTTATTCAGGTAATCTTTGTATGATTTACCTCCACTAGTAGTTGTTTTAGAGGCTAGAGTAGGACCAGCATTAATAAAACGTGTTCAATCTGTTTGCAATTATGCATTTGTCGCTAATCATTTCCCCATCGACTTTGAACAAATCTGGAAATTGTTCTTTCTTTTGACTTTTCTGAATAATTTCTTTAATTAAACACTACGTCTTTTTAACATCATGCTTATGCTTTTCAAAACTGGATTGTAATGCATTTGCTTGGCTAATCTAATATTACTTTTAAGAATGTTATTATAAGTATGTAAGTCAGTTTTTAATTTATGGTAATAGTTTGTTTCATTCTCGAATACAATTTGTTTCTAAATTTAATCGACATAATAATGCCCTTGGTAATCCAAGGAGTTTTCTCATGTTTATATTTGTTAAATTTAATTACTTTAAAAGTTAAAAATAGCTGCAATAACAATTTCATCGAGGATGTTGTAGTTTTCATTCGGATCCGCATGAATATCTGTGTTAAGTTTATCTTAAAGATTTGAGTTAATAATTTCAGTTTTAAATTTATTGAGTGAGTCAGGATTTTACTGTTTTATTCGTATAAACCTTTGTATCGCATTAGAGGTTTCGACATAGTCCAGACTTACAAAGTACGGAAAGTGATCAGAAATATTGCTCACTAAAATACCAGCTGAGGATTTGAAGAATCCTTTTAACAAATTGCATAAAAATTTATCAATGAGTGTTCCATGATATTCTGAAAGTCGTGTTGGCATAGTAATTTTAAGGAAGAAACCATGTGAAACGATTGTGTCAAAATATTCACATATTATGGGTTTTCCGTTAATTTTTAGAAAGTCAATATTGTAATCTCCTGCAATGATTATTTCACTTTTAGATTTTTGTAAATCAACTAAATTTGATGCAAATTCTTTTGTAAATATACGGTAATTTTCAATTATATCTCAATGTGGTCTATATATATTTCCAAGAATTTGTTTTATTGCACAACATGTTATTTCAATAAATTGACCTTCCCAAGTGTCTGTATAGCATGGATTTTTATAGATTTGTATTTGTATTTGTTGTTGAGATAGATTGCCACAAAACGTTCGACTCCCTCTTCCCAGTCTTAGAGGGAACGATTAATACCCCATAACAACTAACAACTAATCTGGTTAACAAACGCAACGTACATGTAGAACAACATAGTATCCACGCATGCTTTGCAAAGCAACGAGTGTCAATGGTACGTTCTCTGAACGTACTTCGAAATAGTGCTAACTGTGTATCGCGCGATGCATGGTGGCGATTTGTCACCCGGATTCAGAGTCAAATAAAAGTTACCTGCACCCCGGAAACTCTTCCACAACCACAACCACAGCCACAACACCGCCGTACTGATGTGTCGTCGGTGTATCGGTTGACTTTATTCGTCCAAATGAAACCTGCTTTACTCAAATACGTCTTGTGATCCGTGAATGTATATGAGCAGAGACGACGCCAAACACGCGGTTGCTACGACGGCTTTAAGGCAACGTCCGTAACACAAGACAATCACGCTGCTCGCTCGTGCTTGTCCGCCGCGCGACTGGCATAATTAAAAGAAGTCCCACTCGCCTGACATATATAAATAAGTCACATTCAGTGTGCTGGACAGTTTGTGACTAGGACGCGTTAGTTTCTCAAGAATAATATATTACATTATCACTGATGATCACTTAAAATAGTTCACGAACATTTAAGATAATCAGCCGTCAAAGTATTATCACACTATTCAAAACACACATGGCGCTGCTTGCAGCGACATATACAATTATATTACTCCGTCAAACAGTGCACATAGACCGCCAAAAAACAAACTTATCCCATTACCGATCTCTAATCCTTTCTCAACACAAACACTGTATTAAAATTATTTATTTAATAGGCATATTAATTAAAATACGGCTATTAATTAAAGGAAAGCCACCAGATACAATGTTCACGAAAACATGACAGAACACGCTACTCCTTGATTTTCTGTCACGATTGTATGTGCGCACACCTATTTGTATATTTGGTAAACACTTGTTTACTTGGCTCCTGTTCTATTCACCTGCAACCAACGAAGCGGTCTATCATTTCATGCTCCATTGCGCGGGAGAATCACCACCGGTGGCGTCAGTATCTAGGTCGGACACGGCCATTAACAATATGCCTTGTCCAACATTTCCTCGAATAGGTCTAATGTCGGTATATTATACTGTTCGATTAGGCAGGCGGTTCTGGCTTCTTTCATCGTGGAATCGAAATGACTATTCCATTTACATTGCCTTCTGTTATGCACTTGTACGTTAAGATATCATAAACATCAACATTGGTCATTCTTTGTTCATATATGATTATTAAGTATGCTATAACCATTGGAGGTTCAATGAGAATTGTTCGGTCTACAATGCGACGACTATCATGTGGCGTGTCGTTACCTATAACACTAACAGTAATACATGCTGCCGTAGAAAATAAGGGCCCAAGACACTCCAACTACGAGGGATTATCAAACTCTTCGATGCGTTTGAATAGTGCAATTAGGGGCACGCTAAAATGGCTGGGGCCTACGTAGTGACACCCTGGCAGTGACACTCCATTCCGTTGAGGCCACAGTACATCATGGTACGCCATGTATGACTGCTCCGACTTGCAGCGTTGACTGTCATTAACTCAGCATCCTCAGCGTACATCATTTCGTTGTTCATCGTGAGCGTATCAATCTGGTGCGCCAGGGTGTTCTGAGTAAATGAGTTAACTTCGTTACCCATAAGGAGACGTATTGTGCACATTGTTCGAAATTACTGCTGACCCGAAAGCCCGAGACCGTCAAATATTTCGATGGGCCGGTAACTTTGTAAAAATGCCGGCCCGCAAGACCGCCAAATTTTGTTTAAAGAAAATAATGGAGCACTGTCTAGTATTTCGTTATTATAGCTACAAGTTTGCCTAAATTGTATACCTCAGTGGTTTAGTTATAATATTTATTATCATTCAAATCATTCAACATCATCCCAGGCATTTTTCTGTTGCAGAAATATTGCGTCTAGCACACTTTTGAGACCCACAGAGCGACCCGGTTTGCGTCAGTCTGCGCCGCTGCGCCTGCGCGTTACCGTAGTGAGCGATATATATGCTATTGCAAACTGGGTCGCTCTTTGGGCTTCAAAAGTGCGTTAGACGCGATATTTTTATAACGGAAATATGCACGGGGTGATGTTGAATGATGGCAATAACACACGAGGCATCAAAATTAGGCAAAATAACAACGAAGTCGAGGTAGATCCGGACACCAGACAAGTGCCAATAATGGTGACATTTGACGTGTATAGTTCTGAACGGGAAATGTAAGGTAAGTGAGGTAGAAAGACAAGTTGGAAAAACAATAAAACGTCGAGCTGATCAATGCTGATAGATCGATTGAGTTTAGCTTCGTAGCACTTGCTGACACTTTCTGCGAGTTCCGTTGAATATGAAAGAGCCTTCGCCCTTCAGCACAGTGAAACGATTGAAGAATTCAAGACAATGAATTTCGAAACCTCACGAAGCCATCCACAATGTCAGCTCTCATCACTATCCAGTTGCATTCACCCGACATGGCTGAATTCAAACCCACATTAGCCATCCACCCAGGGAATACATCCGGCGCGAGGATGCCCAACTTTAAAGTCACAGTCTTGAGTCCAGCTCAGATTCAGCTGGAGTCTGAATTTCACGGAGCCTGAGTGCCCCGCTGATCCTGCAGATGGTGTCAACAGTTATGGTCGAGTAGACCCATAAAGACATTCGTGTTGTGGTGTTTGTTGTAATTTGCAACATTGATTTTTTTGTCAACAATAAACTATTGCCTATGTTGTCATTTTATATTCGCTGGTTCATTATCCTGAATATCGTAAATTTATATACAGGGCAGGGTTGGCCTGAACTAGTATATTAATAATTGCCACGCGTTACAGCTACAAATGTTTCACACACTGCTGACGCTGTCAAACGTGAAGTTCCCGTCTGAGACGAAAGTGTCACGTATAAAATTCCGATTTCGTTTCGCGTGCCCGTTTCCTGCAATTGTTAGATAACGTTTTACCTCTTACGCGCATATTACGCCATACGTTTTGAACAACTGATTTACCCCATAAAATGTTAGATACTTTACATATATGTGGTATTTGGAAAATACATAGGTCTTTCGTCCTATTCGTGTGGTCATAGTTTAATTCCCTGAAAGTTTGGCGCTCGAGGTTCAAGCTGTCTAAGAGTAAAACGTTAGCTTACCCGCATACATACATGCGTTTCCTCGATTATAAGTAGATGTATAACTGCCGTCATATTAATGAAAAAAATAATTAACGTAACTTAACAGAATATTACCACGTTATCTCAATGAATTCTTTTAACAATAATGTTATAATTTAAATGCATTGCATATGCATTTTGTGAAGAAAACATAAAATTAGTATTATTGTTACAAAGTGTTTTGTTTTCCTGTCAAGCGTGCGAAAAGCGCCGAGCAGACACCGTTGGCAACTAAGTATTTGCTTTAAGGGACGTTGCCAAAAATCACCTGGCACCTGAAGACGGATAATAATAATAATAATTATGATAATAATAATAATGGAATGACCTCTTAAGCTCTTAAAATCCAAGCTCATGTATACATGCGAAGCATATGGCCAAGATCACGGATATGATTAAAACAACGGCGACACGTTTAAGATAATGTTGTCTAAAATTGAAGTTCGAACAACCAGAATGTAGTGCCGGCACAAAGTCATCACATTTTGTGATTACTTCCATGTTACTTCGTCTGGTTGGGATACTGTCGCCGCAGGCTCCCACCCGAGGCGCGACAAGCGGCCACCATTTGTGACCCATTACTGTGAACCGGCTATTCAGTAGCATGGTTTTATTTTGGACACGAGCCTAAACTAGCTGGGTCATTCTTCCAATTCGGTACATATTGTCGAATTATTTTAGCATTTTTCAAAACTACTACAATATTAAAAAAACGTATTTATTTGATCAAACATCATTGGATTACATATTTTCAAAATGTGCAGGCTTACACATTCTGCGTTGTGGAGTAATTTAATGTAAAAGTGCACATGCCACATCACATATGCCTCTGTCGATGTCATGCCCTAGCTGATTAATCTGTCGGCCTTTAGTATATGGTGACGCCTCCGATGTCATCCGGGGCCCCCTTTCCATGACTTTCCTCCCAGAGGTTCGATGACCCTGCCACTATTGTCCTCGTTTTGGTTCTTCGTGTATTCCTTTTGCCTTCCAGAACAGCTTGTCGAGCCCGTTGGTAACACGTTTTGTATTTTGCGGTCAACCGTTCTTGCTTGTTAATGGCCTGCTTCTCATTTTCCAAATCTCGGTAAGATTTTGTAGCCAGTCGACTACGCTTTTCTGGGCTTTTTTGCCTTGTCTGCAAATGGATGAGGACACATCAGCACTGCATCTTAAAAAGACAAGGCGCGAATAAAACAATGTTTTAAAAACGGAGGTAATACAATATATCGAGAAGCGGACAAGTATATATATATATATATACTTGTCCGCTTCTCGATATATATATACATGTGTATATAATTATTAGTGCGTGTGTGTGGTTAAATCTACCGAACATGTCCCTAGTATCCAAAAATGTGTCTTAATTTGGTCCACAAAATAGTTGGATTAGCTTTAATAGCGGTGTTAATAGCTTGTTCAGACGGAGCTCGGTGCGCTCTTCTGGACATAGTTGATTTTCTTATATGGTGTGATTATCAGTAGGACTTTTTGTGTACGAAAGGTGCTCAAACTGCCTGTTTTGGTATGTCCACATATGTATATATATATATATATATATAATTATACATGCACACACACGCTCACACACACGATGTACGCACACACACGCACACAAACACGCACACATACATTTACCTTGAACCTGATGAATTTGATGGTTCATTTGCAGCATGGGGAAAAGCTGGAGGTGTTAGATGCTTTATCTTTTTCCCCTAGACCTCCTCTGTTCATCTCGCCACCGCTTCCGTACACTGCGTTTGGTTCTTTCTGACAGTTCACTCATCTGTTTCACTTTCCCGTCGATTTCTTCTTTTCCCATGCCAGCCGCTCGTTTTTCTATATATATATATATTTCCGTTCTGGATCCCCATCCAGTTGATCAGTATTACGCCTGTTTTTCAGCTGCAGACAATGGCATGGCTGCCACTGTGAACAAAGTTCTTTTTAGATTTGTCTAAATACAAATGAACTTAAAATGGCAAGCATTCGTAGATAGAATATATCATAAATCATGATAATGGCATACCGATGTCAACCTTGTTACCACCAAGTCAACCCTGTTACCATGACTAGGTAACAGAGTTGACAGTAACAGGGTTAACAACCATGATGCAATGCATCTAATACAGCAGTACATGCAGCCATACTATCACTTAATCACTGTTTCCCGCCACAGTGCAGCACATTTCCATAACAAAACTGAGTAGCGCTTTGGTATGATGGTTACATAATACTTATCTTTGGGTAGCAGTGTTGACATATTATAATTACATTATTGCATGTTGTACTAAAAAGGGGTATTTAATCCATATTAAGACAGACAGAAGCACATACCTTCTCTCCATTTAAGGAAGTCATAGTCTGCTGCCACCTGTTGCTCAATGTGGTACTGTACAAGGATCATGGCTTCTTCCATAGTTACATTACTATAGAGTAACAGGGTTGACCCACTCTTTGGGGACATATAAAATGGTTTGAAATTTGATAAATATATAAATAATATGCCTATATAGATCCAAGTCAGATACTTGTGGGATATTTTACTAGATGGTGATGATTATCAAACAATATTACCATTAAACGTGTTTCTGCCACCGAGACCGTAGGACACAGATTTAGATTCAAGGACATGACATTTGTGCCACCCACATCATATAATACTTAGTTTTTCTTTAACACAAATTACTCAAATTATTGCACAATACATCAATTAATAAATATAACATATACGTATACCCATAACTTATGTGTTATTGCCCTTGGTATATGCAGGGCACTGAAAATGCACCATATGTTTCTGGAACTGAAATATGTACCGAATTGGGAGAATGACCCACCTGTCAATGTCTAGTTCCATATATGTTGTGGTTTTGGCAGAAACGCATACTCTCATCTTTCAAACCTGTTTATTTCCCTTCACAAACAATCCAAAACTAATAGAATATATGCATTTCCGGACCCGTAGTTTAAAACAAACAATGGACTTTACGAGTCGAACTGACGTCATTTCTCAAAACAGTGTTTACTTAGCTTGTTTCAATTTTAGCAACAAATCAATAACTACTGACGGTATTTCAACAAATGAAGTACCATTATGAAGTTCACGATCTGTGGAATAGTAAAAAAGATATATTCAGTTTCACTCTTTTGCTACTTAATACCCATTTTGTTGTGACAAGTCATGTTTGAGATGACGTTGTGCTGGAGACAACCATGTGGAGGGAAATCGGGTATTCACTGATGTGAATTTATTACTTTTCAGGAACAACAAGTAGAGTAGAGACGATCAAAGCTGCTAATGTTGATATCGATGACATGGACTACTTGAGAGGCTGTCATCCGAATTAATTACCAGGAGGTAAGGGGCAGTTGCTTCAACTTCTTTATACTATTTCGTTCTGGTACGACAATTTTGCGAAGACTAATCGTTCCCAAATGAGACTATATTATCATAGCATGACCTTCCAATAAAGCCACCAGAATATATTGACGTGTTTTTAGTTAAATCCGTATCGTATCGACTGATATCTAAATATTATGGTGGATTTTTTAAAGGATTTATTAATTAAATGATTTAATGTTTTAAAGACTATAATAACTATGCTGAAGGTATACTGCCTGCCAAATTGTGTTAAGTAAACCCGTAGCAACGTTCGCAATTTGGATGATACACCCCCGGAGTATGTTCAAATGGTAAACAAAACACCCAGTTTCAAAGCAAGCTTGATTGGCAATACTGTCATCGCCGGATGAGTTAACCGCTACACTATTTGATGTTCAACGACATCCCCTTTCCAACGTTAAACACAGCAGACTTCCTGTAAAAAATTACTACGCTCGTTAATTCTTGACAGGAAAACAGAAACAGACTGCATATTTTTAATATAATGTTACCCAAGTGGTGAGGAAGTTACCCGTCGATGCAGCGCCCGAGATCCGGCGCCCTGTGGCCAGTATACCCGCTGCCTCCGGACCAATATACCTACGCCCTGGCGATCAATTCTTATCATGCCAGGTATCTCCCAGGAGCCGTATTCATGGCCGGGTTTACCCAGCGGTTAAAACACTTACCCGGAAGTAGCTCTTACCCGCCGGATAAAGCCACCAAAAACGGTATTCATGTTCAGCTGGTAGGTTTCCTACCCGCTGGTAACTTTATCGGTGCTCTCCCCACCGATAATTCGGTAGAGCGTCCGGGTAAAAATGGCGGCACTCATGATCTTCGAGGAACGACAAAGGCGAGCTTTGAGAATAAATAGGATTTTTCGAAGCAGGATCCACCCACTGGACACGTTTGATGACGTAGAACTACAGAAGAAGGTTCGTTTTCATAAGGCAGCAATTCTAAGAATCACCGATGATGTGGAAGACATAATTAGGCACCCAAATCGACTTGATGCACTACCGCCGGTGCTTCAAGTGCTATTAACTTTGCGCTTTTTATGCCAGTGGCACCTTTCAAGATGTGTGAACGTCAGCCAGCCAACAACGAGCCGAACGATTGATCGAGTGACAAAGGCAGTGGAGCAACACATTCCCCAATGGACTAACTTCCCTAACATTCAGCGAGCTATAGAGAGACAAATGGAGAACTTATTTGAAATGAGTGGATTTCCGGGAGTTGTTGGTTGTGTTGACGTGACACAGATCCGGATCCAAGCACCTGCAATGAACGAATATGTGAATAGGAAAGGCTATCACCCTTTAAACGTTCAAGTGAGTAGCCTATTGCTTTTGGATCTCATAAGCTTGCCCTAAATTTAATCAGTTGCCCATACTTGTCATCAGTTACCCATACAAACCTAAGTAATAAAGAATAGTCATCAACTAGGTTTCTGCCCCATCTTAGTTTCTGCCTCGTTATGATTAAATCGCTGGATCTCATATTAAATACATCTTTAGTCAGATATATCGGACAATGATAACAAAAGGACATTTACAAACTTGCAGCAAAGTTATTTGTCTCAAATTAAAATGAGGCAAACTGGTTTTTGAGACACATTTGATAGTAAACGCAGATCAAGTGACTTCAGTGCGCCATATTTTATGACATCACATTCCGCTAGAGGCAGCACCGTAAATTTGTCCTCGCATTCTAGACCAGAAACCTGTGACGCTTTTGGACGCCATTGCTACGGCTCCCGCCGAGATTGGGGGATTCCCCAAAATCGCTTGGCAACATTATACAAATGAATTTACGTCGTATTTTGATGATCACATGAACCAATAAAAGACTGATCTACGTCATAGCTAGTTTCGCGGAAGTTTTCCGAGCACAACAAGCGAGGTAGGTGAATTTAAACTTTGATGTTGTGAACAATCGTGTAAAAATATGGTATAATATATCTCCATCCCTTTAGTAGCCTGAGTTAGCCATTTTTAAATATATATGCCTTCATGTGATATGCATTTGATGGTTGTGCATAGCCGTGGAAGCGTGCAATCGCCCATGGAAAAGCAGGCCTGTCGCACGCTGTTTGGCGTTCAGAGTTGAAATGCGTAGTTTGTAGCCTGCGCGCGAACGGTTCAGCGGCACGTACGCCACGCTGGTGTTGCATAATTATGATGGACTGGCACGCGCCATACAAATCATAACAGTTTTGCTATACGGGTTAAAGTGTATACGTTTCAAGCAATCGTGAAAATAAATCATAGTTTTAAATTCATTTACAAATGTAGTACTGGGCCTGAGCGTAGACTGCATGTGCTTCGAATGTGTTGATGACGCCATTTCCTACGATGCAAAATCCACGCAATCCAAGCTGTTTGCACTTAAATCCTGATATGTTCTATGCATAAAAGTAACTATAGATATGTAAATGTTGCATGGTATTCATTATTTTTCAAATAGCTGTGTGAAATTATTAGCTTTCTAACTTAAGGCCAGGCACGGCAGGCAAAACGTATTAACTGTCATTTGTGGAATTGCATATCTCTGGTATTTAAATGGAAACGTGATCGTGATTGGGCTACTTGTGTCACGTGGGCACCTACATGCCACGTAATTGGCTGTTGTGAGGGATGGGCTAGGGTCAATAGGTTTGACTCCATCTTGGAATCTTTTAATGAAAATTACTACAGGTATTATCTAATGCAAGATTGAAACATTTAACATTAAATCCAGGGCCATCGGCACTTTTGTAATTATGCCCATTTAATTTAATATTTATTATTGTTAATAATAAGAAATGGTAATTAAAATGTCGCCGATATTTTAATTATTGTACTACAACAGTACTCAATGCCAGCTTTTTAAAAGTTTTCTGAATCTGTTATGTAAGATTCCTTACAATAATAAAGTCCAGTGACACCATTGTAATTATTTTATTTTGGGAATACACTCTTATGTTTATTAACACTAGTGGTACTGCATTAATTTGTATCACACACATAGTTTTCCTCTATTTCATGTTGAAGGATTCTGCTGCAAATGTATGAAGAGTAACCGTACAGTGAAGACAAGTGTGAACATTGGCACACTTCACTTGCATTGCTGTATGACGTATTGAACGGATTTTATATACACTCGGTCAACAGTGTCCTGGGAACGCTGGCACACTTCACTTGCATGGATATATGAAACAGTGAACGGATTATATCTACACTGAGTCGGCAATGTACTCTGTTCCTCCTTCTGTAGTTCCCTGTATGTGCAGTGAAGCTGACTAGTTCTTGTACTTCTGCTGTTTCAGTTGTTTTCAATGTCTACTTGTCGGCTGCTTACTGTGAACAACATGTTAACATTACTTTATGTTGACGTGTGAGACATTAATGAACAAAACAATTAAATATAATTGTTGTAGTACTGACCTTTACACTCTACTGTGAACATTTTATCACATTGAACTACGCAGGAAATTATAAAGATCTTGGAATGCATAATAAATTGTGTTAAATTCAAGCAATGCTGTTGTGTTTCTTCATAACAATGGTTGTGTCGGGACACCTCAATGTTTACAAATGTAAATAAGTCAAATATGTCATAGTAATGTCACAATAATCAACAGTTAATAGTTGAACTTTCGTTTTGATCAACATACCATAAATATTCAGTAAAATAAATCGGACATTTATAATAGACAATTAGGTTAGAGGTCAAGTTTTTTTTTTACAAATGAAGTCATTAATGGTTCACACTTTAATATGCCATTTTATGCCCAAAATTATGGTCAATATGTATATGTGATCAATTACAAGGATTTATAAAGTTACGAAGTCCATGTGTTACAATAAATAATTTAAGTAAGTAATTTGTCAACATAATTAAATCAGTGCTCATTCAAGGTCAATTATCTAGATCGTATTAAGGTAATATGCAATTCTGGTCAAGGTTAAATATTTAGTTACTTTTAATTTGCAAGCACAACATACCATGATTATTAATTTAAAGTAAATGGCATATTCATACATGCAATTAGGTCAAAGGTCATTTTTTTTAAAACAAGTTATCTTTAATTTAATTAAACAAGTTCATGCTTTAATATGCTACTTTATGGTCAATGTGTACATAAATGTTCTATTCCAACAATTTATAAACATACCAATCCCATGTGTCATACATAATAATTTAATTAGGTCACTTGTCAACCTATATAGGTCAACGGTCGTTAAATGTCAAATAACTAGGTCATGTCAAGGTCATAGTACAAGGTCAACATTTTTGGGTCATAGTTTTTACTTTACTTCAATAGCCATTAAAAATTATTATGTAATGTTTAACCTATTTTCAGTGCCACATGGTGGCAGCACTGTACGCACCAGATCACAAGAAATGGCAATGAATCCTATAGACACAATTAACCTTTTTTCCGACACTAAAAAGTGGATTTACTCTGTTAATAAGAGATATTTTGAAAAATTCAAAAAGGGTTATAAACTACATAGCATACACTATCACATGTTTCTCGTCCATTTTTGTTTTGTGGGAAGTGACCAGCGCGCATGCATGGTGCTGAAAAAATGCGAGGATTCCCTTCAATCTAAAAATAGTGTCCAGGTTAGTAACCCTGACGCTATCATCAGCCCACGAATAGCGATTTGCCTGTTACTTTACCTCTGGGATGTTAACTGCGGGTAGGCAGTTTACCGCCGGGTAGTTTACCTGCTGGCCATGAATACTGGTCCAGATCAATATTAAAATGCACTTTGTAAAGCTTGATGATTGCACAATTATAAGAGCACTTGTACAACTACGCCATTTAATAAACATACGTTATTATTACAATACGGGACCAACAGTCTGGATCTAATGTATGCAGACATGTTCAAAGACTGTAATCATATTTCATCATTTTACGCCAGAAAGAGACGTATTGTTTAAGTGGATGGCATACCGTGAAGCCAACGAAAACACGCTTTCTTTTATTTTTTGTTAGATTAGGCTGGTCAAACAAAGACTGGATGATTCAAATTGGTAAATATTAACATACAATACGATATCAACATACTTGATGTTATACTTAATATATGTTCAAACACTATATTTAGACATGTCTGGTAAAAAAAAAGATATGTTGTATTACAACTGAATTCAATACGTAGCACTTTCCACACACTATTAGATTAGGCTAGTCAAACAAAGAATATGGCCACCGACCATCATAAACAAGAATAGACAATTACTTGACAGCCTGAGTGAAGAGGTTCATCACGCCGGGAGGTTCAATTCATCTTCGCAAGCCAAGGGTGGTGACCAAAGAGCCTGTATTTAGTTAGCAGACGTCACTGAGCGAGAACATGGCACGTGTGCGCCTACGGGAGCGTCAGTGCATTATGTCTTGGCTTGGCGTAGCTGCAGAATAGCGGACTAACTGCTCCGTGGACGTCCTTTTTTTGAAAATTGCGAACAGCGTGTGCTGCACCCTCCTGTGTTCACAAGCGGTCTTTGGTCTTTAGTGTTGAGTACAACAACTACCCGTGGCAGATATTCTACGCAATACATGGAAGTCAGCTGAATCAATCTAGTAATTGACTACGCCGTTTGCGACTGTACCATCCGTGAACAGTGCAGGCACCCGCACCCAAATTAAACAACACAACTTTCGACTTCCAGGATTCCAACATAATATTACCCATTCAGCAACTCTCACGAGCGGGATTGTGTATTCAAATTATTACATCTACTTTCCGAACATTACATTTAACATCAGCAAATTATGGTTGACACGAAAACGAGTCATGCTAGCAATGTGACTGACCGAGTTTATAGGGAAAATGCTACTCTCCGGTGTTATATTTTTCAAGCACTGTAATCACATGTAATCGCTATAGGTCAAAATACGGATGTACTGTATAACTGAATGCGTTACAAAGCATGGAGCCAATTACAACACATTTATTTGTGACTTTCCACACAATATTAGACTAGCAGCATGGCCACTGATCATGTACAAGTATAGGCGGATATACGGGAGATGGCAGCTGCAGACGAAGGTTGATGACATCAATAGAAACGTCACATGAAAAGGCATAAATTTACTGCGAAGTGCGTGAACTGTGTACCAATTCTACAGCCTGGTGCAATCTTCTAAAATTAAACCAATACCAATGGTGTAGACTATGTCTGTAATAAAGCACACAATATTCTTGCTGTGGCCGCAACTGACAACTCAACATTCTGACTGTTCATGACACAGCTCTCAGAACCGTTGTGAGGCATAACTCAGACATCACATTGCCAAATGTTTATATATCTTGTGACGACTAAAGCTACCGTCTTAAAGCACTGTTTCCCTAAAGTGTCGCATCATTTCTTAATCACACAACTGTGAACATGTACTTGTTTAAAGTACTACAGTATCTATGTGATTTTTCATATATCACATTTGAAAGGTTTCAACAAGGTCCGTATACTTTGCGTGGATATTCACGACATTGTAAGAACTGAGCACCACATTTATCACATTTCTAAGATTTCTCGCCAGAATGGATTCGGACATGTCTTTTCAAATGACCACACCTTGAGAATTGTGCACCACATGTATCACATTTGTAGTGTTTCTCCCCAGTGTGAATGCGGACGTGTATCTTCAAGTAACCACTTGTTGAAAAGTGTGCATCACAGTAATCACATTTGTAGGGTTTCTCCCCAGTATGTGTACGGACATGTATCCTCAAAGAACCACTTCTTGAAAAGTGTGCACCACTTGTGTAGGGTTTCTCTCCAGTATGGATGCGGTCATGTCTCTTCAAATGACCACACCTTGAGAATTGTGCACCACATGTGTCACATTTGAAGAGTTTCTCCCCAGTAAGGGTACGGATATGTATCTTCAAATGACTATTTGTTGAAAAGTATGAACCACAAGTATCGCATTTGTAGGGTTTCTCCCCAGTATGAATGCGGACGTGTTTCTTCAAAACTGTGCCCCACAGGTGTCACATATGAAGGGTTTTTCACCTGTGTGAATGCGCACGTGTATCGTTAAGGCACCGTTAGTAATAAAACGTTTTCCACAAGCGTCACATTTTAATCGTTTCTCAACAGTGCGAGTCTGTACTTTCACATTCATATTAACAGTGCTGCTGTTGCTGACGATTTTGCACACCTTAGTTGTAGGCTCATACCACAGTGTGGATGATCACAGGTGTTTCCAAATCACTAATGAGTGTAGACAACGAACGGAGTTTCACAAGTATGGTTGCACAAATAATTATAACTCTCAGACAGGTGCAAACTACACGTCTCACATCTGGATAGTTTTAGCCAGTGCGAGTGCGTACGTGTACCACCCTGTAAAACGAGCTCAACACATGTCACCATTAAATCGTTCCTCACGTGTGTCAGGGAACGTTTGTAACTGTAACTGATGTTTGTAGGTTTAAGTTATTTTATTCAAATTCCACTGTGAGTTCGCATTTGCAGGTGTAAAGCCCCACTCTGACTAGACTGTTTTCAAAACGTGACACTGATGAAAAGGTTTCTCATCCATCTAACAATGCATATATATATATATATATATACATTTAAGTTATTATTGTGTGAACTCTTTGATCCATGGTTGTCACACTTGAATGGTTTCTCCCACCACGAGGGACTCGGTGTCTCACTAAATGTACATGTTGATCAACAAGAGCCAATCACGTGTTTTCTCTTTTTTGTGAATACAAAGATGTGGACATTAAGTGACTTGACTCGATGTTCTACGTTGTTGACAGAACCTGACAATGTGGGTGAATCGATGCAACTCTGTTACTTCATTGTAGACACTTGTGACACAAACTGCCGTTGACACACATCACATACATCTGAAACAACAACAGTCATTAGTTGTGGGAAAAGTTAGTGACATAATCTGACATGGGCCAACACTTTTGAAAGGTGTTTAATAGTACAACGTTTAATACAAAATAAAGTATATATACTTATTCTATGTATACCAACATTCTGACCGCCCACGTATTATGTTAACAAAGAGAAACAAGTTTTTATTTCAAAAATATAATTTTCTCAAAGTGGAGCTGTATATTTATTCTTTGCTGTACACAATCATAACATATGGAGTTTTCAACAGCAATTTTAGAAATCATAATGCATTGTTGAAATCATATTCATAATGCATCATTGAAATGAAATTTGATATCATTGATATCATTAATCAGAAGCAATTATTTCTCCGTTGTCAATAGCCGGGAAAATTACCCGCGTCCCGGCTCTAGACTGAACAACAATAAAAACCCTATCTAGTATTGAATGCAAATCTTCTACTTATGATGATATGTCTATGAAGTCTGCCTCTCTGTCTGTATCTGTATATTTATTTATACTAACAAAGTGTCCTAAGGACACATCACGCCTGTGCGCATGGACCATGGTGGCTCGTATCAGACGCAACATTTAATTGTTTAGATGTTTGACGACTGTGTCTAAGTAGTGAAGTAGAGAGGACATAACAGGCAGTTGTGTTCAACAACTGACAACTGTAACTTCTTAACAGTTATTTATTTCACGTTATCCAAATAAAATGTAAGAAAAGTTGGTTTTAGTGAAATACTTATAGTTTCCATATGAAAACACAACGCCGCTCAAAAATTTGGTAACAAAACTCAAAATCAATTTATTTGACCCATAAATATGATACATATACAATGAATAACGTAAGTAATAGATAAGGTCGAGAGACTCCCAGTAAGATTTATATAATATCGCCTGCACAGGAGCCACTCCACAAATATAAACAACAACAAAATTTACATGTCACATCAGAATAGCATGACTTGTTTTTATAGTTGATAATTACTCAATGTATCAACATACATACATAATACAAGGACTGATTATATGTAGTCATGTACAAATTGACGTACATATGGATAGTTACGTATATATTTCAATACTATAATACAATAATAATATATAAATTACAGTAATGTTCAAATAAAATTGACATTTATTCAATACTTAAACATTATTAAATTAGTTATCTAAAAAACGTATAAACAGTTAGCCAATAACACTAATTAATAGTAATTAAATGTTTAATAGCTCTACTAATATTAATAAAAAACACAAATACTTAACGTTAAAAATATTAAAAAAATACTAACAGTCTAAATTACAAAACAATTGTCTTATGTTACAAAACACAGTAATGGTGATTCGTTCTGTACAGTCATAATTAAACAACATACAAAGTTTACAAACGTTTAAGCTAGAAGGTTTATCTGATTTTCTGTTAGTACAAATATATAATGTTTGGGATAAAATATTCAGTTTCATAATTCCTTATGAAGTATTTTTGCAGTGTATTGAGAAGCTTTGGAGAGAATAGGTATACATCTTATTTCTGAGTTTAGATGGTGCTTTGTTAACAGTGTGAATAATTGAATGTCTAATGGAATTAGTGGACAAATTATGATTTACTCGGTTTATGTATATAGTATTACTGTTTCTGGTATGATCATTACGAATGTTTGAATTTTGTACAATGGACATAGTATTAAAGTATTCTGGTATTGTTTTATTTACAAGTTTATAACAAAATGTTAATTGTTGGAGTTTAAATATATAAACCATATCAATATCATCCAGCTTTAAAATACCCATCTTTTTGAAAATGGTGTTGGTATGAGCATTATATTTAGAAGATGTCATATATCTAAGAGATTTCTTCTAAAGTTTTTGTAAACGATTTGTTTGGTATCCCATGCTAGTATTGCGTAGTTGAGATGAGATAAGATTTATATATTTTGAATAAAATGTTGCAAGGTAGAGTTTTAATTGATTACAAATCCCAATAGTTTGTGAGATTTTGTTAGCTATTCTATTTACATGATTTATTCAACACATGTGTTTTTTAATAGTAAGGCCTAGAAAATTAAAATTAAATCATCAACTGAAAATAATACAATACCATTCATTTTAATATTGGGTACAGTTGTCTTTTTAAAGGGGTATGAAATATTATAAGTTTTTTTAAGCTTACGTGATAACTTATTAACTTGCAACCATGTTGTTACATTGCTTAAATTTCATTGTTGATATTTTGACTGATTTTTTTTATCATTTATATCATTAAAAGCATTTAGATTGCTAGTTAAGGTAGTGTCGTTACAATGTATGACTGTATTGAACAATGTACTAGCATTGGCTATGTCGTTTATATAAATGATAAATAAAGGGGGTCCAAGAATTGATCCCTGGGGAGCTGCACTTTTAATATCTATTGTTTCTTAGTAAATGAAAAATCAACATATTGTTTGCGGTTTCTTAAATAACTTCTAAGAAGGCTTAAGGCAGTGCCTTGAATACCATAATAATGTAGTTTGTATGATATAATTTCATGATCCGAAGTATCAAAAGCTTTTGAAATTTGATACATCAAGATAAATAATGAAAGGGATTTTGCCATTATCCATTGGCAGCTAATTCCGTCAAATAAAGTCAAGCCCAATTCTCGTTAGTCACACACAGGGATCGGATAGATCTCGCGAAATTCAAAGGGATGGATTTTGGTGTGGGTCGAACAACAACCCGATAACTATTCTTTTAGAAAAGCACATTATAAATTCGGGCATTATCGCTCACAACAATTACAGTCGGTTTACCTTGATTAATACTTTCCAGATTCGTCACTGCCAGAAGATACAGAAGAAGAAGAAGGCATCACATTGATGGCAATGTCTCTTGTCTGATCCTAAAGGTAGTACTGGAGCTGGCAACAAGGTTATTTAAGTAACTATCCCTTTACGAAAATAATGCGTTATCTCGTCGAACGATAATGTGCTGCCACCTATTAGTCTGTAACACAACTTTGAGTTATACAGGTTCTGCCACCTGGCGTTTATTATCGTGCTCATTTCTCAACCGCATAACTCCAGTCAGGCCAACGTACCTCCGCCATTCGCCATCCTGATGTATCACAAATTATCAGGCCATTGTGGTCTCCATGCAAATTTTTTTTTTTTTAACTTAAAATGGGAAACACTGTTCATCGAGGACAACATTATGAAAGGGGCACTTTCAATGGTAAACATACACTTTAAGATGAAGATTCTGAAGTTTTCCTCATAAAAATATAATTGATGATGATTTATTCAATATAAAATGTGAGTTTGTACATACATAAAATAAAAATACAGGGTACATTAAATATACAGGATGACACAATAAATTGCAAGCACTTGTTTCCATTGTGGCCCTTAATAGTTTATTAAATTATGTGTTAAAATTTGGCAAATTTTACCGTACATGGGCAATATAACGTCTAGTAGTGAACATGCTTCAATTGGAGCATTTTTGTTTAAAACATTTTTATGAGTAAAGTTCTCAAAAGACAATAATTTGCATAAGGACAAATACACAAGAATATATATTTTCCGTTGCAAACAGTGTAACATTCTCCATAACAGGGCTCTTAATTTCCTTGGCAAACAGAGCATTGGAGGGTAAACTTCTCGCGGACAATTTCACAAAAGGTGTTATAGAGAATACATTTGTGGGAAAAACCCTTATAAAAATGGAAATTATTGGAAAATCCACTGGGCTAAATACTTATCTTAATCACGAGGATTAACAGGTATGTTAATACAATTATTCAGAATATTGTTAATAGCGACATATACAGTTCGTCGCAGTTGCGGCATCTGTGGATCAAGGCTCTGTATAATTGTTAAATATCCTGCTTTTATTAACATATTTATTTGTTATCTTTATTTATTCATGTATCAATTCTATATGGATGTTTTTATCGATGTATTTTTTTCTCCAATATGGACACCATGCTTGTCTGAAATAAAAACATTATAATTATTATTATTACTTAAAAATCCTGTTAGGTAACAAAGGATGCGTTTATCATAGATATACAGAAATTTTTTATAAGGTTTTGTTAAAACGGCATAACATAATATGATGCGAGATTTGTGCTCCCAACAGCATAATTACATAATAATAATGTTATATAGTGTTAGCGAAAACATGAAAAAATTCTTGATCCGTGACATACATGTATTATATATTGGGCGCAATCGCTGAATGTGTGCTATCTGGTCTGTTTGGCGAGATGTATCTGGTTCAACCTGGAGATCAAAGTGATCTTTTATATATATATATATATATATATATATATATATATATATATATATGTCGTTGTACCGTTGTTGCGCTGCATTCGTGACGTGGATAATATAATATATATATATATATATATGTATATTATATATATATATATATATATATTATCCACGTCGCGAATGCAGCGCAACAACGGTACAACGACAGCCACTGTGCGACCAGTTGTATTATAGAGAGATGCAATGGATTTCTAAAGAAAAGGTGGCACTGTCTACACACTGGTCTAAGGTACGCTTGTTTCTGCTGCTTTTTGATTTGCTGAATTTCACATTAGATACGTCATTAGTCAGCAATATAGGTCAGTTGGGGCTAAGGACACCTATTAACTTGTAACAAAGAACTTTATTTGTATCAAATTGAAACGAGGCCTTTCGATGACGGTGATGTAAACATCTGCATTATATAAATCAATCGGACTGTGAAATTATTGTAACGACACGATATATACAATAATGGTTTAATTACAAAGCCTACGAACAACACCTAATTCACACCAGCAACACGACTTCTCCCCGCGTCCGTCGACGTTGTTACTGCTCTCCCGAGTTGGAGTCCGTAGGGGTGTCACTGCAGACAGGGAGGGGGGAGGTCAACGCCACAGGACCACTATGCCTATATTTTAGCTATAACTACGACTACGTAGCATGGCATAGTTTTGAGGAGGTGCATTTTATATATACAACCATACCACCTTTATATAAAAAATCCAACTACACCCAGTGACATATCTAACTGCACCCCCCTTGATGCTACTCCAAAAAACTTCCAACCCGTATGTTTGGTCAGGTCAAACGGAACTATAATTTTTTGTCTCAGCGGGTGGATGCAAAAAAGGGTATTGCACCCCAAACCATATGGACATAGGTTGTAATGCATTACGAGTGTAATGTATGAAAACAAGACGAGGTGAAAGAAATGAGTATAGTATACCCTTGTATATGCACATAACTACATATAGATGATTACTGCCTGTCCCCTTTTATGGTTATGCCTAACGATCATAGTATGTTGCGCCTCTGAGCTCAGATTACTGGACGAACAGGCACTTTAAACTTTCAGGATAATAATAATTATTATTAGAATACTTCCCACTAGTCCAAACGCAGACCTATTGTACTTAATATTTGAATGTACTACGATCTTTAAACTTGTTTAATGTTGCTAGTGAACTTGACTAATATATTTATTATAGTAAACTTATTTTGTCACTGGATCGAAACAGCCTATAATTTAACGATGTGTGTCAGTAGTAATATAGGTGGTTAAGCGCGCATGGAATCCGTTTTCCGTTGAGGAAGAGGAAAGTGCCCGAATGTAGGTCAAGGTCAAGTGCCCGGATGTAGGTCAAGGCCAAGGGCCCGGATGTAGGTCAAGTGGCGCCCTATCGGTTAGTTGATGAAATAAAATATCGCTCCCTGGCGAATTTTTTGACCGAAAATAGCGCCCCCTGTCGTAATTGTTTTGAACTAAATATATGGACCGAAGTTCACTACTGCCAAAATTCGTGCTTCTTAGTTTGACCAGTAGCGCCACCTGGCGGATTTGTTGTGAATTAAGTCCACACCCTGGCGGATAGATCGTTAAATAAATTTCCACTGTCGGATAAGTCGTGAACTACAATTGGTGCCCCCTTACGGACAAGTTGTGAACTAAATGTAGGAGTACTGCCAAATTTGGTGCTTGTTATTTATGAAAATTGGCGCCCCTTGATGGAAAGGTGACGAACTGAAAGAGAAGTACAAATAACTCCTCCTGCCGGATATCAGTGAACCAAATATCGATACTGCTTATGTTCGTGTCTCTTGTTTTTGTCAAGTGCTTACTCCTGGTGGATAGGTCATCATCAATTGAAAGCACCCCTGTTAGATAAGTGGTGAACTAAATAACTACTCTGAGGTTCGTGCTTTTGTACTTTCTACTCTGAGGTCCGTGCTTTTGAATGTTCTATTCTACAGTCGGTGATCTTTCGGCACGCCCACGTGACCTTTATGTTCTGTCCTACAATCCATAATCTTTCGGCACGCCCACGTGACTTTTCGGCACATTGACTAACTATATAAGCGCGGTGTTTTGTCAATCGGACCGTCATTCTTATCACGACGAGAGCACGGCTAACATCATCATCATGTTGAAGACATCTTACTACCGACCTCGCAATGCGGCAGACTCGAGCGACGAGGACGAGCCGACGAGCCGACCCATCATGCCGGTGATCAACCGTCCTCCCGGGCCGTCGGAACCAGACGTCGTGGACATCTAAGCTCTAGAAGCAACGGTAAGCGCCGACGCCGTTATCAAGATCAGAGGTCTCCTCATCGACAAAGTACGCCAGATTACTCCCTTCTACATCGGGTGCAGATACTGCAGGAAGCGTATGACTGTCGACGATAGGGGACATTTGCAATGCGAACGACACGGTTACGTTGCCTCTGACATGCATTTCGCGGTGCGCATGTGCTTTGTCGAGACAGCGACGGGTCGACCTATATGGCTGACTTTGTTCGACCAGTGTATGGCTGTTCTCCTAGACGTGAATGCCGAGACGTTTGCTATTATGGACGAAACGATGCAGACTTACAAACTGAACTCACTGACGTGTGGTGCACAATTTTCAAGGTGTAGTAATTTGAAGAGACATGTCAGAATCCACTCTCGGGAGAAACCCTGCATATGTGACACATGGTGCACAATTCACAATGTGTGGTCATTTGAAGAGATATGTCCGTGTCCACACTGGGGAAAACCCTTCAAATGTGATACATGTTATGCACAATTCTCAACAAGTTATAATTTGAAGATACATTTCCGAATCCATTCTGGAGAAAAACCTTACAATCTGGTCATTTGAGGTCACACGTACTCTCACACAGGTGATAAAACGTTTAGTGTTACTCATTTAGGACACAGTTTTTTCCCCTGGAAACAGTGGTTCAGTAATGGTGCACGTGAACATCCACCGTAAGCATGCATACCTCGTTAAAACCTTTCAAATGTGATTTAAGTAGTACTTTAATAAACAAGTACATGTTCATAGTTGCGTGATTGAGAAATGATGTGACACTTGAGGGAAGCAGTGCTTACGGGCGCTGGCTTTCGTCGTCACAAGATATATAAACATTTGGCAATGTGATGTCTGCGTTATGTCTCACAACGGTTCTGAGAGCTTTGTCATGAACATTCAGAATGTTGAATTGTCAGTTGCGGCCACAGCAAGAATATTGTCAGCTTTATTACATACATAGTTCACATCATTTGTATTGATTTAATTTTCAGAAGATTCTTGCATTTGGCTGTAGAGTAGGTGAACAATTCACGTACTTCTCAGTCATTTGCTGCTTTTTTCTGTGACGTTTCTATTGATATCATCAATCTTCGTGTGCAGCTGCGATCTCCCGTATATCCGCCTATACTTGTATATGCTGAGTGGCCATGTTGCTAGTCTAATATTGTGTTGAAACTCACAAATAAACGTGTTGTCATTGGCTCCATGCTATGTACCGCATTCATTTATACAATACATCCGTATTTTGACCTATAGCGATTACATATGATTACAGTGCTTGAATAATATAACACCAGAGAATTGCATTTTCCCTATAAACTCGGTCAATCTTATTGCTAGCAAGACTCGTTTTCGTGTCAGCCATCATCTGCTGATGTTACATGTAATGTTCGGAAAGTAGATGTAATTATTTTAATACACAATGCCGCTCGTGAGAGTTGCTGAATGGGTAATATTATGTTGGAATCCTGGTAGTCGAAGGTTTCGTCGTTGAATTTGGGTGCGGGTGCCTGCACTGTTCACGGGTGGTCGCAACCGGTGTAGTCAAATACTAGTTTGATTCAGCTTACTTCCAAATATTGCGTAGAGTATCTGCCGCGTGTAGTATACGTAGACCAAAGATCGTGTGCCAATACAGGAGGGTGCAGCACGCGCTGTTCGCAATTTTCGAGAAAAGAGTACGTCCACGAAGCGGTTAGTCCGCTATTCTGCAGCTACAGCGAAGTCAAAACATAATGCTCCCGTAAGCACACACGCAGCCTCCAAAATAGCAGACAAAAACTACCATGGTAGACTGTCATGTTCTCGCTCAGTGACGACTGCTGTTTAAATACATGCTCCTTGGTCACCACCCCTGGCTTGCGAGGATGAATTGAACCATCCAGTATGATGGACGTCTTCACTCAGGCTGTCAAGTAATTGTCTATTCTTGTATATAATGGTCGGTGGCCATATTCTTTTTTTGACTAGCCTAATCTAATATTGTGTGGAAATTCACCAGACGTTGTGTTGTCTTTGGCTCCATACTACGTATAGAATTCAGTTGTAATACAATATATGTCTTTATTTTGACCAGACATGTCTAAATATAGTGTTTGGATTCGTATACAGGTATAACATCAAGTATGTTGATCTCGTATTGTATATGTAACTATTTATCAACTTGAATCATCCAATCTTTGTTTGTCCAACCTAATATATTAAACAATAAAAGAAAGCGTATTTTCCTTGTCTCCACGGTATGCCATCCACTATGACATGTGATTACACTGTTTGAACATGTATGCATACATCAGACTGTTGGTCCCGTATTGTAATAATACAATATGTTGACTAAATGACGTAGTCGTATACGTGCTCTTATAATTGTGCAATCATCAAGCTTTGCAAAGTGTATTTCAATATCGATCTGGCAGATACCTGGCATGATAAGAATTGATCTCCAGGGCATAGGTATATTGGCCCGGAGGCAGCGGGTGTACTGGCACCCCGGCGCCGGGTCTCGGGCGCTGCATCGACGGGTAACTTCCTCACCACTCGGCTAACATTATATTAAAAGGATGCCGTGTGTGTCTGTTCCCCTACCCAGAATTAGCGCGCGTTGTAATTTGTAGCAGGGAATCTGCTGTGTTTAACGTGGGAAAGGGGATGTCGTTGAACATCAAATGGTATTGCGGTTAACTCAGCAGGCGTCGACAGTTTTCCCAATCAAGCTTGCTTTGAAACTGGGTGTTTTGTTTACCATTTGAACATGCTCCGGGGGCGTATCATCCACATTGCGAACGTTGTTACTAGTTTTCACAATTTGGCAGGCAGTATACCTTCAACATAGTTATTATAGTATCCCAAGCAGACGAACTACCATGGAACTAATCATAAAATGCGATAACATTTTGCCTGCACTATGTTCTGGTTATTCGAATGTTCGAATGTTCTCACTACCGGTGACGACGCTTTGTTGGTGTGAAGCTGCCAATCGATACCTAATAATTCTAGGCAGTCCTATCGCGCCAGTTGATTAGAAACTCAAAATAGTTTGCGCACACTCGGACCTTGTATTCCGAATTGTTATTTTTGTGTCGCGAATTGCGTCAGTATTCTTAGGGGAATATATAATATGTATACACACACACACTCACACACACACTCACACACACACACACACACACACACACACACACACACACACACACACACACACACACTTATATCAAGTTTGTTGGACTATATCTTATATAGTCCAACAAAGTCCACTCTTACGAATAACTGTTCTTGGGAAAATGACAACGTCTATACATTTCCTTATGTATTCCTTGCGAACATATGCTATGGTGTGTTGTTTGATGTTTTACTATGGTTTGCCTTGGCCTATCATGATATACGTTCATATTCTTACGTCGAATCGAGCGGGAAGAACTATATAGAATAGTATACATGAAACTATTCGTGCATGAAATACATGCGAACAAAATAATAAAACTATACACTGCCACGCTATTCGCGTTCAAGAAGGCGTGCTGTTTAGAATAGCATAGGATAACACAGCACAGGACAACATAGTTTTATGCAACAAACTTAGGCAGGGTAAAACGCAATGCGAGGAAATGTCGACGATGTTTCTGGCGACGCGAATCGAATTTGATGACATTATTGTGTTGAAGCCTCAGCTGATCCACTGCACCGGCGTCGAGACTTTGAGCTCGAACGCGTATAAGCTGTGCGGAAACGAGAACCATTGACGGTGTTGTAAATATTCACCTGTGGGTGATTACCACAAGCATGCTTCTATTCAATTAGCGCAGTATGCCAGTTAGTTCGCTTTGATGGAATCAGAGCAGCTACTACAAACCACAGTGTGTGTGTGTGTGTGTGTGTCTGTGTGTGTGTGTGTGTGTGTGTGTGTGTGTGTGTGTGTGTGTGTGTGTGTGTGTGTGTGAGTGTGCGTGTGTACTGTGTGCGTGCGTACGTGCGCGCATGGGTACTTGCGTGCGTGCGTGCGTGCAAACAGGTCAGTGTGGCGTCTTTTGGAAGAAAACTCTTCATTTACATAATCGGATGGATTACATTGACGTTCACCTAGACAAATCAAGTTATAAAAACAGTTCATACACAGCTTGAATATATAAAATCCGGGATCTACTACAGCCAGCCGCGTTTATTACTTAAAGGAGCAATAATTATTGTATATTATGGCAGTATGATTATATGTAACAGGCTAACTTAATCCAATGATACACACGACGGATCACCTGACTGCCACTGTCTTATCAATTCACTGTCACTATCACCGGACAAGCGACAGGCGGCAATACGCCAGTCCTAGCAGTTTTGAGCATTCTTTGCAAAAATTCAATAATAGCGCGTTATTTTCTCTCATGATTTAGCAGTTTTTGTAATTTTGGTATCTTTGTGGCTGATATCGGAATATCGTCAAGCGATCAGCCATTCTACGGCAATTAAACTCTCATTGCCATGACAATGTCAAAAAAAAACGTTAGCATGGATGATGCGGGATTATAATTGCTTCGCAGTGTTCTTGTGTCTAGTACTGGACAAACTGTCATGTACGCTGAAACAATAACATATGGCACCGTCATGACACGAAGTGAGTTTGTTCTCCAAGTGTGACTGTATGTGTTGCAAGATCCTAAATAAACTGTAGATTACGGCGCCATCAACACAGACCATCCTCGCTCGGCATGAGCAAGTCACTATGAGTATTTATACTGAAATGTAATACTTATGTCGGCATTTGACCTTTGAAATGGAAGCCGCGGTCAAGACTTGATCACATACAATTTCATTTTGGATCCGACCGAATGCACCGACGTCAAGACCGGTGTAGTAAGTACACTTATTGTGTAATATCATAGCGAACTCTTTCCTCATTGCAGTCCTCGTGAACTATGTTGAACTACGTGACGACTGCACGGCTCTCTCCGTGATATCGCTAACGGTGTTTGTTCTAGCATGTGTACATATGACCTGGCCGATTATTGTTGCAGTATGTTGTAGAGCCACACTGACTCTGTAACACATGACGCAGTATTTTCCCAAATAAACTTTATATTCACGTCTTGTTTCGGTTTCGTTTCGATGCACAGCCAAGCGTGGGTTGCATTGTCCAAGATGGAGGTAATATTGAATCCGCTCAGACATGAGCGGTTGTTCTCAAGGACTCGCTTCTACGAAATAATCGCCTCCATATGCTTCGTGGGTGCCAGCGTATGAGCGGCAAACCTAATATTTCCAACAATGTGGAACGCTGACCTGCGCTGGAATAAACTACTGACAACCAGTATACATTTGTTAACGTTGGTGGTAGTGTTTTATGTCTTGACGTATTTTGTTCCTGAGGTTGCATTCATCTACGTTACAGCGAGATTTGTTCACGTGGTTGTGCAAACTCACCGATAAATGTCGGCACAGGAACAATCGGTCGATGAAATTGTCCATACCCCGGGAATTGTTACTCTAGCTGCGATCAGCTCCGGCAGAATCATCCTTTTTCATATGTTGCGTTGCTCTGGCTCTTGCGCTTCCGTTTCAATAATAATAATAACAATTACATTTTTATTTTGATACCGTCAAATCCGGATGTGTACAAGCATTAAAATACTAAATAGCTTAACATTATAATTAGTCCAGGTAAATAATAAAATAATAATAACGATAGGCTATAAAACATGTTAAAAACTGTAGAATGTTCCCCAGTGTAAATTATTTTAAATGTATATTTACCAATTAAATGTAAAAAACACTAATACCATGAATATTACAATGAATAATACAATGATAATAAATAAGATAATATGTCAAATGTGTGTTAAATGTAAAGTCATGTAAAACCCATTAAGTGGAGAAGAACAATGTATTTAGTTATTTCTTAAATTGAGGGAGAGTGCCGTTGTTCACATTATATATGTGAAAAAAAATTGTGATATGTCTGGATAAATAACATTTAGAAACATCGTTATATATAATTACCATATTTTCATTTTTGTGGCGAATAAATAATTACTACACAAATTTTACAAATATTTACAAACAGTGCATCATACTATAAAAATGATTTGGTTTATAGTACTTCGTGAAAACATAAACAAAAAAAGTGTCAAGAAAATCAATGGTTTGGTGTCAGGCTTGAACCAGCGTCGCCCGATTATAAAATGAATGACATGAAACCAACGCGTCTATCAATTGAGCTACCAACATCGACGGAAATTCACTGATTGATTTAAGTTGTTCTGATAAATTGTACACCTCATTCTTCATATATCGATATTCTAGTGATATTATGAGACTATACACGTTACTTCCTGTACCTGGTTACAATATATGTTTGCTATGTATGTTTATTGGTGTAGGTTATCTCCCGTGTGTTGCAATCGATATAATTATTCTAAAAACGAGCCGAAGCTCAGCGGAACCTGGTCGACTTGTAGGCCCATTCGCATTCACTGTTTTGAATAAAATTGGATTCATGTGGAAACGTATGATAACTGTTTGTTCCTCTATGATGTCTAGTGTTTGTATTGCATCAGAATAGATCGCACAATAACTCATTCTGACGCTCGTTTCCACCCAAAAACTATCCTTATAAACATGCTGTGAATGCATGGAATGGGTCGGCCTGATGCGTGTATATGTCTTATGTTACGTCACATCTCGGCATCCCGAAAAGCGCGCCAAAATTACGCATATTCGAAAATATATGGATGCACAGCATAAAATGTGGAATTTCTAAATCATTGAATTTGTTTAAATCTTTTGGCTCGGTGGACATGGGAATATATAGCAGGATGTAATATAATATGAATTCAAGCAATAGGTGTTTTTATTCCCTTTAAATTATTCTTGCTGTCAGTTCCAGTACAACATTTAGGAACAGGCAGTAGTTGCCGTATCCGCGTATGTTATATGCGAAACGTGGCTTAAACAATGACATTTAAACAATGAGTATCGGTGACATAACGCCAGCTGGGTATTGTCTCAAACAAGTTCCCCGTCCGGTACCAATGCGAGGCGGAGGCGGCGGCATCGCCTTAATGTACATGACAGGATTTAATGTGCGTTTCGCAGACTTAGGCCTATCACTAAAATAACTTGAGTTCCTGTCAGCTGAATTCATCACCCGAAATGTATCCATACGCATGGTCACTTTCTACCGTCCACAGCAGAAATCCATCAGCTGTTCTTTCAGTGATTTCCTCGAAGATTTTACATTGCTGATTGACAGCGTTTTACTTAACCCAATGCCTCTTATTATCGCAGGAGATTTCAATATTCATGTTGATGACTCGTGTGACAATAGTGTTAACGCCTTCGTCTCCTGTCCAGCAGTGGTCTACAGCAAAATATCCACAGTGCTACTTACCAGAAAGGTCACACTTTGGACCACTTGATCACTAGAGAGTGTGATCCACCTGTCATCGACGATATTAGTATCACTGACGGGATATCTGACCATTCGGCGACCATGGAGAAAATCCGTCTACAGCGACCTCGAGTTCAGAGAAAAGTGATAAAATCACTCAACATTTCTACAATTAAAATACCATCATTATTTAAATTAATTGACATGGATCTTAACAATCCCGCTCAGGCCAACAACGCGCTGTCTACACAAGTTGAGAGTTATAACAATATTCTCAGCCAAGCTCTTGATAGGCATGCCCCGATGAAGGAAGGGTATGTGAAACTTCGCCCAAATTATCCGTGGTTTAGTGAAAGCTTGAGAATAAATGGAGAAAGTCACTTCTTGAAATTGACAGCCAAAATTACTGCCATCAGAAGCAAGCAGTAATTTATCAAATCAAACTGGTACAATCACACTACTACAATCAGCTATTCATCGACATCGCTAAAGACCAAAGGGGAATTTTCCGTCTGACTAACAAATTCCTTCACCGGCGACATAACTCGCCCCATCCGAAGTGTGAATCTCGGCAGGATTTAGCTCATAGTTTCCATCTCTTCTTCATTAAGAAGGTAAAGCGGATCCGAGAGGAGTTTGATATAGTAGATGATCTACATCTTCCCACAAGAGATCTCCCATCGCCCGAATTCGCGAGCTTTCATGAAGCAAACTATACAGAAGATACTCTCTTTCTCTATCTAAGCAAGATATATAGAAGATACTCTCTTTCTCTATCTAAGCAAGATATACAGAAGATACTCTCTTTTTCTATCTAAGCAAGATATACAGAAGATACTCTCTTTCTCTATCTAAGCAAGATATACAGAAGATACTCTCTTTCTCTATCTAAGCAAGATATACAGAAGATACTCTCAAAGTCGCCAGGAACAACCAGTGACTTGGATCCAATTCCATCTTCACTACTGAAGAAGTGTGCCGATGCCGTATTGCCGGCGATGACACAAATTATCAACAATTCAATGAACTCGGGCGAGATTCCCCCTCTCCTAAAGCTGCGCAGATGCGCCCTGTGTTGACCAACTATCGCCCTATATAAAACTTAAGTTTCCTTATTAAGACACTGGAGCGAGTGGTAGCCAAATAACTGTCTACATTCCTGGCCGATAATAATCTTATGGGTGAATACTAGTCAGCCTTTCGTGCTTACCACAGTATAGAACTTGCAATAGTAAACTTTCACAGTGATCTACTGCAAGCTATAAACTACGGCAAGATTACCCTTCTTGTTTTACTCGACCTATCCGCAGCTTTTGACACTGTCGACCATTCTATACTTCTATCTCGCATGACCTGCAACTTCGGAATATGTGGTACTGCCCTTGACTGGTTCCAGTCCTACTTGAGCGACAGAACCTGCTGTGTGCGCATTGACAATGTAACATCGGATACATCGCAACTAACATAAGGACTCCCGCAAGGCTCTGTCCTAGGGCCAATATTTCCCTCAATGTATACGATACACATTGCTGATATCATCAGGAAGTATGGCCTCGCTTATCACTGCTACGCGGAAGATACACAAATATACCTCTCAGCCGATCCCACACAGTTAAAAAATAAATGACGCAATACAGCAAATTGAAGCTTCCCTTGATGAGCTACGTCAATAGATGACGCAGCACTTCCTCAAAGTGAATGATGAAAAAACAAAATTCATTGTCGTCGAGTCCAAACAACAAAGATCAAAGTAGGCAACATCATGGTTACTCCTTCGGACAGCGTCAGAAATCTCGGTGTTATATTTCATGAGAACCTATCCATAAATAAACATATCGCCGCTGTATCCAGAGCGGTCTGCCTGACAATTCGTAATATTGGCCTGATTTGTAAGCATATCAATCAGCCGGTTGCTGAACTATTTACTCACGCTCTCATTACTTCTAGACTGGACATGGGCAATGCTCTGCTTCACGGCCTCAACAAATCACAACTACAACAACTCCAGCGACTACAAAACACTGCTGCCAGACTGGTCACGCTCTCCAGAAAATCCACACACATCACACGTATCCTCAAACAGTTACATTAGCTGCCAATCGAATAGAGGATCATCTACAAAATATCCACGCTTGTATTCAAGACAATCCACCGTGTCTCTCCTACCTACCTATCTAGTAACGTTGTCAGATAGTATGTGCCATCCCGTGAAAATCTGCACTCTGCAAACACGTTACTCCTAGTAGAACACAAACCGACAAACTCATGGGGAGCACGATCGTTTATAGTATCCGCAGCAAAGATCTGGAATGCGCTTCCAAACAATGTTAGAGCTACTACAACAATCAACACCTTCAAAACAGCCCTGAAAATCCACCTCTTTAAAATATACTTACAATAAGACATGATGTGGACATGTGGACATTTCCTTGACATTGTATAATACTGATCTTATACTATTTATGGTTTAACATTTGTATTGCATTTATTAGTTATTATATTACTTATAATATCGTAAAAGTTATTATGTATACTAGATATAGATTTATAGGAAGGTTGTATTAACGAGTCTACATTACATTGATAACGATATTTGTTATTGATTTTATGATGTATAATTAATTATACTCATTTTATAATTTATAGAACGTTGCTCTTATTATATTTTACAATAGTGCTGTTACAATTCTTAAAATTACTACTTTAAAGTCACCAATGGTCAAATACTGTGCAAGCGCCATGAGCGCCTCTACGTCGGATACCGGCGCTATATAAGATTTCATCGTTATTATTAGTATGCTGTGATAGTTGAGAATCTGCATATTATTAATCGAGGTAACCGTGTTGTTATGAAGAATGTTGCAATGCTTGCAACGGAAAATGTATATTCTTGCGTATTTATTCCCATGCAGATTATTGTCTTATGAGGACATAAGCCGCAGAGAGGGTATTTGAAGGTTTGAAAGTTAAGCAGGGTTTGCCTTTATATAATAATAATAATAATAATAATAATAATAATAATAATAATAAGAAGAAGAAGAAGAAGAAGAAGAAGAAAGATAACTTCTATTGCGCCTAAATCTTTGGAAACCAAGCTCAGAGGCGCATCAAAACAAAAGGGTTGGTCAATCTCAAAGTCCATAAGTAGTTTTCCAGTTGTCAACATATGGGCCAAGGCGCTAGGGAGCTACGGTGGATAAGCAAGGTTGTAAAGATACGTTTTTAAATGACGACGGAATTTTGTAATATTTTCAACTGATCTAACACTGAGAGGAAGCATATTCCAAAGAGTTGGTGCAGCAACAGAAAAAGCCCTTGTTCCAATGTTAGTGTTGACTCTAGGAACACAAAGTAGGTCAGAACTAGATGATCGAAGCTGGATAGATTTTCTTACAGGAGTAAGCAATAAATGCAAATAAGATGGTTGCTTATTGGACAGTGCCTGATATGTAATGGTACAGATCTTAAATATTATACGATATCGTACAGGAAGCCAATGTAAAGACTTCAAAAGTGGCACAGAGCGAGAAAAACAAGGAGATCTTGTAACTACTCTTGCTAGACAATTTTGGACACGCTGAAGTTTTGTGATATCCTTGCTAGCGATATTATAAAGAAGGGAATTGCAATAGTCAAGTTTGCTGCTAACAAGAGCTGTTGCAATAGTCTTAGCAACAGAAAATGACATATACCGGCGAATACGGCGAAGATCACGAATATGATAAAAACAGCAGCGACATGTTTGAGATATATGTTGTCGGAAATTGAAGTTACTATCAAAGATTACTCCTAGATTCCGCACCGAGGTTGCTGGCGTGATGTACTGATTCAAAATACGCGTAGGGAAAAAACCATCCAGTTTACAACGGTGCATTCGAATACCAATAATGATAAATTCAGTTTTATTTGCATTTAATTTCAACTTGCTGTCAGTCATCCAATGGAAGATATCTTGAAGGCAATCACTAAGTTGGTTAAGGGAGCGATTTGTATCCGGGGTAACCAACGAAATAAAAAGTTTATGTTAATTGCATGTTAAAAACGTACACTTTTTTACCTAGAATGTATTCTCCATCAGACCTTGTGTTAACTTGTCCGCCAGAAGTTTACCTTGCTGTGCACTGTTTGTGTAGGAAATTGTGTGTCCTGTTATAAAAAAATGTTGCACAGTTTGCAACTGAAAATATGATATTCTTGCTTATTTGTTCCCAAGCAGATTGTTGTCTTATGAGATTTTTATGCTAAACATGTTTGTTAAACAAAAAAGCCCCTGTTGAGTCATGTTCACTAGGAAACTCAACGTTGTCCATTCATGGTGAAATTAGCCAAATTCTCATACGGAATTTCATACCAACAAATTATATTTTTATTAGGAATATTTCAGAATCTCCATCTCGATGTGTATGTTTACCATTGAATGTGCCTGCTAGTTCAGGACTTTGCCATGTATGTATATTATTTTCATTGTAAGTTTTAAAAATACAAAATCTGCATGGATACGTCAATGGCCTGATAACTGGTGAAAAGACAGGATGGCGCATGGCGGGGGTACGTTGGCCTGACGGGAATGTTTGGGCAGAGAAGTGAGCACAACAATAAACGCCAGGTGGCAGTACCTGTATAACTCAAAGTTTTATTACAGACAAATAGGTGGCAGCACATTATCATTCGAAGAGATAACGCATTATTTTTGTAAATGAATAGTTTTGAAATAATATTGTTACCAGCTCCAGCATTACCTTTAGGAACAGACAAGTGACGTTTCTATGAATGCGCTACCTTTTTCATCATCTGTATGTCTTAGTAGTGGCGAATCTAAAAATTATTAATCAATTCAAGGTATTTGTTATTGTGGTGAGCGATAATACACGAATTTATAATAATTATAATAATGTGCTTTTCTAGAAGAATAGTTACCGGGTCGTTGTTCGACACACACCAAAATCCGTCCCTTTGAATCTCGCGAGATCTAGCAGCCGGTCTCTGTGTATGTCTAAAGTGAAAGAGAATTCAGGGCAGTTGTGTACAATCCGGACCCACCTCGATTTCGCCGTTATAACTTCAGTTTTGCCTAACTTTGATACTTCAGAGCGGGCCTCTGTATTCCCCGGAACGTATCGTCTACCATTCGTTGTATGCTTCGCCTGGGACTTATATTTCACACATAGTTAAATATTGATATAATATGACGTCCTTAAATATGAAGGCATAATATATAACCAGCTCAAAGTAAAGGATGGACGATTCCTGACAGCCTTTGTCTCACGACTAGATCCTACGGTCACTGTCGATGACATGTCTTTGTATGTGAAGTGTGTGCATAAGCTCGAGGCCAAATGTGTGAAACTAAAAACTAAGCATGAGAGTTATGCCTCATTCAAGGTTGATGTTATATGCAATGATGCATCTAAGTTTTATGACCCTGACAACTGGCCATCTGGTGTATACTTGAGGAAATTCTTTAACACCAAGAACTAAGTTATGGAAATTAACATCAGATCTTTTAATTGTAATGGATTTAAAGGTTTTATGCCCTTCTTAAATAATGTGTTAATGGAATGTGATATGCTGTGCCTACAAGAGCTTATGCTCACTAAACAAGATTGCCATATACTAAACACCTGTCACGAAGGTTATGTGGGTTATGGTGTTTCTCCTGTAGATGCATATTGTGATATTTTAACTGGTAGGCCGTATGGTGGTGTAGGTTTTTTATGGAAACACTCCCTTGATCAATACATCACCATTCTTGACCAGTGTTATGATTGGCTATGCGGCATAAGAATTTGTTGGGGTAACAAGGAGTACTATCTACTAAACGTGTATTTACCTTATGAATGCGAGGAAAACAGGGACAAGTTCAATGATTATATGTCCAAAATTGCTGTATATGTTAATAATATTAATAGCTCGTGCATCACTATTGTTGGTGATTTTAACGCGGATATTTCCAAGAAATCAGTTTTTGGGAATATCTTACTTGATTTCTGCAAAGAATTTACTCTGGCTATATGTGACCAAAATACTCTCCCAATAGACACATATACATACGTTAGTTCTGCCTGGGGAACTACATCATGGCTAGACCATATCATATGTACCGCGGATGCGAAGGATTGCCTATCTAACATGTCCATACTTTATGATGTTATTTATTCTGATCACCACCCGATATCGTTCAGCATAGACAGTGATATTGTACCAGAATGCGTTAGTGGTAGTGGCAATACTAATGAGAGTAAGCAAGGCTTACAGTGGGACAGATTAAACCCACAATATATTGATGCATATAGAGAATGCACGAACGTTGAATTGAACAACCTGAATGTTCCACCGGGTGTTAGATGCAATGATCCCAATTGTCATAACTGTAATCATCATGATGATCTCGATGACTTTTACAATTCTATCGTGATTACATTGAAGAGGTGTGGTCACACACTCCGGTCAAATCGCAAAGGTGCTTATAAGTATAATGTTGTACCAGGTTGGAACGAGCGAGTGAAAGAGCTTCATTGTGACGCTCGTGGTGCTTACTGTATATGGAAAGAGACTGGTAAACCTAGACAAGGTGACATTTTTAATGTTATGAAATTATCCAGAATGAAATTCAAACAGGCGATCAGAAAATGTAAAAGGGAGAAAGAAACTATCATTGCTGATAACATTGCAGAACAGTTGTGTCAGAAAGACCACCGCAAATTCTGGAAAGAAATTAAGCACTGTACGAACAGTAAAGTAAAACTTCCGACAAACATTGATAATATACACGGTGACGTAAACATCGGGTCAATGTGGAAGCATCATTATGAACATTTATTTAATGATGTGGAGGATAGTCGATGTGATAAAGTTTGTTATGACTGTTCCACTGACAATACAGGAATGACTGTTGGTGCAGTTGAACTGATGGATATTATTAATGGACTCTCAAAAAATAAGTCACCAGGTCTGGACGGTATCAGTGCAGAACATATTAAGTTCGCTGATTATCAACTTGCTGTGCTTTTGTCTATCCTTGTGTCTTCGATTCTGGTGCATGGTTATTTACCAAAAGAAATTTCACAGTCTGTTATTGTACCAATTATTAAAGACAAAAATAGACGAGTAAACGACAAAGGGAATTATAGGCCAATATGTCTATCGAATATATTTTCGAAGATAATAGACACTGTTCTTTTTAACAGAATGAAAATGTACTTGGAAACCACTCCTAATCAATTTGGCTTTAAGCCTAAACATGGAACGGAGTTATGCGTGTTTGCATTTAAGGAATTATTAAGGTTCTACAGTGAACATGGTTCAGCTATGCACGTCGCATTTTTAGATGCATCAAAGGCGTTTGATCGTGTCAACCGAAATAAACTTATAACGAAACTAGAACAACGAAATGTACCGAACTATATCTTAAGAATACTCAGCAATGAATTCAATAATCAATGTGTATGCATACGATGGGGAAATACCTACTCGGACTTCTTCTCGGTAGGCAATGGTGTTAAGCAAGGTGGGAAGTTATCCCCTTTGCTTTTTAACATTTATATGGATAATCTGAGTATACAACTGCACAAAAAACAAATCGGTTGTAGTCTTGGTAACATGGTTGTTAATCACCTTATATACGCCGATGATATACTTATGTTTGCACCTTCTGCTAAAGGACTACAAACACTACTAGACATGTGTTACTCATATGGATGTGAGCACGATGTGCAATACAATGCGAGTAAATCCCTGGTCATGTACTTTGAATCTAGAAAGTCAAATCTGTCTAAAGAAATGACATTAGGAGGAAAGAAGTTAAACTTTGCCACCTCTTGTAACTATCTTGGACATGTAATTTCTAATAACTTGTCTGATGAGTCTGACATGTAAGCCAAAGTGAGACTTTTGTATGCCAAGAGTAACATGTTACGTCAAAAGTTTCACTTTTGTTCAACTGCTGTAAAAAATAAGCTATTTACAGCGTATTTTGGTAATATCTATATGTGTGCGTTATGGGTGAACTTTAGAAAAGTAAATTTTCATCAATTCGTTGTTGTATATAACAACTCTTTCAGGATATTGAACAATTTGCCCATGAGATGTAGCGCTAGTCACATGTTTGCTACAGCTAATGTCAGCTCGGGTAAATGTGTAATCAGAAAGGCTATTTTTAGCTTAATGAATAGGATTGACATGTCTTTGAATCCCATTATTTATAGCATTAAAACTAGCGACGTGTATTGTACTTCGAAACTGCGGCACCAGTGGGTCCGGGATTTATATAATTTTTAAACATTGTTCTTATCTATGTATTTTTATATTATTTACATACTTTTATTGATGTATTTGTATATATGGACATCATGATTGTCTGAAATAAATACATTATTATTATTATATACATTAATGTATATTTATTATATTTGCGATGGAACGGATTTTTAAGGTCATCTACCATTCGGTGTGTGGTTCGCATGAGACTGATACTTCGCACATAGTTAACTATTGATATAATATAACATGTCCATCAATATAGTCATAATATCTACAATAACATATATTCATGTGCGATGGAACGTCGATCGAAGATGGAATTAAGATGGCGGACGATGACAGCTTTGTTTTGGCTGTTCCATCTATTGAACACACAGTTGTGTGTGGTGTGTGTGTGTGTGTGTGTGTGTGTGTGTGTGTGTGTGTGTGTGTGTGTGTGTGTGTGTGTGTGTGCTTGCATGTGTGTAATGTCATACCAGTAGTACATATATGCTTACTATATTTACTATATATATATATATATGTGTGTGTGTATATTTATAATATACATGTATTTTCACGAAACTAAACCATATAAAAATTAGATCAAAAACTTTCATCCGCCAAAACAAAGCTGTCATCGTCCGACGTTCCATCGCACATGAATATACGTTATTGTAGATATTATGACTTGATATTGATGGACATGTTATATTAGATCAATATTTAACTATGTGCGAAGTATCAGTCTCATGCGAAGCACACACCGAATGGTAGATGACCTTAAAAATCCGTTCCATCGACGTTCCATCGCATATAAATATACATTAATGTAGATATTATGCCTTCATATTTAAGGACATGTCATATTATATCAATATTTATCTATCTGTGAAATATAAGTCCCAGGCGAAGCATACAGTGAATGGTAGATGATTTTAAAAATCCGTTCCGGAATCGTTCCGGAAACGTTCCGGGGAATACAGAGGCCCCTTCAGAGCATTAGTTCCACCATTCAACATCATCCCGGGCTTATTTATAGGGCTTATATTACGAAATTATTGTGTCTTACCGCACTTTTGAAGCTCAAATAACCACTCGGTTTGCGCTAGTCTGCACCGCTGCGGTCGTGCGTTACCGCATCGAGCTCGTAAAATAAGCGATATAGCGGCGTATGTTGATGGAAACCGGGACGCTATTTACGCCTCAAAAATGCACTAAGACGCAATATTCTTAAAAGTAAATATGCGTGGGATAATGTTGAATAATGGAACTATCGCACTGAGGTATCAAAGTTAGCCTGAAAAAAAATCTGATGTTATAATGGCGAAATCGAGGTGGTTCCGGATTCAATACAAGTGCCGAATTCAGCGTGACTTCCCTAGGCAATTACGTCACCCGTGCCAACATATCTTTTTCATTGCCATTTGTTATAATATATCCGCTAGCACGGTAAACACTGTTGCCAAACTTTTCGCGCGACGCTGTGTTTTCGTACGGAAACGAAGTGTTCCGCTAAAACCAACTTTTCTGACAATTAATTTATATAACATGATACAAATAAGTGATAAAGAATTACAATATGGAAGTCAATTGGTGAATACAACTGCCTATTATATCCTCTCTCCTTCACTATATAGACACTGTTGTTAAACATCTCAACAAATTATAATTAAATCATACATCTGATACTAGCCACCATGGCGCATGCGCACTTGCGTGATGTGTCCTTAGGACATTTTGTTAGTATAAATATACAGATACAGACAGAGTGGCAGGCTTCATAGACATATCATAATAAGTAGAAGATTTGGATTGAATACTAGACAAGGTTTTTGTTATTGTTCAGTCAAGAGCCGGGATCCGTGTAATTTCCCCGATTTTGGCGATCCATGTACCCGGCTATCGAGAAATGAGAAATAAGTACTGATTAATAATATTGATACGTTGCAATAAAGCAACATGGATTCTAAAATTGCTCTTGAAAACTGTATATATTATGATTGCATACAACCGAAACCGAGTGGACGGGTATCTAGATATAACTACATCGCTTGCTCATTATTTGAGGACTAAATATACAGCACCATTTTGAAAACATTAAACTGTTGAAAAAAACATGTTTCTCTTTGTTAACATAATAAGTGCGCGGTCAGTGTCTTGGAATACATATATGAATGTATGTAAACAACGGGGACATATGTGTTTTTATGTGGAAGGAACAACGTAACTAATTAATGAATACATCGTAGCTATTAGATCAATACATGTTTTAGCTAAGAGGCTACACGACTCGCGCATGCACATTAGACTCCATTATATAACCAATGGCAGCATCGGGATCGACCTCAATTATTCAAAATTTTTGGGGAGTGTTCACGGAGTATCTTTGGCTTATTTGAATTTTCGATTTACATAGTTATAATGTAGTTGTACTTAATGATAGATTAATTTGTTCATGTAGTATTAATCACGTTTAGATTTCCAACCTCCCTCTTTAACGATGGGTGGACGTTTATTAGTTATAGCTGCTTTAGACTGCTATGTGGTGGATTGTACCATAGGAATGTCACGGTAAAAACCGCATTGTATATTTACTGATTAAAGGTCTGACGCTTTTCCCTGGACAGCACACGAGGTTTTGCCAACACGACTTTACCTCAAATGATTGTGTGCAGTTTTTAAGGGCAAAAATAAATATATTTACTTATGTTATATGGTAGGCGAAGTGATCCCCATACATATGGTGAATATAACAGTAGCCCGTAGTGATTTAGTTAATAGTAATAATTTCGTTATCAAGGGTAGTCTCACTCAGTACATGTGCGAATTATACAATGGTTAATAAAATTACATGTTATTAGTAGGTAGTTATTAGTAGGTCTATTTCAGTCTATACCTGACATGCATTGTTCATTCGGCAATACATAATTATATATACTGTATTTTGTATCACATGATTTTACAATTATCAATTGGAATGATCAAACGGTGTAACATTAAACCCCTTTCAAAAGTTTTGGCCCATATCTGATTATGTCACTAACTTTTCCCACATCTAATGACTGTTGTTGTTTCAGATGACTGTGATGTGTGTCAACGGCAGTTTGTGTCACAAGTGACTACAATGAAGTGAAAAGTTGCATCGACTCACCCACATTGACTACAACAACTGTCAAGTTCTGTCACCAAAAAGACGTAGGACATCGAGTCAAGTCAATGATTGTCCAAATCTTCGTCTTCAGGAACAAGAGAAAACACGTGACTGTCTGTTGTGGATCAACATTTACATTTAAAGAGACACCGACTCCCTCGTGGTGGGAGAAACCATTCAATTGTGACAACCATGGAACAAAGAATTCACTGAGTAATAACTTAAAGGTATATATGCATTCTGAGGTGGATGAGACACCTTTTCATCAAAGTGACAGGTTTTGAAAACAGTCTACTTAGAGTGGAGCTTTAAACCTGCATATGTGAACTCGCAGTGGATATACATCATTTAAACCTAGAATCACCAGTTACAGTTACAAACGTGCACCGACACACATGAAGAGTTGATCTTATTTTACAGGGTAGTACACGTATGCACTCACACTGGTTAAAACCACCAAGATGTGAGACGTATAGTTTGCACATGTCTGAGCAAACAGTTACATAATTATATGTGCAACCAGACTTGTGAAACAACGTTCGCTGTATACATGCAGTAGTTGAAGACACAAGTGAGCATCTACCTTGTGGTAAGACCCTACAATTGTGGTACGTTCAAACAGGTCAGCAACAGCAGCACTCAATGTGAATATGAAAGTGCACACTCACACTGTTGAGAAACAATTCAAATATGATACTTGTGGACATTTTTTTTAAAGAAACAGTGGCTTAAATATACATGTGCGTAGTCACACAGGTGACAAATCCTTCAAATGTGACATCTATGGGGCACAATTCTCAAGGTGTGGTAATTTGAAGACACACATCCGCATTCATACAGGGGGGAAACACTACAAATGCGATACATGTGGTAAACCCTTTTAACAAGTAGTGATTTGAAGATACATTTCCGTATCCATACTGGGGAGAAACCTTACAAATGTGATACATGTGACGCACAATTTTCAGCAAGTGGTTCCTTGAAGAGACACGTCCGCATTCATACTGGGGAGAAACCCTACAAATGTGTCACATGTGGTGCACAATTCTCAACGTGTGGACAATTGAAGAGACATGTCCGTATTCATACTGGAGAGAAACCGTAAAAATGTGACACATGTGGTACACACTTTTCGTCAAGTATTGATTTGAAGATACATGTCCGTACCCATACTGGGGAGAAACCCTACAAATGTGATGCATGTGGTGCACACTTTTCAGCAAATGGTTACTTGAAGAGACACGTCCGCATTCATACTGGGGAGAAACCGTACAAATGTGATACATGTGATGCACACTTCTCAACAAGTTCTAATTTGAAGACACATATCCGAATCCATTCTGAGGAGAAACCTTACAAATGTAATACCTGTAGTGCTACGTTCGTACAATCTGGTTATTTGAGGTCACACGTACTATCACACAGATAAGAAAACCTTTGGTGTGACTCATTTAGGACACCGTTTGTTTGCCGATAGTTAGTGGTTCATTAAAGGTACACGTGTACATCCACACTAAACATACAAACCTTGTTGAAACCGTTCAAATGTAATATCTGAAAATTATCTTGGATACTGTAGTACTTTAAACAAATACGTGTTCACAGTTATGTGATTGAGAAGTGATGCGACATGAGTAAAACAGTGCTGATGGGCGGTGTCTTTAGCTGTCACAATATATGTATACACATTTGACAGTGTGATGTCTGTGTTATGTCTCACAACGGTTCTGAGAGCTGTGTCATGATCAGTCAGAATGTTGAGTTGTCAGTTGCAGCCACAGCAGAAATATTGTATGCTTTATTACAGACATAGTCCACATCATTAGTGTTTATTTCATTTTCAGAAGATTCTTGCATTAGGCTGTAGAGTAGGTAAACAGTTCACGTACTTCACAGTCAAATTATGCTTTTTCATGTGACTTTTCTGCTAATATCACCAATCATCGTCTGCAGGTATGATCTCCCGTGTGGCCGCCTGTACGTGTATATCATCAGTGGGCATGTTGCTAGTCTAATAGCGTGTGGAAAGTCACAAATAAATGTGCTGTTATTGGCTACATGCTGTGTAACGCGTGCATTCCTACAATACATCCGTATTTTGACCTATAGCGATTACATCTGATTACAGCGTGTGAATGTGTGTGTTGATGTAACGTGATCTTTTAAATATAACGTTATATATGTAATCATCAAACTTTACAAAGTACATTGTAAGACCTGTCAGAGCAGAGAAAGTCCTTGTACGAACACGTTGGGTCTTTAACACAGGAGCCACCCTTTTGTTTAATAATTAACTTAAACCGTTGACAATTACGTGATAAATGGCTTTGTCGTTTAGTAATAAATATGATATCTGATTATTGCTTTGCGGATTTGCTATTCTTGCGCCATTATAGATTCGTCATCAATATATCCCTTGACACTTATAATTATCTACAGTAAATATCAGATATTCCCTTCCACCATACACATAGACGCAGAAAACGGTTTACCACAGTATTCTTACTTAATGTTTGTTATAATGTGTAAATTTATTCAATGTCTTCACAATGCAAGTTACGTGAAACGTGTCCAACTGATCCGAGAACGGCTAATTTACGTTATGTTGCTCAGGACAATCGCAGAGAAACACGTGAACGTTGTGGACGGTTAACTACAGGCTTACGTTGTGGTGGCTAGGGGAAAAACTTCCGGTTGAATAGCAGTTGAAGGTTTATTTATTTATGTTTCAGGGGTGGGGAGGTGCAGTTGGGTGTGGTTTTTTCAGCCCCAATAGTGCCTGTTGGAGGTCTAATCAAGGTGGGTGTAGTTGGTTGTTTTGATTGTCCAATGGTGTGCAGCTGGAAGTTTACGCGAGCATCATAGGGTGTATTTGATGGTTTCAAAGGTGTGCAGGGTTTGCCCTTATACCAACTTTCCGTTATGCACGTTAAAGAAACGCACACTTTGTTACCTAAAATGACTTTTAAGTATTTAGCCGATTCATTGTCCAATAAGTTACAGTTTTATAAAGGTTTTTTGACAAATCTATTCTCCATAAGACCTTTTTGTGAACTTGTCCGCCAGACGTTTACCCTGCTATGTCCTGTTTGCCAAGAGAATTAAGTGTCCTGTTATGAAGATTGTTGCACTGTTTGCAACGGAAAGTATAATATTCTTGCAAATTTTGTTGTATACTTTTTGTTGTATAATTATTTATCTCAAATCAGAATCGCATATGACTTGTTTTTATAGTTGATAATTACTCAATGTATCAACATACATACATAATACAAGGACTGATTATATGTAATCGCTTACAAATTGACGTACATATGGATACATAGGTATATGTTTCAATACTTATTACGTATTACAAATTAAGCTATTATGAATACAAATGGATTCATAATTTTAAATATACATTTTGTTGTGTATGTTAAAAAAACATAGACTGTGGGTGTACATTTTAGTAATGATAATACTTGGTGTATTGTTAACTGTCTCTACTATGTTGTGTCTAATGCATTTTCTTGCAAATTCATGTTTGAATCTGGACATATACAGATTATTTCTTTCACGTGTGCAGTGCTGATGAATATCATAGATATGTGTGTATCTGGAAAAACAGTAGTAGTAGTAGGGTAAAGGATTGTTAATTAATTAATAGTAAAATATTAGTTGTATTTTATAAATGTCATCCAACTTTAGCAACTAAAGTTATAATATAACAGTAATGTTTGTATTAAATATATGCTTGTATAAGTAATATGCATTAATAATTATTTACAATGTTTAACATTAACTAACTAATATTAACTAACTACTAAAACTAACTAACATCAAGCAAGCAAAATAATACAGTAGAATAATAATATATAAATTACACTAATGTTAAAATAAAACTGACATTTATTGAATAGTTAAACATTATTAAATTAGTTATCTAAAAAACATATAAACAGTTAGCCAATAACACAAGTTAATAGTAATATTAACTGTTTAACGGCCCTACTACTAATAATAAAAAACACAAATACTTAATGCTAAAAATATTTAAAAAATACTAACATTCTAAAATACAATATAATTGTCGTGTTACAAAACACAGTAATGGTGAATCGTTCTGTACAGTCATAACTAAACAACATACACAGTATACAAACGTTTCAGCTAGACGGTTTATCTGATTTTCAGTTAGTACAAATATATAATATTTGGGATAAAACATCCAGTTTCATAATTCCTTATGAAGTATTTTTGCAGTATATTGAGAAGCTTTGGAGAGAATAGGTATAAATCTTATTTCTGAGTTTAGATGGTGCATTGTTAACAGTGTGAATAATTGAATGTTTATTGCAAATATTGGACAAATTATGATTTACTCGGTTGATGTAGATAATGTTACTGTTTCTGGTATGATAATTACGAATGTTTGAATTTTGTACAATGGACACAGTATTAAAGTATTCTGGAATTATATTATTTACAAGTTAATAACAGAATGTTAATTGTTGGAGTTTACATATGTAAATCATACCAATATCATCCAGCTTTAAAATACCCGTCTTTTTGAAAATGGGGTTGGTATGAGCATTACATTTAGAAGATGTCATATATCTAAGAGATTTCTTCTAAAGTTTTTGTAAACGATTTGTTTGGTATCCCATGCTAGTATTGCGTAGTTGAGATGAGATAAAATTTATACATTTTGAATAAAATGTTGCAAGGTAGAGTTTTAATTGATTACAAATCCCAATAGTTTGTGAGATTTTGTTAGCTATTCTATTTACATGATTTTTTACAACACATGTGTTTGTTAATAGTAAGGCCTAGAAAATTAAAATGAAATCATCAACTGGAAATAATACAATACCATTCATTTTAATTTTGTGTGCAGTTGTCTTTTTAAAGGGGTATGAAATATCATACTTTTTTTTTAACATTACGTGATAACTTATTAACTTGCAACCATGATGTTACATTGCTTAAATTTCATTGTTGATATTTTGACTGATTTTGCTATCATTTAGGATCTATCCTAGACCCAACTCTCTTTGTCATTTACATCAACGACCTGTGCGACAACATTATGACCAAGGCCAGACTATTCGCTGATGACACGATACTATATCTCACCATCCATAGGACAGTCGACACTCACCAACTACAACAAGACCTCAACACCTTGGAGAAATGGGAGAGGAAGTGGCAGATGAGCTTCAATATATCCAAATGTTACGTCCTTTCAGTCACTAAGAAGCGCAAGCCCATTATAGCAACGTATTCACTCCATCAGCAGCCCCTGGAGAGAGTCACCAGCGCCAAACACCTAGGAGTAGAGCTGACCGCCGACCTACACTGGGGAAACCACATACAGACCACCACTGCAAAGGCAAACCGTACAAGTGCTTTCATTTACAGAAACCTTAAAGGGTGCCCTTCTCAGGTGCACTCACATTGCTACAAAGGACTGGTCCGCTCCGCGTTGGAGTACGCCTCTATTCTCTAGGATCCCCACCAGCAACACCTGGTAAACACCATCGAAGCTGTCCAGCGCCGTGCCGCGAGGAGAATCTACCTTGATTTTAACCACTTTACCAGTGCCACAGAACTTGTAAACAGACTACAACTACAGACCCTCCAAGAAAGAAGAACTGTCAACAAGGCCACCTTTATGCATAAGATAATGAATGGACTTGTGGACATCACACCAACTGAGGGTACACTGACAACAAACAACCGCATCACCAGGGGACAGCCCAATAAGCTCCTCCTGCCTCACTCCAGAACAAACACTCACCTCCACTCCTTCTTCCCCAACAAAGCGTCCTCGGCCAGCACCCTCACAGCCTTCAAAGCGGCAGTTGAGGTCTGGGTAAAAAATACTACCTAGACACACCCTCTAAAAAGCTCGAGCATCCCTGTTTTGCGATGTTTGAAGACAAAATGGATGCAATGATTGGGTGTGCGAGGTTCTGGACGTCGGCTTTCGTCTATGTTTCAGAGATAGTCCTCCCATTACACGTGTCCCTTCACAATTTGTGGACAAGGGTCTCCTCATGAAGAGTCAAGAACTCATGGAATTCATTCAGACACTGATGATAAACAAGGCAATCGAAATCCTACACGCCGCTACAACTCCCGTTGTTCCAAAGAAGTCAGGGGTGGAGGCCTGTTATCGACCTCTCATCACTCAACACCTTCTTAGAGACACCCCACGCCATAATGGAGACTACAAAAACGTGGATGCATACTTCTACATTCCCATCCACCGGGGTTACCGAAAGTTCCTTCGGTTCCAGACTCGGGATACCATCTACCAGTTAAATGCGTTGCCATTTGGCCAATTCCCAGCACCCGGGGTTTTCATCAAACTTATGCGAGAAATCAAAGTACTGGTACATGGCATGGGCATCAGTAGTAAAGGAGGTTAAGTAGCGTTGATGCTGGCGCGGCGCGGGGGAGGGGGAAGTACCCGGACGTAGGTCAAGGTCAAAGGTCAAGGTCAAGTACCCGGATATAGGTCAAGGTCAAAGGTCACGTGGCGTCAGTGGCGCCACCTATCGGATAGGCGGCGCCCGTCGAATTTTTTTGGGAACTAAAATAGGTTGACCCGCATCGCCCCTATCGGAATTTTTTTGAACTAAAATAACACAAGTAGCGCCACATAGCGGATTTTTAGGAACTAAAGAGTATGACCAGTAGCGCCGCCTGGCGGATTTTTCAGGGCTAATATAGTACGTGTAGCGCCACCTGGCGGAATTTCTTGAACTAAATTCACCCTAGTTGATAGATCGTGAACTACAAGTGGTGCCACCTGACGGATAAGTTGTGAACTAAATGTAGTAGTCCTGCAAATATTCGTGTCTCTTGCACGCTTGCGTGCAATAGACCCCCCTGACGGATACATCATGAACCACAAACATCATCCCTGGCGGGACAAGTGAGTCAACCCCATGTTAAAAGATAGGGAATTTTCCCCATGTTAAAGCATAGGGATTTCATCATCAACTGAAAGGACCCCTGTTAGATAAGTTGTGAACTAAATAACTACTCTGCAGTCCGCGCTTGTGTACATTCTACTCAGCAGTCCGTGCTTTTGAATTTTCTACAATCCGAGATCTTTGGCACGCCCACGTGACTTTTCGGCACATTTACTATCTATATAAGCGCGATGTTTTGCCAATCGGACCGTCATTCGTATCACGACGACAGCACGGCTAACATCATCATCATGTTGAAGACACCCTACTACCGACCTCGCAATGCGGCAGACTCAAGCAACGAGGACGAGCCGACGAGCCGACCCATCATGCCGGTGATCAACCGTCCTTCCGGGCCGTCGGAACCAGACGTAGTGGACATCTCAGCTCTAGAAACATCGGTAAGCGCCGACGCAGTTATCCAGATCAGAGGTCTCCTCATCGACATAGTACGCCAGCACACTCCCTTCTACATCGGGTGCAGATACTGCAAAAAGCGTATGATTACCGATGATAGGGGACATTTGCAATGCGAACGACACGGTTACGTTGCTTCTCACGTGCATTTCGTGGTGCGCATGTGCGTTGTCGAGACAGCGACGGGTCGATCTATATGGCTGACTTTATTCGACCAGTGTATGGCTCTTCTCCTAGACGTGAATGCCGAGACGTTTGCTGTTATGGACGAAACGATGCAGACTTACAAACTGAACTCGTTGACGGGAACTCGTGTGTCTCTCACCATAAAGAAAACTCGACGAGATACACAAACTTCAACGTCACTCACGTGGAGGTGATACACTAGGCTCCGTATCCTGTTTCAGCCTCTCACTGCTGTCATCCCTGCCGATGTGACAACTTCCGCCGACACGACCGGTGTGACAACTTCCGCTCCTGACGATGTGACAATTTCTACTCACGCAACCAATGTGACAACTGCCGCTCCTGTCGCCACTGGTCCGAACTTTACGCTTGAGTTTCCGGCGATGGAAATGAAGAAGACGATTGCACGTCACATAGCATGTGCCATCGTTGAACTTTCGAGACGACAGTGTCTCGCTTGCGAGATAGACGATCCTAGTCAATTTCATCACGATTGTATGTTACCCGATGACATTCTAATTTATATGCACTTTGACGAGGCTGTGGAGGCCATTAATTCGACTGCAGTGATGAAAGACTGGTTGTGTGTTTTGTTAGATGCGGGTTTGAAGTTATCCGACCTGACGTCCGATCACTTGTGTGCTATCGGGAGTTGGTTGCAAGAACCGTTTTCAGAGGAGTGGCGAAACAAATTAAAGCAAATTGTTCTTGCAGTAATGGAGGATGATCTGTAAGTAAATATGTCTCGTGGTTTTATGAGACCTTTGGTGACATTAATTCAACTGCAGAGAATGGAGCGCGATCTGTAAATACGTTTGTCTTGTTCACGAATAAACTGTGCAAACCTTATCTTGCGTCTTTTTTCGTGTCTTACACTTCACAAGTAAAGGTACTCGTCTAAGTCCCGATTAACAAATCACTCAAATCACTCACTCACTCACTCACTCACTCACTCACTCACTCACTCACTCACTCACTCACTCACTCACTCACTCACTCACTCACTCACTCACTCACTCACTCACTCACTCACTCACTCACTCACTCACCCTGCGTATATGTTCACTCACTCACTCACTCTGAGGAGGAGGAGGAGGAGGAGGGCTAGAGATGGACGCACATTCCTCCTCCTCTTTCAGGCAAATGGACGTATTATCGCGTGAGATTTCACCGTTTCGACGGAATTCCACTGCAATAGGCAGGTATAAAACGAGTTGTACAAACCAAACTTAGACCGACGAGTTCCAAGAGTCATTCCGTTCTTTTCATTTGAACAGTAAACACGTACATCATGAGCTTATGGAGTAGTCTACCAGCTGCCAACAAGTCTACACCATCACCGTTCCAGTGCCCAAATTGCAAGAGACATTTATCACGTCGGGACAACTTGAAACGGCACATTGCCTACATTCACGGTGGACGATCGACAAACACCACGTCACTGGATTCACTTGTCTCGGGGCCCACTATGACACATGTACCTCTGGCCCCAGCAACAAGCTCGACATTCCCGTCTCCATCTCAGGTGACCATGGAGTTTACAAAGAAGATGGCCCTGGTCGATCCATTATTTTGGAAAACATTCAACCGCAACGTCCTTCGACTGCTAGCCCTATCGAAAGGGTCTTGCAACGACTCGACAATGAAATGCTAGACATACTAGTACGAAACGATATACACGAGAGGGAAAAAGTTGTGTTGTATAACCAGGTGTTGAATCGGTACAACGATCTTTCCGACAAACGTATCCAAGAACCCGTGCGTGTGGTCATCGAAAAAATTCCCAGTGAAGAGAAAAACAAAGTACAACCTGCTAACGAAAATTAAGTCGTCGAAAAGGAGAGTATCGAAAACGAAATCATTGACAGCGTTCCAAAAACTATGAAGCAGAAAGCACGAAGACTCATTGATAAAATGAAAGGGGCCGTAAGTTGGAACGATCGTGGCGAGATGATGTACAGAAACAAGGCGGTTCCCGGAAGTAATATCGTGGACCTTGTGAATGACGTGTTGATAAAACGGAAGTCGTTTGAACCAGTGGGATGGGAAACCTTTGCTCGTGGTCTCAAGGATGTCAACACGCCAATGGATTTAATCGGGAACTCAGATCGTTGGCTTTACATGCAGACAGCATCAGTGGACGATGACATATCAAAGGAAACCAGCATTCCGTTCGACAGTGGTCGTCATCGGCATCGTAGACGACCTGAATCGTCGCGGCGCACAGCTCATTCGGCGACACCTTTGCAAATCACACGTTGGGAACCTTATTAGCATTACCGATTTGGAATCTACAGGAACAGTGTGCAAGAGATATCATATGTGAAATATTCAAATAAAAATCGTGTTGATGCTATGGATGAGTGAGTTTGTTTTTCGTTTTCATAGTCATCAAGACACACCTCGCTTTTCCCGGTTCACAGACAACAATTGTTTTGTCAACGTTATCATATGGAATCAATTTGCATATAGTTAAGGTTTACAAGATTTTATAAGATTGACACTTTCTCTTGGGTGACTGAATGAAACATTTCACAAACGCACATATGGTGTCGACTTTTTTATTGCTTAATTAAGGTAATACAAGAACGCGCATGCCAACATTTGATGCAAACATTACATGGCACTCTTATTAAAATCGAAAACACGACAGTCATTATTCACTAAATCGTTCCCGAAAGTGTTCACAAACGTCTTCGTGGGTACGCCTCGACTTCGGTGCAGCAAGTAAACGACACAGTATTGTCCACACACGTTAGACAGCGGGCTCTGAAGCGTTCTCTTGTTGAAAGTCCAAGTCACGCAGTTGCTCTGTAGAAAATCCACGAATTCGTCGTGTCGAGGTGGCAAACCGTAGGAGTCGAAGTATTCTCCACGTCCGTCTTTTGTAATAAACATGCAGTCAATGTTGACCCGGTTCATTGCTCGAATGAGTGTTGCACACGAAAGCTGCCGGATAGGTCGTCATAGGAGTAGTGGGTAACCCGTCTTTAGGTAGTACGCCTCGAACAACGGTTCTAATGTAAGCATCCGCCGCAAGGAATCTTTCTATCTGTGCCGTATCCATCTGTAATCGTAGACGACGTTTCTGTTGCGGTCAATCGCCAAAACCGTCTCGAATTCTCCGTAGACGACGACGTTGATCGTTTGGTCGAGAGGTTGATTAAAGTGCATCTCGACTCGTAGGTTGCCTTTATGTACCAAATTGAAATGGGGACCGTCACAACAATATGGAGTGATGTCAAACGCAAACAGGGTATATCCTTTGCCAAACTCGTCACGACTGATGTTATTTCCCTCGTCTTCAAACATCTTTCGCGTTGCAGCAAATAGATTACTGTAACTTCTCACGTAGGAACCATCGTTGAAATTAGGTTGGAGTGGTTTCGCCGGAACTTGTTGCCCGTCGACGTACAATGCAAGAAAGTTCAAGTTGTTGTGCTTTACGTGGAACGGATTCTTGGCGAATGTTCCGTTGTATGCGTCGTTGTCTATACAACACAAGACTATTCTCTTGGGTAAAACACCCAAATAAACGTTTTCGTGAGTGTGCGACATGGCACCTCGCGGTATGAAAAATACATTGCAATCGACTCTTCGCAACGGATACTTGGCTGTTCCCTTTTGTAGCGCTTTGATGTGACCCATCTGTACGACAGGATTCAGTTTAGCTTTTCGCACAAACAAAATTACTTCGACTATGCGTACCTTGTAATCGGCATTGTCACCACCAGCAGCCATGAGTGCAAAAGCATTCTTGCTCTGTACTAATTTTCACTTCGACGCCGTTCAATAGATAGCGGTCTTGAAAGAAGAGGTCGACGTGTAGACGGCCCATCATATCGACGATTCGACTACGGGAAATATAGCCCCGTGTTTGCATCGTCGGTGGCATCCATGTGTTCAGCCGTGTCTTTGTACCACAAGGCACTAGTCAGTTGATTTTCTTTGCTTCTGCTCCGTGACTCAGTAACGTTTTTATGTACGCTCGATAAAGATAGGTATTCGTTGAAGGTGTGACGAGGGTACCGTTCAAAGACACGTCGACTTGACTAAACAGAGAATGCATCCAGTTGTTTACTGGTCCAACAGCTGCAGCTTGATCGATATCGTCCCCGTTTCCTTTGACTACACGTGCTCGCGCCAACAGGTAAGTATTGGCCACGTCCAGATAATCGTCTCCCGATCCGGGCAATAAGAATTCGATAGGACCACCCGAACCTATCGAGGCGACAGGTCGATGCTCGATCCACTGTGCGTGTTCGATACTCGTTTGTGTCGTCGGTAAACTAAATAGGTCCAATTCGCTTTTGACTCCCTCACAAGACAACTGGTGGACAAAAGCCATGTCTAGTCAAATATGTCGTCTCGACGCGTCTTCTGTCGTCTGCGTCTCTTGGCGACACTGGCTAGGGTTCTCGTCGGCTTGCGTTTTATAGGAGCGTTGCGTATGCCAGGAGGTCCACTGCTTCCCAACACTCTACTGATCATGTCCTTTCCGGTTTCTTTCGCACGCCTCTTTGCAGATTCTGTAATGCTCTGTCCAGACAACACGTCACCGGCCACACCAAAACCTGTCTTTAACGCTCCTTTTCCCAAAGCGAGTGCGCCTCTTTTTATGAGTGGCATAGCACTTCGAATGAGGCCACCGAAAAAATACCTAGACCGTGACCTCGTTGCACTCTTGCACCAACAAACACGGGCAACCCGTTACCGACTTGTCTGACGTAGTAGTCTTCGTAAGTACGATTACGACTCATGTTTAAAAAAATGATGGTTTGCGTCCTCGAAAGTGAAGTGTTGCCGTCACTCTACCTCGCTCGAATGGTACGCGACGTCCCGTGTCGTCTCTTATATCGATCTCGATGGTCGTAAATTCTTTGTGCAAGACGGGAACGTATTGTACATTGTCAAAACTTTTTGACACCACGTTTCCGTGATTTCCTTCTATCGGTACAATCCTCAACAGAGGGACTACGGTACACCCGACCACACGTGATTCAACAACGTCGGTGTAGACGTACAGCGAGTAAAATCCCTCCGCCATGTCTACAACGGAATCGGCTTCTTTGCGGAAGGTGTACTCGTCGTTATTTGGCGTATCATACACGACGGACGACAGCTTGAGATCTATGTCTTTTTTACCTAGCTTGTACTCGCGTGTGTCCGCTGCTTTGGGACTGGTGACGGCGGACGGGTGAAAACCTAGTATGGACTGCATGGCGATCTGAAAAGGTATGTTGAACACAGTGTGGGGTGTCATGTGCAAGGTCACCCGCTGAGAAATGTCGCTGTAGATAAATTTCGCCTTCATTCCGTCCTTTGACATCCTCGCCAGAGCTTTGTTGATGTTGTATATCAGTACGACCGGACTGTAGTAATATCCATGCTCGATTTTGGCAGTGTTGTAGAGTCCCGTGTGATCCTGTTCATTGAGGTAGAACCTATTGTCTGCCTCACGAACGTTGTACCAACTGTGCGGGTATTGAATCTCCACAAGTCCGCATTCCCACTGACCGACTAAACTGATGCGTTGCGGCAAAGCCGTGACATAGTGGGTCAACGTGTTGTCGGGATTTAACTCCATAGACGCGTTGCTGGGCAATGTCAGGTAAAAATCAGACGACATGTTCACCGCGTTTCATAGACGGATTAGGTAACAGGTACCCCAGGCAACAGCTTAACAAAGCCGTCCACATATTAGAGTTTCCGTCTACTTTAGTAAGGTTGTAGATACTGACCAATATAACGGTGTACAGTATGACGATTTGGCAGAAGAAGACAATTTCCAATTTCGGGCACGTATTTCCAAACAACACCCAACGTCTCCTATTCCTTCCTGTATCTTCGAGCTCTGTGTTTTCGAATCGAACGTTCGTCGTATCTTCCATGACACGAATGACGGCTCGACCGGTGTGTACTAACCTTTATACGCGACGAGTGACGCCTTATCCAACCAGCTGTTAATAATAAGTGGGTAGGAATACCCTACCCACTTGACCAGGACCTGTGTCTTTCTTCCTCGTTTGTGCTGCTGCAACACTTTCTCGATACGATAGAGTTTATCCTTGGCCACAACCACTTTCTGTAGTTCTTGTTCGTAAAATGTTCCCTCTATCGGCGAGTCTTCATCATCGATCAAACGATAAACAGGCGGATCGGAAAGATGAACTGTTTTGACGTCACTCCAGTTGGGTAAGTAACCTTTTTTGAATTGTCTCTTGACTTTGCTCATACGCACGTGATCGCCCACTTTTAAAACGGTTTTACTTTTCCGTGTCCTTCATTTCCGTACAACCTTTGCCAAACCTCTTCTTGATTGATCACGTTCACTTCAGATGGCACCATTCCAATACTTCTATGATAACAGTCGTTGTACGAATCGACTAGGTGGTGTAATACGTCCAGGTACTTTAACGTCTGTTTTTGTGTGAAATATCTCCACATACGTGTCTTCAGAGTACGATTGAAACGTTCCACGATACACCCCTTGGTCTCTTCGTTGTGTGTCATAAAATGGTGGATACCTTTCTCTTTCAGAAACTCTTGCAGTTGCATATTCAGAAACTCTTTTCCTTTATCTGTTTGCAATGACAGTGGGCCATCATTGTCCTTTAACAACCGACGAAACGATATTAGTACGCAGGCGCAAGTGTTCCGGTGTGGCCTGTTTGAGGTCGACGAACAAATACCCGTGTGGTACGGACGTTGCGTCTCTGAAAGCTTCTTGCATGTACTTTATTCGACCCGGATACATCTGTTTGGCCAAGTTGACCACTTGTGTGTTGTCGCGAGGGTTCTTGAAGAGTACCATGTACTGTGCGTTTATACTTATAGTGCGACTCTCTTTCCCTTTGGGAAATACATTTTGCACTAAATATATTACGGACGTGTTGCAATGATGACTCTTCTTCGTAAACAGTTTGGTGACCCTCTCGTCCGTTTCCGACATGAGATCGTCGATAACTACCAAGTTTCTCGTTTTAGGATCGAAAGACGACACATCGGGAAGACCTTCGACAAATTCTATTTTCGGATATATCGTAGAGAGCGTGAAATACAACGTCTGCCATTCACCGAAACACCACTTGATCTTTTCGGGCGGTGAGTTTACGAGTTATCAGAATGACGTAGTAAAGAGACAACAAACGTCGTTTTACCACAGCCCGTCGGCCCAGCAACGATACAAGTAAAAGGTTGAACTAACCTCGTGTCCATACTTTACGCAACTGATGAAAGAGACTAAGATGCACGGCACTTATACTACTCATACTTCAAAAAATGACGCAATATAAGGTTTGAACATTTTATTCGTATACAACACAAACGTATTTACAGGTCGCGCTCCATTCTCTGAAGTTGAATTAATGTCACTGAAGGTCTCATAAAACCACAAGATATATTTACAGATCATCCTCCATTACTGCCAGAACAATTGAAAGAGGAGGGATGTCACGCGATAACCCGTCTATTTGCCTGAAAGAGGAGGGATGTCACGCGATAACCCGTCCATCTCTAGCCCTCCTCCTCCTCAACGCGACCATCTCTAGCCCTCCTCCTCCTCAACGCGTCCATCTCTAGCCCTCCTCCTCCTCCTCCTCCTCCTCAACGCGTCCATCTCTAGCCCTCCTCCTCCTCCTCTTCAACGCGTCCATCTGTAGCCCTCCTCCTCCTCCTCACTTTTGAGGGGTTTGACGCGATAACACGTCGAATTGACAAATGTGTGCAGCGTGTTGGTCAAAGCATAGTGTTTCGTTTGTCCAACTAGTTGGTCTGAGTACATTAACATCTCTGTACTGAACTACACAGACATAAGTGGTTAACATATATGTACTGAACTACACAGACATAAGTGGCTATCATCTCTACTGAACTACACAGACATAAGTGGCTATCATATATACTGAACTACACAGACATAAGTGGCTATCATCTCTACTGAACTACACAGACATAAGTGGTTAACATATATGTACTGAACTACACATACATAAGTGGCTATCATCTCTACTGAACTACACAGACATAAGTGGCTATCATATCTACTGAACTACACAGACATAAGTGGCTATCATCTCTACTGAACTACACAGACATAAATGGCTATCATCTGTGCTGAACTACACAGACATAAGTGGCTATCATCTCTACTGAACTACACAGACATACTTGTGAAGTGTAAGACTATTAGTAAGGTTCCCAACATATGCTTTGCATTACACTATGAAAAAGACACAAGATGAGGTTTGCACAGTTTATTCGTGAACAACACAAACGTATTTACCTGTCACAGTCCATAACTGCAAGAGTGTGGATGAGTCTTGTATTGTAAGCAGGTGAACGGAATCCCAGTTGGTAGCAACCGGGCCAACGATACACATATCTATACCAACTATCTTCACTGTTGAAGGTAATGTCACACACGTGACAGGTAAAACGAGGCAGGAATTTTCGATGTTTCGTCGGAGGTAACGACGTTGGGTTAACGGTTGGATTGACTAACGAAACTGCTGACAGAGACGAAATTGGTTTGGTCGTCAAACTGGTCGTCGGACTGGCTGCATCATTGCACTCCTTCTCTTGCCGCTGAAATAGTGAAGGAATGAGTTTAATAACGAATGGTCAACTGGTATGTATAAGATAAATATAATATTATATTCTTTGCATCAGGCTTTGACTTAGAACAAGACCTGAATAGCATTTGAACACTATGAGAAATTGAAAATTACTGTTAGCTCTTCAAGTTGTTCTTTACGCCACCGCTGCTTATCTCGCTTCCTTTTACAGTAGCCCTGCTGCACATGAACGTTCCATCCCCCTTTACAGCTGAAGGTACTGCCACACATGCCACACATGAGGCCGGCATAACGCGACAAACGTTTCCGACGTTTCGTCACAGGTGCCGATGTCATTATCTCTTCAAGTTGTTGTTTACGTCGCCGCTGTTTATCTTGCTTCCTTTGGCAGCAGCCCTGCATCACATGAGTGTTCAAACTCCCTTTACAGCTGAAGGTACTGCCACACATATAGCAAGTATAACGAGGCAAAAGCTTCCGACGTTTCATCGGAGGTGAAGACGTCGGGTTGCTAGTTGGTTCGTCCTCGTCGCTGTCGCTGAAGGCTGCAGGCGCATGGTGTTGGGTGTTTTGTGGTTGGTGCTATCGTGGTACAACGGTGATGGTGGTCGGTTGACATCCAGTGACTGCGGTCGGGTACCAGATGCCACGAACGGTCGGCAACACGGTTCGTCTACGTCGCTGTCGCTGAAGGCCGCAGGCGTGTGGTAGTTCGGTAAGTTCAACATGATACGAATGACGGGCCGATTGGTAAAACACCGCGCTTATATAGTTAGAGAATGTGCCGAAAAGTCACGTGGGCGTGCCGAAAGATCACGGATTGTAGAAAATTCAAAAGCACGGACTGCTGAGTAGAATGTACACAAGCGCGGACTGCTGAGTAGTTATTTAGTTCACAACTTATCTAACAGGGGTTCTTTCAGTTGATGATGATGATATATCCACCAGGAGTAAGCACTCGACAAAAACAAGAGACACGAATATTTGCAGTACTCATATGTGGTTCGCTCACTTGTCCACTAGGGGATGATGTTTGTAGTTCCTGAGCTATCCGTCAGGAGGTTCTATTGCACGCAAGCGTGAAGAGACACGAATATTTGCAGTACTCGAACATTTAGTTCACAACTTATCCGTCAGATGGCACCACTTTGTAGTTCATGACCTATCCACTGGGGAAAATTTAGTTCAAAAACAAATTTCACCAGGTGGCGCCAACGGTCAAAATATTTTAGTCCCAACAAATTCCGCCAGGTGGGGCTACATGTACTGTTTTTAGTTCCGAAGAATTCCGCTAGGGTGCTACATGTACTATTTAAGCTCAAAAAAATTCCGGCAGGGGCGTTGCGGATCAACCTATTTTAGTTCCAAAAAATTCCGGTTTGGTCGTCAAACTGGTCGTCGGACTGGCTGCATCATTGCACTCCTTCTCTTGCCGCTGAAATAGTGAAGGAATGAGTTTAATAACGATTGGTCAACTGGTATGTATAAGAGAAATATAATATTATATTCCTTGCATCAGGCTTTGACTTAGAACAAGACCTGAATAGCATTTGAACACTATGAGAAATTGAAAATTACTGTTAGCTCTTCAAGTTGTTCTTTACGCCACCGCTGCTTATCTCGCTTCCTTTTACAGTAGCCCTGCTGCACATGAACGTTCCATCCCCCTTTACAGCTGAAGGTACTGCCACACATGCCACACATGGGGCCGGCATAACGCGACAAAAGTTTCCGACGTTTCGTCACAGCTGCCGATGTCATTATCTCTTCAAGTTGTTGTTTACGTCGCCGCTGTTTATCTTGCTTCCATTGGCAGCAACCCTGCTTCACATGAGTGTTCAAACTCCCTTTACAGCTGAAGGTACTGCCACACATATAGCAAGTATAACGAGGCAAAAGCTTCCGACGTTTCATCGGAGGTGAAGACGTCGGGTTGCTAGTTGGTTCGTCCTCGTCGCTGTCGCTGAAGGCTGCAGGCGCATGGTAGTTGGGTGTTTTGAGGTTGGTGCTATCGTGGTACAACGGTGATGGTGGTCGGTTGACATCCAGTGACTGCGGTCGGGTACCAGATGCCACGAACGGTCGGCAACACGGTTCGTCTACGTCGCTGTCGCTGAAGGCCGCAGGCGTGTGGTAGTTCGGTAAGTTCAACATGATACGAATGACGGGCCGATTGCTAAAACACCGCGCTTATATAGTTAGAGAATGTGCCGAAAAGTCACGTGGGCGTGCTGAAAGATCACGGATTGTAGAAAATTCAAAAGCACGGACTGCTGAGTAGAATGTACACAAGCGCGGACTGCTGAGTAGTTATTTAGATCACAACTTATCTAACAGGGGTTCTTTCAGTTGATGATGATGATATATCCACCAGGAGTAAGCACTCGACAAAAACAAGAGACACGAATATTTGCAGTACTCATATGTGGTTCGCTCACTTGTCCACTAGGGGATGATGTTTGTAGTTCCTGAGCTATCCGTCAGGAGGTTCTATTGCACGCAAGCGTGCAAGAGACACGAATATTTACAGTACTCGAACATTTAGTTCACAACTTATCCGTCAGATGGCACCACTTTGTAGTTCATGACCTATCCACTGGGGAAAATTTAGTTCAAACAAATTTCACCAGGTGGCGCCAACGGTCAAAATATTTTAGTCCCAACAAATTCCGCCAGGTGGGGGCTACATGTACTGTTTTTACTACTGGCATCAATCCGTGTCAGTATCTGGATGACTGACTGATATACTCGACATCTCGAGATCAGTGCCTCCAAGACACGGTACAAGTCTTCCGTCTCTGCCACACAATAGGCCTCCTGATTGACGAGAAGAAGTCAGACGTGATTCCCAGAAATTCATATTTCTGCGATAACAGTTCGTCCTATTTTCATTTCAGGTGAATCCAACTTTGGAATGATATCACAAAATCGTGGAGCTTACTCGATCGCTTCTGCTCCAACCGGGAGGACAGGCTCGTATGTTACAGATTCTACTAGGTATGTTTGCCGCAACAGAGAAACTAGTTCCTCTGTGGCGTCTGCGTACACGCGAAGCCCAACATTGATTCTCACAACATTGGGATTTCAATCCGTTGACGAAAGACATGTTGATGCCTCTGTTCCCTACTGTGAACAAAGACATCAAATGATGGATGTCGGGACACAATATTTTGCGGGGATCTCCGGTTATCCCCAAGGATCCGGACACTCAGTTGTTCACTGATGCATCGAGCATCGGTTGAGGTGCGCATTGGAACTCGTTGACAGTGTTCGGTGTCTGCTCAAAACCGGAGAAAGCGCTTCACATCAATGTACTCGAATTGAAAGTCGGCCGAGAGGCAACTGAGATGCCTCACAGTCCTTGTTGCGTCAGACACCTCAACTGTAGTGTCCTACATCAACATGCAAGGCGGGACACGCTCAACATCGCTGTGCAAACAGACCACGAGGCTACTCCTCATGTGTCAGAACAACGGAATATTATTGGTGGCACGCCACATTCCCGAAATCGAATGTCCTCACGAATGTCCTAGCACGCCCAACCCATATGTCGGGTACGGAGTGGTCCCTATATCGTTCAGTCTTCCAGGCAGTCACACGGGAATGGGGATTCCCCTTGCAACGAGGTGAGACCACAAGCTCCCACTATTCATATTTCCCGTCCCAGATCCATAGGCCACGGGGGTAGATGCACTATAAATGAGCTAGAAGGTACTATGAGCATATGCTTACCCGCCGCCTGCTGTGTTGTCACAGATTCTCAAGAAGTTCCAACGAGTCAAGTGCAAACTGGTACTCACTGCACCATGCTGGCCACAAGCCATCTGGTTTTCACTTCTCCTAGGGATGCTGGTGGAGTGCCCGTTACAGATACCCAACACCCCACAGTTGCTTACCCAAACACGAGGGCTGGTCCATCGCGATCCCTCCAATCTCCAGCTACACGCGTGGATAATATCTGGGATTACTTCTGCACCAGAGGAATTTCGTTTTATGTCGCCTCCCGCGCCTCTAGACTTCCGCGAGAGTCTACTCTGGCGATCTACGAGTCCAAGTTGATAATATTTTCTCTGCTTGGTGCATCGCAAATCATCATAATTAGTTCAATTTCGGCTACTGATTTTCGCCTGCACCTTTACACGGAGAAACATTTGGCCATTTCGACCATTGAAGGGTTTGAGATGGCAATCGCCGGCACTCTTCGTGCCACCTCCGGTGTCGAGGTAGGATGGAATCCTTCGTTGAAATATCTTCTTCGAAATATTGAACCAGAGCAGGGACGTTGTCAACGCCATTTCCCAGAGTGGAGTCTTGCCTTGATTGTGTCAGCCTTAGCCAAACCCCCGTTTGAGCCACTGTACAAAGCCTCTGTTAACATGGAAGATATATATTTTTCTAATCGCACTTCCTTCAGGCAAACGAAGGCAATCATCTTCTTGTTTCCTTAAATTCCATCAGTTTAAGGCCCATCAGGTACACTCTTTGGCTTCGTCCCCCGCATTCCACAGGCAAGCATCTATGGAACAGATCATGGCGCAGTCATAACACTTTCACAGATTTTTATCCGAAGGACCTATCCCTGTAGACCTCTGTTCTCATTCAGCTAGGCCCAATAGTGGCCACAGACCGATCTGCCTGGAGGAGATTTGTTGACACCTTATGCTCCAGTGGGAGCGAAGAGGCTAGGTAAGGTAAGGTAAAGTATTGTCGAGCTTGGAAGGAGCATGGCAGATAGCGTGTGGTGTAGCGCTGGTATAGGTCTATATTTACTAGTTTATATCGCGTTGGTGAAGTTTAAACATAACATAAGGCCTAATAATCGGTGAGCCTATAGCAATAAGCTATTGAACAAGTAAATAACTGCGCAGGCATGGAGAGCAGATACTGTCTAAATGTGTCGACTTATCGTTTGCTAATTAACTCTTGTGTGCATATTTTGTTCCATGATTATGTTTTGATGGTGCTTGGGAAGAGCGTGTGTTTGTACGTGACCATGCGACCAGACGATATACGTTGCCTCTGGTGCAAGCTGATGCTGCGTTCAGTGAAGTTGTTGTAATATCTGATTCAAGTGCTTTCTTTACAGGTTTACAAGGGTGTTCTCTCAAACACCATCTCAACGTTTTGGGTCGCATTTAGCAATTACTGCGCAAAAAACTATTCTTACACAAATATCTTCCACACACACTCAAACACACACATGCATGCACGTACGCACGCATGCACGATCGCTCTCACGCACGCACGCACGCACACACACAGTCGTCAAAGCACCCATTTATACAGCTGAGTGAAGCGCAACAACGTAGAGTGAACGAAATTGTCCAAACTTCGAAGCGGCAGAAATAAGACTCAAACCCACATTCTCTGTATTGAGAATCCTATGCTCTAAACACTTCGATCTGGCCCCCCCCCCGCATTTTAGGATTATATGCTTAGATCAAACTTAGCTTGCTACCGTCAAGCACATTATTACTCATACTTCAATTACTTGACTTTTTTAACTTTGATATTTGATATGATTACCTCTTCAGATAATTGTTGGCAATCGTTCTGAAAAACGTCGGCCGTCTCACCCCGTATTGGTCTGCATTCCAGAGGTCCACGTGACATCAGGCACGCAAGGAAAGGCGGGTGAAGACATCGACATATTGGAGACGAATACGACCAAGGTTCTGGCGAGGTAAAATGCCAATTATATTTGTTTTGTTACTTAGTGATCTGCAATCTCGAATCCCTATCCCGATCGACCCACGCGCTCAGATCGAATGTCCAAAATCTAACCGAGAGCGTTACGCGATCAGGATAGGGTTAGCGAGTCGAGGTCGGGGCGATTGCAAACACTCTCTATTACCTAATTATACAAAATTATAGGGGATGCGTTGTCTCTTGTGGAGAATCGGTTTTGTTTTGCATAATCAAGTTTTAGGCACTTATGTTATTAATCGATTGTCATGTGGTTGTAATATGTACTGGTAAAACAGTAGCTTTACTTGAGAGCGATAACAATAATAGCCAAATCTGTAATCGTTAGTTATGTTATGTTGATATAACAGGATTCTCCATTTTACAGCGCATGAAGTTCCCAAAAGGGTCACTGCTTAACACGGGAACGTCTTTCTCATTGTATGAAGTATGTGTCCTGAGAAACTATTGATAAATGTAAAGATGACTTATGTTTTATTATATCTCAACAGGAATAAAACGTGTACCATTCATTTACTCTAGGACGGGTAGTTAGAGCTTTACACACTTCATTTCATTATGTTAATTTTTGTTCAGACGTAATTAGACGTAATTCTCTTAGAGTAGCGAGTATAACGGGGACGTATATATGTTAATACACTAACACCGGGGGCAGTCTGGCAGCATCTCCTCCTAGTAGCCACACTCGCCTCTTTCTATGTTCATTAATACGCTAACACCTATGATTTACAATTTTGTGATGTTTACAAACAAGTTATTTACTGTTAGTTAGTTATGTGTTTGTTACTCACACTGAAACAATGGGCGAATTGATTGACGAGCCACTCTGCAGAGGGCGTCACTGTGGTATTACTTTCGCTTTACGGGGAAATATTGTCATTGGCGACAGCAGAAATAACCTGTGGTAAGCCGGAACGAGTTTACCCCTTTATTGGACGTTGTTGCCCTGAGAAAAAATACCACTTCTATGTTGTATGCGTGATCTATATATGCCACATTTGAAAAAAAGAAATACTACGTAATAAGTATCATTTCTAACAGGCAGCGAAGTGCTGAGGCTCTTGCTGAGCTCCCCAAAATATTCACCTCACTCCGACGCCTGTGGTGGTATTCGTAGTTGCGAACATTCTCTATTACACGTCTGTAAAACTGGCATCATAAACCTGTAAGCTCACAAACAAATCCTTATGTAGTACGTCCACTGCTTTCCCGGGCATGCTCAGAAAATATATCAATAGACGATTTGAGATATCGATTAATTGGACCCCGCGTGACTTTGACGCAAAACACAGTTAAACTATTCGCGAAAACTACCCTTAGATCTTGTTTTGGAAGGATGATCTGTGATTCACAAAACAGTATGGAATTTCAACTGCATCAGACGGTCAAACATAATAAAATCCGTTAGACTTACAGCTGAACGGTAAAGATTGGTACATATTAGTACATTTTGAATGTTCATTTGCTGTGCAGCGATCATCAGTGAGTTCAAGATGCAAGATTCAATATTTAAATGTATTGTCCGTTTGAATGAATATAGTGCTGTCACACAAGACGTTTTGCTACAAGGAGCCGGTTTCATCAGCGTACTTACGACGTCGTAGCGGCCGCTACGACGTTGTAAGTTTAGAACGTCGTAAAGTTACGTTATTTGGGTTTCATGAGTTTCCTAAGTGCGATTAGCCGTTGCTAGTTGGTCGTAACTTTGCGCTTGCTATGCAGCAGGCGTAAGCTTACGTTATTTAAAATATTTCCGGGATGGATGACTTGGGGTGGTGCATGAACTGCAAAGAAGACACATTAAACGAGAAAGATTTTTCAGAGGTAGGAATAACTCTCTTGATTCGTTAAACGACGACGAACTAGTTGAGCATAGAAGAGATGATATATTGTGGCAGACTAGCGAGTTTGGCTGTGCGCTCGAACACAGGAATGAGCGAAAAGTACATCGTTACAACTTATGTTGGCTTTGCGAGTTTTCGCTTGTGGGGGCTTTCAAATTGATGTCGCCGATTCATTCGGAATAACCAAACCAACAGTGTGCCGAATTGTGCACAGTGTGGAAAATATCATAGGTGGACAGGTTGGTCAATACGTGAAATTTGACAGCGCGGTGGAAATCGAGAGAACGAAACAGCAGTTCTACCGGATGTCAGGGTTTCCGAAAATAATTGGGTGCATTGACTGCACTCATGTCAAAATTCTCGGTCCAAGCGTCAGTTTATTCAAATGTGGCAGTATTCGTGCTAATTTCACTCTGTACAACAACATACACATTTTCTATGCACAGCCACACTTAGGAATAAAATATGCATTCGTTCGAAATTACAACGTGCAAAATTTTATGGCTCAATATTATTTCTTGCGAGCTTGCTTTTTACTGCCGACACGGGGATTCCCCATCGCAACGTAACTAGGTCAACTCTACGTCGGCGTAGTTACGCGACTATTAAATTGTTCTCATGAAACCGGCCGTACGTTACACTAGCTAGTTGCATTTAACTATGACCAGTATAACGTCTTATTGTGTGTAAAGTTACGCCGCTTCATGAAACCTGCTTCAGGGCTATATTTGACACGATAATAGAATATTCCATTGGACAGACGACACAAATTATAGCAACAGCGTTGTATAAATGTTTGGATCAACCAGTATTTAAATTAAGAGTGGAGTTTGTTTAATAGTTTATCAATAAGCAATTATCGTGCTGTATGCACTGATTATATTACAAAGGTTTATGCAGTTATTTAACCGGAGCAGATTCCCTATAACAATAGGCTCAATGGTTCCATCTTTTCGCAAGTTTGGCACACTGTAGTTTGGCTCGAAAGCGACTCATACTAATTATTATGACAATTGATTATGGATGAGGCGACGGATTGGTCTATATTAGCATTGTTTCGTCTGTGGCATTGATGAACATTTACAGATGTGCATGAGGACCAATCGGGTGACAGATGGACAAAAAACGCACCATCGCTTGGCTGGTGTCATGCAATGTCGTCCGCCAATTTCTGTTTCCAGTCATTGAGCAGCAGGGTCCAGGAAAAACTGTGTATACCTTTAATTAAAGGAAATAAAATAAGGCATTAAAATACAGAAAAATACATTTGTAGCATAAATTCGATTCTAAACCCGTCTGTGTAGCGATTCCCGCGGAAAATTAAAATTTAATGAGCTAGGCGATCACGTGGTATCGGGACGTCACTGATGACACACACTCGCATCAGGCCGACCCTTTCCATGCATTCAGAGCATGTTTACTAGTATAGCTTTTGGGTCGAAAAGAACGTCAGAATGAGTTATTGTACACTATTCCGATGAAATACAAACACTAGTCATCGTAGAGGAACAAGTTATCTTACCGTTCCACATGAATCCAATTTTATTCAAAACAATAAATGCGAATGGACCTTCTTGAAGTCGACTAGGTTTCGCCGAGCTTGGGCTCATTTTCAGAATAATTATATCGAATGCAACCAACGAGAGATAATCTACATCAATAAACATACATAGCAAACATATATTGTATCCAGCTACAGAACGTAACGTGTATTTAGTAATTCTAGTAATCACTAGAATATCGATGTACGAAGAAGGAGTGTCCCCACACCAAACCATTGATTTATTTTTACACTTTTTTTGGTTTATATGTTCACGAAGTAATATAAACCAAATCTTTTTTATACTATGATGCATTGTTTGTAATTTTTATTTTTATTTTTGTAGTAATTATTTATTCGCCACAAATTTTTTAATATGGGAATTATATCACGATGTTTCTAAATTTTATTTATCCAAACAAATATAATGTAATGGATATATAATTTATTTAACAAGATTTAACAAGATTGCCACCCAGAGAATTAACTCTAGGTGGCAGGTGGACAAGGAAGCCCTTTGGCTTATCGAGAGTCCGACCCTTTTATCTATGTGTATCCCGCCCGTCTGAGGTATGTGTCGATTTTATTTTTAAACATATTCACGCTACTAGCACCCACACAATCAGCAGGTAATCTGTTCCATTCATTTACAGTCCTTTGTGAAAATGAAAACTTTCTTATATCCAATCTACTCTGCTCCTTTGCCAATGTAAGTTCATGTCCTCTAGTCCTTCTATCTTTCTTAACTGAGAAAAAAATATTTCTATCAATATTTTCATAACCCTTCAATATTTTAAACACTTCTATCTGATCTCCTCTCAATCTCCTGGTCTCTAGTGTTGTTAAACCGCATTTTTTAGGCGTATTTCGTAACTAAGATCCCTCAGTTTTGGTATCATTTTAGTTGCTCTCCTCTGCACTCTTTCTAGCATATCTATGTCCTTCCTGCGATATGGCCTCCACGCTTGAATACAATATTCTAAATGAGGCCTAACTATTGTTTTGTACAGCGGTATTATTAGCTCTTTTTCCTTATACGTTATGTTTCGCCTAATTAATCCAAGGATTTGATTTCCCTTTGAAGCTGCAATTCCGCACTGCTCTGAAACCTTCATATCAGCACTAATGGTTAACCCTAAGTCCTTTTCTTTTACAGTAGTACTTAGTACAGTACCCCCATTGTATATTCTACTTCTTCGTTCCCATGTCCTGTGTGGAGGCATTTACATTTCCCAAAATTGAACAGCATTTGCCACTTTTCAGACCATTTGATCAACCTGTCAAGATCATCTTGTAAATGCTGTCTATCTCCATCACTTTTAATCCTTCTAAACACTTTTGTATCATCCGCAAATTTCAACACCTTGCTTGTTATTTCATCATCCAAATCGTTGATATATATTAAGAATAATATAGGACCTAATACTGATCCCTGTGGTACCCCACTCAATACTGATTTCCAGTTTGAAGCCTCCCCATCAACTACTACACGTTGTCTTCTGTCAATCAACCATTGTTCTATCCAGTTTATTATACCATTTCCTATGCCATGGGCCTTTAGTTTAAGCAGTAATCTTTGATGTGGTACTTTGTCGAAAGCTTTTTGAAAATCTAAGTAGACGATATCTACTGGTGATCCCTCATCTACCCACTTAGTGATGTCTTCCAAAAAACATAACATATTTGTTAAGCATGACCTCGCTTTAAAAAAACCATGTTGAGATGGGTTTATCAAGTTTTGTTTAACAAGAAAATCCACCATGTGATCTTTAATTAGTCTTTCTAACAATTTACAAATCACTGATGTTAAACTCACTGGTCTATTGTTCTCTGACTTGTTTCTCGAACCTTTTTTGAATAACGGTATAATGTTTGCTTCTTTCCATTCTAAAGGAACCACTCCCTCTTCTAATGACAAATTGAAAACTGTTGCAAGCGGTATGCTAATTTGTTCTACAATTTCCAATAGTAGTTTGGGTGGAATACCATCCACTCCAGGTGATTTATTATCCTTCATAGCCCTTATTTTCTTACCTACCATTTCCGGGGTTACAATTAATTGTCCTAAATAGTCTGAATCTGCCCCCTTGAACTTAGCCTCTGGTACTGGCAGTGAACTAATATCTTCCCTGGTAAACACTGAACTAAAGTACTCATTCAGGTCTTCTGCCATTAAGAATCCCTCTGATATTATATTTCCAGCACTATCTTCTAGAGGACCGACTTTATCTTGAACTTTCTGTTTGCTTCGAACATACGCATAAAAACTCTTGCTGTCATATTGTACGGTAATATATTGTAATTATGTATGTGAAAACAAATGGTGATCTGTCTGGATAAAGAAAATTTAGAAACATCGCGTTATATATAATTACCATATTTTCATTTTTGTGGCGAATAAATAATTACTACCAAAATATTTACAAACAGTGCATCATAGTATAAAAAATTATTTGGTTTATATTACTTCGTGAAAACATAAACAAACAAAAAACAAAATCAATGGTTTGGTGTGGGGATTGAACCGGTGTCACCCGATTGCAAAATAATTGCCAAGGAACCAACGCCTTTACTAACTGAGTTAGCAGGACCGACAGAAATTCACTGACTGATTTACGTTGTTATGATAAATTGTACAACTCCTCCTTCATACATCGATATTCTAGTGATGTTATGAGATTATATACGTTACTTTTTGTAGCTGGATACGATATATGTTTGCTATGTATGTATATTGGTGTACAGTATCTCCCGTTGGTTGCATTCGATATAATTATTCTGAAAACGAGCCCAAGCTCGGCGATACCTAGTCGACTTGGAGGCCCATTCGCATTCATTGTTTTGAATAAAATTGGATTCGTATGGAACCGTAAGATAACTGCTTGTTCCTCTATGATGACTAGTGTTTGTATTTCATCGGAATATTGCACAATAACTCATTCTGACGCTCGTTTCGACCTAAAAGCTATGCTTATAAACATGCTCTGAATGCATGGAAAGGGTCAGCCTGATGCAAGTGTGGGTCATAAGTGACGTCACATCTCGGCATCCCGAAAAGCGCGCCAAAAATATGCATATTCGAAAATGTCCGGATGCACAGCATTAAATGTGGAATTTCTAATTCAGTGATTTTTTGTTTTGTTTTTGGCTTGGTGGACATGGATATATATAGCAGGATGTAATATAACATGAATTCAAGCCATATATGTTTTTATTCCCTTTAAGAAGTGGCCATAATGACTGGCTTATACAACTGAATTCAATGATACACGTTTGATGTGTTGCTATCGATCAGTATTACTAATGCAGATTAGTTTCTTGTTGTAAGCACTAATGCAGAGTGTCCATGCCTACTTAATAAAGCAAAATGCGAAGTGTGCATGACAGGTAGGAGCGGGTTTGTATCATTCCAAGACACTTGTTTGGTTTCGAGCCTCTCTGCCGTTATTTACCGTGACAACATGTCACCTCCATGACGTCATGTCACCTCCATGACGCCATGTCACCTCCATGACGGAAGCTTATTTTGAAATGCCCTGATTGATGTAACTAACTTCCATATCAGCTCTGCTGGGTAACACACAATGATCCTTATATGTAAAACATCTAGAAAAAAACAAAATGCGCCCGAAAACAACATGATTTGTTTTTGTTATACAGTCCAGTTAAAAGTCTCTAAAATATGGAAACCCCCATATATATAATAAACCCCTCTCACGTACAATGATTATTCTGATCACGATTATGATCCTCATCCTCATAATCGGTTACTGGTACCAGTATCATATTTTTATTGTTGATGCTAATTAAACAATCACAATGCATTACCCGAGGTATCACGACAGTTTATTGATTACAATGAGAAATTCAAGGTCGTAAGTATCATTTTCATATGTCTGACATCATTCAATACACAAACTCCGCAAATGATGACAAATATAATTGTATTTTAATTATGGTATAATAAGGGCCTCATGCCAGATTTAACAAAATAATATATATATATATACATACATACATACATACATACATATATATATATATATATGTTCATATTGGTGGTGATTCACGAGACGACAGCGGCGATTCGCGGCACGAACTACCCACCTTCGGAGTATACCGATGAATATTTGATGTATTCGCCAAATGTCGCAATCTCTTCAAGCGCTGCAAAGAAGGCTGCACTATAACGTCATTCATGAAAATAACCTCTCGCGAAGACGGGCATAAACGATGCAAGAAGACATGCAAACGCATTTGGACTTTTAAAAACTTTGCAATAATTTGTATGCAATATGGTGTATGTAGGTACACATGTATAGTCATAAGCGTCGGAACGGGGATGAGTATAATTAGATTGGGTGGATTAGCCCCCTATATTTTGTTAGCTTAGACTGTGTCATCTCGTGATTGATAGCTGGACATATTCAACAACCCACTCCCGTGTTGTGATGTTATGTCCGACTGCACTGCGAAAAATCTGCAATGGCACCCATCCTCCCTCTCCTGCACACCCATCATCCCTCTCTTCCACGCCCATCCTCCCTCTCCTTCACACCCATCCTCCCTCTCCTCCATTCCTCGTCTTCCGATGTCATTTCTAAAAGGCAACGAAGTGCTGAGGCTCTGGCTCAGCTCCCCCGATATTCACCTCGTACCGACGCCTGTGGTGATATACCTAGTTGTCAGCATTCTCTGGTACACGTCTGTAAAACTGGCATCATAAACCCGTAAGCTCGAAAACAACCCTTATGTAGAACGTCCAGTGCTTTCCCGATTAATTTACCTCGCATGACTTTGACGCAAAACACAGTTAAACTTTTCGCGAAAACTGCCCTTAGATCTTGTTTTGTAAGGATGATCTGTGATTCACAAAACAGTATGGAATTTCAACTGCGTAAGACGATAAAACATAAGAAAATTCATTAAACCAGGTGCACGGTAAGGGTTGGTACCTATTAGTACAGTTTGAATGTTCATTTGCTGTGCAGCAATCATCAGTGAGATCAAGATGCAATATTCAATATTTAAATGTATTGTCCGTTTGAATGAATGTAGTGTTGTCTCAGAAGACGTCTTACGACCAGGGTTGTATTTGATAATACACGATAATAGAATATTACATTGGAGAGAAGACACAAATTACAGCAACAGTGTTGCATAAAAACTTGGATCAACCGGTATTTAAATTAAGAGTGGAGTTTGTTTGACAATTTAGAAATAAGCAATTATCGTGCTGTCTGTGCGTGTACTGGTTTTATTACAAGCGACGTCTCTGCAGTTACTTAACCATAGTAGATTCCCAGTAGCAATAGACTCGATGGATACATCTGTTCGCAAGTTTGGCACAATGTAGTTTGGCTTGGAAACGACTCGTACTAACAATCATTACAATTGATTATGAGTGAGGAGACTGATTGGTCTATATAAGCGTTGTTTCGGCTGTGGCATTAACGCACATTTATAGGTGTGCGTAAGTACCGATCGGGTGGCATTCTTAGAATGAAGAAATTACATTAGTTCTGTGGTGTTAAAAAGCGGCGTCGTCGTCGGAATGGAGTTCGTTATACACTTGATGTTAAAAAGTCGAGTTATTCCACAAGTGGTTTATCGTTGTATTTATTGACTATATTATATGATAGATTGTCTCAAATCGAATGCATAAATACTGACACATGCATATTTATGCCATACAATAGCCATCGTCGCTGAAAAATGTCGTTAACATATATTTATATAGTTGTATATCATTGTTCCTATATAATGTGTAAATACATTATATGTACACGCACTTTTAGGCACGCCCACGCGCGCAAACACGCACATATACACGCACAACCGCACCTCATTCACACACACACACTCACGCTCATTCACTGACTCACTCATTCACTCACCCACCCACTCACTCACTAATTGATTCACTTTCTCTCTCTCTCATTAACTCTCTCACTCACTCACTCGATCTCTCGCTCGCTCAGTCACTCACTCACTCACTCACTCACTCACTCACTCACTCACTCACTCACTCACTCACTCACTCACTCACTCACTCACTCACTCACTCAATCTCTCACTCACTCACTCACTCACTCACTCATTCACTCACCCACTCACACACTCTCTCGCTCACTCGTTTGCTCTCTCACCAGTCCGGAAGATTCATCAACTACTTATGGACATCGGTCTTTCCAGGGTTTCTTCGGGAAAACATTTGAGGGTCATGTCTGTCTATTTCTCATCGGCGGATCTAGAGAAAGTAGTCTGGAGGGCACAAAAACACTGGCGGCCGAACCTAATGGTGTAAACAATGTGTTGCTGCCGCGCCGCCGTAAATTCAACTTCTCGGCTCGACTGGTGACATCATGAGACAGGGAGGGCGGTTGGGAATTTTCGTCGCTGTATCTTCAGCTATTCTTCTGCTTCTCCGCTGTCTCGCCTGGCTCGACTGTTATACCGGAAGGCAATTCTCTCGTCCATAGTGTCATGTAGAATTTCTTGGACGACCGATGCTGCTGCATAACGTGGTATGTCAGGACCGTTGGAGTATGCAGAGTTTAAAACAGCCATTTCTTGTTTCCGGTGCAGCTCCGCTCTTTCAGTGGTTCTGGCCAAAGATGCTGCATCAGAGTTTGTTTGCTTTACTTCGTTTGAATAACAAATCTTCGAATAATTCTATGATATGCTTGCAACGTGTCGTTGTAGAGCTATTACAATGTTCTAGATGAACGGCCGGCGAGTTAAATATATTAACAAAGTGAAACATATGGAAACTACAAAAATATAGTGTTCGTCTGCAAGCAGTATGACACTAAAATATTGAATGCTTAAAAGGTAGATTTACCAAGCTATATCACGCATCTAAAGTCGTCAGCAACATAATCTACAAAAACATTCGTAATAAACAATATTTGGTTAACAAAAAGGTTGAGAAAAACATATTGGAAAATCTGGTTTCCATTGTAGTTTGCAGAATATATTTTGTGACGAAGAAACTCTAAAAATGACTAGGCCCACTATTAAAGTACAACATGCATACGAAAGCAAAGCCACTAATACTTTAACATAAATATATTTAGCGACACAGGGAACGATTTTTTTTCATTGTATTTTTCCCAAAATATGCTATTGCAATACAGGACGACGCAACTATGTCTAATAAAGGCTTGGATGCATAGTAAAGCATATCGTCCATATGACTTAACATAAGTTACATTTTGTTTTCACATGGGTATAGGGCATTAACATTTTCTTGTCTTTACTGGTTCTAAAGTAGGGCTTTATTTTTGCTCGTCACCTTTCTGAATTCAAAAATGTGTACACAGCAATTCATGTTGAGAGATATTCCGACGCCGTGAAGCTGTGACATGAGTGCGGGCGTCTATTTGAGTAAAATTCACACCACTTCGTATTTATAACACCGAACCGCGTGCTTGGCAATAACATAGCTTGACTGTAAGTGTTTACAGGTTTATTTAACAGTCCTTTTGTGACAGCAAACAATTATGATGTGACACATGTAAGCTGGGACTCAAAGTTTGGTACAATACTAAACCTGGGTAAAAGGAGCGCGATTGCCCAGTCTTAGAACATTGGACTCCCAATCAAGTAATTCGAGGTACGAATCCTGTGCTTCTGTTTTAAACAATGGGCAAGTTCACTCACTCTACATTGCTCCTGTTGATGCAGATTTACGAATGAGTACCTGGCTATAGACAGTAGTGAATATGTATATACTTAATTACAACGTGGCTGAATGCTTCCCAAAGAAGTTGAGGTTGTGTTCAATTGATCAGGTCTGTGAGGGGAGAATTATAAGGCACAGTCCTGGATACTGTATTATATGTATGTCAGGGGAGAAGTGTAAGGCGCAGTCCTGGATACTGTATCATAGGTCTGTGAGGGGAGAAGTGTAAGGCGCAGTCCTGGATACTGTATTATAGGTCTGTCAGGGGAGAAGTGTAAGGCGCAGTCCTGGATACTGTATTATAGGTATGTCAGGGGAGACGTGTAAGGCGCAGTCCTGGATACTGTATTATAGTTCTGTCAGGGGAAACGTGTAACGCGCAGTCCTGGATACTGTATTATATAAAAAAATGTTACCTTAACCTTTACATTAACACATTAGGGAAACGGTTATTGATCCGACCGATGCTCAAGTGATTGATCCATCGTTGTAAGAGTTGCTCCAATTAACAGTCTGTCGGAGAAACAGTTGCTCAGGTGATTACTCCAGGGTAGCACGCGTTGATCACGTGATTGATCCATCGGAGCTGGAATTACTCATGTGATTGCTCTAACGGAAGTGGCGTTGATCACGTGATTGATCCAATACAGCAGGAGCTGATCGTGTGACCACCGGAGTAAGAGTTGTTCAATTGATCCACTGGACAAATGCTGCTCATTATTCCACTGATTAATTGTCTCTGGCAGATATCCAAGTGATTGATCTACTGAAGCAGTAGTATTTTAGTTGATTGCTCCACCGGAACAGGAATTGCTCCAAAGATCTATCCATCTGCCTAAGAGTTGCCGAAAAGCCCGCCAGGCGAGCACATCAAACGTGTTTTTGTTTATTGTACATTCGGGGACCGGAAACAAAGGCCCTAGTACATATGCCGACTGTAATGATAAACCTCTACTGTAAGCGGTATTTCGCGCAGTATTTTTTGGGTTTCATGGCGCCGTAATCCTCATCGGTGTATTTTCAAATTGTGACACGCTCACATGTACAGCTTGTGACCGGTATAAAACAGTCGGCCAAGGTAAACGCCACTAACTCAGTCGGCCAACATTCATCTTGCGTTCACGTGAGGAATCGTGATGCAAATGTTGTATGCAATAAGTAAGCTTCGTCTAAGTAGACATATTGATTTCACGTAATTGAAACCGGGTAAGCAATCGAACGAGCTATGAATATATTTTAATTTTAGCATGTTTCAGAGTAGTACTACTGACTGTGCAGGTGCTAGAAGCATAAAAATATATAACATTAAAATCTATGTACATCAGAAAGGGCGGGATATTCACTATTCACGTTAATGTAAGATACGAACAACTTGTGCATTAATGTTGTGAACGTTAATGTTGTGAACTCTCTCTCTCTCTCTCTCTCTCTCTCTCTCTCTCTCTCTCTCTCTCTCTCTCTCTCTCTCTCTCTCTCTCTCTCTCTCTCTCTCTCTCTCTATCTATCTCTGTCTCTCTCTCTCTCTCCTCTTCTCTTCTCTTTTCACCCCACCCTCCGCCCCTTCCCCTCGCTCTGTAACTCTTCCCTTTCTTTCACCCTGTTTCACCTCTCAATTTGTCCCTCCATCCCTGAAGGTTTTGGATCAGGGTTTGATTACACACTCGCTGCTCGCATTATCTACTGCCTGTGCAGGTGCTAGAAGCGTAAATATGTATAAAATGAAAATCGATCAGAGAGGGCGGGATATTCATTGATCAAAACATATTGGACTCTCGATAAACCAAACACCTGCCATTTGGAGTTAATTATCTGCGAGTCAGTCTTGTTATATCTTGATGCATTGTGTTTTAGCGTGAACATTGACTCGAGAACAGAAAATATGAATATCACTGTATGTAGACTAAATGCTTATACAATTGTCATCATCATACTACTTCCACTGCCAACAACATCACCATCACCACCACCACTACCACAAACACCACTACCACCATCGCCAACAACACCACCTTCACCACAACCACCACCACAATCACGAACATTACTACCACCACCGCCAACAAAACCACCATCATCACAACCATCACCACAATCACGAACACCACTACCACAACCACCACCGGCAACAACGCCATCATCACCACAACCACCACTACAATCACAAACACCACTACCACCATCGCCAACAACACCACCTTCACCACAACCACCACTACAATCGCAAACACCACTACCACCATCGCCAACAACATCACCATCACCATCATTCATCTCTTGATATTAACTGATATATTTTATATTATCATATATTATTAATCGTATCCATTACACACACACACACACACACACACACACACACACACACACACACACACACACACACACACACACACACACACACACACACACACACACACACACACATGCACGTTTCAACTGCGCTTAATATACGATTGGTATTCGATCCATATGCGATTTATAATCGAATAATCTACCATTAATAAATGATCAATATCCTCACCACGAAGATCGTCCACATCCTCGAAAATTCGTTTTGCATTTGTTATTTAATAATTACAATTAGGATGTAACGAATGTCTTATCGAATAACGTTGTTGACACATGCGCAAAGCTCCTTCCTGGTCACGTGTTTCCTGGTAGCGATGCATAATTCGAGCGAAGCGACAAGAAAGGACCGCACTGAATTCATCCGCTGTTCGGAAAAATGTCGTGACTTGTACAAACGCTGCAAGGAAGGCTGCGAAATGACGACAGTCTTAAAAAGAACGTCGTGTGAAGAAATCTGCAGACAGTGTATGGCGACTTGTAAACGCCTATTAATAAAGTCGTGACGTACCTTGTTTGTCACGTATTATATGCAGGTAATAAGGTGATGGTTGCATTGTGCAAACAATAAACGTTACGTATTAACACGAATAAAACGTTTTGTATTGATGTATTCATAGCTATTCATTGGTGACTTTTGGTGTTTCTCAGGGGCGGATCAAGAGAGGATAGATTACGGAAGGGCAGAGCCTAATTGCACCCCCTGGGGCTGGCCCCCACTGGCGCCGGAAATAAATTAATATAGGGTGGGCTGAGCCGGAGCTTGAACACGACTCTACCGTGGGATATGGACATCGGAAGACGGGGGTGGGATGATGGCGGGAGGTGCTCTTGAAGATTGAAGCACCAAAATACTTGAGAAAAAAATTTAGACTCGCCAAAACGGGGCCCATTCCAAAGATCTAGGAGGCACGTAACGGGGGGTGGCATATTCCAAAGTTCTTGGGGTCAAGTCAGACTAATGCGGGCATCGCGCAGCCAAATTTCAAAAGTCTAAGGGACGCGTGTCCCCAATGTCCACCTTGATCTGCTTATGCTTCAATCTCTGTTATGCAACTTCCACCTGGTGAACTTAATTTAGTTATGTTGCCAAAGAAACATATATGGCGGTGAAATAGAGTAGCATTAGAAACACTGGTCCCACAAAGGCAGTATGATATGGTTTGTCCGACCAACACATTTTGCTACGTGACTACCTGAGCGATTCGGCCAAGCACGAGGCAATGCGGCAGCTGTTAATATGTTGTAATTATAGCCGCGATTATGTGATGCCTACATATCGCTATACTCTTAATACGTAATGCCACATTCGCGTTAGTCGCTTGGCAACCCTGCGTGATAGATAAAAAAAACATCAAGATTAGTTTTGGGAAAATGGCCATTAAAGATTGATTAATTGATTCGATTACCTGATATTGACACTCTTGATCTATGAACAGAAGTGGGTTTCAGGTAGGTAGTTGTTATAACAGCGAAATTTATTGATAGTAAACAAACAAAGCTATTATAATCGGGCGGGCGGGCGGGCGGGCGGGCGGGCGGGCGGGTGGGCGGGCGGGCGGGCGGGTGGGCGGGCGGGCGGGGGGAGAGAGAGGGGGCAGGCAGACAGGCAGACAGGCAGACAGGCAGACAGGCAGACAGGCAGACAGGCAGACAGGCAGACAGGCAGACAGGCAGACAGGCAGGCAGGCAGACAGGCAGACAGACAGACAAACTGGCTGTACTGTCCCGATGGACAAGTATGGGAACGCATAAAAACATATAAACAATAGCAACATAGCGCGTTGCGAAGGTAGATAGTGGAGTCATTTATCTCTTCCACACGGCCACTTATATCTCACTCACGGCCATGTGTTTTTTAATCAACGCCTGACAACATCCGCGACGTAGCATGGGACGGAGTTATGTCCTTTCTAATTGTTGCCTGTTTTGTGATAAGGTGCACCTGCTACTAGCCGATATGACTCGTACTTTGTAACTTTTCTCTACGCAATGTGTCCCCATAATAATACTGTTTATAAATCGTTCGTTGTTAACGTTCAAATCATTCGACATTCACCACAAACATGACTTCTCCAATCTCTTGGGACGAACTCAGAGAACAATTGCAGCGGCTGCGCGATATATCTGATGATGCAATGATGTGAGTACATTTTCACAAAGTATTTCATTACTATATATATATATATACATCATTTTTCTCATAGCTTCTACATTTTACACGACTACATTTTACACGACTAGGCACTTAGTTAATATGGGGAATTCCGTTGTTCCATATTGTTCTTTATACTTAGTTAAACTACCTGTGAGTGACACAGTTATTAGCATGGATTTTTCAACGGTACTTGTTTAATTACACACGTGACGATGTGCTGGCTAGCTATTCAGTTGTCTTTGAAGACAACGATGAAAAAATATGACTGCCGCACCACCAGCAGCAGCAGCTCTGACTCCGACTGGACGTAAGTTATCTCAATATTTTATCATCAATTATATAATAATACTAAAATTCTGTAATATTAATAATAATACATGACCTACTTAGAAGCATGCTAATTATCCACTTCTCGACACGTACTGTCCCATGTTTATATACATTCCGCCAGATGACACTACATCCCGTACATTAGGTCAGGTGACAGGACACGTGACCACAATGACAGCCGCCATCTTAAAATGTCACCGTGGGTGCTCCAACCGCCGGTAACGATCCAGATGACTTATAAACTAATACCATCATGTGGCCTTTGGAACCAAACTAAAACAAAAAGTGTCTGAATAACAAAAAAAATTGGTCAGTACATGCCTGAGGTATGCTAAGTTATGCATGGTACATGGTTACGCTCAATATTTGAAACTTTTGCCAACGTTTACATTTAAAAAAAATTACTATGCTGAAGCAAAGCAACTCAATACTGTTACCATGCCTATAAGAAGAAATGTTGCATGAAGAGCATTAAATAATATCATACTTATTTAGACTGCTTTCTGTTGTGTGCACCAATGCTTATATTAATTTAAATAACCTCACTTTTATTTGTTTGGTATGTAACTGAGACATTATTTACGAGGAATTTTTTTAATTGTTTCGAACTATGGTAAAGGTGTTGATAGTAACGGTGTTGAGAAATTAATGGTTTTCTGTAGTTTACGAGAAACACAGAGCTTTATTATCGCCCTTCGTCAAATATATCAAGATACATTATTAAGGCCTATCTCACCATATGTTTTATTTTAACCAATAACTGCATCTCGTTTACAACGGTGTTGATATTTAATAAACATACGGTGAAGGGCCTAGCAACATATAAGTCTATGACTTCAGCAATGTCCTTTCAGCAGCAGCAGCAGCAGCAGCAGCAGCAGCAGCAGCAGCAGCAGCACACCATACTGTGCATGTATTATGTTGTTGTTGAATACACTTTCATTCATTCATTTAGCTGAATAAACTTTCATTCACGTTTCTTAGCTGATTCATTTGCAAATTACAAAAGTTACACAGCAAACGCAGTATTCATCATGATGCGATGACGTCAAGTAAACTGTGGCGCCACTTAATGGATTGAAAAGCATAATTTTCTGAGCTGTGTGTTCGATACAAACTTTTCGGTAACGGTGTTGAAAATATTTATGGACACTTTGAAAGGGGGTCGTATCTTAATGAAATCTCTTAACACAAAAATTCTAGCAACAGTACAATATACTTATACATTAACATAACGAAAACATATCACTTTAGTATGGATAACGTGTAAACTAATTTGCTGCTTTCAGATGCGTTTTCAACGAGGAACGAAAACTCGCACAGGCTGTTTTGGTCTATAAGGCGTTATGATTGATCCCCTTCAGAAAAAATATATTTGACCATTTTTTTGCATGCGCCTATAGTGTATAGTACATGTTTACATTATACAATTATATATTTTGTTGTAATTTCATTAATATAACATAAAGGGACATTCCTATACATTGGACAGCAATAATATTATTGATGGTCTAAAAGTATAATGACTCCACAATCTACCTAATACATTAAAGTATTTATTAATTCAATGTTCCCATACTGGTCCACCGGGACAGTACAGCCAGTTTGTCTGTGTCTGCCTGCCTGACTGCCTGCCCCCCGTCTCTTTAATATATATATATATATATCTCTCTCTCTCTCCTCTCTCTCTCTCTCTCTCTCTCTCTCTCTCTCTCTCTCTCTAATCTCTTCTCTCTCTCTCCGCGCCCAAAATCTTCAAGTGCACCTCCAGCCACGACCCCCACCCCCATCTTTCGTTGTCATGATCCCATGGTAGTGTCGTGCTGAAGCTCCGGCTCAGCCTACCCAATACTAATTTCGTTCCGGCGCCAGTGGGTTTTTTAGGCAAGCATCAGGGGGTGTAATTAGGTTTTGCCCCGCCCTAAACTATCCTCTCTCCCTAATAAACACCAAAACTCACAAATGAACAGCCATAAATAGATCAATACAACACGTTGTTTTCGTGTCAATACGTAAAGTTTATTGTTTGCACAATGCAACTATCGCCTTACTACCTGCGTATCATGCGTGATTAAGTATTTGTTACGCCAAAATATATGCCAGTTCTTCAGCAGCATGTCATGAGCCTAGTTTGTAACAATGCACTTACAAATGTTGTTTTATATATGGACGCTTCAATTGTACATTTAAAATACAGCCTATGTGTATTTTAAAATACTGTCTGCAACTATACAACAACCAAGGATCGTCACCGCCTTAGCCATAGGCGTTTACAAGTCGCCACACATCGCGTGCGCATTTCTTCACACGACGTTGTTTTTACGAATGTAGTCATTTGGCAGCCTTCCTTGCAGCGGGTGTACAAGTCACGACATTTATTGAAACAGCGCATGAATGTGAAGTTTTTCATAATTGTTGTCGCTTCGCTCGACTCATGTAACGCAATCAGGAAACACGTGACCAGGAAGGAGCACTGTGCATGTGTCAAAAACAGTATTCGATAAGACATTCGTTACATCATAATTATAATTATTAAGTAACAAATAAAAAACGAATTGTCGAGGATGTGGACGATCTTCGTGGTGAGGATACTGATCGTTTATTAATGGTAGATTAATCGATTATTAATCGCATAAGGATCGAATATCAATCGTGTATTAACTGCAGTTGAACCATGCATGTGTGTGGCCGTGCGCGTGTGTGTGTGTGTTGTATGTGTGTGTGTGTGTGTGTGTGTGTGTGTGTGTGTGTGTGTATGTGTGTGTGTGTGTGTGTGTGTGTGTGCTTACGTGTGTGTAATGGATACGATCAATAATATAGGATAGTGTAAAATATATCTGTGAATATCAAGAAATGAATGAATGGTGGTCGTGGTGATGTTGTTGGCGATGGTGGTAGTGGTGTTTTAGGTGGTGGTTGTGGTGATGGTGGTGATTTTGGTGTTGATGACGGTGTCAGTAGCATGATGATGCCTCTGATGAAGAAAATCTTATAAATTTATAGTCTACATACCGTGATATTCATGTTTTCTGTTCTCGAGTCGATGTTCACGCTAAAACACGATTCGTCAAGATTAAACAAGACTGACTCACAATTAATTAACTCCAAATGGCAGGTGTTTGGTTTATCGAGAGTCCAACATGTTTTGATCAATGAATATCCCGCCCTCTCTGATCGATTTTCATTTTATACATATTTACGCTTCTAGCAGTACAGGCAGTAGATAATGCGAGCAGCGAGTGTGTAATCAAACCCTGATCCAAAACCTTCGGGGATGGAGGGACAAATTGAGAGGAGAAACAGGGTGAAAGAAAGGGGAGAGTTACAGAGCGAGGGGAATGGGCGGAGGGTGGGGTGAAAAGAGAAAAGTAGAGAGAGAGAGAAAGAGAGAGAGAGAGAGAGAGAGAGAGAGAGAGAGAGAGAGAGAGAGAGAGAGAGAGAGAGAGAGAGAGAGAGAGAGAGAGAGAGAGAGACAGCAAGAGGCAGCGAGATGCAGCGAGAAAGTCGGACAAGCTGATAGGGACAGAGGGGGTTTCCATATTCGTCTAAAATATCCCTACTTGTATTTCAGCCAGAATGCTAATCGCCCCCCTTACGCTCGATCTTTTGCAAACAAACATACAACTTCGATCAAGGAATCCAGCAATTAGTCAATTATTTCTACGAAGTAATCGAGTTAGTAATCGAAACGATACACTGATCCAATGGTTAGAGAACCAAATATTTAAACGAAATTCACAAGGTGAATGTAAAACATGTAACGACTTACACTGAAATAAATACGTTATTACACTCACCACAGCTAATTCAACGGCTTAGCCGCACAAGGTGCGATGTATGATGGTGGCCAAGACACACTCTAGCGGAACTGCGCGGAATGTTCAGCGGCGGCTTCTTAAACGTCAATGAAGCACTGGTCCCATCTGTATGTAAAGTGGTTTTCTCCTCCAATTGAACCTTGCTACTGTCATTCAAGTTTAACTTCTACCGAAATTTGTTGACATGTTTTAGTAGAGGAGTATTTCTTTAAGACATCTAAATTATTATTAAAGAAACTTTTTAAAATTAAGTTGGCACACACACACGTACACGTACACGCACACGCACACGCACACGCACACGCACACGCACACGCACACGCACACGCACACGCACACGCACACGCACACGCACACGCACACGCACACGCACACACACACACACACTGAAATCGTCATGAAATTTAAATTACTCTCCCCGTATTAATTACGACATACATTTTCACTTCAGCAGAACTTTCTTGAAGAATTCTTGAATGCCAGGTAAATATTAATAATAATAATAATATAATATTATATAATAATTGTGTTTATTTTTCCATCATAAGAACAATACATAAAGTGTGATACATCAAGAAATAATTATGTCAGAAAAAGGCGTATACTGAAGAGAACATTCTTATATTTGTATACCCCTATGAATTATCTGCTTACAACACATGAGAAAGATTACATAAATACACATTAATAATAGTAATTATGTGATAATTGGTATTTTATATTGACGTGCAGCACATTGCAATATAGTCTTACTGTTTTAGCAGTGACATGTATTTTTTTTTTACATATATTTGTCGATAATGCACCTTTTTAATGTACAAACAAATGCACACAATGTGGGCTTCATGGCAGTACTGGAAGGCAATGAACTCCAGCATTTTACCACATAAATTGATAAACACTTTACGTTTGTTCAAACACTTTGTCTGACATATTGATACTGAGCTCTGGATGAGTGTGAAGAATACTGTTTTGTAAACAAACTCTGCAAATTGACAGGTACTAGTAAATTGTTATACGCTTTATACAAACATTCAAACAGAGGACGCGGTCTAGGACTACGTGACTAAAATAAGATGACTCTTATAGTATATTATTAATCCGGTCACCTAAGCCTATTTGGTAATAGAAAAATAGAAAATAGTAAATAGCACTGTTATCGATGTTACTATATTACGTAATTTTATAATGTATATGTTTTTAAATATGGGTTTATGCGTACGATTATTTCATTTTAGTTTTGAATGAGGTATTTCACGTTTTCTATCTCGCTGCAACTACTCAGAGAAGGTAAACTAGCGTTCGTCAACGATTACTCTGAAACATGGTAAAACGTAAAATATTTTCATAGCTCGTTCGATAGCTAACCGGGTTTCAAGTACGCGAAATTAATGTGTCTACCTAGACGAAGCTTATTGCATATAACACTGTACTTTGTATCACGATTACTTACGTGGACGCAAGATGAATGTTGGCCGACTGGGTTAGTGGCGTTTACTTTGGCCGTCTGTTTCATACCGGCTACAAACTGTACATGTGAACGTGTCACAATTTGTAAATACACCGACGAGGATTAGGGCGCCATGAGACCCGAAAATACCGCGCGAAATGCCGCTTACAGTCGAGGTTTATCATTACAGTCGGCATGTGTACTAGGGTCTTTGTTTCCGGTCCCCGAACGTACAATAAACAAAAACACGTTTGATGTGCTCGACTTGCGGGCATTCCGGCAACTTTTACTCAGATGGATAGATAATTGGAGCAATTCCTGTTCCGGTGGAGCAATCAACTAAAATACTACTGCTTCAGTAGATCAATCACTTGGATATCTGCCAGAGACAATTAATCAGTGGAATAATGAGCAGCTTTTGTCCAGTGGATCAATTGAACAACTCTTACTCCGGTGGTCACACGATCAGCTCCTGCTCTATTGGATCAATCACGTGATCAACGCCACTCCCGTTAGAGCAATCACATGAGTAATTCCTGCTCCGACGGATCAATCACGTGAACAACATCGGTCGGATCAATATATGTTTCCCTAATGTGTTAATGTAAAGGTTAAGGTAAAAGTTTTTATATAATACAGTATCCAGGACTGCGCCTTACGCTTCTCCCCTGACATACCTATAATACAGTATCCAGGGCTGCGCCTTACACTTCTCCCCTCACATATATGTTCAATTGAACACATCCTCAACTCCTTTGGGAAGCATTCAGCCACGTTGTAATTAAATATATAAATATAATCCACTGTATATAGCCAGGTACTCATTCATATTTCTGAATGAACAGGAGCAATGTAGAAAGACGGAACTTGCCCACGGTTCAAAACAGAAGCACTGGATTCGAACCGGGGTTGTTTTGATTGAGAGTCCGATGTTCTAAGACTGGGCAATCTCTTTCCTATTACCTAGGGTTAGCATTAGTCCCAGCTTACATGTGTCATATTATAATTGTTTGCTGTCACAAATGGACTGTTAAATAAACCGGTAAACACTTACAGTCAAGCTATGTTATTGGCAAGCACGCGGTTCGGTGTTATAAATAGGAAGTGGTGTGATTTTTACGCAACTAGACGTCCGCACTCAAGTCACAGCTTCACGGTGTCGGAATATTTCTCAACATGAATTGCTCTCAGCATTACTTTGAATTAAGAGGGGTGGCGAGCAAAAACGAAGGCCTACTTTAGAACCAGCAAAGACAAGAAAAGATTGTTCAAGTGAGAACAAAATGTAACTTATATAAAGTCGTATGCACGTTATGCTTTATTACGGATCCGTGGCTTTAATTCACATAGTTGCGTCTTCCTGTATTGCAATGGCATACCTTGGGAAAAATACAACGGAAAAACACCGTTCCCTGTGTCGCAAAATATATTGTTGTTCAACTATTAGTGGTTTTTTTTATTGTTGTACTTTAATAGTAGGCCTAGTCATTTTTAGACTTTCTTTGTCACAATATTTTTTCCCCTATTATTGGTTATTATGAATTTTTGTGTAGACTAGGTTGCTGACGACTTTAGTTGCGCGATATAGCTTGGTGAATCTACCTTTTAAGCATTCAATATGTTAGTGGCATACTGCTTGCAGACGAACAATAATTATATCTTTGTAGTTTCCATATGTTTCACTTTGTTAATCTATTTAACTCGCCGGCCGTTCATTTAGAACATCGTAACTTCTCTTCAACAAGAAGTATGCAAGCATATTATTTCATTATTCGAAGCGCTTTTATTCAAACGAATGATAGCAATTGAATTCTGATGCAGCCTTTTTGGCCAGAACCACGGAAAGAGCCGAGGTGCATCGGAAACAAGAAATGGTTGTTTTAAACGCTGCATACTCCTACGGTCCGAACATACCACGTTATACAGCAGCATCGGTCGACCACGAAATTCTACATGACACATTGTTCGCGAGAATGGAAAACCAAGGAAAATGTGGTTCGACGTCATCAATGATCATCCCCAGACTCTTCGAAATGTGTCACTGTTAAGGTTACAGTAAGATGAATTGACGCCGATGCGGCGGTGAAACAAACCTACCAGACCACCCACACCCCTTCCCCGCCTTCCCGTGTCACAGTCGAGCCAGACGAGACAGCGGAGAAGCTGAAGAATAGCTGGAAATACAGCAACGAAAATCTTCAACCGCCCTTCCCGTCTCCCAATGTCACCAGTCGAGCCGAGAAGCTGAATTTACGGCGGCGCGGCAGCAACAAATTGTTTACACCATTTGGTTCGGCCGCCAGTGTTTTTGTGCCCCCCAGACTACTCTCTCTAGATCCGCCGATGAGAAATGGACAGACATGACCTTCAAATGTTTTCCTGAAGAAACCCTGGAAAGACCGATGGCAATAAGTAGTTGATGAATCTTCCGGACTGGTGAGAGAGCAAGCGAGAGAGTGAGTGAGAGAGTGAATGAGTGAGTGAGTAAGTGAGTGAGTAAGTGAGTAAGTGAGTGAGTGAGTGAGGGAGTGAGTGAGTGAGCAAGTGAATGAGTGAGTGAGTGAGTGAGTAAGTGAGCGTGCAAGAGATCTAGTGAGTGCGAAAGCGAATGAGAGAGAGAAAGTGAATGAATTAGTGAGTGAGTGGGCGTGCGAGTGAATGAGTGAGTGACTCAGCGTGAGTGTATGTGTGTGTTGTGTGTGTGAGTGTGTGTGTGTATGTGTCTGTGAGTGTGTGTGTGTGTGTGTGTGTGTGTGTGTGTGTGTGTGTGTGTGTATATGATGTCCGGTTGTTCGTGTATGTGTGCGTGTTTGCGCGCTTGTGCGTGCGTATAAGTGCGTGTAAATATAATGTATTTACACATTATATACGAATAATTATAAACAACTATATAAATATATGTTAACGACATTTTCAGCGGCGATGGCTATTGTATGGTATAAATATGCATGTGTCAGTATTTATGCATTCGATTTGAGACAATCTATCATATAATATAGTCAATAAATTCAACGATAAACCACTTGTGGAATAACTCTACCGTTTAACATCAAGTGTATAACGAACTCCATTCCTACGACGACGCCGCTGTTGTCCACCACAGAACTAATGTACTTTCTTCATTCTAAGAATGCCACCCGATTGGTACTTAAGCACATCTATAAATGTGCGTCAATGCCACAGACGAAACAACGCTTATATAGACCAATCAGTCTCCTCACTCATAATCAATTGTAATGATTGTTAGTACAAGCTGTTTCCAAGCCAAACTACAATGTGCCAAACTTGCGAACTGATGTATCCATCGAGCCTATTGCTACTGGGAATCTCCTCCGGTTAAGTGACTGCAGAGACGCTGCTTGTAATACAACCAGTACACGCACAGACAGCACGATAATTGCTTATTTCTAAACTGTCAAACAAACTCCACTCTTAATTTAAATACCGGTTGATCCAAGTTGTTATGCAACACTGTTGCTATAATTTGTGTCGTCTCTCCAATGCAATATTCTATTATCGTGTATTATCAAATACAACCCTGGTCGTAAGACGTCTTCTGTGACAACATTACATTCATTCAAACGGACAATACATTTAAATATTGAATCTTGCATCTTGAACTCACTGATGATCGATGCACAGCAAATGAACATTCAAACTGTACTAATAGGTACCAACCTTTACCGTTCACCTGCAAGTTTAACGGATTTTCTTATGTTTTACCCTCTTACGCAGTTGAAATTCCATACTGTTTTGTGAATCACAGATCATCCTTATAAAACAAGATCTAAGGGTAGTTTTTGCGAAAAGTTTAACTGTGTTTTGCGTCAAAGTCACGCGAGGTAAATTAATCGGGAAAGCATTGGACGTACTACATAAGGGTTTGTTTTCGAGCTTACGGGTTTATGATGCCAGTTTTACAGACGTGTACCAGAGAATGCTGACAGCTAGGTATATCACCACAGGCGTCGGAACGAGGTGAATATCGGGGGAGCTGAGCCAGAGCCTCAGCACTTCGTTGCCTTTTAGTAATGACACCGGAAGACGTGGAATGGAGGAGAGGGAGGATGGGTGTGAAGGAGAGGGAGGATGGGCGTTGAAGAGAGGGATGATGGGTGTGGAGGAGAGGGTGGATGAGTGTGTAGTAGAGGAAGAATGGGTGTAGACTAGGTTGCTGATGACTTTAGTTGCGCGATATAGCTTGGTGAATCTACCTTTTAAGCACTCAATATGTTAGTGGCATACTGCTTGCAGACGAACAATAATTATATCTTTGTAGTTTCCATATGTTTCACTTTGTTAATCTATTTAACTCGCCGGCCGTTCATTTAGAACATCGTAACTTCTCTACAACAAGAAGTATGCAAGCATATTATTTCATTATTCGAAGCGCTTTTATTCAAACGAATGATAGCAAATTAATTCTGATGCAGCCTTTTTGGCCAGAACCACGGAAAGAGCCGAGGTGCATCGGAAACAAGAAATGGTTGTTTTAAACGCTGCATAATCCTACGGTCCGAACATACCACGTTATACAGCAGCATCGGTCGACCACGAAATTCTTCATGACACATTGTTCGCGAGAATGGAAAACCAAGGAAAATGTGGTTCGACGTCATCAAGGAGCATCCCCAGACTCTTCGAAATGTGTCACTGTTAAGGTTACAGTAAGATGAATTGACGCCGATGCGGCGGTGAAACAAACCTACCAGACCACCCAAACCCCTTCCCCGCCTTCCCGTGTTACAGTCGAGCCAGACGAGACAGCGGAGAAGCTGAAGAATAGCTGGAAATACAGCAACGAAAATCTTCAACCGCCCTCCCCGTCTCCCGATGTCACCAGTCGAGCCAAGAAGCTAAATTTACGGCGGCGCGGCAGTAACAAATTGTTTACACCATTTGGTTCGGCCGCCAGTGTTTTTGTGCCCCCCAGACTACTCTCTCTAGATCCGCCGATGAGAAATGGATAGACATGACCTTCAAATGTTTTCCTGAAGAAACCCTGGAAAGACCGATGGCAATAAGTAGTTGATGAATCTTCCGGACTGGTGAGAGAGCAAGCGAGAGAGTGAGTGAGAGAGTGAATGAGTGAGTGAGTAAGTGAGTGAGTAAGTGAGTGAGTGAGTGAGGGAGTGAGTGAGTGAGCAAGTGAATGAGTGAATGAGTGAGTGAGTGAGTAAGTGAGCGTGCAAGAGATCTAGTGAGTGCGAAAGCGAATGAGAGAGAGAAAGTGAATGAATTAGTGAGTGAGTGGGCGTGCGAGTGAATGAGTGAGTGACTCAGCGTGAGTGTATGTGTGTGTTGTGTGTGTGAGTGTGTGTGTGTATGTGTCTGTGAGTGTGTGTGTGTGTGTCTGTGTGTGTGTGTGTGTGTGTGTGTGTATATATGATGTCCGGTTGTTCGTGTATGTGTGCGTGTTTGCGCGCTTGTGCGTGCGTATAAGTGCGTGTAAATATAATGTATTTACACATTATATACGAATAATTATAAACAACTATATAAATATATGTTAACGACATTTTCAGCGGCGATGGCTATTGTATGGTATAAATATGCATGTGTCAGTATTTATGCATTCGATTTGAGACAATCTATCATATAATATAGTCAATAAATACAACGATAAACCACTTGTGGAATAACTCTACCGTTTAACATCAAGTGTATAACGAACTCCATTCCTACGACGACGCCGCTGTTGTCCACCACAGAACTAATGTACTTTCTTCATTCTAAGAATGCCACCCGATTGGTACTTAAGCACATCTATAAATGTGCGTCAATGCCTCAGACGAAACAACGCTTATATAGACCAATCAGTCTCCTCACTCATAATCAATTGTAATGATTGTTAGTACAAGCTGTTTCCAAGCCAAACTACAATGTGCCAAACTTGCGAACTGATGTATCCATCGAGCCTATTGCTACTGGGAATCTCCTCCGGTTAAGTGACTGCAGAGACGCTGCTTGTAATAAAACAAGTACACGCACAGACAGCACGATAATTGCTTATTTCTAAACTGTCAAACAAACTCCACTCTTAATTTACATACCGGTTGATCCAAGTTGTTATGCAACACTTTTGCTATAATTTGTGTCGTCTCTCCAATGCAATATTCTATTATTGTGTATTATCAAATACAACCCTGGTCGTAAGACGTCTTCTGTGACAACATTACATTCATTCAAACGGACAATACATTTAAATATTGAATCTTGCATCTTGAACTCACTGATGATCGATGCACAGCAAATGAACATTCAAACTGTACTAATAGGTACCAACCTTTACCGTTCACCTGCAAGTTTAACGGATTTTCTTATGTTTTACCGTCTTACGCAGTTGAAATTCCATACTGTTTTGTGAATCACAGATCATCCTTATAAAACAAGATCTAAGGGTAGTTTTTGCGAAAAGTTTAACTGTGTTTTGCGTCAAAGTCACGCGAGGTAAATTAATCGGGAAAGCATTGGACGTACTACATAAGGGTTTGTTTTCGAGCTTACGGGTTTATGATGCCAGTTTTACAGACGTGTACCAGAGAATGCTGACAGCTAGGTATATCACCACAGGCGTCGGAACGAGGTGAATATCTGGGGAGCTGAGAGCCAGAGCCTCAGCACTTCGTTGCCTTTTAGTAATGACACCGGAAGACGTGGAATGGAGGAGAGGGAGGATGGGTGTGAAGGAGAGGGAGGATGGGCGTTGAAGAGAGTGATGATGGGTGTGGAGGAGAGGGTGGATGAGTGTGTAGTAGAGGAAGAATGGGTGTGGATGAGTCGGGTGATGTACGTTGCGGAGAGGGAGGATGAGTGTGGAGGAGACGGGGGATGGGTGTGAAGGAGAGGGATGATGGGCGTTGAGGTGACGGAGGATGGGTGTGGAGAATAGGGAGGATGGATGTGGATGAGAGAGAGGATGGGTGTGGATGAGAGGGAGGGTGGACTTTGCGGAGAGGGAGAATTGGTGGGGAGGAGAGGGAGGATGGGTGTGGAGGAGAGTAAAGATGGGTGTGGAGGAGAGGAAGGATGGGTGTGGAGGTGAGAGAGGGTGGTGCGGATGAGACGGAGGATAGGCGTGGAGGTGAGGGAGGATGGGAGTGGAGGAAAGGGAGGATGGGTGTGGAGGAGAGGAAGGATGGGTGTGAAGGAGAGAGAGGATGAGTGAGAAGAAGGGGGTGGATAGGTGTAGAGGGGAGGGAGGATGGGTGTGGAGAAGAGGGAGGATGGGCGTGGAGGAGAGACAGGATGGGTGAGGAGAAGAGGGAGGATGGGAGTGGAGGAGATAGAGGATATGTGAGGAGAATAGGGAGGATAGGTGTAGAGGAGAGGGAGGATGGGTGTGGAGAAGAGGGAGGATAGGTGTAGAGGAGAGGGAGTATGGGTGTGGAGAAGAGGGAGGATAGGTGTAGAGGAGAGAGAGAGGATGTATGTGGAGAAGAGGGAGGATGGGCGTGGAGGAGAGATAGGATGGGTGTTAAGAAGTGGGAGGATGGGCGTGGAGGTTGGGATGATGGGTGTGAATGAGAGGGTGGATGGATGTGGAGAAGAGGCAGGATGGGTGTTGTTGCAGATAGGACACGACTACGCATGACGTGGAATGGAGGAGAGGGAGGATGGGTGTTGTTGCAGATTGGATACGACCTGGAAAGAAGGGGAATGGAGGAGAGAGAGAGAGAGGATGAGTGTTGTTGCAGATTGGATACGACCTCGCAAGACGGGGAGTGGAGGAGAGAGAGGATGGGTGTTGTTGCAGATTGGATACGACCTCGAAAGAAGGGGAATAGAGGAGAGAGAGAGGATGGGTGTTGCTGCAGATTGGATACGACCTCGCAAGATAGGGAGTGGAGGAAAGAGAGGATGGGAGCTGTTGCAGATTGGATACGACCTCGCAAGACGGGGAGTGCAGGAGAGGGAGGATGAGAGCTGTTGCAGATTGGATATGACCTCGCAAGACGGGGAGTTCTTAAATATGTCCAACTATCAATCACGAGATGACACAGTTTAAGCTAGCGGAAATTCGAACTCAAAACATCTACAACATTCACAAAATATAGGGGGCTAATCCACCCACTCTAATTATACTCATCCCCATTCCGACGCCTATAACTATACATGTGTACCTACTCACACCATATTGCATACAAATTATAGCAAACTTTTAAAAGTCCAAATGCGTTTGCATGTCTTCTTGCATCGTTTATGCACGTCTTCGCGAGAGGTTAATTTGATGAATGACGCTATAGTGCAGCAGAGATTGCGACATTTGGCGAATACATCAAATATTCATCGGTATACTCCGAAGGTGGGTAGTTCGTGCCGCGAATCGCCGTTGTCATCTTGTGAATCACCACCAATATGAACATATATATATATATATGTATACATGTATGTATGAATGCATGTATGTATGTATATATATATTATTTTGTTAAATCTGGTATGAGGCCCTTATTATACCATAATTAAAATACAATTACATTTTTTGATCATTTGCGGAGTTTGTGTATTTAATTATGTCAGACATGTAAAAATGATACGTACGACCTTGAATTTCTCATGGTAGTAAATAAAATGTCGTGATACCTCGGGTAATGCATTGTGATTGTTTAAATAGCATCAACAATGAAAATATTATACTGGTACCAGTAACCGATTATGAGGACGAGGTTGATAATCGTGATCAGAATAATCATTGTACGTGAGTGGGGTATATTATATATATGAGAGTTTCCATATTTTAGTGACTTTTAACTGTACTGTATGACAAAAACAAATCATTTTCGGGTGCATTTTGGTTTTTCTAGGTGTTTTACATATATGGATCATTATGCGTTACCCAGCAGAGCTGATATGGAAGTTAGTTACATTAATCAGGGCATTTCAAAATAAGCTTCCGTCATGGAGGTGACATGGCGTCATGGAGGTGACATGACGTCACGGATTTGACATGTTGTCTCGGTAAATACTGGCAGAGAGGCTCGAAACCAAACAAGTGTCTTGGAATGATACAAACCCGCTCCTACCTGGCATGCACACTTCGCATTTTACTTGATTAAGTAGGCATGCACACTCTGCATTAGTGCTTACAACAAGAAACTAATCTACATTAGTAATACTGATCGTTAGCGACACATCAAACGTGTATCATTGAATTCAGTTGTATAAGCCAGTCATTATGGCCACTTCTTGATTAAAAGTATACACAGTTTTTCCTGGACCCTGCTACTCAATGACTGGAAACAGAAATTGGCGGACGACAATGCATGACCACAGCCAAGCGACGGTGCGTTTTTTGTCCATCTGTACTGTTGGTTGCCACACAACTTCCAGTATCTGACAGATACACAAGGTAACATGAGAATGTTATGTTCACATAGCAACATATCTGATTTGATCCAAGAACCGCTCAAACATTGTGAAAGTATACTGAAAGGAATATCTTCAAAGTAAATTACATGTTGCCCTTTAAATAATGGTATACACACAATACATCAACAATATTAGTATGTTATAATAACATTATTTAAATAAAAACAATATAATTAATATTCTACATTAACCTATGGCACTAATTAATGTCTGTTTAATATGAAGTTCATAACACTGATACATGCATGTGTAGCATACAATAATTAAATGCATGCAAATGTTTACATTTATAAGCTAGCTCAGGATACTAGGTGTCTCTCTATTTCAGATGAGTCGGTATTGTGGATAAAACAACTTTTTCTTTGCACCACATGGAAGTTCTACCTCCACAAACTCATCTGGCTGAAAGTTTTGTACCATCTCCATTGCTGTCAAAGTCTGCTTCCATCTCCAGTGTTGGCAAGTGCAAAACCATTGCCTGTAGACAGTAGCATGGCATTGGGGCGCTGCAGAAACAGGAGATGTTTGAGACAATGAGTACTGATGGTGACACGTTGTGTAACTGGTGCAGTTCATAATTCCTGTGATTGATTTCACGCCAGAAAATCTCTAAAGGTGGCGATTTTTCTTCACAATGTCAGCTTCAGTTATGACAAACAGTTTTATCTTTGCTGATGAGAAACCGCTTCACAGAATGTCTGGGAATCTGTAATGACTTTGTCGGTGTTGATTGCTGTGTCTGGTACACGCCTCATGACACCGCCTATTGCGTCAGATGCCCCTTGACGTGTTGGTGTTGACTTGCTCATTTGTTGTGATTTAAGGCGCTGTAATCTTTTTCTGTACTTTTCTGTTCTACGGTTTGATTTCTTAATTTTTTGGGTCCAATTTCTTCATTGTCTTGTACAACTTGCTTCTGTCCCGACGCACTTGTTGACAATCACATTGCTTTTGTAGTGATTCCTTCTGGCGTTTTTGCTGCATCCTGTTTGCTGTATCTGCATTAGCACTAATATAATCTTGTTCTGGTGATGTTGCTGGGGTGTTTTGATGAAGTAAACGGAGTTGTTGATGATGCCCTTTTCTTTGTTTGAGAACGCTCAGCTGACTCTCGCCACCTTTGTCTCTGATGTCTCACATCCCTGTTGCTTACCTCATGTTTTTCTGTCTCTGATGCCAACAGTGCCTATCCTTTTCTTTAAAATCTTCATTATCTCAGTGTTTGACTAACTCCTGTCCATATACTCCTTCTTGCCTTGCGCCCCATATTTATGTTTACCAGTTTTTTCTTCTGGTGTGATCCATTGTTGTCTCTCTAGAATACATGCACACCTTTAAATCAATACGCGGTCCTTGCAGGTCAATATATTTTATTGGTGATAATGTTTTATCTATTGGCGTTAGTAGGCTTGTGGAAATAGGAAAGCAACCTATACTCAACTGGTGTCGTGTAGTTCCCCTCCATGACAACCACTTCCAATAAAATGGCTATGAAATTAATGTCATTGACATTAGGCAAATTATATACGTTATGATGTTTCTGTATGTAAGAACATATTTAAAGGTACAAATACCCCAATCACTAACAAGAAATTATAGTAATTGTTCTATTCATTAACTCCATGACACAACAGCCACTCCATGACAAGTTCATTTGTCATGGAATGACTGCCATGGAGTGACACACTTAAGTACTCCACTTCAAAACAAGCAGCTAAATGTGTCTGTTATCCGCCATATCACAGAATAGTCAAGTGTTTTAATTAAGCTTTTTAGGATTGATAGTGTTAGTTTACTGGGAAGTGGGGAGTGGGTGTCACTGAGGTGACAACAAATTAACACATGCATTGGTATTCTAGCACATCATATCGGATAGATCAAACAGTTTTTATTGCACACAATCTTACCATGATTCACTGCTAGCAGTATGTGATTGGGAAAAGGAAGCACCATCAGCCTACTTCAACAACACTTAGAAACCCGTTGCAACGGTCAATTGTAGTATAATGTCATGGAGTGACACTAGTCACTGGGACAATATTATTTATAGCTGTAACAATTAAAAGACAAATATATGTGTTTCAATAGTATTTTCAATTAAAGTAAATACATTGATTATTCGAACAGGACACTTTTGAATAAAATCTGAATCTTGAAATTATATAAATAAACATTGAGCAAGTTGAGAACTTGTACTGGGACATAGTTACTTTGCGTCATGGAGTGACATTTCAGTTTATCAGTATTGATATACCAGAAGTGATAAATGTTTTAATATGATATATTCATAACCTTTAAGGAGGGCTACGTCCCAAATATTACTTGTAAATATAATGTTTTAATGAACAGGACCTCTTGCAATGTGTGGACACCAAAAGTCACTAAAAATGTGGAAACCATTATGTATATATATATATAATCACGGTGTGTGTATATATATATATATATATATATATATATATACACACCGTGATTTTCATGTTTTCTGTCCAACGTCAAATGTAACAATACAATAAGAATTCAAACCGCTAATGAATGTGTATAAGCCGTTTCGCAGCAATAAATATAGGAAATTATCCGAATGTCTTGCCTGTAAATATTAGCACACGTCTTAAAATAGTACAATATCGTGCAGGAAGTTAATTCCGATTTCCGATGTGGTGAGATAAATGCGGAAACCGGGTAGCTATCCTTGCGAAATAATTTTGTACGCGGTAACGTTTTTGGGTTCCTGTACATATAACAGCAATATTATGTGAGAAGGAATTACAACAACCGTGTCTAACACAAGCAATTGCAATACCTTCACATACTTCCGATGAATACTGCGAACATCACGAATTAAATAATAACAAAATAAAAGCAAACTAGTGTATGATTCATGCTATGTCTGAAGCAGATATGTGCAATTCAAATTTAAATTCATTATTGTTTGAAAGTGATGCATACATCTTGATCATATTCAAACTCCTCAGCTGCTGTTCCTTAAATCGTGGAATTAAACCGTGCTGCAGACGACGGTCTTAGATTATAAGGCATCTAGAGCAGTGGCCTAAATTCAAACATTCTTGCATCTGTGTTATGGACACCAGCTATAAATACATATCAGACCCGTATGCGTTCGCACCCTGCGCGTAGTTGAACCAAAAGAGTTCCGCCTTTTATTGGATTAATTATTTGAACTTTTCCAAGTAAAACAATCTTCACCACATACGTCATAATCTGGTTTTCAACAAACCATATGCAGAATAAATACGAAACAAATATGGTTCACATACCTACACTGGTACAGTAGCACATATGTTTTGTTGACTGCTGTTTCTTTTTTTCAAATATGGCATATATAGATCACGCACACAACATAGAAGTGATATGTTTCCTGAGGGCAACACCGTCCAATACAGGGGTAAACTCGCTCTGGCTGACCGCAATGACAATATTTCCCGGTAAAGCGAACGTAATACCATAATTACGCAGAGTGACTCGTCATTCAGTTCGTCCACTGTTTCAGTGTGAGCAACAAACACATAACTAACTAACATTAAATAATTTTTTTGTAAACATCGCCAAATTTTAAATCAAAGGCCAACGGTATTCAAATGAAGCGAATTAGTGAACATAGAAAGAGGCTAATGCGGCAACACAGAGGAGATGCGGCCAGACTGCCCCCGGTGTCAGCGTATTAATGAACATAGAAAGAGGCTAATGCGGTACAATTTCACCGTTGACATAGGTACCAATTTATCCAACTTGAAAAACCTCGCAGAACCCTGCCCGGGAACAAATCCAACCAAATTTTTATAAAACGTAATGTATCACGATCAATGTATATTTTCTCCGTTACCGAGCAAGAGGTACTCGAAATTGTGTCTTGGTGCAAACGGAAAACTTCATACGGACACGATGACATTTTCATGAAAACAGATAAGCATGTAATAAAGCAAACTGTACAACCGCTAACTCACATGTTTAACATAATATTATTGATCAGCGGATAATTTCCAAATTATATGAAAATATGGAATTAGCAAAATCATTCCTACATTTAAGTCAGGAGATCGTTTCAATGTTCTATTTATAAACCTATAATATTTAACAAACCAGACATATGTTCTATATTCATATTTTAATGTGTTCAAAAAAAAACTGTGTACCTTTAGTCCTCAAATAACAAGCTCGTATAATTATCGGTCAATATGTTGTTATGGTTTCTTATCCGAGTCCATGCATGCGAAAGCAGCACACTGCCATATAAACAAACTGTTGCTAACATACATATTATCAGTGTACGTGGTAGGGTTTAAAAAACGAGGTCCTGGGAACCCCATAAATCTAGAAAAACGGGGTCCCAAAAACAAAAATGGGGTCCAAAGATGTGGACTATTACATGGACTAAGTTAATGTGTGACCTCGATTCATAAATAAATAAATAAATGTTCATAAAATTAGCACATTTGTTTTTACTCTTTATAATTATGTATCGTGCTGCAAATGATAAACAGCGGTTACATCATATTTTATTACGCATACACAACTAACATAATCTTTACATGCAAGTCTATAACTTAGCATTGTTGTTTTCTTCAAAGTTTGGGACCCTGACTGACTGAGACACTGGTAATGACTGTACTATTTGTGAGATTTGGTGATGGAGGCATATTATAATTTAAAAAAAGAAGCTTTTAATTTTTTTCCCCGTATATATTGTGCCCCAATTGTGATATTTCACAAACTTATAGTATTTAAAAAACATGCATATTGTGTAGACGTATGGATGGACATTATTTGTGTAGATGTTGACGGATTGCACTTTGTTCTGCAAGACTTGAAAAATGTACGATGGGCGATGATAGGGTGTCGGTGGCAACAAATACTGTTCAGGGTGCTTGTTTAAAGCTTATATATAATTTCAACGACAGACAAGGGGTAAATATGGCAGAAGGGCATTGATTAGACAATTTCAAAGTGATATGTCATTTAGATAATTCCAAGTCAGGACATTGTTTAGTTTGTTGTCCGCGCGGCCGTTCTCTGTATTCGAGGGGCAAGAAACAACTTGGAACAAATTTAACAAGATTTAACAAGATTTAACAAGATTGCCACCCAGAGAATTAACTCTAGGTGGCAGGTGGACAAGGAAGCCTTTTGGCTTATCGAGAGTCCGACCCTTTTATCTATGTGTATCCCGCCCGTCTGAGGTATGTGTCCATTTTATGTTTAAACATATTCACGCTACTAGCACCCACACAATCAGCAGGTAATCTGTTCCATTCATTTACAGTCCTTTGTGAAAATGAAAACTTTCTTATATCCAACCTACTCTGCTCCTTTGCCAATGTAAGTTCATGTCCTCTAGTCCTTCTATCTTTCTTAACTGAGAAAAAAATATTTCTATCAATATTTTCATAACCCTTCAATATTTTAAACACTTCTATCTGATCTCCTCTCAATCTCCTGGTCTCTAGTGTTGTTAAACCGCATTTTTTAGGCGTATTTCTGTAACTAAGATCCCCAGTTTTTTGTAGCTCAGCCTTAGTTGCTCTCCCTCTGTACCTTTCTAGCATACCTTATGTCCTTCCTTCAAGTGATATGTATCTTCCACAGTTTGGAACATTGTCTCAAATGAGGCCCAACTATTGTTTCCTTTTGTACAGCGGTAAATATTTAGCCTCTTTTTTCCCTTATAATGCTTGTGTTCCGGCCTAATGTAATCCAAGGATTTGATTTCCCTTTGACGCTGCAATTCCGCACTGCTCTGAAACCTTCATATCAGCACTAATGGTTAACCCTAAGTCCTTTCTTTTACAGTAGTACTTAGAACAGTACCCCCCATTTTATATTTTACCTCTTCATTCCCATGACCTGTGTGGAGGCATTTACATTTCCCAAAATTGAACAGCATTTGCCACTCTTCAGACCATTTGATCAACCTATCAAGATCATCTTGTAAATGCTGTCTGTCTCCATCACTTTTAATCCTTCTAAACACTTTTGTATCATCTGCAAATTTCAACACCTTTTGTTTGCTATTTCATCATCCAAATTGCTACATATTTAAGAATAATATAGGACTCCATTACTGATCCCCTGTGGTACTCCCACTCAATACCGATTTCCAGTTTGAAGCTCTCCCCATCAACTACTACATCAGTTGTCTCTGTCAATCGTAGTCATTGTTCTATCCAGTTTATTATACCATTTCCTATGCCATGGGCTTCTAGTTTTAAGCAGTAATCTTCATGCGTGGTAATTTTGTCGAAAGTTTCGGCACCCAGACGATATATCTACTGGTGATCCTCATCTACCCACCTAGTGATGTCTTCCAAAAAACATAACATATTTGTTAAGCATGACCTCGCTTTAAAAAACCCATGTTGAGATGGGTTTATCAAGTTATGTTTAACAAGAAAATCCACCATGTGATCTTTAATTAGTCTTTCTAATAATTTGCAAATCACTGATGTTAAACCCACTGGTCTATAGTTCTCTGACTTGTTTCTCGAACCTTTTTTAAATAACGGTATAATGTTTGCCTCTTTCCATTCTAAAGGAACCACTCCCTCTTCTAATGACAAATTGAAAACTGTTGCAAGCGGTACGCTAATTTATTCTACAATTTCCAATAGTAGTTTGGGCAGAATCCTATCCACTCCAGGTGATTTATTAACCTTCATAGCCCTTATTTTCTTAGCTACCATTTCCGAGGTTACAACTAACTGTCCTAAATAGTCTGAATCTGCCCCCTTGAACTTAGCCTCTGGTACTGGCAGTGAACTAATATCTTCCCTGGTAAACATTGAACTAAAGTACTCATTCAGGTCTTCTGCCATTAAGAATCCCTCTGATATTATATTTCCAGCACTATCTTCTAGAGGACCGACCTTATCTTGAACTTTCTGTTTGCTTCGAACATCCGCATAAAAACTCTTGCTGTCATGTTTTATATTAATAGCTAATTGTTGTTCATAGCTTCTCTTTGAATTTCTAATTTCAGCTGTAGCTTGGTTAAGTGCTTCTTTATCACTGTTGTAGTCTTCATCATTTCCAGTACATCTATATGACTTCCACATCATTTGTTTATACT
>CM034544.1:20740396-20780849 GCA_020002185.1 Paraescarpia echinospica
GACGACGACGCCGACGCGTCACCGTACGCCACACTCGCCGAACGGCTGTGGACGTACCTACGACAAATGCCCGTATTGGGATTTAATTCGGGAAAGTACGACTTGAACGTCGTCAAAAAGTACTTGACCCCCCTGCTCATAACCGACGACGCGCAGCACACGTCGTCGGCGTTTACCATTAAACGTCAGAACAATTACATGTGCCTGTCGACGACGACGTTGAAGTTCCTGGACATAACGAATTACCTCGCGCCCGGCGTTAGCTACGATCGCTTTTTGAAAGCGTACGGTTGCTCGGCAACGAAGGGCTACTTCCCGTACGAGCACATCGACGCGTTGTCGCGTCTGGACGAAACCGTCCTGCCGTCGCGCGAAGCTTTCTACAGCCAGTTGAAACGCGAGGGAATCTCCGCGGAGGCGTACGAGATTTGCGCGACGGCGTGGCGCGACGAGGGCATGACGTCGATGCGCGATTTTCTTGTGTGGTATAACAATCGTGACGTGGCGCCGTTTCTCGAGGCCGTCGATCGCCAGTTCGCCTTCTATCGGCGCCGACGTATCGACATGTTCAAGGACGCCATCAGCGTACCGGGGTTGACGTTGTTGTACCTGTTCAACGACCTGCCGAAGTCGATCCATTTCTCGCTCTTCAACGAGCAGAACAAAGATCTGCACCGTCTGCTGCAGGCGCAGATCGTCGGCGGCCCGTCGATCATCTTCGCGCGCCACCACGAGGCCGACGTGACGTCGATTCGTGGCGACGGTGGCGCGCCGTGCCGATCGATAGTAGGCTTCGACGCAAACGGCCTCTATCTATGGGCGATAATGCAGGAGATGCCGACGGGCTGGTACACGCGCCGACGCGCTGAGAACGCCTTTCGAGCGGAACGCGTGCACCGCTACGGTCGTATGGCCGTGGAGGGGTTGACGCGCGTGGAGGCGGAAACCGGCGCGCGTATACGTCACCAGTTGAACGGACGCGAGAAGCGCATCGGAAAGCACCGAGTCGACGGCTGGTGCGCCGCCACGCGAACGGCGTACCAATTTCACGGCTGCTATTTTCACGGTTGCCCGACGTGTCAGGCGCACGTGACGACGAACGCCGTCAACGGTCAACCGATGACGACGCTGTACGCCGCGACGATCGCCGTGACCGCCTACCTGCGCCGTTTCGTCGACGAAGTCGTCGAAATGTGGGAGTGCCAGTGGCACGCCGTGCAACCGCCGGCGGTGCCGACGCCGCCCGACGCGTCACGATGGCAACCGACCGCCGCCATTACGCTCTCGACGATACTGGAGGCGGTGCGCGACGACTCTCTGTTCGGCCTCGTGCAGTGCGATATCGCCGTACCGGAAGCGCTGCGCGACAAGTTCGCCGAGATGCAGCCGGTATTCAAGAACGTCGATATCGTGCGCGACGATCTCAGCCCGTTCATGCGCGACTACGCCGAATCGCACGATCTCCTCAAGCGACCTCAACGCACGCTCGTCGGTAGCTACTTCGGCGCGGCGATCTTGCTCGCGACGCCGCTCCTACGCTGGTATCTGGCGCACGGGCTCGTCGTCGAGCGCGTCTACCAGATCGTCGAGTACGCGCCGATAGCGTGCTTTCGCCGCTTCGGCGACGCGGTTTCGACGGCGCGCCGCGAGGGCGATATTGATCCCGACAAATCGATCATCGCCGATACATTTAAACTTCTCGGGAACAGTTCCTACGGGAAAACGATTACGCGCGTCGATCGGCACCGGGAAATCAAGTACGCGACGCCGGTCGGCGCGTCGATGCTCGTCAACAATCGGCGCTTCCGGCAACTGGACGTCGTCGTCGACGACGCGCTGTACGAGGTGGCGCTGAATAAGCGTAAAATCGTCTACGGCCTGCCGATACATATCGGCTATTTCGTATTGCAGTACGCAAAATTGAGAATGCTGGAATTTTATTACGATTTCGTCGACGCCTACATTCCCCGTCCGCTCTTCCAGTACTGCGCTATGGACACCGACTCGGCGTACATAGCCCTAGCCGGACGTGACGTCGACGCGCTCGTACCGGAAGAACGTCGCGAACACTACTTCCGGAATCGTTCGCTCTGGTTTCCGGCCGAATACTGCGACGCGCACGTGGACGCCTACGTACGACGGCGCGTCGCCGGACTAGCGTGGGACGGCGTGGCGGCCTGCTGCGCGCGCCGACGCCTGTTCGATCGTCGAACGCCGGGTCTCTTCAAAGAAGAGTGGCGCGGCGACGGGATCGTGGCGCTGTGCAGCAAAACCTACTACTGCTTCGGCGGCGTCGCCGGTCCGAAGTACAGCACGAAGGGACTCAGCAAGCGACAGAACGCCGACATCGACGAGCACACCTTCATCGCCGTACTGCGCGACCGTCGCAACGGCGTAGGCGGTTTCCAAGTGAAAGACTCGTCCGTGTTGACGTACGTTCAAGAGCGCGCGGCGTTGAGCTACTTCTACGCTAAACGCCGCGTGCTCGACGACGGCGTCACTACGGCGCCGATACTCGTCTAACTCGTAAACTCGTCTAACTCGTAAACTCGTCTAACTCGTAAACTCGTCTAACTCGTAAACACTCGTCTAACTCGTCTACTACTAACCTAACCCCCACCACCCCCCTAGGGGTAGTTTCTGTATGTATGTATGTATGTGTGGGTAATAATAAACACCAACAATTGTATACATCATTTGTTCGTTTTTTTTATTTCTACTACAAGCGGTGGTTAATGAGGTTTTAATAAATCGTGTACGAGACAGTCATTGTTCACCCTATCGGTGCCGAATAGGCTCTGGAACGTCGTCAACGGCATCCCGCGACATCGGAGGAGAAGGTAGGCGACGCAATATTGTCCGCACACGTTAGAGATGACGCCCTGCAGGCGCTTGTCGTTGTACGTCCACGCGTCGCCGCAGTGGCGGCGCAGGAAGGCGCGGAAGTCGGCGTGCAGCGGCGGCAGACCGTACGAATCGAAGTACTCGCCTCGTCGGTCGGCGCCGACGTAGACGGCCACCCAGTGCTGTCCCGGTTCGCCGCCGTCGTCGGTGTTGCACACGAAGGCCGTCGGGTAGGTGGCGCCGGTGGCGGCGGTAAGTAGCGCGTCTTTAGGCCCGACGCCGACGACGATACGTTTAGCGTACGTATCGAGTTCCAGACGACGCATCAGTTGAAACGTATCCATAGTTACTACCAGTCGTAAATGACGTTCCGGTTCCTGTCGATTTCCATCACCGTCTCGAATTCCGCGTACACGACGACGTTCACCGGAAGCGGTAGCGCCGTCCCGAAATGCATATCGACGCCCACGCACCCCTGACGCACGACGTTGAAATGGTCGCAGTCGCAACAGTCGGGGGTCAGGTCGAAACCGAAGATGCTGCAGCCGGCACCGAAGTCCGTGCGCGATACGTCGTTCCCCTCGTCCTCGAACGCCTTTCCGGTCGCCTCGAAGAGATTCATGTAGCTGCGCACGTACCGGTTGTGCGGGAAGTCCGGCTGCAGCGGCTTGCTCGGCACCTGACGTCCGTCGACGACGAGCGACAGTAAGTTTATGTCGTTGTGACGCGCGTCGAACGGATTTCTAGTGTAGTCGCCGTTGTAGGCGACGTTGTCGATCATCATCAGGAAGAGGCGTTTCGGAATCGCGCCCATGTACAGGTTCTCGTGCGTGTGCGATAGCGCGCCCGCCGTTATCGAGAACGATTTGCAGTCGACGCGACGCATCGGAAACTTAGCCGTTCCCAACGCCCACGCTTTGATATGTCCCATCTGGACGGCCGGGTTCAACTTCACTTTTCGCACGTGCAGTCGAATCGCCTGCAGCACGATGCGCCACCCCGGTACGACTTGCGCGCCAATCAGCGAGAAGGCGTCCTTCGCGCGCACTATGCGCACTTTCGTGTCGACGCCGTTCGGTAGGTGTTTGTTTAGCATAAACGCGTCGACGTGCAGGCGTCCCATCATCTCCACCTCGTGGCTATCGGCCGTCGCGACGCGTCGCGACTCGAAACCGACGTTGGCGTTGCCGAGCGTGTCCATCCGTCCGGCGGTGTCTTTGTACCACAACGACGCCGTGAGATGCGAACGTTTCGCGTCGCTACCGTAACTTAGCAACGTCTCGAGGTAGGCCCGGTACGCGTACGTATTGGTCGACGGCGTCACGAGGGTGTTGTTCAGCGACACGTCGATTTGACTGATCATCGAATGCAGGAAATTGTTGACCGGCGCCACCGCGGCCGCGGCCGCCAGATCGGTACCGTCCCCCTGCGTCACTTTGAAGCGCACGTACAGTTGAATGCTCGCCAGGTCCGTATAGTCTTCGCCCGAACCCGGCACGAGGAACTCGATAGGGCCGCCGGCGTCGAGAGTCGTCAGCGGCTGGTAGACGGTCCAATGACTACTCTCGATGCTCGTCTGCGTCACCGGTCCGCTGAACAGCTCCAGTTCGGCCTTCACGCCCTCGCACGTCGAGCCGTTCACGAACGCCATCGTTGTCGACCGTTCGACGTCTTCCGCCTACTGACGACCGTCGCCGTTAGCCGCGCTCTCTTTATGCCGCCGCCGCCGCCGCGGCGGTTTTTCTTACGTCGAGTTGACTTAATAGCGTATGCAGGATCGAATCTCCTCCGCGCGGCGGCATCACCACCACTACGACGCGCACTCGAAAGTACGGCGACTGGTAGACGGTCCACTGACCGCCGTTCTCGAGTGCGCGCTCCATCGTCGTCGTTACTCGTCGAATATGTCCGTTCGACGCGCTCTTTTCCGCCTACTGACGGTCGTCGCCGCTAAGCGCGCTCTCTTTACGCCGACGCGGGGACGGCGCTGCTGCTGCTGCGTCTTTTTTTGCTTCTTCTTCTTCTTCTTCTTTGGCGCCGCCGCCTGCGGATTCAATAGGCCGTCGAGAAGATCGGCGCCGGCCTCCTTCGCGCGCCTTTTTAGCGACTGTTTCAGATTGCCGCCGGCGACGACGTCGCGCGCCACGTGCATGCCGGTGTTGAGCGCCCGTTTTCCCAACGCCATCGCGCCCCTCTTGATAAGCGGCATGGCGCTTCGAAACAGACTCCCGAAGAGATTACCCAGACCGTGACCTCGTTGACCCCGAGCGCCGACGAAGACCGGCAGCTGTCCGCCGACCTGACGAACGTAGTAGTCCACGTACGGGTTCTTCGACGACATGTTAAAACAATTTCGATTTACAACGTCTGAAGTGAAGCGTCGTCACCACCTTCCCCTGCTCGAATGGTATCGGTTGGCCGTGATCGTCTCTTATATCGACTTCGACCTCGTCGAATTGATTCCGCATCAGCTTAACGTATTGCACGCGAACGAACGATTCCGAAATGACGTCACCGTTCTCACCGCGGACGGCGATGTTTCGAAGCAGCGGCGCGAACACGTCACCGACGACGCGCGGTTCCACGAGATCCGTGTACACGTACAGACTCTCGATGCCCGCCGACATGTTCACCGTATCGCGACCTTCGTACTCGAACGTGTACGCGGCGGGCGACGTGCTGATGACGGGTCTCGTCGTCGGCGCGGGACCGAACGCGGACGAACTCATGATCGTGTTGCTATGGAAACCTAGCACGTGTCTCAGACGGCTCGTATGAGGTATGATAAATTCGACACCCGCCGACAAACGTAGCGTAAAGCGGTTAGAGACGGCGCAGTATTCTAGCACGGCCTTGGCCTTGCTGGTGTGTAATTTCTCTAGCGCCTCGTTGATCCTGTTGCACAACGTATAAACGTTGTTGTAGAAACCGTGAGGAATCGTCGTCTGACGATATATCAGCACGGTCGTGCCTTCTTCGTCTATCTGCGTGTAAACGCCCCGTTCGCCCGCCGCGCAAGTCAGATAGAAGTAGGCGTCCTTCTTTCTCACGTTGTACCACGTGTGCGGATACTGTACCGACACGGCGCCGCATTCCCACTCCCCCGACAGGTCGAAACGTCGCGGCAACGTCGTGACGTAGTGCGTCAACGTATTTTCGGGGTGACGTTTCATAGACGCGTTGCTCGGCAGCGTCAGGTAAAAATCAGACGAGACCGCCATCGCGTTGTCGTCGACCGACACTCATAGACGGACTCGGGAGCAGGTAACCGAGACAGCTGCTCAACAGCGCCGTCCACAGGTTGGAGTCACCTTGACCTTTCGTCAGATTGTATATACTAACGGCGATGACGAAGTACAGGACGACGACCTGACAGAGGAACACGATTTCGGCCTTAGGGCATTCGTTGCCGCAGATTCGCCATGGAACGGGTTCGGCGGCGGTTGCTGTTGTAGCGTCGATGGAGTCCGCGTTGCGCTCGTCGTCGACGACGGACGATTCGTCGGCGTTCGTTCGACGCTCGCCACTCGAGGTAGTTTCGTCGTCGTCGCACATCGTCGCGCCACTGCGCCCTGTCGATGCAACAGGGACCTTTATACGGTAAGAACGAAGAGCCGTTGCATAGTCCCGCCTCGTGCAGTCGCCAGCAGCCGGTGTGACGCATCCAACGATTCATCATAGGTCCACGAGCGACTCGGCGTCGATCCAGCTGTTGAATGAGGCCGGATATCCGCTCCATTTTACGAGCGCCTCCGAACCGCCGCCACGACGTCGACGACGCCGAATAACCGCCTCTACGCGATATAGTTTGTCTTTCGGAACGACTACGCGTTGTAGTTCCTGTTCTTAGAAGGCGCCCTCTATCGACGTCTCGGCGTCGTCCTTGAGGCGATAAACGGGCGGTTCGGAAGGGTGCACCTCTACGACGGTGAACAGCTCCTCGCTCCAGTTAGCCATGTATCCTTTTTTGAAATGACCCCTCGTCGTGCTGGTACGTACGCGATCTCCCACGCGTAGTTTCGGTTTTCGTCGTCGTTCGACGCCGTCGCCACCCCCGTACAGTCGTTGCCATACGGCCTCCTGATTCGTCGCGTCGACACTCGCCGGCGTCCTACCGATGGTTCGGTGGTAGGCGTTGTTGTACGATTGCACGAAATCCGGTAACGCCTCTACGTAGCGCAGCGTTTCGTGTTTCGTAAAATAGCGCCACATACGCGTCTTCAAAGTTCGATTAAACCGTTCCACGACGCTCGCTTTGGTCTCCTCGTTATGCGTCACGAAATGATGAACGCCGCGACTCTTTAGCAACGTTTGCAGGGGTCGGTTCAAAAATTCGCTCCCCTTATCGGTCTGCAGCGTGTGCGGCGTCTCGTCGTCGTCGTTCAGCAGGCGCTCGAAGGCCGCGACGAGCGACGCTCCGGACTTATTCTTCAACGGAACGCACCACGCCCGCTTCGAAAACACATCGATCACCGTCAATAGGAATGTTATACCGTCGTTGTGCGTTTTCAGTCTAGTCAAGTCGACCAGATCGGCTTGCCACTGCAGGTTTCGACCGCCCACGATCACGCGACGTCGTTTGAAATGACGTCTAACCGGTTTGTGTAGGGTATAGGCGTCCTGCGACGCTAGCCACCTCTCGACGGCCGGACGTCGGAGCTTCGACGCCCGGTGCAACGCGTCGACGCCTCCGTAACTCCCCACCCGTTTCGGATCGAAGTACGCGTTATTCAGCTCCTCGTCGTCGTCCTCGTCGACGTTTCGTTGCTGTCGAGGCTTTCGTTTTGGACGACGACGACTCCACCCGGACACCATGACGACGACGACGACGATGATGATACGATGATACAGAACGCGATAAGCGCGATGATGAAACCGACGACGACGACGATGATGATCGCTCGTCGTGACGTCATCACGACAACGTATCCCACGCCGTGACGTCCATCGAAACGGATCTGCGTTTAGGTTCGCCTCGCATCCGAGTACGACGTCTCCGCTCAGTCGGCGCTGCTGATGAACTAGACGTCGACGGTCTCGTCATCCTCTCTTCTAGTAGCCGCTTCCGTCGTCGCTCCACGTACGAACGATAGCGCGGGTTGCCTACGAATTCCATAGGGATATTCATATCCTTCATGTGCAATCCGAACTCCCGCCATCCTACGGGCGCCGTCGTCTTCGATCTCGTTCGCATGAGATCGTTTACTAGATCGACCATATTACTCCCCGCGATCGCTTTACCGTCGTACACGAATTCACCGCGATCGTTCCATCGAGACAACGGATCGGCTTTCATTTTTCGATCAGCAGTCTCGTCTTCTCTTTCAACGTTTTCGGCATGCTGGCTACGATTTCGCGCTCTATCGTCTCCGACGATGGTGGCGCCGCCGCCGCCGCCGCCGCTGCTGGCGCCACCGGTACCGCGGGTGTCTCGCCGCTGTTCACCACCGACACGCGTACCGGTTGCGCCGCTCGAGCCGCCTCTATCGTATTGTACCGACTCAGCAGTTGATTGTACGACGCTACCTTTTCTCGTTCCGATAAATCCGAACGTTCTAGAATGTCCTTCATGTCGCTGTCAAGGCTACTCAGCACACGTGATCGAGGCGTGCTCGACGACTGATCGACGCGTGGCAGAAGGCTTTCCACCAATCGTGGATCGACCAACGCCATCTTCTTCGCGTACTGCATCAATTACCGCCGGCGCCACCGCCGAACACCTGTCTGAGCAGCGGCAAGATAACGGTACTCGCTAACGGCGCTAGCAGGGCCGTCAAAAAACCACCCGCACCCTTTTGCAAGATGACACGCTTCTGCTTACGCGTCACGTGTTTGTCGACGAGTTTACGCAGGTGATCCCGGTATTTCGACAATACGCGTTTCTGTTTCGGCGACAACTTCACGTTCCCTTTCAGAATGTTGTACGCGCAATCGCACAGACTACAAATGAGACCGGTGTCCGCGTGGGCGAGTAGCGCTTTTCGCAGAGCGATGTTCCGCCTATGTCTCTCCAACAGCTGCAGGGCGACGATGTGTCTCTTTATTTGATTCGTCGGTCCCGCCACCTTCGGTCGTCTCTTCGCTCCCGTCACGCGCCCCGTCATAGCGACTAATAAACGTACGCCCCGTCGTCCCTCTCTTCTTATAGTCCGCCGACGCCACCACCACCACCACCGCCGCCACCCTTCCGTACGTACACGTACTGAAGGCCATCGTCCGGAAATATGCACGTACGCAAACGCATGTCCTCTTCCGTTTCCTGTTTCAGATCCACGAATAGATACCCGTACGCCGACGACGTCGCGTCTTTGAAAGCCTCTATCATGTAGTTGACCTTTCCCGGGTACATCTGTTTCGCTAGGTGACCTACTTGACCCGCGTCTCGAGGACTCTTGAATAGCACTATGTATTGAGCGTTCAGGCTGATTGTACGGTTTTCTTTCCCTTTCGGAAACATGTTCTGACGTAATTGTACGACCGACGTATTACAATGATGACTTTTTTTAGTAAATAGTACCGTCACCCGGCTATCGGTCTCCTCCATGAGGTCGTCGAGTACTAGAAGCGTTCTCGCTTTACCGTCTAAACGTTTCGGATCCGGCAGGCCGTCTACGAACTCTATTTTCGAAGACATAGACGCGTAGCCGCTCTGCCACTGTCCGTAACACCACAGGATTTTCTCCGGCGGCGGATCGATCATAGTGTCGTAACGTATCAAACGCTCGACGAACGTCGTCTTACCGCATCCCGTAGGACCGGCTACTATACACGTAAAAGGATGCTTCAACGACGGTCCGTTCATTTTTCACGACTGAACGACGAACACTTTTTTACGCCTTTTTATACTCATCGCGCAACTCCATCAACAGTTTACCGAGCGTGTTCTTCCCCGGATCGCCCGCGATTCCGCTACCCCAGAAACCCTCCTTACTCGCTACCCATTCCACCAATTCGACGTCCCCGGTCGCCAACAGTGCAGCCTTCAAATCGCTCGATCCGTCAAACTTCCTCTTCAACAACATCTTCATACATTTCACCCTAATGTCGGTCCATTTGTTTCTCATTCTCTTTAGTCGAATGTCGTAACTGCGTCGTTTCGCTGCGTAAGAGCTTCGCGAACTTTTGATTATTTCGGCGCATTCCACGTCCTCGTAGAATAGCGCTTTCCTATACTGATAGGCGTGCTCGACGGATCGAAAGCCTCGACCGAACGCCGACAGTCGACGCATATACATATTCGACAAGAACGACCGCGATCCACCAAACCTTATAGGCGACATCGTACCGACTACCGATCACCCGCTACCGCCACCGCTTATATAACACTAATAAAAAGTTGCGACTAACCTTTCGATCCCTAAGATTTTGCCCCGGTTACCGCTAGGTGGCCTCTCGAATCTACAAACGCATTACGTCAGCGTTGAGGACTACGAATGTTCCATGGTTTTAGCGTGGTTAGCGCGATAAACGCATTATTGCTTACGTCAGCGCGCTCTAGGTACGGCGTTGATCGCTAGGACTAAAATACTCTCTGCACTCACCGCTAGGTGGCATCTCTCTAGTGTACTGTCAATCATCCAATTAGTATCAAATTACATCGCTCATCAATCACGTTTTTTATAAGTAGGTTTCCCAAACTCATTAGTGTCAACCACAAAGCCTTTGATCTTTTTTTATGCATAGGATTAGTCTCGCATTTTTGCTGACTCAGCGATGTGCCCGAAAACGATTAGTGGTCATTAAATTATTTTTTATAAGTAGGCTTTTGAGATCGTACAGGTCCTACTATCTACTAACGGTCACGTGAGCCCATTCAAAAAGGTATACTGGCACGCCAAATCCCAATGCATATGCCCCCCAGCTCCCTTTGGATCCGCCTATGGTTCAGGTCACAGTAAAGGTTACTTGGCAGGCCGTCTACCTTCAACTTATTCGCCATAGTATGAAGAATATTATATTAGTATACGAGGATCCGTTAAGGTAGGCTTAATAAAGTTCCAACTACAGTATAACTTTACATATATTGTCTCTCACCGTTAACCTGGTTATACAACCACATACACTGCACGCACGATTCTAAGCGCTATGATGACCTCACACACCGCACAATTCTACGCGCTATGACGACCTCACACACCACACCATTCTAGGCGCTATGACGACCTCACATACCGCTATGTTCACTTAAAGGGGCTGTACCTTATATTCGTAGAATACATATTTTGGGGGTCATTATTGATGATAGATCTAATTACACAAACCGTACTAGAGAGCAAATACGAGTCCGCAATATAGAACTCTATGCTGCATGCTTTATCAACAATTGCATGCGCGCTTGACGATGAAAGTGTGTAATTATGACATGTGATTAGTCGGAACACGTGTCTATTGATATATTCAAAGGACGCTCACTCCAGCGTGACGCTACACAATGTGGCGAGGTGAAACAGACACCTACGCAGGGAGAAACATGGAACACGAGTCTACAGTGCTTGTTATAAAACGTCTAGCGCTAGGTGTCTCCACAATCAAATATTTTTTGAACCACTCACATTTCATGTTGTATGGCGAGCTGTTGATTTTATGAACCAATCACTCACATTTGTTGTACACGAGCTATTGTCCCATCCTTGATTTAATTATATGGTTTGTGTGAATTGTGCGTAATGTAGGCATGGATATTACTGTGCAAAGTCCTGCCTCGCTCATAGAGTCGTTGAGTACACGGATACTAGCAGCTGATATAAAGGCGACCATGAATACACGTGTTGGTTAAAATCATTATGAATAACGATTCATGTGAATTTGAAGTTAAGATCATGTTTTACAAAACAGTGAAGTAGAAGTGTGCAGCGCATAACATAGCATGGCATAGTACAATAATATTTATATATTAATACAGTAATTTTCGATCATTGTAAAAATACACATCACATCCGAGGCGCCGGGATCCACTCGCTCCTTGTTGTGTTCATTCGCGGCATTGGTCCACTGATCTCTCACCTACCTACTGGCGCTGTATTTGTGGCATTGGTCCACTGGCCTCTCATCTACCTACTGGCGCTGTATTTGTGGCATTGATCCACTGACCTCTCATCTACCTACTGGCGCTGTATTTGTGGCATTGGTCCACTGGCCTCTCATCTACCTACTGGCGCTGTATTTGTGGCATTGGTCCACTGACCTCACATCTACCTACTGGCGCTGTATTTGTGCCATTGGTCCATTGGCTTATTATCTACCTACTGGCGCTGTATTTGTGGCATTAGTCCACTGGCCTCTCATCTACCTACTGGCGCTGTATTTGTGGCATTGGTCCATTGGCCTCTCATCTACCTATTTGCGCTGTATTTGTGGCATTGGTCCACTGGCCTCTCATCTACCTACTTGCGCTGTATTTGTGGCATTGGTCCACTGGCCTCTCATTTACCTACTGGCGCTGTATTTCAACAACCACAATAATATTTATTTAGAGTTATTTCCTGTTTGTTTTGTAGACAGTAGTACATTGTACACAAGGCACCACATCGCATTATGACAGTGATACATTGTCCACAAGGCACCACTTCGCATTATGACAGTGATACATTGTCCACAAGGCACCACATCGCATTATGGCAATGATACATTGTCCACAAGGCACCACATCGCATTATGTTCAATTTTGCGGGAAGCGATCTCTGTCGGGAAATTGCATTTACATTGTTTGTTTAAAAGCATAGGCGCGTCATGGGCACCCGTGACCGTGCCCCACTAGACCCTGTTAACGTGACCCCGTGACTGACGTTACAGCGGCGCAGGAACAAAAACATTTCAACAGCACCCTTTCCCCCCGTCTTCGGATTTCACCAGTCGAGCCGAGACAGCGCCCGGGACAGCGGGAACTAGGTGAAATACGGCCGAGCAGCGATGAAAAATCTCGACAGCGGAGAAGCTGATGTTACGGCGGTGCGGCAGCGAAAGTTGTTCTACACCATTTGTGCAGAGAGTATTTTAGTCCTAGCGATCAACGCCGTACCTAGAGCGTGCTGACGTAAGCAATAATGCGTTTATCGCGCTAACCACGCCCATTGTATCGAACCACGCTAAAACCAACGTTTAGTTTCGTACTTTTAACGTAGTCCTCAACGTCGTACCTGCTGACGTAAGCAATAATGCGTTTTTACTTTTCGTTGTATGTGAGATGCCACCTAGCGGTGAGATATAACCGGGTTAAAATGACGTAAGCAATAATGCGTTTATCGCGCTAATATAACCACGCTAAAACCATTGTATAAACTAAAACCATTGTATAAACGTCGACCCCCGTTATGAATGGTCCCTATGTTGACAGCAAGAGCGACGACCGCTGCTGCTGCAGCGATAAGGCACCGCCGCCGGCTGCTGCTGCTCTAGTAGCCTTTGACCCCTGGATGACAGCATAGCTGGCTAACGGTAAACAACGTTGTTCTGGTGGACGGATTAAAACGAAACCGCAGCGTTTAAATACATCTAGTCGTGGGATTACAATGACAATCAAATGCATAAATACACTAACGTTCAGTAGGGTGTTTATGCATTGGAAATAGACGCGTGAAAACGTGAGTAGTGACTGAATATTTATTGTGGATGATAGACGGCGCCAACGAGTTGCTCCGGCGCTGAATATTTATTGTGGATGATAGGCGGCGCCAACGAGGTGCTCCGGCGGGGAACCGAAGCCTTCCCGGCGATATAGTTCGGTAGGCGTGATCGTTCTCCATAGTCCATTTGGTTGTATGATTAGAAACACCCGTGCCAGATCGGCGATGTCGTCATCGTCAGAGCTGTCAGTCGAAGTGACATTGCACGTAGGAGGAGGCGAAGGTACGCGGACGGTCGGCGCGACCACGCATGTCGCCTGGGTCGACGTCGTCGTCGACACGTCGGGCAGTTGGACTGGTCTACGAGGCGACGATGCGTCGTTGCTTGTAGGCAGTTCGATCGGTCTATGAAATAATAAACAATGAAATAAAATGAAATGTTTAAACGATGAATGAGACAATAAACGGTAGTAAAATGAACGATATGCACGCGCTTATAAATAAAATGCATGCATGTTTAAACGGTAAAATACATGCAATTTAATGCGTACTACTGTAGTAAAAACGTGCATTTAAATAAAATGCATGCATGTTTAAACGGTATGTTACAACAACTGTAGTGCATTTAAATAAAATGCATGCATGTATGTACGCACTTATAAATAAAATGCATGCATGTTTAAACGGTAAAATACATGCAATTTAATGCGTACTACTGTAGTAAAAACGTGCATTTAAATAAAATGTTACAACAATAAAAACGTGCATTTAAATAAAATGCATGCATGTTTAAAATAAAATACATGCTATTGCATATAGTAAGCACTGTTTAAATAAAATGCATGTTACACTAGTAAAAACGTGCATTTAAATAAAATGCATGCATGTATGCACGCACTTATAAATAAAATGCATGCATGTTTAAACGGTAAAATACATGCAATTTAATGCGTACTATTAAAAACGTGCATTTAAATAAAATGCATGCATGTTACAACAATAAAAACGTGCATTTAAATAAAATGCATGCATGTTTAAAATAAAATACATGCTATTGCGTATAGTAAGCACTGTTTAAATAAAATGCATGTTACAACAATAAAAAAACGTGCATTTAAATAAAAATACATGCTATTGCGTATAGTAAGCACTGTTTAAATAAAATGTATGGTGTTGAAATGTCTTACCGTGGTGTTGTTGTGGACGTGGCCATGTTAGATGGTGGAGCGATGTGGAAGCGTCGTGCGCTCGAGTTTGTAAAAGTGTGTATGAAATGTGCGCGTCGTCAAACGGCGGCGACGGCGGCGGCGCATGACACTACGGCTTGTTTTGATTGACATGTGAACGGAGAACAAAGGATTTTTACAAACGATAAACGAAACGTTAAAAGCACGAAATGAAACGTTGTATACGATCACTGGGGGGTCAGGAAACACGAGATGCATAGATATTAGAGAAATTCGCTGTAAAAGTCACATTTGACAATGAATGCACTGACGTGAAAGCTAACTTTTTTCCTAAAACAAATTCCTCGGTAGACTAGGCGGAATGCATTAAGCGCACATGTGTGACATCTGTTGCGCGTGACTTAACGAGTTGGAATGTGAACGGAGAACAATGGATTTTTACAAACGATAAATGAAACGTTAAAAGCGCGAAATTAAACGTTGTATAAGATCGCTGGGGGGTCAGGAAACGGGAGATGCATAGATATTAGAGAAATTCGCTGTAAAAGTCACATTTGACAATGAATGCACTGACGTGAACGCTAACTTTTTTTCCGAAAACAAAATGCCTGGGATGGGTGAAGTATGCACGTCGATAATTGAATAAGATAAGGGTATGAGTGTGAAGTGCGCATGCGCGTTATGTTGTAGACAATGACATTTCAAAAACAATAAACGAAACGTTAAAAGCACGAAACTAAACGTTGTATAGATTCTCTGTGGAGTCAGGAAACGTGAGGTGCATCGACATGAGAGAAAATCGATGTAAGGAGAGATTTAACGGCGAATGTACTGACGTGACCGGAAACTTTTTTCCGAAAACAAAATGTCTGAAATGTACGAGGCACGCACGCTGATAATTGAGTAAGATGACGTATTAGCGTGAAGTGCGCATGCGTGTTATTTGGAAAAGGTATAAAACGGTTGAGAAAAAGCTATATTGTATGACGCTGAAGTTCTAACGTGTATTCTTTCTACAACAGCAGAGCAGCAAGCAGCAGACGTTCTTCCGCAACATGGCGGATGAAAGTCAACAACAACAACCGAAAAAGCCGAAGACGCCGCGGAAGCAGTCGATGAAGGCGGCGGGCGCGGCCAGCAGCAGCAGTCAACCTTCGGCACTGATTGCAGCCTTGTCAACGGGGGTGTCACCACCCGTTAGGCGCCCCGTTGCGCTCATCGCGGCCCCGTTGACTGTCGGCCGAAAACGAAGCGCCGAAGAGGCGCACTTGGAGCAGCCCGACGAAACGGCCGAGCTGCCCCCGGTCCTGTCGCGGAGCGGTTCTATGGAGCGTGAATCGTCGGCGTCGACACGCGCCACAGTGGTGAGTCTGAGACATCTGAAGTGCGCTGTCAACGGTGTGTATAAACTCCTGTCGCCCGTTACGATCGACGCCGTCTCGTACAAAGGCGAGCCCGGTACCACCTATTTGGGATGTTCCCGTTGTCGCCGGAAATTGCAGACAAGCAAAGACGGGACCCTGATATGTCGAACGCACGGTGAAGTGTTTGTACCGGAATATTTCTTCGCGTTGCGTGTGATGGTGAAGGACGGCGAGGAGGAAGAAGACGAGCTTTGGCTTACGTTGTTCGATAGCCAAATGTCTAATCTCGTCGAGTACACGGCCGAGTACTTGACGGAATTGAACGAGGAGGATCTTCGCGATACCGTGCTCGAGTTAGCCGGTACTAAAGTGGAGATTAGTTTGCGGAAGACGAGTTGGAACGGTGACCCCTCGTATACAGTCCGCACACTAAAGAGATACGTCATCGTCGACGATGTCTAATGTGTTGTTGTCTTGTGTTGTTTGTAGGAAGAAAATTGGCCGCTACTGGTAGATTTATTGACGCGTGCCAACGAACGACAACGAATGAGAGATCGTCGTGGTCTGGCACTAAGCGCGGAGAGCTTTGAACTATTAGCCGAGGCGGCCGAGCAGTATATAAGAGCGTTTTGGTTGGCCTACGAAGCGAGCCTATTGTGTAGTAGTTTGATGTACTAACAGTTGTGCTTTTATATGCTTTAGGAAGTGCGCTGCGTACTGGAAAAAATGCTTGCAAACAACGAAAGGATTCGCGCTCAGTACGACGAGGTTGCCACGTTCGTAAGAACGTTGTTGGAACGGGGTGTACAGGGGTTGTCGATAAAGAAGGATGAGGACAAGAGGGAGGAGGCGGACTAATCATAATAATGTGTTTGTAGGATGCTCTGATGCAACACACCAGACGTGAGTGTATGAGCGACTTCCTACACGCGTTCCTGACGGTGATTCGTAAAGAGTAGAACTGCTTTGTGCTGTAGGGTAGTGGAGGAGTTCGTGACGCTCACGTATTGGAGGCGATCATCGAGGAGGCGCTGGGCGGCGGCTCGAACCGAATGCGCCCCCCTCCACCGACGTATAACGACAGCCTGGGGACGATGGGACCGACGTGCTCGCCGTACTGGAGCGTATCGGAGGAGCTGGGGACGTGTCAACGGCAAATCTTCGTGCCGAGCAGGAGTCAGTTGGTCGGGCGTTACGAACGACTGGCGATGGATCTCGTCGCCGAGACTCTCGGCGAAATGATTCTGGAGAAGGCGCGGGATCATTGCGGGGTATGTGAGCCGAATGAAGGCTGTCCCTACGTTCACATGCCCGGCTATCGCGCGGGGCGGCCGAATCGGGTATATATGCAACGTTTCGATAAGCCGGGCTGTATTGTGACGCGCTATTTCAACGGCGTCATCGAAACGTTCCTGCGTCGATCGCTCATCCCCTGTTTCACGAGACTAGTGCATATTCTACACGAGACTACGGTGTCGACTTCTTCCGGTGAACAGCAGCCGCAAACGGGCCGTGCAGGAGAATTGTATTTGGCGCAGTTTGTGTCGAACTGGTTGTTGGGAACAAATTGGCGCGATTATATGAATCGCGTGCAACTCGAGTCGGCCGTGCACACGTACGTGCAACGCCGGAGCGGACTGGAATGAACGAACACTAGTAGAATAGAGAACATTTTATTATAATATTTGCTTGCTATTGAAACAAAGGCTTCACGACGCTATGTTTGAATGTTGTAAGAGTACCGAATAAAACGTTGAAAATGTACTTTCCGTTTCCGAGTTACCTAGTTAGAAAAATTACCGCATTATAAAAATGACCGCTAGTCGTAAAAACAACCACCATCCCGCTAGTTACAAAAATTACCGCTAGTACAGTTAGAAAAATTACCGCTAGTCGTAAAATTCCGCTAGTACCGCCATACCGCACACAATTAGAAAAATTACCGCTAGTTGACCGTATTCTTCCCGCTAGGGTGTACTTACCACCACCACCACCACCACCACCACCGTCACCGTAGCCGTTATAAATAGCGACGTTCGAAAAAATATCATTAGAGAGAATGCCACCACCATCACCTACTAGATGGCAATGTCCGAAATGTGGACGCTATTTCGCGACGCAGACGACGTTCGAACTACACGTAAAGAGTTCGAAAAGTTGCGGCGACGAAGCGCTCTGCGTAAAACGTCGAGAACGGAACGACTACGCGTTGTAGTTCCGGTTCGTAGAAGGTGCCCTCTATCGGCGTCTCGGCGTCGTCCTTCAGGCGATAAACGGGCGGTTCGGACGGGTGCACCTCTACGACGGTGAACAGCTCCTCGCTCCAGTTAGCCATGTATCCTTTTTTGAAATGACCCCTCGTCTTGCTTATACGTACGCGATCTCCCACGCGTAGTTTCGGTTTTCGTCGTCGATCGACGTCGCCGCCACCCCTGTACAGTCGTTGCCATACGGCCTCCTGATTCGTCGCGTCGACACTCGCCGGCGTCCTACCGATGCTTCGGTGGTAGACGTTGTTGTACGATCGCACGAAATCCGGTAACGCCTCTACGTAGCGCAGCGTTTCGTGTTTCGTAAAATAGCGCCACATACGCGTCTTCAAAGTTCGATTAAACCGTTCCACGACGCTCGCTTTGGTCTCCTCGTTATGCGTCACGAAATGATGAACGCCGCGACTCTTTAGCAACGTTTGCAGGGGTCGGTTCAAAAACTCGCTCCCCTTATCGGTCTGCAGCGTGTGCGGCGTCTCATCGTCGTTCAGCAGGCGCTCGAAGGCCGCGACGAGCGACGCGCCGGACTTATTCTTCAACGGAACGCACCACGCCCGCTTCGAAAACACATCGATCACAGTCAATAGGAATGTTATACCGTCGTTGTGCGTTTTCAGTCTAGTCAAGTCGACCAGATCGGCTTGCCACTGCTGGTTTCGACCGCCCACGATGACGCGACGTCGTTTGAAATGACGTCTAACCGGTTTGTGTAGGGTATAGGCGTCCTGCGACGCTAGCTACCTCTCGACGGCCGGACGTCGGAGCTTCGACGCACGGTGCAACGCGTCGACGCATCCGTAACTCCCCACCCGTTTCAGATCGAAGTACGCGTTATTCAGTTCGGCGTCGTCGCTTCGTTGCTGACGAGGCTTTCGTTTTGGACGACGACTCCACCCGGACACCATGACGACGACGACGACGACGATGATGATACGATGATATAGAGTGCGATAAGTGCGATGGTGAAGCCGACGACGACGATGATGATCGCGCGTCGTGACGTCATCACGACAACGTATCCCACGCCGTGACGCCAAACGAAGAGGATCGTTGTCTGCGTTTAGGCTCGCCTCGCATCCGACGACGTCTCCGCTCCGACGGCGCTGCTGATGAAATAGACGTCGTCGGCATCATCATCGCCTCTTCTAGTAGGTGCTTCTGTCGTCGCTCTATGTACGATCGATAGAGCGGGTTGCTTACGAATTCCATAGGGATATTCATATCCTTCATGTGCAATCCGAACTCCCGCCATCCTACGGGCGCCGTCGTCTTCGATCTCGTTCGCATGAGATCGTTTACTAGATCGACCATATTACTCCCCGCGATGGTTTTTACCGTCGTACACGAATTCACCGCGATCGTTCCATCGAGACAACGGATCGACTTTCATTTTTTAATAAGCAGTCTCGTCTTCTCTTTCAACGTTTTCGGCATACTGGCTATGATTTCGCGCTCTATCACCTCCGACGATGGTGGCGCCACCGCCGCCGCCGCCGCCGCCGCCGCTGGCGCCACCGGTACCGCGGGTGTCTCGCCGCTGTTCAACACCGACACGCGTACCGGTTGCGCCGCTCGAGCCGCCTCTATCGTATTGTACCGACTCAGCAGTTGATTGTACGACGCTACCTTTTCTCGTTCCAATAAATCCGAACGTTCTAGAATGTCCTTCATGTCGCTGTCAAGACTACTCAGCACACGTGATCGAGGCGTGCTCGACGACTGATCGACGCGTGGCAGAAGGCTTACCACCAATCGTGGATCGACCAACGCCATCTTCTTCGCGTACTGCATCAATTACCGCCGGCGCCGGCGCCGCCGAACACCTGTCTGAGCAGCGGCAGGATAACGGTACTCGCTAACGGCGCTAGCAGGGCCGTCAGAAAACCACCCGCACCCTTTTGCAAGATGACACGCTTCTGCTTACGCGTGACGTGTTTGTCGACGAGTTTACGCAGGTGATCCCGGTATTTCGACAATACGCGTTTCTGTTTCGGCGACAACTTCACGTTCCCTTTCAGAATGTTGTACGCGCAATCGCACAGACTACAAATGAGACCGGTGTCCGCGTGGGCGAGTAGGGCTTTTCGCAGAGCGATGTTCCGTCTATGTCTCTCCAACAGCTGCAGGGCGACGATGTGTCTCTTTATTTGATTCGTCGGTCCCGCCACCTTCGGCCGTCTCTTCGCTCCCGTCACGCGCGCCTTCATAGCGACTAATAAACGGACGCGTCGTCGTCCCTCTCTTCTTATAGTCCGCCGACGCCACCACCACCACCGCCGCCACCCTTCCGTACGTACACGTACTGAAGGCGATCGTCCGGAAATATGCACGTACGCAGACGCATGTCCTCTTCCGTTTCCTGTTTCAGATCCACGAATAGATAGCCGTACGCCGACGACGTCGCGTCTTTGAAAGCCTCTATCATGTAGTTGACCTTTCCCGGGTACATCTGTTTCGCTAGGTGACCTACTTGACCGGCGTCTCGAGGGCTCTTGAATAGCATTATGTATTGAGCGTTCAGGCTGATTGTACGGTTTTCTTTCCCTTTCTGAAACATGTTCTGTCGTAATTGTACGACCGACGTATTACAATGATGACTTTTTTTAGTAAATAGTACCGTCACCCGGCTATCGGTCTCCTCCATGAGGTCGTCGAGTACTAGAAGCGTTCTCGCTTTACCGTCTAAACGTTTCGGATCCGGCAGGCCGTCTACGAACTCTATTTTCGAAGACATAGACGCGTAGCCGCTCTGCCACTGTCCGTAACACCACAGGATTTTCTCCGGCGGCGGATCGATCATAGTGTCGTAACGTATCAAACGCTCGACGAACGTCGTCTTACCGCATCCCGTAGGACCGGCTACTATACACGTAAAAGGATGCTTCAACGACGGTCCGTTCATTTTTCACGACTGAACGACGAACACTTTTTACGCGTCTTTATAACCATCGCGCAACTTCATCAACAGTTTACCGAGCATGTTCTTCCCCACATCGCCCGCGATTCCGCTACCCCAGAAACCCTCCTTACTCGCTACCCATTCCACCAATTCGGCGTCCCCGGTCGCCAACAGTGCAGCCTTCAAATCGTTCGATCCATCAAACTTCCTCCTCAACAACATCTTCATACATTTCACCCTAACGTCGGTCCATTTGGTTGCCATTCTCTTTAGTCGAATGTCGTAACTGCGTCGTTTCGCTGCATAAGAGCTTCGCGAACTTTTGATTGTTTCGGCACCTTCCACGTCCTCGTAGAATATCGCTTTCCTATACTGATAGGCGTGCTCGACGGATCGAAAGCCCCGACCGAACGCCGACACGCTACGCATATAAATATTCGACAAGAACGACCGCGATCCACCGAACCTAATAGGCGACGACATCGTACCGACTACCGATCACCCGCTACCGCCATCGCTTATATACCATCGCTAGACACTAAAAAGTTGCGACTAGGGTTCAAACCCGGAACATTTCGATCCCTAGGCGAACACTCTCCTAAGAGAGCTATACCGTCGCCAACGATTATGCAGGGTTTTACCCCGGTTATATCTCACCGCTAGGTGGCATCTCACATACAACGAATCTAAAAAAACGCATTATTGCTTACGTCAGCAGGTACGACGTTGAGGACTACGTTAAAAGTACGAAACTAAACGTTGCATGGTTTTAGCGTGGTTAGCGTATTGCTTACGTCAGCACATTCTAGGTACGACGTTGATCGCTAGGACTAAAATACTCTCTGCACTCACCGCTAGGTGGCATCTCTAGTGTACGGGTAATCAATCATCCAATTAGTATCAAATTACATCGCTCCTCAATCACGTTTTTTATAAGTAGGTTTCCGAAACTCATTAGTGTCAAACAAAAAGCCTTTGATCTTTTTTTATACATAGGACTAGTAGCGCATTATTGCTTACGTCAGCAGTGTGCTCGAATCGTTTAGTGGTCATTAAATTCTTTTTTATAAGTAGGCTTTTGAGACCGTACAGAGCATACTATCTACTGACATCAGCCGATCTATAACAATATGTACGTCAAAGCAGTGAGTAAACAGTCATTACTGTTGTTAATTGACGTCGTTCGCGCGTCTTCTGCTGCGGTGTTAGGTAGTAGGTTGTCCGACTAGTAGACGTTTTAAATATATATTTTCAAAGTCTCGTGTTGACGTTCCACTAATTACATTCCCAGTTACCAGCGGCAAACCATATTATTGGCCAACTTCTCTATCCGCCGTGACATTGTCGGGATGCAAAACCAATCAAATGTCAAATCATCTAAGGGACAATGTATCCAGTAAACAAAAGAACAATATTGGCCATCTAACAGTCATGTTGTTTCATAAGATATTATTGTCACTAGGTGTCGCTATTATAAGGTAATATGATTACATATATAAATGACCAATATATTTCAACAATGGTGAATACATGCGTATTGAATGTTTTGTTGATTGTTTATTTTAGGATCAATAATGTTAAAAAGTGTGTCCCTTGGATACATCACGTGGTAATCTACGTATACATACACTACTATTACGTGAATACAATACATAATACAACGCTTTACTTGCTCCCATCATCATATGTAATACACCGTAATGATGAACTGATAATACACAATGATAATAATACACAACTATCCCAATCGAGTAGTGTCTAACGAACGTTATTGCAGAATCAAATGTTATTGTACGCAGGGCTTTCCTAAATTGTATTTTGGATGTAAGTTAACGATGCGTTCAGGTAGTCGGTTCCAGATAGATATAACTCTACTGCAAAATGATTTTTGTTACGCCTACATCAAGTTTAAAGGGTGTTGTCTTAAGTTTAAGTCCATCACCTCTTGTCGAAATGGTGGTGTTTATGGCATACCATAGCATTACCATAACCAGTAACGAATATAGAGTACATATAAAACTGCTTGTTCCACAATATGTCTACGAATGTCTTTTTTTCTGAGCACGTTATCTCGTCCTTGGACGCCCGTCCATTGGCATATTACTGATGTAGAAGAGGGAGAAACATATACGTGGGGCAGACGAAACGCTCGTTATGCCGAGAAGTTCCTCAGGATTCAACTGGATAGTGGCGGTAGTTCCAGCCGCTACCAAAACGAGTGCACGGTGGCATCAACACGTCGCAGTTAAGGCAGAATTTAGTGAGCCCCAAACGGCGTCAGTATGAACGCACCAGTTATTCGTGAGTGAGTCGGTCATAGTCGGTAGTGACTCGGACACAGTCGTCAGCATAAACGTCCCATTTAGTCGTGAGTGAGTGCGTGAGTCGGACGTAGTCTCGATTGTGCACGTCCCAGTTAGTCGTGAGTTAGTCGGACGTAGTCGTGAGTGTGAATGCACCAGTTAGTCGTGAGTCGGACGTAATCGTCAGTGTGAACGCACCAGTTAGTTGTGAGTGTTTGAGTCGGATATAGTCGTCAGTGTGAACGCACCAGTTAGTTGTGAGTGAGTCGGACATAGTCGTCAGTGTGAATGCACCAGTTATCCGTGTGTGAGTCGGACGTAGTCTTCGGTGTGAACGCATCAGTTGGTCGTGAGTGAGTGAGTGAGTCGGATATAGTCGACAGTATGAATGCACCAGTTAGTTCTGAGTGAGTCGGACGTAGTCGTCAGTGTGAACGCACCAGTTAGTCGTGAGTGAGTCGGACGTAGTCGTCAATGTGAACGCACCAGTTAGTCGTGAGTGAGTCGGACATAGTTGTCAGTGTGAACACACCAGCTAGTCGTGAGTAGTCGGACATAGTTGTCAGTGTGAACGCACCAGTTAATCGTGAGTGAGTGAGTCGGACAGAGCTGTCAATGTGAACGCACCAGTTAGCTGTGAGTGAATGAGTTGGACATAGTTGTCAGTGTGAACGCACCAGTTAGTCGTACGTGAATCGGATGCAGTCGTCAGTGTAAACGCACCAGTTAGTCGTGAGTGAGTCGGATATAGTTGTCAGTGTGAACACACCAGTTAGTCTCGAGTGAGTGAGTGAGTCGGACATAGTCGTCAGTATGAACGTACCAGTTATTCAGGGAGCACGTAGTTAAAACAAAACGTCAATGTAGATGACTTATAGGACCCAAATAATAATAAAACACGTGTTGGTAGTCTGGGAATATGTTGTCATTTTTATGATTAACTAAAATAGTGAAACACACTACCTACACTCCACCTGCATAGGACATATAATTATGTTTAATTGTGACACGATGAACATTGACACTGGTTCTTCTGAGTAAGGGTGACAGTGACCAGCTGGTTTAAGGCGCCTCATGCGAATTTCGTTTGTGAGTTTGTCTACATCCCCATAGAAATTATTAGTTTGTTAGCCCATTGCTTCAATTGACACATAGTGACTTCTTTAACATTCTGTTGTAACTCCCGTCTTGTTTTCTTTCCAGTTCTTTTGTGAGTGTCCACATATCATCTCCATAGAACGATATACTTTGGACGGGGACACCAGCGATGGACAATTTGAGGGACCTTCTCATACTTGTCTTCCATACATGGTCTAGTTTGTTACATGCTTGCCATGTTTAGACATTACGCTGGTGAACTTCTCTCATTGTACAGTGAAACAATTGTCACGTTAGTGTAATGTTACATTAATGTGATGTTACTTTAGTGTTGTTTTGTCAGTGTAATGTTACATTAATGTGATGTTACTTGAGTGTTATGTTTTGTTTGTGTGATGTTACATTAATGTGATGTTACTTGAGTGTTATGTTTTGTTTGTGTGATGTTACATTAATGTGATGTTACTTTACTGTTGTTTTATTAGTGTAATGTTACATTAATATGATGATAATGATGCAACTTTAGTGTTGTTTTGTCAGTGTAATGTTACATTAATGTGATGTAACTTTAGTGTTATGGTTTGTCAGTGTAATGTTACATTAATGTGATGTAACTTTAGTGTTATGTTTTGTCAGTGTAATGTTATATTAATGTAAAGTTACTTTAGTGTTGTGTTTTGTCAGTGCAATGTTACATTAATGTGATGTTACTTTAGTGTTATGTTTTGTCAATGCAATGTTACATTAATGTGATGTTACTTTAGTGTTATGTTTTGTCAGTGTAATGTTACATTAATGTGATGTTACTTTAGTGTTGTTTTGTCAGTGTGACGTTACATTAATGTGATGTTACTTCAGTGTTATGTTTTGCTAGAGTAATGTTACATTAATGTGATGTTACTTTAGTGTTGTTATGTTAGTGTAATGCTTCATTAATGTTATGTTATTTTAGTGTTTTGTTAGTGATATATTATACACCAGGGGCGCATTTTCTGAGTGGCTAACATGTTTTAGGATAATTGTCTAAGCAAATTGTGAGGGTTTTTAAAGCAAACACGAGTTTACGCAAACGCGTAACGATAAGTCATCGCTTAACTTTAAGTAGGCTTCATAAAACCTGCTCCATTACATGGATTGATAACAAGTGGGGAGCATTATAAAAACTTATAGTATCATAATTGTGTACAATCATTCATAGTTAAATTACTAATCAATCATGTCCCGAAGCTCTTCCACCCTGCCACCTAGTGTTGTTCACAGGTACCAGAATGTGTCTCATTGCCCTAACATGGCAGTTTTTCTTGTCCTCAGGGCAGGATGCCACTGGATCATCTCCATTGTTCAATTACGTTTTCCTTGAACTTGTTTTGCTTGACCTATCGCGTCTGCCAGTCCGTAATATTTTTGACCGAGAATGTTTGTAAGTGTTATGCTTTCGCTTCTTTTTATTGTGTGACCTACTGTGTGACCTTGAGTGAGACCTGACCTCTGCTCGGTCAACAGAGGTCATGCAAGGTGACCCCTTTCCTGTATTTGTTACACCATTGACTGCTGATGTTCTGGCATCTCCTTGACCTACTTTGCGGAGACGAGGATGATACGACCAACGTCTGTTGTGTGTGTCCCATTCCCACTGGCGCCGCCTGGTGTCAAACATATAGTCCTGCTCGGCGTCGCGAAACTAGTTCCTTGGGTTCGGGAAGACGTGGAGAAAGTTGCAGAGCTTCCCTTTAGGGCAGCGAACTCGGGAGAACAGCCCTGGAACAAGGACAGGGAAGTGAGTGGGTAGGTGGGAAGGAGAGAATGGGGAGAAGTGAAGGGGGAAAAGTGACACGTGAGAGGGTAACAAGGAGAATTGGCGGGAAGAAGGGGTGGAGAGAAGTGACATGTGAGAGGGTTATATGGATAATTGGCGGGAAGAAATAGTGGGAGGTGACACCTGAGAGGGTAACATGGAGAATTGGCTGGAAGAAGTGGTGGGGAGAAATGAGGGGGATAAGTGACAAGTGAGAGGGTGACATGGAGAATTGGCGGGAAGAAGGGGTGGGGAGAAGTGAGGGGAAGAAGTGACAAGTGAGAGGGTGACATGGAGAATTGGCTGGAAGAAGTGGTGGGGAGAAATGAGTGGAAGAAGTAACAAGTGAGAGGGTTACATGGAGAATTGGCGGGAAAAATGGGTGGGAAGAAGTGAGGGGAAGAAGTGACATGTGAGAGGGTGACATGGAGAATTGGCGGAAAGAAGTGGTGGGGAGAAATGAGGGGGAGAAGTGAACAAAAAGAGGGAGGTGAGTGGGAAGGAGAGAATGGGAAGACAACATGGCCGGAGGAAGAATTGGGAAGAATAGACATGTGAGGGGGAGAAGTGACGGACAGAAGTGACAAGTGGCATGTATAACAGATGTGGAAAGTGACATGGAGAAGTAATGGGGAGAAGTGACGGGGAGAAGTGAACGGGAGAAGTGACGGGGAGAAGTGAGGAGAAGTGAAATGAAGAAGTGATGGAGAAGTGTAGGCTGATATGACAATTATGTTGTTAGAAGTGACACTTTCCATATGTGAAGTGACTAATATTTAACGAAACCTGCTAATTGTAGCTTTACTGCAAAGGGTGTGTAAGTGCTCAGCTGCAGTATAGTTATAGAACAGACAGCACAAGTGTTGCCTCACCACGGATAGTGTTTTTCCACTTGTCGTTGTTGACAAACTCGGCTGACAGTTGTCTGCCTCCGTACCAGCGCGCATTGAACTTCATCATCGTTGTGTGAGCATCAGCTTCACTGGAACACAACACAACTGGTGAATGTATGGGCAGGATGACAGGACCACAACACCAGACTGAGGCAACATCCAGACATGACACAACTGATGAATGTATGGGCAGGATGACAAGACCACAACACCAGACTGAGGCAACATCAAGACATGACACAACTGATGAATGTATGGACATGATGGCAAGACCACAACACCAGACTGAGGCAACATTAACATATAGCACAACAAATAACATTTGGCAGCCTCATGCACCTATAGACACATAAGCTGCTAAATCAATGTATGTTATACCCATACCTATAAAAAGTGATTGGTTAAGGAAGATCAGTTTGTATTAATAGGAAGACATGCATAAAAAGGGTCCATGGGCAACTGTTGTGCAATATAAGCAGATAAGCTGACGGGCAGCAGAATTGCTCCCCAGTCAGAGGAAGGAGGGAGTACTGATGAACAAAGGCTACCAGGTTCAGTGGGCAAATGTAGCCAACAGCAGTGCCATGGATTACGCAAAATAAGCAGATAAAGAAACCCGGGTCTCTGACTGAGATCAGCATGGAATGTATTGGAGCACAGCAGTAAGAGCTCCGGACTCTCGACTGAGAGAACGCGGGATCGAATACTGTGCGGCGGTGTCGAACCTTAGGCAAGTTCATTTGCTCTACATTGCTTCAGTTCACTCAGCAGTATGAATGAGTACCTGGCTATAAACAGTGTAGATATTTGTGTATGAATAGTTTTCGCACATTAATTGCAGTGTGGCTGGATGCTTCCAAGAGAGGTCGAGATGGTGTTCGATTGAACAGGTCTGCCAGGAAGTAAAGTGTAACGCGCTTTGAGCAGTCCTGAGGACCGGATACTGCGCTATATAAGAACTTAACTGTTACCAGTAAACAAAGGCCAGAAGCAAAGCACAATCAAGTCTTTCATTAGTTGCATTTCGAACATAATTACTGTCAACCGTGTCAACGTACCTTTAGTGTTCAGTGTTAGAATTGTCGCATCCAACGAAATAATAGCGGATACGTTGTCATCAGTAAACAACTACGATCTCCAAGGCACAGCCATTTTTGAACATCCACAGGTGGCGAACTTCTATCGCTAAAACCTGAATTTTTTTCAATACAAGCACATGTCGAAAATACACACAATTCGCACCTCATATATCAAGGAATTCTCATATATATATATTATTATGTATTAGTCTCTTAAGTATCCGCAAGACGGGGCTTCCGCTAGAGGCTTTATTTCCACCAGGCGCTTTCGGGCGCTCTGGGGAGAAAACACTCCGGGCGCTCTCGGACTCGCGTGGTCTAATGGATTAATTGTAACACGGATCAGTTATGGGTGAGATCATCAGATTTAACACCAGCCAATGGCAGCCATTGGAAGATTCAAACTGATGGAGTTAGAAGAAACGATGCTGATTCGCTGCAACTGTAACCTTGATTGAACTGGTTAATTTTCTTATGTGCAAGTTGTGATACGTTGTGATGATTTGAATATAACGAATTGATGATAGACACAATGAGTTTCAATATAATTATCAATACACCGAATTACCGATTACCAAATATGGAACACGTCATGACATAAACTTCACTAAATACATTGTTGTAATGTTGAATGTATCCAATTAATTGACTACATTATTTATAAATTAAAAGCAGAAGTAGCTAGGCCCAATTGGAGTTGGAATCGGAATCGAAAGGTTTGCTGGAATCGGAATGAAACCGACTCCAATACAACTTTTGAGTCAGAAAATTGTGCTGGAGTCAGAATTGGAATCAAAAGTTGTGCTGGAGTCAGAATCGGAATCAAAAGTTGTGCTGGAGACAGAATCGGAATCAAAATTTGTGCTGGAGTCGGAATCGAAATCGAACTTAAAGACAACCGGAATTAGAATCGGAATTGAAAAGGTCTGCTGGAGTCGGAATCTGAGTCGGAATCGGTGAAGCGGAATGGAACCGAGGTCTGGCGTGCAATTGGAGGTTTTGGGAACCGGAAGGGGTTGCATTTTGCATAGTTTATGTTTCGACAAGGGAATGTAACTATTGGGTTTCCCCTTGTATAAAAAGTAAAGTGTTTCTTATTAAAGAAACACATTACCTGTAACAGGACTTTTAAGTATTTAGCCAGTGGATTTTCCAATAATTTGCATTTCTATTACAGTTTGTCTTACAAATGTATATATGTCCATAATACCTTGTGTGAACGTGTTCGCCAGAAGTTTACCCTGCTATGCCCTGTGTGCCAAGGAAATTAAGTTAATGTTATGGAGAATGTTACACTGCTTGCAGCGGAAAAATATATATTATAATTCTTGCGTATTTGTTCCCATGCGGATTGTTTTCTTACGAGGACTTTACTCTAAACAATTGTGTTAAGGTATGTTCACTAGTAAACCCCATGTTGCCCATGCATGGTGAAATTTTCACACGGAATTTCATACCAAGAAATTATATTTTTATGAGGAAAACTTCAGAATCTTCATTTCAATGCGTATGTTTACCATTGAAAGTCCCTGTTCATAAATTTGCCCTTTGTGAATATTTTATCGTTGTTGTAAGTTTCTAAAATACAAAATCTGCATGGAGACTACAATTAATGGCTTAATAACTGGTGATAAGACAGGATGACGCATGGCGAGGGTCATCATCAACTTGAAGGATACTGCCTGTTGTTGTCCCGGTCAAAACTGTTGCACTGCGTAACCGAATCTTCTTTTCAGTCTTGGGTGTTGTTTTGTTGATGTACAATTTATTCTAAGGGAGTATATAGCAGTCTTTAGTCCAGTGTTTGTTAAATGGAGCACTGAAATGGTTAATGTGATCTAACCCCGTATGTTGGCCTGACTGGATTGTTGGGACAGAGAAGTGAGCACGATAATAAACGCCAGATGGCAGGACCTGTGTAAGTCAAAGTTGTATTACAGACAAATAGGTGGCAGCACAATATCGTTCGACGAGATAACGCATTATTTTCGTAAAGGAATAGTTACTTAAAATAATCTCGTAGCCAGCTCCAGTACTATCTTTAGGAGCAGACAAGATACGTTGCCATGAATGCGCTGCCTTCTTCTGCATCTGTATCTTCTGGTAGTGGCTACTCTGGAAATTATTAATCAATATTCAAGGTATGTCATTATTGTGAGCGATAATACAGGAATTGACATCTCGGCCCCCATCCTGAGACAACTCGGCCCCCATCTTGAGACAACTCGGCCCCAGCAGGTCGGCTCGATGAAAAATTAATGCATGTGTGTGTGCGTGTGTGTAATTTTTCTCAAAGACAATGGGAATTCATCTGCCGTCATACTTTTTCATCAAGCCGACCTGCGGGGGCCGAATTGTCTCGAGACGATAAATATTTAACATAGTTATTTATTCATATGACTACCCCATCTTACACACATCTGTTGGTTCGCATACTTCATCTGTTAATTGAAAAGCCGGATTCCAAAAAGTCCATTTTCAAAAGATATGAGATAATGACGGACCCCTGGTCTCTAGTTATAGATGCTTTATGCCACCAAAACAGTTGACCCAAACCGAGCTTAGTCCCTACAGATGAGATCATCAAAGTTTGCTAATTTTCTCAAAACGAGTTCAGTCCAGCGAGGCCAATTTTTTAAAACGTCATCAATCTAGCTATGTCATTCGCATAAATGCAAATGGCGGATAATCGAAAATATGGCGTGAACTAATCTGCGATTCTGTCTATGAAATTATTTACTGGATAATCGGCTAATATAAGCATATACTGTTAGATTGGACTGTAAAAGAAATATATTCATTACTTAAAAATGAGGTAAGTCCGTGGACGCAGAAGTAGTCTTAGTACGGGGGCCAAGTTGTCTCAGGACGGGGGCCGAGTTGTCTCAGGATGGGGCCGAGTTGTCTAGGGCTGACTTGTCCGAGGGCCGAGTTGTCCGCCTACCTATAATGTGCTTATCTAGAAGTATAGTTACCAGTTCGTTGTTCAACGTACACCAAAATCAGTCCGTTTACATCGAGCGAGATCTAGCCGCCGATCTCTGTGTATGACTAACGGGAATTGAGCGTGACTTCCATAGGCAGTTACGTCACATGTATTAACGTGTCTTTTTCATTGATTATTGCGTGGTTATAACTGGTATGACTAAAACTAAAAGGCACACAACCACGAACGACCAAAATGTATGTAGTGTTTGTAACAAAGCGGGCTGTTGGTGCAGCTCGTCAAATTTTAGATAAGTTCATGACTAAGGAACCCTGCCAGCTGCTAAGGCCTGCTATGGTGTCAATGCTTGTGTGAACTGATAAGACATATTTGCACTCTGTGGGTTGAGGGGAAGGTAGGGTCTTTCCAAGCCAGATCATTACTTGACTACATTGTTGCAATTTTACAGGATACCAGATATTGCCAATCTATAAGGAATATCTCATGTAATAGTTATACAAAACATCATGAAATTATGTCGATAAACAACATAATTATCTCGTAATATAAGATTTGTTATTATTTTTCGTACAGGCTCTCTTGTAAAAAGTATTTTGAAAAGTATTTCAATACTTTTACATTACAAAGTATTTGTATTTGAACCCGTCAGGAGTATTTGTGTTTGTATTTAAATAATTGTCAATGTATTTAACCCCCATGTCTGCTACATAGACAGAGTCGTCAAACATCTAAAAAAAGTTAAACCATACATCTGACACGAGCCACCATGGCTCACGTGCACAGTCATGATGTGTCCTTAGGACATTTTGGTAGTATAACTATACAGATACAGACAGAGTCTGACTAGCAGACTTCATAGACATATCATAATAAGTCGAAGATTTGGATTGAATACTAGACAGGGTTTTTGTTGTTGTTAAGTCAAAAGCCGGGACCCGGCTTTGGCAATCCATGTTCCCGGCTATCGAGAAAGGAGAAATAATTGGTTATCATTAATAATATTGATACGGTGCAACATGATTCCTAAAATTGCTGGTGAAAACTACATATACGTTATGAATGAAACTTTATTTTCAACAACAACAACATACATAGTAAAGTAGCTAGTTATTAAATTACAGATATATACAATTATCAGAAAATGGCAGGAATAGGTGTAACACTTATAAATATTTACCCTGTTACACCTATAAAATCTCTGTAACATTGTATAACATGTGACATGACTTAGAATATATAATACATAATTATAATGTCCAAATCACGGTAGGCCGTTTGTAAAAAGAAGTTAAAGTAATAATATAACCCCAACACCAGTCTTTTTAATACTTACTCATTAAATACATAACTTTTTAATAATGATTTTTGCATTTGTTTTTCAAAAAGATGAATATTGTGACAAAAGATTATTGAGTTATCATGAGAAGTCCAGAGTTTAACACCTTTAATTGATAGACACATACTAAAGTTAGTACAAGCATAATATTGTGTAAAATTACGGACTTTTCTGGTTGCATAGACAGATTAATACATACTAAAAAAAAATGTTGTATATTATTGGACAACTGATTATAATATGCCTTAAACATACAACAGTTGTCAACTCCTCTGTATCAGGTACTTTAGTAATGTGCAGATTACAGAATAACGTTGACGTATGCTCCAACCTCTTAGTACCACAGAATAACCTTATTACTTTTTTTCTGTACTAGGCATTCAACATTTGTTGAGTAAGCGTTGCCCCATATTTCAGCACAGTACATAATATAAGGCAAAATGAGTGAGTCTATAATATAGACATGCCACTTCTGTTAATCAAGAAGCTAGCTCTGTACATAATTGCACAACAATTTAACAGTTTTGATTTCACTAAGCAAATGTGATTTTTCCATGTTAACTTGTCGTCAATCAGAACACCTAAACATTTAACGATTTCAACTGTACTAATTTCTTCCTCATTTATTTTTATAGAAATACTTGAATTCAATATGTGATTTCCAAATATCATGTAATGTGTTTTTGTATCATTTAGTGCTAACCCATTTACAGCAAACCATACATGAAGTTTGTTTAACCCAGCATTTGTCTTCTGGATCAATTCATGTAAATCACAATCACAACAAAATAAGTTAGTGTCATCAGCAAATAGAATATACTTCAAAACTTCTGAAACATTACAAATGTCGTTTATATACATAATAAATAGCTCTGGTCCTAAAATCGAACCCTGTTATGATTGCATACAGCAGAAACTGACTGGACCAGTATCTAGATATAACTGTACTGCTTGCTCGTCATTTGAGGATTAAATTACATTGCAATGTAATCTATTACTATTACGTTGTTTCTTTCCTATTACTATTATTATTACTTGCTGAATTATTCCTATTACTGTTCAATTTGTTCAACTGGAAAAAGTTATGGTATAATGCACAGTATACATAAATATATACCAGAAACTAGTACCTACTAACTGGACTGTTTAAGGATAAAACGTTTTATTTTGATCACACACACACATATATACTGTGCATTATACCATAACAAATTCAATTAAAAAAAAATTATATTAATAGGAATAATTCAACATGTAATAGTAATAGGAAGGAAACAAAGTAATAGTAATATAATACATTGGAATGTAATTTAATCCTCAAATAACGAGTATGATATACAGTTATATTTAGATACTGGTCCGGTCTGGTTCAGCCAAACTGAGAGTAGACTTTTCATGAATGACCCCATCTCTTGCCACTGACCAGATTTTACAAACAGCCCTTACAGTTATGCTGTGTAAACTGTACATGGCTTCAGTGGCAGACTGGCAGCCTTCATTGTCTTTATTAGCCCATAGGAACAGGTCTAACAAAAAAAGCCAGTATTAATACAAAGAGTAGATTCCTTTGAGGTCCCAGTATGTGTAAATGGGTAAACAGTGCATCATGGAGGCAGTTACTAAACCAATAGACATACTTGAAAAGGGTAGTTGGCTACTTTGCACTTAGCATAACTGGCTTCTAAGCAGTGAAAGCCCAGTTTATTCACTTTAGTATTGCAGCAGTCACACTGTACCAGTGTATCTTGCTATGTAAACACTCATAAAAGTAAGGAAAACTTCACCAGGGTCATGGTGAAGTTAACAAAGGGGGCAACCATAAAACCTGGAGAAACTAGTGCAACCAATAACCTAATCAAATGAAATGTGATGTATTTAAAATTTGGTTTAAATATTCAATAGTAATAAAAAGTAATAGGTAAACTATTATTACATTGAGTTTTTGCTGAACATGATACTATTACTTGAATATTTGTAATCATTACAATTACATATCACTATTACCCCAGGCCTGTTGTCAACACACTACGTGGACGGCCAGTATTTTGAAATACATATAATAATAATAATATACTTTATTTTGTATAACATGATTATACATTAAATGTTTCCAATCTCTTTCAAAAGTCTACGCCCATGTTCGATTATGTCAGTAGTAAGGGAGGTTAATCAGCGCGGGCAACATCCGTTGAGCAAGAGCAAAAGTACCCGGATGTAGGTCAAGGTCAAAGGTCAAGTACCCGGATGTAGATAAAATGTCAAGTGGCGCCATCTGTCGGATAGATCGTGAACTAAAATAGCGCCATCTGTCGGAATTTTTATTAATTAAATTAGCGCCCCCTGGTCTGTTTTTTGTTAACTAAATATATGGACCAAAGTTCAGTACTGCCAAAATTCGTGTCTCTTGCGCGCTTGCGTGCAATGGAGCCCCCTGATGGATATATCATAAACTACAAACAGCATCCCTGGCGGACAAGTATAGAACCAAATACCGGTACTGCTTAAATTCGTGTCTTTTGTTTCTTTTTTCTCATTTTACTATAAAAATAGGTCAAAGACGTCATTAAACAGGGCAGTGACGTCATTAAGTAAGTCATTGCACATGCGCAACAGTGGCTATTCTTATATGTCATATGTCATATACGACCTTCCCGTCACTCTGTTTGTAAATTTGTGCTTATCTATGTCTCTTATTACTTGTATACATCGACTGCTTCCTGTGTTAACAAATAGGTGTTTGTCAATGTTTGTGTACCTATAGGTGCTAAACCCTATGTTAGAACATAGGAAATTTCCCCATGTTAAACGATAGGACATTTTCTCCATGTTAAAGGATAGGGAATTTTTTCCCATGTTAAACGATAGGACATTTTCTCCATGTTAAAGAATAGGGAATGTTTCCCATGTTAAAGGATAGGACATTTTCTCCATGTTAAAGGATAAGGAATTTTGGTACGCGGAGTAATTGTATACGCGAGGTGAGTTGGTCAAACAGATAGTGCTTTGGTTAGACAACAGTTTGAGCTTTCCCGCAGGAATGTAATTCCATCATGTGACGTCATGGTCAGTGACGTCATTGCAATGGTGGCTATTCTTATATGTCATAGGTTGTAGACCATTTGTTTAGATATAGGGTCCTCCTAGCCTATACATTTACATCTATCATATCTGTGCAAGTCTGACCTACTCTGCAGTCCGTGCTTTTGAATTTTCTACTCTACAGACGGTGATCTTTCGGCACGCCCACGTGACTTTTCGGCACATTTACTAACTATATAAGCGCGGAGTTTTGCCAATCGGACCGTCATTCCTATTACGACGACACCACGGCTAACATCATCATGTTGAAGACACCCTACTACCGACCTCGCAATGCGGCAGACTCGAGCGACGAGGACGAGCCGACGAGCCGACCCATCATGCCGGTGACCAACCGTCCTTCCGGGCCGTCGGAACCAGAGCTTGTGGACGTAATGGACGTGCCATCTCTAGAAACAACGGTAAGCCCCGACCATGCTATCAAGGTCAGAGGTCTCCTTATTGAAAAAGTACGCTAGTATACTCCCTTCTACATCGGGTGCAGATACTGCAAGAAGCGTATGATTGTCGACGATAGGGGCCATTTGCAATGCGAACGACACGGTTACGTTGCCTCTGACATGTATATTATGGTTCGAACGACCGCTGCCGATGAGGAGTCCCTACCGACCCCGACACAACTACCATCATTGCGGATGCCCTTCACCTGCCCGGACTGTGGGTCGTCGTTCACACGGAAAGATAATTGCAAGCGACACGTCACCAGCGGCAGTTGTGCCCGCCGGAAGAGAACAGCCGAGGACGCCGAGCTGGAAGCGCTTGCGGTTAGTCATACTTTATATTGTTTTACTATATACTTTCACCTAAAAGCTCGTCGCCCCTGTGCCTGTGTATGTTTACTTCTGTTAATATGGCGTCCCAGTATATGTTTACTTCCGTCAAAATGGCGTCCCTGTATGTTTACTTCCGCTAAAACTTTGCCCGGTTTTATTATTTCCTATAGGGTTGGACTCGTCTATCGCCTGTTAACATCCTGGTACATAATATTCTGTTACGTGTTTGCTTCCAAGATTATGGCCCCCCTACGTTATCCTTCATATCAACATCTGGCAACGTCTTAACTCGCTGTAGGGTTGCGTCCACGGGTAATTTTTGTTGACAATTTATCTTTATGATCATACAACTTGTCACCTTACTTCTTATCGCGTAACATCTTGTCATTGTTTCCCACTGGTCCTTGTATCACCGTACTCTAACAATGGTGTACCATTCCCATGCATTCTTTAATATTTTTAAATATTATTGAAATATTCTAGCAGAACTACATTGAAGGCCCGCTACCAGCAAAGCGGCAACGAATGGTCTCTGTGTCGACAGAGTCGATTAACGACAACGGGACAGCATCGACACCAACTTCCGTTCCTAACGACGTCACAACGACCCACGCTGTCATAGCAGGTGCCGTTGTTGAACTCTCAAGACGACAGTGCCACGGTTGCGAGATAGACCATCCTAGTAAATTTCATCACGATTGTATGTTATCTGATGACATTCACATTTGCATGTACTTTGACGAAGCTGTCGAGGCCATTAATTCAACTGCAGTAATGTAAGACTGGTTGAGTGTTTTGTTAAACTCAGGTGTGAAGTTATCCGACGTGACATCCGAACAATTGTGTAATATCAATACTTGGTTGCAAGAAGCCGTTTCGAAACAGTGGTGAAACACTATGAAACATATGGTTCTGGCAGTAATGGAGGGTGACCTGTAAAGAACTTTTTGAAATTTTCCCATGCTAAAGCATAGGCCATGGTGTCTTTTCTTATGTCTCATATGCAAGACACATGAACAGTACCACGGATCAATCTTAACCAAACTAAGACGACTACGGAACTTGTACGTTATATGAATTGATCCAAGTTTGATTCATGTAAGTGGCTAGTGTAAGATTTGCACTTATTGAAGATGATCTGTAAATACGTTTGTGATGTACACGAATAAAATGTGCAAACCTTATCTTGTGTCATTTTGTTCATAGTATAAGTAGTATAAGTACCGTGCATCCCAGTCCCTTTCATCATTTATGTAAAGTATGGACACGAGGTTAGTTCATCCGTTTACCAGACCGACGGGCTCTGGTAAAACGACGTTTGTTGTCTCTTTACTACGTAATTCTGCCACACTCGTAAACCTACCGCCCGAAAAGATCACGTGGTGTTACGGTGAATGGCAGGCGTTGTATTTCACGCTCTCTACGATACATCCGAACATAGAATTTGTCGAAGGTCTTCCCAACATATCGTCTTTCGATCCTAAAACGAGAATCTTGGTAGTTATCGATGATCTCATGTCGGAAACGGACGAGAGGGTCACCAAACTGTTTACGAAGAAGAGTATCATTGCAACACGTCCGTAATCTATTTAGTGCAAAATGTATTTCCCAAAGGAAAAGAGAGTCGCACCATAAGTATAAACGCACAGTACATGGTACTCTTCAAGAACAATACACAAGTGGTCAACTTGGCCAAACAGATATATCCGGGTCGAATAAAGTACATGCAAGAAGCTTTCAGAGACGCAACGTCCGTAACACACGGGTATTTGTTCGTCTACCTCAAACCGGAACACTTGCGCCTGCGTACTAATATCGTTAAGGAACCAAACAAATTTCAATACGCCTACCTTCCGAAGATATAAATAGAAACACGCCGTGACACTCGTCATTCGTCATATCGGCGCGAGTGAAGAGAAACGCGTTGTGCCTTTTTCTCCTCGCTAAAGCGGATCCTGCTTTAGCCAGAGCCATCATCGACAAGGGAAATCCCGATCTGGTACGCAGTATGTGCGAGTGTGCACAGAACATAGTAAAAGGGAACGTACCACTAAAGAAAGGTCACAAGACTAAACTACGTCGTTACAAGAAGGACCTCAGAACCTTGGTCATCAGGAAAACCGGTCTTCATAAGAAGAAACGTATTCTACAGAAAGGTGGTTTCCTTGCGGCCCTACTAGCTCCCTTGGCTACGTCCCTTCTAGCCCCGTTGGTGACGACGTTGTTGCAGTCGTAACTATACGACTATGGAGCACACAAAGAAGATGGCGCTGGTCGATCCACGTATTTTGGATAACGTTCAACTGCAACCTCCTTCGACCAATCCTATAGGGAGTGTTTTGCGACGACTCGATGACGAAATGCGTTACATATTAGAACAAAGCGATATGGACGAGAGGGAAAAGGTCGTGTTGTATAACCAGGTGTTGAGTCGATACAACGATCTTTCCGACAAGCGTATGCAGGAACCGCTGCGTGTAGGCATCGATAAATTTCCCAGCAAAGTCGAAATCGTGGCGAGATGATGTACAGAAACAAGGCGGTTCCCGGAAGTAATATCGTGGACCTTGTGAATGACGTGTTGAGAAAGCGGAAGTATTTTGTACCGGTGGGATGGAAAACCATCGCTCGTAGTCTCAAGGATGTGAACACGCCCATGGATTTAGTGGGTAATCCAGATAGTTGGACTTACATGCAGACAACGTCAGAGGACGACCGTATATCAAACGAAAAAAGCAGTCCGTTTCACAGTGGTCGTCATCGGCATCGGCATCGAAGACGTCCGGTGTCGTCACGGCGCGCAGCTCATTCGACCACACCGTTGGAACACTTGCGTTGGGAACCGTATTAATTGTCTTGCACGACACGATACCAGCATTATTACGGCATGTATCGCGTAGGTAAGCAGACGAAGCGTTCACACGATGCATTGAAAAGTATTTACTACGACACGAAACTAACCGGATGTTACGGAGGCGTCGATGCCCTGCGTCGTGCTTCACGTGCTTCACATGCTTTACGTGCATCGTCGAAAGAGGTGAAACGGTGGTTGTCGGAACAAGACACTTACACACTACACAAACCAGTGACATATCGTTTCAGGCGTAGACGTGTCGTAGTGGGTGGTATAAATCAACAATGGCAGGCCGATCTGGTAGACATGTCACGTTTGAAACGGTACAACGACGGTCACACTTTCATTTTGACCGTGATAGTCGTGTTCTCAAAGAAAGCGTGGTCTATTCCTTTGAAGAACAAATCGGGGCCGTCACTCACGACGGCGTTTCGTCGGTTGTTAAAGGACAATGATGGCCCACTGTCTTTGCAAACGGATAAAGGAAAAGAGTTTATGAATAGGGAACTGCAAGTGTTTCTGAAAGAGAAAGGTATCCACCGTTTCACGGCACACAACGAAGAGACCAAGGCGTGTGCCGTGGAACGTTTCAATCGTACTCTGAAGACACGTATGTGGAAATATTTCACGAAAAACCAGACATTAAAGTACCTGGACGCATTACACCATCTAGTCGATTCGTACAACGACAGTTATCATAGATGTATTGGAATGGCGCCGTCTGAAGTGAACGTGATCAGTCATGAAGAGGTTTGGCAAAGGTACGGAAATGAAGGACACGGAAAAGTCAAACCGGTTTTAAAAGTTGGCGATCACGTGCGTATCAGCAAAGTCAAGAGACAATTAAAAAAAGGTGACTTACCCAACTGGAGTGACGAGATATTTACCGTCAAAACAGTTCATCGTTCCGATCCGCCTGTTTATCGATTGATCGATGATGAAGATTCGCCGACAAAGGGAACATTTTACGAACAAGAACTACAGAAAGTGGTTGTGGCCAAGGATAAACTCTATCGTATCGAGAAAGTGTTGCAGCAGCGCAAGCGAGGAAAAAAGACACAGGTCCTGGTCAAGTGGTTAGGGTATTCCGATTCGTTTAACAGCTAGTTGGATAAAGCGTCGCTCGTCGCGTATAAAGGTTAGTACACTC
>CM034544.1:20781849-20902500 GCA_020002185.1 Paraescarpia echinospica
AGATTTAACAAGATTGCCATCCAGAGAATTAACTCTAGATTGCAGGCGGACAAGGAAGCCTTTTGGCTTATCGAGAGTCCAACCCTTTTATTTACATATATGCAGCCCTTCTGAGGTATGTGTCGATTTTATTTTTAAACATATTCACACTACTAGCACCCACACAGTCGTCAGATAATATGTTGCATTCATTCTCAGTCCTTTGTGAAAATGAGAACATTCTTACGTCTAACCTACACTGCTCCTTTACTAATGTAACTTCATGTCCTCTAGTCTTTCTATCTTTCTTAACTGAAAAAAAACATATTTCTATCAATATTTTCATAACCATTCAATATTTTAAACACTTCTATCTGATCTCCTCTCAATCACCTGGTCACTAGTGTTGTTAAACCACATTCTTTTAGGCGTTTTTCATAACTATGATCCCTCAGTATTTGTATCATTTTAGTCGCTCTCCTCTGTACTCTTTCTAACATATCTATGTCCTTCTTGCGGTATGGCCTCCACGCTTGTATATAATATTCTAAATGAGGCCTAACTATTGTTTTGTACAGCGGTATTATTAGTTCTTTTTCTTTATATGCTATATTTCGCCTAATCAATCCAAGGATTTGATTTCCTTTTGAAGCTGCAATTCCACACTGCTCGGAAACCTTCATGTCAGCACCAATTGTCAGCCCTAAGTCTTTTTCTTTTACAGTAGTACTTAGTACAGTTCCCCCATATTCTGCATATTCGTTCCCATGTCCTGTGTGAAGGCATTTACATTGCCCAAAATTGAACAACATTTGCTATTTTTCAGACCATTTGTTCAACCTGTCAAGATCATCTTGTAAATGCTGTCTATCTCCATCACTTTTAATCCTTCTAAACACTTTTGTATCATCAGCACATTTCAACACCTTGCTAGTTATATCATCGTCCAAATCGTTTATATATATTAAGAATAACATAGGTCCCAGTACTGAATCCTGTGGAACCCCACTCAAAACTGATTTCCAGTTTGAAGCCTCCTCATCAACAACTACCCGTTGTCTTCTGTCAATCAGCCATTTTTCTATCCAGTTAATTATGGGCCTTTAGTTTAAGCAGTAATCTTTGATGTGGCACTTTGTCGAAAGCTTTTTGAAAATCTAAGTAGATGATATCTACTGGTGATCCCTCGTCTACCCACTTAGTGATATCTTCCAAGAAACATAACATATTTGTTAAGCATGACCTCGCTTTTAGAAACCCATGTTGAGATGGGTTTATCAAGTTATGTTTAACAAGAAAATCCACCATGTGATCTTTAGTTAGTCTTTCTAATAATTCACAAATCACAGATGTTAAACTCACTGGTCTATAATTATTTGGCTTGTTTCTCGAACCTTTTTAAAATAACGGTATAATGTTTGCTTCTTTCCATTCTAAAGGAACCACTCCCTCTTCTAATGACAAGTTGAAAACTGTTGCAAGCGGTATGTTAATTTGTTAAACAATTTCCAATAGTAGTTTGGGTGGAATACCATCCAGTCCAGGTGATTTATTATCCTTCATAGCCCTAATTTTCTTAGCTACCATTTCTGGGATTACAATTAACTGTCTTAAATAGTCTGATTCTGCCTCCTTGAACTTAGCCTCTGGTACTGGCAGTGAACTAATGTCTTCTCTGGTAAACACTGAACTAAAATATTCATTCAGGTTTTCTGCCATTAAGAATCCCTCTGATATTATATTTCCAGCACTATCTTCCAGAGGACCGACCTTATCCTGAACTTTCTGTTTGCTTCGAACATACGCATAAAAACTCTTGCTGTCATATTTTATATTCCAAGCTAATTTATGTTCATAACTTCTCTTTGAATTTCTATTTTCAGCTGTAGCTTGGTTTAGTGCTTCTTTATAAATGTTGTAGTCTTCGTCATTTCCAGTACGTCTATATGACTTCCACATCATTTGTTTATACTTAATTTTTCCAATGGCTTCATTCAATAAGTGTTTCTTTTTGGACCGTTTCCCGTGTTTTTTTAAGGGAACAAATTTGACGATGATGCATTCAATTTCACTCGTTAAGATATTCCAGCATTCTGTTGCTGTCTTATTCTTCAGTGTGTTATTCCAGTCTATCTTTGCTAAATATTTCCTTATGTCCTTATATTTTCCTTTGTGGAAATATCTCCTGTACTGCTTTTTACTATTCCTTTCTGATTTTACTTTGATGGTAAAATGTATCTGGTTGTGATCACTATTCCCCAGTGGCTCACATATCTTGACATTGTCAACTAATTCATTCTGTGAGGACAAAACTATGTCTAACACATTCTCTCCCCTGGTTGGTTCTAGCACATGTTGAGAAAGGAAACTATATTGTACTAAAAACTTGTGGTCCTCACTACCCATACTCTGTAGAGATTTCCATTTTATATGCCCATGGTTAAAATCCCCCATAATAACACAGTCCCGTTTGCTCACTTCCCTTATAGCGTTTTGTATTTTTTCATTCTCATCTATGCTTATGTTTGGACTTCGATAAACTAATCCAACCGTTAACGTTGAGTTTCCTGTAAATATGTTACACCAAACAGCTTCTTTGTAATCTGCTTCTCTGTCTAATTTTATTTCATAAGCCTGGATAGATTCTTTAATATATAAAATAACTCCACCTCCCCTTCTCCCTAGTCTATCTTTCCTAAACATTACATATCCTGTCAGTCCCAATTCGGCATCTGATATATCGGTGGTTGCCCATGATTCGGTTATACCTATTATGTGAGGATCAATATCTTCTACCATAATGCGTAGTTCAATTATTTTGTTTACTATACTCCTTGCATTTAAACAAACACATTGATATCCAGCTTCAGAACAGTTTTCCAGACTGTTCTTTTACTGAATTATTTGTGCTGTCTTTATCTATGCGTCTCGTTTCAGGCTTCTCTGCGGGTCCCCCTTGCGAATCTAGTTTAAATATGGTAGAAGATTACTTTTACATTCTCGTTGGTTTCTACCATGGATCGCAAACGTAATTTATATTGCTATTATGTGAACTAAGAACAGTAACACAACTCTCTAGCTCTGCTGTGCTGTCTATAGGATATAAATAATAAACATGTATTATGTGGATATGTGCTAACACATATTTTTTTGTTTTCAGTGACATGCTGGTACATTGCCAGGCCAGAGCATGGCAAGGAGACATACAGTGATGTGTAGCTGTCTTTAGATTAATTTAGAGATTAATTGCCACATCTGAGCGTGTTTAGTTTAATTGTCTCTAAAGAATTACTAACATGTATTATTATTAGTGTCCTTCAAATCACTGATTACAAGAGTATACTAGGGAAACGTTTGATGACTTTATTACCGAGACTGGTCCGTCTACTCTGACTCTCTGACAGTGTAGGCAGTGTAATTACCAGCCCTATCCACTAATAAATGGTCGTAGTCAAGATGGCTGCTAATGGGGTCCGTTGGCTCAATAAAACTGGCTGACCAGCTGTCCAGTTATAAATAGAGGTCAGTGGTTAGTACTCTCAGCCAGTGCCAAGTGGTATGGTCTTCAGACTACATCAAAGGCATTTCCTCTCTAACTGGTGGATTAACTGCTAATTGGCTCTTTATGGACATCCTGGTGGCTTAATTAAACAAACAGGTTTATGGCCTGAACTGCTAGCCTACAATTAGTTTTTGCTTAACACGGTGTTTCTGACTGTGAAACGATGCTGCCTTTTTTCCATGTTTGGGTATCATAGTCATGGTTATCAGAGAATGAGGATGTACTATGTGTAGGTATGGTAAGGTGGTATTCTATCAGAAATAACAAAGTATTTAAAAAATAGTTGAACATTTAAATATTTCAGGAAAGTTTTATTTTATTACCAAATATATTTATTTTCTCCAGTACATATTGAGGAAGTACTCAGATGTACTCGTAAAATCTGAGTACAATGAGTAGGAGTACAAGTCCATGACCCATAAGTTTCATGAGTACGAGTACTTAAAAAATGTACTCGAGTACACGAGTACCGAGTACTTCGGCCCCAGGTCTGACTGTTAAAGGTGTTAAACTCTGGTGGAATTCTCATGCTAACTCACTTATCTGTTGCGACAATATTCATCTTTTCAAAAACAACTACAAATACATTTTTTTGAAAAGTTATGTATGTAATGAGTAGGTATTAAAAAAAGACTGGTGTTGGGGTTATATTATTACTTTAACTCCTGTTTACAAACGAACTAATATGATTTGGACATTATAATTATATATTATGTATTCTAAGTCATGTCACATGTTATACAATGTTACAGAGGTTTTATAAGTGTAAAAGGGCAAGTATTTATAAGTGTTACACCTCTTCCTGCCATTTTTCGACAATTGTATATATATGTAAGTTAATAATTAGCTACCTTACTATGTATGTTGTTGTTGTTGAAAATTAAGTTTCATTTATAACGCATATGTAGTTTTCACCTGCAATTTTAGGAATCATATTATCAATATTATTAATCATAACCAATTATTTATCCTTACTCGATAGCCGGGAATATGGATTGCCAAAGCCGAGTAAATTACCCGGGTCCCAGCTTTTGACTTAAAAATAACAAAAACCCTGTCTAATATTCAATCCAAATCTTCTACTTATTATAATATGTCTACGAAGTCTGCCACTCAGACTCTGTCGGTATCTGTATAATTATACTAGCAAAATGTCCTAAGGACACATCATGACTGTGCACGTGAGCCATGGTGGCTCGTGTTAGATGTATGTTTTAACTTTATTTTTTAGATGTTTCACAACTGTGTCTATGTAGTGAAGGAGAAAGGACGTAATAGGTAGTTGTATTCAACAACTGACATCCATACTGTAACTCCTTATCTCTTATTTGTCTGATGTAATGCAAATAAATTGTCAGAAAAGTTTGTTTTAGTGAAATACTTACAGTTTCCTTACGGAAATACAGCGCTGCACGCGAGAAAAAAAGTTTAGTAACAACGTTTAATTTTTTAATGAACGTATGCGTTCATCCATATATAGCTTATTATGTCGTCTTCAACAATATGAAAATCCACTTTTTGTGAATATTTTGTTATATTGATGTATTTTTAGAAGGCATATTTTTAAATGTTATATTGGATTACCCAACTGTATATATAACGTTGAACGCACATTTTTTATATATAGTTTTTTTATTAACCATCTATTTTTATTTCATGTGTGTCTATAGCTTTGTATTTAATTTTTATTGAACAAGATTTAACAAGATTGCCATCCACAGTCATCCAGACGGCATGTGGACAAGGAAGCTTTTGGCTTATCGAGAATCCAACAATTGTCCACGTACAACCCGCCCTCGCCAGATAGCTGTCAGATAATTTGTTTAACATATTCACACTGCTAGCATTAACACAATAATCAGATAATTTGTACCAGTCGTGTATTGTCCTCTGAGAGAATGAGTATTTTCTCATATCCAACCTACACTGTTCCTTCACTAATGCTGCACTGTGCCCTCTGGTTACACTACCTTCTTTCAGTTTGAAGAACATAGTTCTATCAATATCCTCATAACCATTTAATATCTTAAATGTGGCCTAACTATTGCGTTGTACAATGGTACAATTAGCTGTTTCTCCTTATATGTGATATTTCTCATAACTAGCCCTAGAACAGTGTATTTAGTTACCCTTTAAAGCAGCAATTCCACTTAGCTCAAAAACTTTCATGTCAGCACTAACTGTTACTCCTAAGTCTTTTTCTTTTACAGTTTTACCTAATATAGTATCCCCCATTATGTATTGTTTGTTCACATTTCCATGTCCCATGTGGATGCATTTACACTTCCCAAAATTGAATAACATTTGCCATTTTTCAGACCATTGTTACCAATTTGGCTAAATCATCCTGTAAAGTGTGTTTATCTGCATATGTTTTAACTGTTCTAAACACTTTTGTATCGCCTGCGAATTTCAGTATTTTGCTTGATAGATCATCATACAAATCATTTATATATCTAAAGAATAATATAGATACCAACACCGACCCCTGTGGCACTCTACTCAAAACTGATTTCCAGTTTGAAATCTCCCCCTCTACTACAGCTGTATTACTCTCTGTCTTCTGTCTGTCAACCATATATGTATCCAACGGATCACACCATCCCCTATAAAATGGGCTTTTAGTTTAAGTAACGGTCTTGGATGTGGCACTTTATCAAATGCTTTCTGAAAATCTAAGTAGACAACATCCACTGGTGACCCATCATCTACCCACTTTATAATTCTTAAAAAAAATCATAAGAGGTTAGACAAGACCTAGCTTTTAGGAACCCATGTTGAGATTAATTTATTAATTTGTGTTTTATAAGGAATTCCACCATGTGGTTTTTAATTAGCCGTTCTAATAATTTGCATAAAACTGATGTTAATCTCACTGGTCTGTAATTTTCGGTCTTGCTCCTCGATCCCTTTTTAAATAATGGTGTAATGTTTGCTTTTCTCCATTTTAGTGGAACGATCCCCGCTTTAAATGACAAGTTAAAGAATATAGCAAGCGGTGTACTGATTTGGTGAACAATTTCCTTAAGCAGTTTTGGTAGTATCCCGTCAACTCCAGGTGATTTGTTTTCTTTCATCATCTTAATTTTCTTTGATATAATTTCAAGAATAACACACAAGAGTCCCAATTGATTTGATTCATCCCCCTCAAATTTAGTAACTGGTACCGGCAGTGAACTTATATCTTCTGTGGTAAACACTGAAGATATAAATATATTGTATGTACTTATGGATTTATTTCTGAAATAAAACATTATTATTACTGTGCTAGCGGTTATAGCCGGGTTTGACTAAATGGCGCACGATCACGAAGTTAACGAACGACCACGCACGACCATGTAATATAATATGTTGGTAGATAGTTTGGCCGTTGATGGTATATATATATATATATGGTTTGTATGTGAATAAAAAAAAAATTTAGTCTGTATTTCTCCCAGGAGTTACATAATTTAGGCATTTTATCCGATCCTCCGGACGAATATTTAGTCTTGGCATAGTAGCGCCACCTGGAACCGGCGAGTTACCACAAGCGATGATAAAAGTTGAGAATTTTGTTACTCCAATGTGAAGAACTTATCTGAAATTTGGCGAGCTGCACACACATACCTCCTACGTGCCACCAACAGCCCGCTTGGTTACCAACACTATATACATTTTGGTCGTGCGTGGTCGTTCGTGGTCGTGCGCCTTTTGTTTTAGTTTTAGTCATGAATACTTCGTTCGTTATTTATCGAGCAGATCTAGACGTGCATGCATGTGCACTTATAAATATTTTAAAATACTAATTGTTTGAAGTAAATCCGACGCTGTTGAATCGTTTCAAGATCGTCCAGATCTGCTCGATAAATAACGAACGAAGTCGGCGTTATTTCTCGAGCAGAACAAGTCTTCATTTCCCATCAGAACGGACAAATAAAGCCACGAAACGATTCAACAGCGTCGGATTTACTTCAAACAATTAGGCTAGTATGTCCACGTATATGCCATGAAAATATGTTAAGTGCACATGCATGCACGTACAGATCTGCTCGCGATCAATAACGAACGAAGTCGGCGTTATTTCTCGAGCAGCTCGACGAATAAGAAAAGTCTTCATTTCCCAACAGAACGGACAAATACATGCAAGAAACGATTCAACAGCGTCGGATTTACTTAAGAAAATTACTATGTCCACGTATATGCCATGAAAATATGTTAAGTGCACATGCATGCACGTCCAGATCTGCTCGCTATCAATAACGAACGAAGTTGGCGTTATTTCGCGAGCAGCTCGACGAATAACAAGTCTTACTTTTCCCATCGAAACAAATAAATACACGTACGAAACGATTCAACAGCGTTGGATTTATTTCAAACAATTTGTATGTCCACGTATACGTAGATTCCTTGAAAATATATCTAAGTGCAAATGCATGCACGTCCAGATCTGCTCGATAAATAACGATCAAAATCGACGTTATTTGTCGAGCTGCTCGACAAATAACATCCAGGCATCGCGTTATTTCTCGAGCTGCTCGACTAATAACGGACCGAGTTCGCGTTATTTCTCGAGCTGCTCGATAAATAACGATCAGATTCGGCGTTAATTATCGAGCAGCTCGAGAAATAGCCTAGCCATATGCGTTATCTCGCCAAACGATATTGTACTGCCACCTATTAGTCTGTAATACAACTTTGACTTACACAGGTCCTGTCATCTGGCGTTTATTATCGTGCTCACTTCTCTGCCCCCAACAATCCAGTCAGGCCAACATACCTGGTTAGATCACATTAATCATTTCAGTGCTCCATTTGTCAAACACTGGACTAAAGACTGCTATATCCTCCCTTAGAATAAATGATACATCAACAAAACAACACCCAAGGCTGAAAAGAAGATTCGGTTACGCAGTGCAACAGTTTTGACCGGGACAACAACAGGCAGTAGCCTTCAAGTTCCGTAAAATGATGATGATGATGATGATGACCCTCGCCATGCGCCATCCTGTTTTATCACCAGTTAAGCCATTGTAGTCTCCATGCAGATTTTGTATTTTAAAAACTTACAACAACAATACAATATTCATCAAGGGCAAAGTAATGAACGGGCACTTTCAATGGTAAATATTCGCATTGAAATGAAGATTCTGAAGTTTTCCTCATAAAAATAAAATTTCTTAGTATGAAATTCCGTGTGAAAATTTTGTTAATTTCACCATGCATAGGCAACATAGGGTTTACTAGTGAACATACCCTAACACATTTTTTAGAATAAAGTCCTCGTAAGGCAACAATCCGCATGGGAACAAATACGCAAGAATTATAATATATATTTGTCGGTTGCAAGCAGTGTAACATTCACCATAACAGGGTACTTAATTTCCTTTGCACACAGGGCACAGCAGGGTAAACTTCTGACGGACAGCTTCACACAAGGTATTATGGACATATATACATTTGTGAAGAAAAAAACACTAATAAAAGTGCTAATTATTAGAAAATCCACCGGCTAAATATTTAATAAAAGTCCTGTTACAGGAAACAAAGGATGTGTTTCTTTAATAAGAAACACTTTACTTTTTATATAAGGGGAAACCCAATAGTTACATTCCGTTGTCAAAACACAAACTATGCTAAATGCAACCTCTTCCGGTTCCCGAAACCTCCAACTGCACGCTAGACCTCGGTTCGATCTCGTTTCAACGATACCGATTCCGATTCCGACTCAAGCAGACCTTGTCCATTCCGATTCCAATTCCGGTTGTCTAAGTTCGATTTCGATTCCGACTCCGACTCCAGCAGAACTTTTGATTCCGATTCTGACTCCACCACAACTTTTGATTCCGATTCTGACTCCAGCACAACTTTCTTACTCAAAAGTTGTGTTGGAGTCGGTTTCATTCCGATTTTACTACTTCTGCTTTTAATTTATAAATAATGTAGTCAATGAATTGGATACATTCAACATTACAACAATGTATTTAGTGAAGTTGATGTCATGGTTTGTTTCATATTTGGTAATCGGTAATTCCGTATATCGATATATTGAAATTTGAAACTCATTGAGTCTATCACCAATTCATCATATTCAAATCATCACAACGTATCACAACTTGCATTTCATTTCAGTCAAGGTGACAGTTGCAGCGAATCAGCATTGTTTCTTCTAACTCCATCAGTTTGAATCTTCCTATGGCTGCCATTGGCTGGTGCTAAATCTGATCATCTCTCCCATAACTGCTCCGTGTTACAATTAACTGCAAACTGTCCAGATCTCAAACAGTTTGCTTACACTAGTACAGCTGTTCTAGAGCTAACTATGAGGCAGACTCCCAGACCAGTTCTAATCCCACTTTGCCTACTGTTGTTCTGGCTGTAACAATTTTCACACTTTGAGGGTGGGTGGGACATCAATAGAGAAATATGTTATACATGACTACCCCAGGTGGGGCAGCTGAATACTTTGATGATCTGTACACAAATACGCATACAGTCATACACATAACTAACATTATAGTATCAATTAAATTACAGTCAAATACATTGAAAAGTAGTGAAATGCAAATGCCAATACTTTTGACATGTTTTAAAGATAAAACATATTAAAACATATTTTAAAGATAAAACATAATATTATGAACTTGTATAAATATTGATTGATTTATCACAATTTACATATGGTACTTTAGTATTAGCATACTACGATGTTCATTTATTTACAACATGTAATACAAATGCCACATTAAACTGTCAATATTAACAAAGAATAAGGTACATTAAAAGGTGAATTTATTATAGTTATTGGTAAATAAAATAACAATATCAAATTGTTATTGATTAGTTATATGTTAAAACATTGTATATTATAACAAATTAAGTGGATATACATGTTTTTGAAGTGTCTTATCTGCAAGCCTAGGTACATGACATTTTAAGCTGAGTTAATATACAAAGCATACTGTTGGCTACAGTGACCCAGATTAAGGAAGACAAAATGTTTTACTGTCAACTTGATCTAAAGTGCAATTAACCAAGTACAACTAATATCTCACCATGGCTGTTTGAGATGCTATCAGTAACTTGCCTAACGCCCCAACTGGGCAGGTGTTTAGTGTTTACACGTTCACTTACAAGGTTATGAACTTTACAAACTTTACTGGCTTATTTACTTGCTCATATCTTTATATTTTTCCAATACTTGTCAAGGCGCATCTTAAACCGGTTACCGTTCACTTACACTCATGACGATTCCAATTCCACTTATTGTGATTCCGATTCTTCTCATTGTGATTCCGATTCTGATGCCGACTCAACTCCAAACGATTCCGTCTCCGATTCCACTAAATTAACTCCAAATGATTCCGACTCTGGTTTCAACTCCGAAATCGGAATTGGAATCATCCTTTGGTTCCCATTCTGGAGTTGGAATCGCCCCAGGTTTGCTGCTCGCCTGTCAAACATTCAAATATATCAGCCTAGGCTCCCATTAACTTCCAACTGCACTCACTTGGACGCCCAAGACATCCAACAACACCTATTTGGTGAGACCCCCACCAGGCATCATTAGGACTAAGAAAACACCCAACTGCACCTAAACCTCCTCGAAACATCCAATATGAATCTAAGAAAAATCTCGAAATACTATTGAAGCGGAATTCTTATATCCTACCTATCACACCGTCAGCCTGTTGGTCTGTTATTAATAGCCACAACGTTACGTGTGTTTCTCTGGGATTGTTCCGAGCGACGTAACGTAAACCGTCCACCGATCGGTTGGACCGGTTTTACGTCATTTGTTTGGGTATATATAATATCTGGGCTGCGTTCAGAGTTCGCGCCGCGTCGTCGCTTTTAGGACCGGAAGTCGATTTAATTGCCGATCAATGTCACGTTGGGTTGACGCTCCGACGCGCGCCGCACCAGAGTACTTGGTTTTGCATTCGATGATTATTCTTTGTTAACTATGTATGGTTGGTGCGTTTGACCGTATCAGATCACACTCGAGCATGACAAGTTGGGCTTTTAAGAAAATCAAAGTGTTTCTAATTGCAGGAATGGTGGCATTATTGTCGAAAAACAAATTTGAAATCAGTAGCGTCCAACTACAATGCGGCGACCGCCGCGATACGTTTAATTTAAGCGTTCAACTTTCGGTGGGTGACCGCGACGTCGCGAACTTTGAACGCGGCACTGGGTGGCGTTTAGAGTTCGACGTCACGGTTCGCCGCCGGAAGTTGATAGCTTACAATTTAGGTACCGCGACGCTCGCCACATATGAAATGGCTCTGTTAAAAGTAGACGTTGTGCGTTTATTGGTACTGATTTCGAATGTGTTTTTCGTTGAAAATGCCACCATCCCAACCACAAGTCTAATAATTAAGAACAATTTTGTTTTCTTAGGAGCTCATCTTATCATCCCATTACAAGATAGTCATCTTCAAACCAAAACATACTAAGAAGGCAATTTTGGAGACGCACTGGCAGCATCAACACGACATAACTATGAACGGCAAACTCGACTTCCGGGCAAATAGCGCCGACGCAGTTCGGCGCGAACTCTAACAAAATCGTCAGAACTGAACACATTCCGAGAAACAGTTTTCTGTGTCTGTGTAGCGTCGGCCGGATATTTCTGGAAGTTACTGTAATTATCAATGTTAAGTGATGTATTGTTGACGGATCTATAATAACACAAATAGATCAAATTCACAAGGTAATCATCAGATGTTATATATTTATTACTAAACAACGAAGCCATTCCACACATAATTGCCAAAGGTTTACATTAATTACTTTTAAAAAGGGTGGCTCCTATGTTAGTGACAACGTGTTAGACAATTTGTATTCCTGTCCGGTATTAAAATGTACTTTGTAAAGCTTGATGATTGTACATATATTTATGAGAGCATTATATTATGAGCAACTACGCTGTTTAATACATACTCTTTTATATATACATGTGTGTGTGTGTGTGTGTGTGTGTGTGTGTATATGTATTGACAATACGAGATCAACGTTACTGATGTTACACAAACATATATTAAAAACACAGTAATTACGTGTAATCGCTCTAAGTCAAAATATGGAAGTATTGTATAACTGAATGCATATGCAAGTATAGCCGGATATACTGGAGATCGCAGCTGCAGACGGAAATTTATGATATCAATAGAAACGTACACAGGAAACAGCATAATTTGACTGTTAAGTACGTTAACTGTTTACCTACTCTACAGCCTAGTGCAAGAATCTTCTGAAAATGAAATAAACAATAATGATGTGGACTATGCATATAATAATGCTTACAATATTCCTGCTGTGGCCGCAACTGACAACTCAACATTCTGACTATTCATGACACTGTTCTCAGAACCGTTGTAACCCAGACATAGCAATGTCAATGTTTTATATATCTTGTGACTACTAAAGCCACCGCCCGTATGCATTGTTTCCCTCAAGTGTCGCATCATTTTTCAATCAAAAACTCTGAACATGTACGCTGATTTTCAGATATCACATTTGAAAGGTTTCAACAAGGTCGGTATGCTTAGCGTGGATGTACCTTTAGTAAACCTGTGACTCTTGGCAAACGAACTGTGTTCTAAATGAGTCATATTAAAGGTTTTCTCATCTGTGTGAGAGTACGTGTGACCTCAAATTACCAGTTTGTAAAAACTGATCACGACAGGTATCTCCCCAGAATGGATTCGGACATGTATCTTTAAATTATAACTTGCTAAAAATTGTGCATCACATGTAACACATTTCTAGGGTTTCTCCCCAGAATGGATACGGATATGTCTTTTCAAATAATCACAACTTGAGAATTGTGCACCACATATGTCACATTTGTATGGTTTCTCCCCAGTATGGGTACGGACATGTACCTTCAAGTAATTACTTGTTGAAAATTGTGCACCACATGTAACGCATTTGTAGGGTTTCTCCCCGGTATGAATGCGGAAGTGTATCTTCAAATTATAACTTTGTGAGAATTGTGCACCACATGTGTCACATTTGTAGGGTTTCTCCCCAGTATGGGTAAGGACATGTCTCTTCAAAACACTACTTGTTGAAAAGTGTGTACCACATGTGTCACATTTGTAGGGTTTCTCCCCAGTATGAATGAGGACATGCGTCTTCAAATTACCACACTTTGAGAATTGTGCACCACATCTATCACATTTGTAAGGTTTCTCCCCAGTATGGGTACGGACATGTATCTTCAAATCACTACTTGTTGAAAATTGTGCACCACATATATCGCATTTGTAGGGTTTCTCCCCGGTATGGATGCGGACATGCGTCTTCAAATGGCAATTTCTTGAAAAATGTGCACCACATGTGTAGGATTTCTCCCCAGTATGGGTAAGGACATGTATCTTCAAAACACTACTTGTTGAAAAGTGTGCACCACATGTGTCACATTTGTAGGGTTTCTCCCCAGTATGAATGCGGACATGTGTCTTCAAATTACCATACTTTGAGAATTGTGCACCACATGTATCGCATTTGTAAGGTTTCTCCCCAGTATGGGTACGGACATGTATCTTCAAGTAAACACTTGTTGAAAATTGTGCACCACATTTATCGCATTTGTAGGGTTTCTCCCCAGTATGGATGAGGACATGTGTCTTCAAATTAAAATTTCTTGAAAAATGTGTACCACATGTATCACATGTGTAGGGTTTCTCCCCAGTATGCGTTCGGACATGAATCTTCAAGGAACTACTTGTGGAAAACTGTGCACTACACATAATACAGTTGTAGGGTTTCTCCGCAGTATGAATGCGAACATGTGTCTTCAAAGCACCACGGTTTGTAAATTGTGCACCACAAGTGTCACATTTGAAGGGTTTTTCAACGGTGTGACTGAGTACATGCATTGTTAAGTCATGGTTGTTGATAAAACGTTTTCCACATGTGTCACATTTGAATCGTTTCTCAACAGTGTGAGTGTGCACTTTCACATTCATATTGACAGTGCTGCCAAAGCTCTACTGAATGTAGACAACGAACGGTGTTTCACAACTCTGATTACACATATAATTATGTAACTATACGTTCGAACTTTCAGACAGGTATAAACTACACGTCTCACATCTGGATGGTTTTAACAAGTGTGAGTGCGTACGTATACTACCTTGTAAAACAAGCTCAACACTTGTCACCCTTAAAGGGTTTCTCACGTGTGTCAGGGCACGTTTCTAACTGTAACTGATGAATCTAGGTTTAAGTTATTTCTATCCACTGTGAGTTCCTGACATGACTGTTTTCAACGGGTACGTGTCAGTTTGATGAAAAAAGTTCTCATCCATCTAAGAGTGCATATATTCCTTTAGTTATTACACGGTGAACTATTTGATTTATGTCACACTTGAATGGTTTCTCCCACGAGGGAGTTGGTATCTTTATAAATGTAAATGTTGATCCACAAGAGACAGTCACGTGTTTTATCTCGTTTCTGAAGAAAACGATGTGGACATTCCCTGAATAGGCTCGATGTTCTACGTCGTGTTGGTGACAGAACTTGACAGTTGTTGTTGTCAATGTGAGGGTGAGTCGATGAAACTTTGGTACTTCATTGTAGACACTTGTCACACAAACCGTCGTTGACACACATCACAGTCATCTGAAACAACAACAGTCATTAGATTTACGAAAAGTTAGTGACATAAGTAGTAAGGTAGGTTAATCAGCGCGGGCAACATCCGTTTTCCGTTGAGCAAGAGCAAAAGTACCCGGATGTAGGTCAAAATCAAGTGGCGCCACCTGTCAGATAGGTTGTGAACTAAAACATCACCGCCTATTGGAATTGTTATGAACTAAAATAGCGCCACCTATCGGAATTTGTATGTACTAAAATAGCGCCGCCTATCGGATTTTTTTAATAAACTAAATATATGAGTACTGCCAAAATTCGTCTCTTGCGCGCAATGGAGCCTCCTGGCGGATAGATCATGAAATACAAACAACATCTCTGGCGGACAAGTGTTGAACCAAATACCGATACGGCTTCAAATCGTGCTTCTTGTTTTGTCTTTTTACTCTAAAAATAGGTCAGTGACGTCGTTAAATAGGACATTGCGCATGCGCAATGGTGTCTTTTATTATGTCTCATAGGTTGTCGACAAATTGTTTAGGTGTAGGTCTCTCCTAGCCTATACATTTACAACTATAAAGTAGGTTCAATCCTGACGAATTGGTACAGAACTAGTAAAGTAAGTCAAATTATGTCATTTCTGGTTACCATACAGATATACGACCTTCCCATCACCCTGTTTGTAAATTTGTGCCTATCTGTGTCTCTTATTACTTGTATACATCGACTGCTTACTGTGTTAACAAATAGGTGTTTGTCAATGTTTGTATACCTGTAGGTGCTAAACCCTATGTTAGAACATAGGAAGTTTCACCATGTTAAGTGATAGGACATTTTCTCCACGTTAAAGGATAGGGATTTTTTTCCCATGTTAAAGCATAGGCCATTTTTATCCCATGTTAAAAGATAGGGAATTTTTACCCATGTTAAAAGATAGGCCATTTTTATCCCATGTTAAAGCATAGGAGCTATTATCGTAAAGGTATCCGACCACTTTTTGAATTTTTCCCATGTTAAAGCACAGGCTATTTTTTGCCATGTTATAAGATAGGGCATTTTCACCGTGTAAAGCATAGGACCTATTGTCGTAAAGGTATGCGACCACTTTTTTGAAAAAGGATTTGAATATGTCACACACGAGATTGGTTGGCCCGTAGGCCAAGGCTCCGCCACAGGACCGAGCCCTCATTTGGTTGACGATGACTTGTCCAAAATGTGGTGTTATAATAAGGCGTAATTTATAATAAAAGGATTATAAATTCAGCAGAGACCGTTTTGTCTTAAGTAATGTATACGAAATGTAGACTACATATAGGACTATGTTATATCAGAACCAATAGCCTCGTTTTTTTCGAACAGAGCGACCATCTTGGAATTTGCCATTTGGTATCATTTCCGTATGGTAGTGCCTAAATTCGTTTCTCTTATCAAGCCCGTACTCGAGACGTGTCTGGACTTGTTTGTTTGCTGCGAGCGCGCGCACCCTGTATGACATCATTAAACTGCTACGCGCAGTAATTTTGTACACGCGAGGTGAGTTGGTTATAAAGGTAGTGAATTGGTTAGACCTTGTTTTGAACTTGCACACTTGAATATAACCCCCATCATGTGACGTCATGGTCAGTGACGTCGTGTTATAGCGAGTGGAAAATTCCCCTGTAAAATTTTATTCTAGAAGTTTCTTTGGTAATTTTTTTAGCACACTACAAACCGACGCTACTGTGTGAGGTGAATTGGTCAAACAGGTAGTGATCTGGTTAGGCATCGTTTTGAGTTCTCGTCACAAAAGAGTATTAGTTATTCTCATAGGTTAGAAATTTCGTCTTCATTCGGCATGCTCACGTGACCTTTATGTTCCGTCGAACTGTTATAAAAGGCCTGCGTCTGTTTTTTTGTGGTCATTATATCTTACATTTTGGAAGATGAACAACATGCCTAGTGATAACGTCCGACAAGAGAGTTTGCTACCGAAGGTGCAGCCTTCTCCGGCTACGGGCCCACTCGATCTCTCGACCCCGTCAATCAACCCGGACCATCAGCCAACGACCAGTTGAACGACCAGTCCGACGACCAGTTCGACGACCAAACCAATTTCGTCTCTGTCACTTGCGCTGTCAATCAACCAAACCAGCACCCTGACGTCATCACCTCCGACGAAGTGTCAGAAGCTTTTGGCTCGTTATACTTGCTCTATGTGTGGCAGTACCTTCAAGTATCAAGGGATTTGGGCTGCTCATGTGAAGCAGGGCTGCTGCAAAAGGAAGCAAGATAAACAGCGGCGACGTATAGAACAACTTGAAGAGATAACAGTAAACTTCAATTTCTCATAGTGTTGAAATGCTATTCATGTCATTTTGTTAGAAAATTTTCAAAAGAACAATATTATATTTTTTCTTATACATACCAGTTGACCATTCATTATTAAACTCATCTCGTCACTGTTTCAGCGACAAGAAAAGGAGGGCATTGCTGCAACCGTCGCTACTTCTGCCTCTTCTCCTGCCGTCGCGATACATATCGTCCGACCAAGCGACTGTCTATGCTGCTGAACACATCCAATCAGTGCAAGGAGAAATGACGCATCTTGAGGTTGTTGGTCCAGTGCGAGACGCACATGGTTGCCTGTTTGCAAACTGGTTTGAACTGGTATTCGCTGTGCAAGTCTGAGCTACTCTACAGTCTGTGGATGTGTACTTTCTACTCTGCAGTCCGTGTTCGTTCGGCACGCCCACGTGACTTTTCGGCACATTAACTAACTATATAAGCGTGGTGTTTTGCCAATCGGTCCGTCATTCGTATCACGAAGACATCACACCTAACATCATGTCGAAGACACCTTATTACCGACCTTGCGATGCGGCAGACTCGAGCGATGAGAACGAGCCAACGAACCGACCCATCATGCCGGTGACCATCCACCCTTCCGTGCCGACGGAACCAGAGGGCGAGGACATCTGGTACACTAGGCTCTGCAATGTACCAACTTTCGGTCCTGACGATGTCACAATTTCTGCCGACACGATCGATGTGCCAACTTCCGCTCCTAACGACGTCACAACTACCCACACTGCAGTGTCACAACTTCTACCCACGATGCCAATGTCGCAACTTCTGCTCCTGACTTTGCTGGTCCGAACTTTACACTTGATTTCCCTGTGACCGAAATGAAGAAGACGATTGCACGTCACATAGCATGTGTCGTCGTTGAACTCTCGAGACGACAGTATCTCGCTTGCGAGATAGACGATCCTAGTCAATTTCATCACGATTGTATGTTACCCGATGACATTCTAATTTACATGCACTTTGACGGGGCTGTGGAGACCATTAATTCAACTACAGTGATGAAAGACTGGTTGGGTGTTTTGTTAGACGCAGGTTTGAAGCTATCCGACCTGACGTTTGATCACTTGTGTACTATCGGGAGTTGGTTGCAAGAACCGATGTCAGAGGAGTGGCGAAACAAATTAAAGCAAATTGTTCTGGCAGTAATAGAGGGTGACCTGTAAAGAACTTTCTTTTGTCTTGTGTACGATTAAACTTTGCAAGACTCTGTATCAATGTCTAGTCTCTGATTCTTGTAGTTATGGAGCGTGACATGTAAATACGTGTGTGTTGTTCACGAATAAACTGTGCAAACCTCATCTTGTGTCTTTTTCATAGTGTAATGCAAAGCATATGTTGGGAACCTTACTAATAGTCTTACACTTCACAACTAAAGATATATTATCGGCATTGTCAATATTAGCGTCATTGATTTCCGTAGAACAGGTTCGTGTACGATATGCAAACACAGGAACAGTACCACGGACCAAACAGACACGAGTTGTACAAATGAAACACCAAACTTAACGGGTTACTGTGTGAGATTCCATAAATTTGGCGGAATTCCATCAGAATAGACGGGTTACCGTGTGAGATTCCATCAATTTGATGGAATTCCATCAGAATAGACGGGTTACCGTGTGAGATTCCATCAATTTGACGGAATTCCATCAGAATAGATGGGTTACCGTGTGAGATTCCATCAATTTGATGGAATTCCATCAGAATAGACGGGTTACCGTGTGAGATTCCATCAATTTGACGGAATTCCATCAGAATAGACGGATAACCGTGTGAGATTCCATCAATTTGATGGAATTCCATCAGAATAGACGGGTTACCGTGTGAGATTCCATCAATTTGACGGAATTCCATCAGAATAGACGGGTTACCGTGTGAGATTCCATAAATTTGACGGAATTCCATCAGAATAGACGGGTTACCGTGTGAGATTCCATAAATTTGACGGAATTCCATCAGAATAGACGGGTTAACGTGTGAGATTCCATCAATTTGACGGAATTCCATCAGAATAGACGGGATACCGTGTGAGATTCCATCAATTTGATGGAATTCCATCAGAATAGATGGTTTATAGCTTGAAATTCCACTAAGTCCATTGCAATAGACAGGTATAAAACGAGTTGTACAAACCAAACTTAGACCAACGTGTTCCAAGAGCTATTCCGTTCTTTACATTTGAACAGTAAACACGTACATCATGAGCTTATGGACTCGTCTACCAGCTGCCAACAAGCCTACACCAGTATCACGGGCGGCCTTCCAGTGCCCCGATTGCAAGAGACATTTCACACGGAAAGATAGCTGGAAACAACACATTGCCCACAAGCGCTGTAGGTCATCGACAAACACTACGTCGACAGGCACTACGTTGTTCAATTCACTTGTTCCGGCGCCCACAACGACACCTTCGCCTCTGGCACCATCAACAAGCTCGACATTCCCGTCTTCATCTCAGGAGACCATGGAGTATACAAAGAAGATGGCCCTGGTCGATCCCCGTATTTTGGAAAACATTCAACCGCAACGTCCTTCGACTGCTAACCCTATCGAAAGTGTCTTGCAACGACTCGACAATGAAATGCAAGGCATATTAGAACGAAGTGATATGGACGAGAAGGAAATGGTTGTGTTGTATAACCAGGTGTTGAATCGGTACAACGATCTTTCGGACAAACGTATCCAAGAACCCGTGCGAGTGGTCATCGAAAAATTTCCCAGTGAAGAGTAAAACAAAGTACAACGTGCTAACGTAATATCGTGGACCTTGTGAATGACGTGTTGAGAAAACGGAAGTCGTTTGAACCAGTGGGATGGGAAACCTTCGCTCGTGGTCTCAAGGATGTCAACACGCCAATGAATTTAGTTGGGAACTCAAATCGTTGGCTTTACATGCAGACAGCGTCAGTGGACGACGACGTGTCAAAGGAAACCAGCATTCCATTCGACAGCGATCATCATCGGAATCGTAGACGACCTTCATCGTCGCGGCGCGCAGGTCATTCGGCGACACCTTTGCAAATCACACGTTGGGAACCTTATTAGCATTACCGATATATAGTTAAGGTTTACAAGATTTTATAAGATTGACACTTTCTCTTGGGGTGTCTGAATACAAATTTCATAAACGCATATATGGTATCGACTTTTTTATTGCCTAATTAAGGTAATACAAGAACGTGCATGCCAACGTTACATGCAAACATTACATGACATTCTTAACAAAATCGAAAACACGACAGTCATTGTTCACTAAATCGTTCCCGAAAGTGTTCACAAACGCCTTCGTGGGTACGCCTCGACTTCGGTGTAGCAAGTACACGACACAGTATTGTCCACACACGTTAGACAGCGGGCTCTGAAACGTTCTCTTGTTGAAAGTCCAAGTCACGCAGTTGCTCTGTAGAAAATCCACGAATTCGACGTGTCGAGGTGGCAAACCGTACGAGTCGAAGTATTCTCCACGTCCGTCTTTTGTAATAAACATGCAGATCCAATGTTGACCCGGTCGAACAACGGTCCTAGTGTAAGCATCAGCCGCAAGGAGTCGTTCTATCTGTGCCGTATCCATCAGTAATCGTAGACGACGTTTCTGTTGCGGTCAATCTCCAAAACCGTCTCGAATTCTCCGTAGACGATCGTTTGGTCGAGAGGTTGATTAAAGTGCATCTCGACTCGTAGGTTGCCTTTGTGTACCAAATTGAAATGGGGACCGTCACAACAATCTGGTGTGATGTCAAACGCAAACAGGGTGTATCCTTTGCCAAACTCGTCCCGACTGATGTTGTTTCCCTCGTCTTGAAACATCTTTCCCGTTCCAGCAAATAGATTACTGTAACTTCTCACATAGGCACCATCGTCGAAATTAGGCTGGAGTGGTTTCGCCAGAACTTGTTGCCCGTCGACGTACAATGCAAGAAAGTTCAAGTTGTTGTGCTTTACGCGGAACGGATTCTTGGCGAATGTTCCATTATAAGCGTCGTTGTCTACACAACACAAGACTAGTCTTTTGGGTAAGACACCCAAATAAACGTTTTCGTGAGTGTGCGACATGGCACCTCGCGGAATGGAAAATACCTTGCAATCGACTCTTCGCAACGGATACTTGGCCGTTCCCTTTTGTAGCGCTTTGATGTGACCCATCTGTACGGCAGGATTCAGTTTGGCTTTCCGTGCAAGCAAAATTGCTTCGACTATGCGTACCTTGTAATTGGCATTGTCACCACCACCAGCCATGAGTGCAAAAGCATCCTTGCACTGTAGTAGTCGAATTTTTACATCGACGCCGTTCAATAGATAGCGGTCTTGGAAGAAGAGGTCGACGTGTAGACGGCCCATCGTGTCGACGATTCGACTACGGGAAATATAGGTCTTTCTTTTTTGCAGACCCTTGTTTGCGTTGTCGGTGGCATCCATGTGTTCAGCCGTGTCTTTGTACCACAAGGCATTAGTCAGTTGACTCTTCTTCGCTTCTGCTCCATGACTCAGTAACGTTTCTATGTACGCTCGATAAGGATAGGTATTCGTTGAAGGTGTGACGAGGATACCGTTCAAAGACACGTCGACTTGACTAAACAGAGAATGCATCTAGTTGTTCACTAGCCCAACAGGTGCAGCTTGATCGATGTCGTCCACGTTTCCTTTGACTACACGTGCTCGCACCAACAGGTAAGTATTGGCCACGTCCAGGTAATCGTCTCCCGATCCGGGCAATAAGAATTCGATAGGACCACCCGTACCTATCGAGGCAACAGGTCGATGCTCGAGCCATTGTACGTGTTCGATACTCGTTTGTGTCGTCGGTAAACTAAACAGGTCCAATTCGCTTTTGACTCCCTCACACGACAACTGATGGACAAAAGCCATGACTAGCCGAATATGTCGTCTCGACGCGTCTTCTGTCGTCTGCGTCTCTTGGCGACATTGGCTAGGGTTCTCGTCGGCTTGCGTTTTATAGCGCGAGGAGCATTGCGTATGCCCGGAGGCCCACTGCTTCCCAACAATCTACTGATCATGTCCTTTCCGGTTTCTTTCACACGCCTCTTTGCAGATTCTTTAATGCTCTGTCCAGACAAGACGTACCTGGCCACACCCAAACCTGTCTTTAACGCTCCTTTTCCCAAAGCGAGTGCGCCTCTTTTTATGAGTGGCATAGCACTTCGAATAAGGCCACCGAACAAACTACCTAGACCGTGACCTCGTTGCACTCTTGCCCCAACAAACACGGGCAATCAATCACCGATTTGTCTGACATATTAGTCTTCGTAAGAATGATTATGACTCATGTTTAAAAAAATGATGGTTTGCGTCGTCGAAAGTGAAGTGTTGCCGTCACTCTACCTTGCTCGAATGGTACGCGACGTCCCGTGTTGTCTCTTATATCGATCTCGATGGTCGTAAATTCTTTGTGCAAGACGGGTACGTATTGTACATTGTCAACACTTTTTGACACCACGTCTCCATGTTTTCCTTCTATGGGTACAACCCTCAACACAGGGACGACGGTATCCCTGCCCACACGTGGTTCCACACCGTCGGTGTAGACGTACAGCGAGTAAAAACCCTGCGCCATATCTACCACAGATTCGGCTTTTTTAACGTAATAATAATCTAGCCCTTCTTCTTCGGGTGTGGTGTAAACATCCTGGCTTAAACCTAGCAAACGCTGTAGGTTCAACGAATACACTGAGAATGAGATGTTTTCTACCATGTGTATAGTAACTTTTTGTGTGATGCCACTGTAGCACAGTTTTATTTACTTCTCTTTTATCGGTGACTTTATGATTCTGTTGATTGCACGAGTGAGCGCTTGGGGACTACCGTAGTGGCCTGCCTCGATATTCACCACATAAGTCGTACCATCAACATTCACGGCAAAATAAACGTCCTCTTCTCTCACGTTGTACCAGCTGTGCGGGTATTGAATCTCCACCAGTCCGCATGCCCATTGACCGACTAAACTGACGCGTTGCGGCAAAGCCGTGACATAGTGGGTCAACGTGTTGTCGGGATGTAACTTCATAGATGCGTTGCTGGGCAATGTCAGGTAAAAATCAGATGACATGTTCACTGCGTTTCATAGACGGATTAGGTAACAGGTATCCCAGGCAACTGCTTAACAAAGCTGTCCACATATTAGAGTTTCCGTCTACTTTAGTCAGGTTGTATATACTGACCAATACAACGGTGCACAGTATGACGATTTGGCAGAAGAAGACGATTTTCGATTTCGGGCACGTATTTCCAAACAACACCCAACGTCTGCTGTTACTTCCGGTATCTTCGAGCTCTGTGTTTTCGAATCGAACGTCCATCGTATCTTCCATGACACGAATGACGGCCCGATCGGAGTGTACTAACCTTTATACGCGACGAGCGACGCTTTATCCAACTAGCTGTTAAACGAATCGGAATACCCTAACCACTTGACCAGGACCTGTGTCTTTTTTCCTCGCTTGCGCTGCTGCAACACTTTCTCGATACGATAGAGTTTATCCTTGGCCACAACCACTTTCTGTAGTTCTTGTTCGTAAAATGTTCCCTTTGTCGGCGAATCTTCATCATCGATCAATCGATAAACAGGCGGATCGGAACGATGAACTGTTTTGACGGTAAATATCTCGTCACTCCAGTTGGGTAAGTCACCTTTTTTTAATTGTCTCTTGACTTTGCTGATACGCACGTGATCGCCAACTTTTAAAACCGGTTTGACTTTTCCGTGTCCTTCATTTCCGTACCTTTGCCAAACCTCTTCATGACTGATCACGTTCACTTCAGACGGCGCCATTCCAATACATCTATGATAACTGTCGTTGTACGAATCGACTAGATGGTGTAATGCGTCCAGGTACTTTAATGTCTGGTTTTTCGTGAAATATTTCCACATACGTGTCTTCAGAGTACGATTGAAACGTTCCACGACACACGCCTTGGTCTCTTCGTTGTGTGCCGTGAAACGGTGGATACCTTTCTCTTTCAGAAACACTTGCAGTTCCCTATTCATAAACTCTTTTCCTTTATCCGTTTGCAAAGACAGTGGGCCATCTTTGTCCTTTAACAACCGACGAAACGCCGTCGTGAGTGACGGCCCCGATTTGTTCTTCAAAGGAACAGACCACGCTTTCTTTGAGAACACGACTATCACGGTCAAAATGAAAGTGTGACCGTCGTTGTACCGTTTCAAACGTGACATGTCTACCAGATCGGCCTGCCATTGTTGATTTATACCACCCACTACGACGTCTACGCCTGAAACGATATGTCACTGGTTTGTGTAGTGTGTAAGTGTCTTGTTCCGACAACCACCGTTTCACCTCTTTCGACGATGCACGTGAAGCATGTGAAGCACGTGAAGCACGACGCAGGGCATCGACGCCTCCGTAACATCCGGTTAGTTTCGTGTCGTAGTAAATACTTTTCAATGCATCGTGTGAACGCTTCGTCTGCTTACCTACGCGATACATGCCGTAATAATGCTGGTATCGTGTCGTGCAAGACAATTAATACGGTTCCCAACGCAAGTGTTCCAACGGTGTGGTCGAATGAGCTGCGCGCCGTGACGACACCGGACGTCTTCGATGCCGATGCCGATGACGACCACTGTGAAACGGACTGCTTTTTTCGTTTGATATACGGTCGTCCTCTGACGCTGTCTGCATGTAAGTCCAACTATCTGGATTACCCACTAAATCCATGGGCGTGTTCACATCCTTGAGACTACGAGCGATGGTTTTCCATCCCACCGGTACAAAATACTTCCGCTTTCTCAACACGTCATTCACAAGGTCCACGATATTACTTCCGGGAACCGCCTTGTTTCTGTACATCATCTCGCCACGATTTCGACTTTGCTGGGAAATTTATCGATGCCTACACGCAGCGGTTCCTGCATACGCTTGTCGGAAAGATCGTTGTATCGACTCAACACCTGGTTATACAACACGACCTTTTCCCTCTCGTCCATATCGCTTTGTTCTAATATGTAACGCATTTCGTCATCGAGTCGTCGCAAAACACTCCCTATAGGATTGGTCGAAGGAGGTTGCAGTTGAACGTTATCCAAAATACGTGGATCGACCAGCGCCATCTTCTTTGTGTGCTCCATAGTCGTATAGTTACGACTGCAACAACGTCGTCACCAACGGGGCTAGAAGGGACGTAGCCAAGGGAGCTAGTAGGGCCGCAAGGAAACCACCTTTCTGTAGAATACGTTTCTTCTTATGAAGACCGGTTTTCCTGATGACCAAGGTTCTGAGGTCCTTCTTGTAACGACGTAGTTTAGTCTTGTGACCTTTCTTTAGTGGTACGTTCCCTTTTACTATGTTCTGTGCACACTCGCACATACTGCGTACCAGATCGGGATTTCCCTTATCGATGATGGCTCTGGCTAAAGCAGGATCCGCTTTAGCGAGGAGAAAAAGGCACAACGCGTTTCTCTTCACTCGCGCCGATATGACGAATGTCACGGCGTGTTTCTATTTATATCTTCGGAAGGTAGGCGTATTGAAATTTGTTTGGTTCCTTAACGATATTAGTACGCAGGCGCAAGTGTTCCGGTTTGAGGTCGACGAACAAATACCCGTGTGGTACGGACGTTGCGTCTCTGAAAGCTTCTTGCATGTACTTTATTCGACCCGGATATATCTGTTTGGCCAAGTTGACCACTTGTGTATTGTTCTTGAAGAGTACCATGTACTGTGCGTTTATACTTATGGTGCGACTCTCTTTTCCTTTGGGAAATACATTTTGCACTAAATATATTACGGACGTGTTGCAATGATGACTCTTCTTCGTAAACAGTTTGGTGACCCTCTCGTCCGTTTCCGACATGAGATCATCGATAACTACCAAGATTCTCGTTTTAGGATCGAAAGACGATATGTTGGGAAGACCTTCGACAAATTCTATGTTCGGATGTATCGTAGAGAGCGTGAATTACAATGCCTGCCATTCACCGTAACACCACGTGATCTTTTCGGGCGGTAGGTTTACGAGTGTGGCAGAATTACGTAGTAAAGAGACAACAAACGTCGTTTTACCAGAGCCCGTCGGTCTGGTAAACGGATGAACTAACCTCGTGTCCATACTTTACATAAATGATGAAAGGGACTGGGATGCACGGTACTTATACTACTTATACTATGAACAAAATGACACAAGATAAGGTTTGCACATTTTATTCGTGTACATCACAAACGTATTTACAGATCATCTTCAATAAGTGCAAATCTTACACTAGCCACTTACATGAATCAAACTTGGATCAATTCATATAACGTACAAGTTCAGTAGTCGTCTTAGTTTGGTTAAGATTGATCCGTGGTACTGTTCATGTGTCTTGTATATGAGACATAAGAAAAGACACCATGGCCTATGCTTTAGCATGGGAAAATTTCAAAAAGTTCTTTACAGGTCACCCTCCATTACTGCCAGAACCATATGTTTCATAGTGTTTCACCACTGTTTCGAAACGGCTTCTTGCAACCAAGTATTGATATTACACAATTGTTCGGATGTCACGTCGGATAGCTTCACACCTGAGTTTAACAAAACACCCAACCAGTCTTACATTACTGCAGTTGAATTAATGGCCTCGACAGCTTCGTCAAAGTACATGCAAATGTGAATGTCATCAGATAACATACAATCGTGATGAAATTTACTAGGATGGTCTATCTCGCAACCGTGGCACTGTCGTCTTGAGAGTTCAACAACGGCACCTGCTATGACAGCGTGGGTCGTTGTGACGTCGTTAGGAACGGAAGTTGGTGTCGATGCTGTCCCGTTGTCGTTAATCGACTCTGTCGACACAGAGACCATTCGTTGCCGCTTTGCTGGTAGCGGGCCTTCAATGTAGTTCTGCAAGAATATTTCAATAATATTTAAAAATATTAAAGAATGCATGGGAATGGTACACCATTGTTAGAGTACGGTGATACAAGGACCAGTGGGAAACAATGACAAGATGTTACGCGATAAGAAGTAAGGTGACAAGTTGTATGATCATAAAGATAAATTGTCAACAAAAATTACCCGTGGACGCAACCCTACAGCGAGTTAAGACGTTGCCAGATGTTGATATGAAGGATAACGTAGGGGGGCCATAATCTTGGAAGCAAACACGTAACAGAATATTATGTACCAGGATGTTAACAGGCGATAGACGAGTCCAACCCTATAGGAAATAATAAAACCGGGCAAAGTTTTAGCGGAAGTAAACATATACAGGGACGCCATTTTTACGGAAGTAAACATATACTGGGACGCCATATTAACAGAAGTAAACATACACAGGGGCGACGAGCTTTTAGGTGAAAGTATATAGTAAAACAATATAAAGTATGACTAACCGCAAGCGCTTCCAGCTCGGCGTCCTCGGCTGTTCTCTTCCGGCGGGCACAACTGCCGCTGGTGACGTGTCGCTTGCAATTATCTTTCCGTGTGAACGACGACCCACAGTCCGGGCAGGTGAAGGGCATCCGCAATGATGGTAGTTGTGTCGGGGTCGGTAGGGACTCCTCATCGGCAGCGGTCGTTCGAACCATAATATACATGTCAGAGGCAACGTAACCGTGTCGTTCGCATTGCAAATGGCCCCTATCGTCGACAATCATACGCTTCTTGCAGTATCTGCACCCGATGTAGAAGGGAGTATACTAGCGTACTTTTTCAATAAGGAGACCTCTGACCTTGATAGCATGGTCGGGGCTTACCGTTGTTTCTAGAGATGGCACGTCCATTACGTCCACAAGCTCTGGTTCCGACGGCGCGGAAGGACGGTTGGTCACCGGCATGATGGGTCGGCTCGTCGGCTCGTCCTCGTCGCTCGAGTCTGCCGCATTGCGAGGTCGGTAGTAGGGTGTCTTCAACATGATGATGTTAGCCGTGGTGTCGTCGTAATAGGAATGACGGTCCGATTGGCAAAACTCCGCGCTTATATAGTTAGTAAATGTGCCGAAAAGTCACGTGGGCGTGCCGAAAGATCACCGTCTGTACAGTAGAAAATTCAAAAGCACGGACTGCAGAGTAGGTCAGACTTGCACAGATATGATAGATGTAAATGTATAGGCTAGGAGGACCCTATATCTAAACAAATGGTCTACAACCTATGACATATAAGAATAGCCACCATTACAATGACGTCACTGACCATGACGTCACATGATGGAATTACATTCCTGCGGGAAAGCTCAAAATGTTGTCTAACCAAAGCACTATCTGTTTGACCAACTCACCTCGCGTATACAATTACTCCGCGTACAAAAATTCCCTATCCTTTAACATGGAGAAAATGTCCTATCCTTTAACATGGGAAAAATTCCCTATCCTTTAACATGGAGAAAATGTCCTATCGTTTAACATGGGAAAAAATTCCCTATCCTTTAACATGGAGAAAATTTCCTATCGTTTAACATGGGGAAATTTCCTATATTCTAACATAGGGTTTAGCACCTATAGGTACACAAACATTGACAAACACCTATTTGTTAACACAGGAAGCAGTCGATGTATACAAGTAATAAGAGACATAGATAAGCAAAAATTTACAAACAGAGTGACGGGAAGGTCGTATATCACATATGACATATAAGAATAGCCACTATTGCGCATGTGCAATGACTTACTTAATGACGTCACTGCCCTGTTTAATGACGTCTTTGACCTATTTTTATAGTAAAATGAGAAAAAAGAAACAAGAGACACGAATTTAAGCAGTACCGGTATTTGGTTCTATACTTGTCCGCCAGGGATGCTGTTTGTAGTTTATGATCTATCCATCAGGGGGCTCCATTGAACGCAAGCGCGCAAGAGACACGAATTTTGGCAGTACTGAACTTTGGTCCATATATTTAGTTCACAAAAAATAGGCCAAGGGGCGCTAATTTAGTTAATACAAATTCCGACAGATGGCGCTATTATAGTTCACGACCTATCCGACAGATGGCGCCACTTGACATTTGATCTACATCCGGGTACTTGACCTTTGACCTTGACCTACATCCGGGTACTTTTGCTCTTGCTCAACGGATGTTGCCCGCGCTGATTAACCTCCCTTACTACTGACATAATCGAACATGGGCGTAGACTTTTGAAAGAGATTGGAAACATTTAATGTATAATCATGTTATACAAAATAAAGTATATTATTATATGTATTTCAAAATACTGGCCGTCCACGTAGTGTGTTGACAACAGGCCTGGGGTAATAGTGATATGTAATTGTAATGATTACAAATATTCAAGTAATAGTATCATGTTCAGCAAAAACTCAATGTTTACCTATTACTTTTTATTACTATTGAATATTTAAACCAAATTTTAAATACATCACATTTAATTTGATTAGGTTATTGGTTGCACTAGTTTCTCCAGGTTTTATGGTTGCCCCCTTTGTCAACTTCACCATGACCCTGGTGAAGTTTTCCTTACTTTTATAAGTGTTTACATAGCAAGATACACTGGTACAGTGTGACTGCTGCAATACTAAAGTGAATAAACTGGGCTTTCACTGCTTAGAAGCCAGTTATGCCAAGTGCAAAGTAGCCAACTATCCTTTTTAAGTATGCCTATTGGTTTAGTAACTGCCTCCATGGTGCACTGTTTACCCATTTACACATACTGGGACCTCAAAGGAATCTACTCTTTGTATTAATACTGGCTTTTTTTGTTAGACCTGTTCCTATGGGCTAATAAAGACAATGAAGGCTGCCAGTCTGCCACTGAAGCTGTGTACAGTTTACACAGCATAACTGTAAGGGCTGTTTGTAAAATCTGGTCAGTGGCAAGAGATGGGGTCATTCATGAAAAGTCTACTCTCAGTTTGGCTGAACCAGACTGGACCAGTATATAGATATAACTGTATATCATACTCGTTATTTGAGGATTAAATTACATTCCAATGTATTATATTACTATTACTTTGTTTCCTTCCTATTACTATTACATGTTGAATTATTCCTATTAATATAATTTTTTTTTAATTGAATTTGTTATGGTATAATGCACAGTATATGTGTGTGTGTGTGATCAAAATAAAACGTGTTATCCTTAAACAGTCCAGTTAGTAGGTACTAGTTTCTGGTACATATTTATGTATACCGTGCATTATACCATAACTTTTTCCAGTTGAACAAATTGAACAGTAATAGGAATAATTCAGCAAGTAATAATAATAGTAAAAGGAAAGAAACAACGTAATAGTAATAGATTACATTGCAATGTAATTTAATCCTCAAATGACGAGCAAACAGTACAGTTATATCTAGATACTGGTCCAGTCAGTTTCTGCTGTATGCAATCATAACAGGGTTCGATTTTAGGACCAGAGCTATTTATTATGTATATAAACGACATTTGTAATGTTTCAGAAGTTTTGAAGTATATTCTATTTGCTGATGACACTAACTTATTTTGTTGTGATTGTGATTTACATGAATTGATCCAGAAGACAAATGCTGGGTTAAACAAACTTCATGTATGGTTTGCTGTAAATGGGTTAGCACTAAATGATACAAAAACACATTACATGATATTTGGAAATCACATATTGAATTCAAGTATTTCTATAAAAATAAATGAGGAAGAAATTAGTACAGTTGAAATCGTTAAATTTTTAGGTGTTCTGATTGACGACAAGTTAACTTGGAAAAATCACATTTGCTTAGTGAAATCAAAACTGTTAAATTGTTGTGCAATTATGTACAGAGCTAGCTTCTTGATTAACAGAAGTGGCATGTCTATATTATAGACTCACTCATTTTGCCTTATATTATGTACTGTGCTGAAATATGGGGCAACGCTTACTCAACAACTGTTGAATGCCTAGTACAGAAAAAAAGTAATAAGGTTATTCTGTGGTACTAAGAGGTTGGAGCATACGTCAACGTTATTCTGTGATCTGCACATTACTAAAGTACCTGATACAGAGGAGTTGACAACTGTTGTATGTTTAAGGCATATTATAATCAGTTGTCCAATAATATACAACAGTTTTTTTAGTATGTATTAATCTGTCTATGCAACCAGAAAAGTCCGTAATTTTACACAATATTATGCTTGTACTAACTTTAGTATGTGTCTATCAATTAAAGGTGTTAAACTCTGGACTTCTCATGATAACTCAATAATCTTTTGTCACAATATTCATCTTTTTGAAAAACAAATACAAAAATCATTATTAAAAAGTTATGTATTTAATGAGTAAGTATTAAAAAGACTGGTGTTGGGGTTATATTATTACTTTAACTTCTTTTTACAAACGGCCTACCGTGATTTGGACATTATAATTATGTATTATATATTCTAAGTCATGTCACATGTTATACAATGTTACAGAGATTTTATAGGTGTAACAGGGCAAATATTTATAAGTGTTACACCTATTCCTGCCATTTTCTGATAATTGTATATATCTGTAATTTAATAATTAGCTACTTTACTATGTATGTTGTTGTTGTTGAAAATAAAGTTTCATTCATAACGTATATGTAGTTTTCACCAGCAATTTTAGGAATCATGTTGCACCGTATCAATATTATTAATGATAACCAATTATTTCTCCTTTCTCGATAGCCGGGAACATGGATTGCCAAAGCCGGGTCCCGGCTTTTGACTTAACAACAACAAAAACCCTGTCTAGTATTCAATCCAAATCTTCGACTTATTATGATATGTCTATGAAGTCTGCTAGTCAGACTCTGTCTGTATCTGTATAGTTATACTACCAAAATGTCCTAAGGACACATCATGACTGTGCACGTGAGCCATGGTGGCTCGTGTCAGATGTATGGTTTAACTTTTGTTTAGATGTTTGACGACTCTGTCTATGTAGCAGACATGGGGGTTAAATACATTGACAATTATTTAAATACAAACACAAATACTCCTGACGGGTTCAAATACAAATACTTTGTAATGTAAAAGTATTGAAATACTTTTCAAAATACTTTTTACAAGAGAGCCTGTACGAAAAATAATAACAAATCTTATATTACGAGATAATTATGTTGTTTATCGACATAATTTCATGATGTTTTGTATAACTATTACATGAGATATTCCTTATAGATTGGCAATATCTGGTATCCTGTAAAATTGCAACAATGTAGTCAAGTAATGATCTGGCTTGGAAAGACCCTACCTTCCCCTCAACCCACAGAGTGCAAATATGTCTTATCAGTTCACACAAGCATTGACACCATAGCAGGCCTTAGCAGCTGGCAGGGTTCCTTAGTCATGAACTTATCTAAAATTTGACGAGCTGCACCAACAGCCCGCTTTGTTACAAACACTACATACATTTTGGTCGTTCGTGGTTGTGTGCCTTTTAGTTTTAGTCATACCAGTTATAACCACGCAATAATCAATGAAAAAGACACGTTAATACATGTGACGTAACTGCCTATGGAAGTCACGCTCAATTCCCGTTAGTCATACACAGAGATCGGCGGCTAGATCTCGCTCGATGTAAACGGACTGATTTTGGTGTACGTTGAACAACGAACTGGTAACTATACTTCTAGATAAGCACATTATAGGTAGGCGGACAACTCGGCCCTCGGACAAGTCAGCCCGAGACAACTCGGCCCCAGCCTGAGACAACTCGGCCCCCGTCCTGAGACAACTTGGCCCCCGTACTAAGACTACGGACTTAGCTCATTTTTAAGTAATGAATATATTTCTTTTACAGTCCAATCTAACAGTATATGCTTATATTAGCCGATTATCCAGTAAATAATTTCATAGACAGAGTCGCAGATTAGTTCACGCCATATTTTCGATTATCCGCCATATGCATATATTCGAATGACATAGCTAGATTGATGACGTTTTAAAAAATTGGCCTCGCTGGACTGAACTCGTTTTGAAAAAATTAGCAAACTTTGATGATCTCATCTGTAGGGACTAAGCTCGGTTTGGGTCAACTGTTTTGGTGGCATAAAGCATCTATAACTAGAGACCAGGGGTCCGTCATTATCTCATATCTTTTGAAAATGGACTTTTTGGAATCCGGCTTTTCAATTAACAGATGAAGTATGCGAACCAACAGATGTGTGTAAGATGGGGTAGTCATATGAATAAATAACTATGTTAAATATTTATCGTCTCGAGACAATTCGGCCCCCGCAGGTCGGCTTGATGAAAAAGTATGACGGCAGATGAATTCCCATTGTCTTTGAGAAAAATTACACACACGCACACACACATGCATTAATTTTTCATCGGGCCGACCTGCTGGGGCCGAGTTGTCTCAAGATGGGGGCCGAGTTGTCTCAGGATGGGGCCGATATGTCAATTCCTGTATTATCGCTCACAATAATGACATACCTTGAATATTGATTAATAATTTCCAGAGTAGCCACTACCAGAAGATACAGATGCAGAAGAAGGCAGCGCATTCATGGCAACGTATCTTGTCTGCTCCTAAAGATAGTACTGGAGCTGGCTACGAGATTATTTTAAGTAACTATTCCTTTACGAAAATAATGCGTTATCTCGTCGAGCGATATTGTGCTGCCACCTATTTGTCTGTAATACAACTTTGACTTACACAGGTCCTGCCATCTGGCGTTTATTATCGTGCTCACTTCTCTGTCCCAACAATCCAGTCAGGCCAACATACGGGGTTAGATCACATTAACCATTTCAGTGCTCCATTTGACAAACACTGGACTAAAGACTGCTATATACTCCCTTAGAATAAATTATACATCAACAAAACAACACCCAAGACTGAAAAGAAGATTCGGTTACGCAGTGCAACAGTTTTGACCGGGACAACAACAGGCAGTATCCTTCAAGTTGATGATGACCCTCGCCATGCGTCATCCTGTCTTATCACCAGTTATTAAGCCATTAATTGTAGTCTCCATGCAGATTTTGTATTTTAGAAACTTACAACAACGATAAAATATTCACAAAGGGCAAATTTATGAACAGGGACTTTCAATGGTAAACATACGCATTGAAATGAAGATTCTGAAGTTTTCCTCATAAAAATATAATTTCTTGGTATGAAATTCCGTGTGAAAATTTCATCATGCATGGGCAACATGGGGTTTACTAGTGAACATACCTTAACACAATTGTTTAGAGTAAAGTCCTCGTAAGAAAACAATCCGCATGGGAACAAATACGCAAGAATTATAATATATATTTTTCCGCTGCAAGCAGTGTAACATTCACAATAACATTAACTTAATTTCCTTGGCACACAGGGCATAGCAGGGTAAACTTCTTGCGGACACGTTCACACAAGGTATTATGGACATATATACATTTGTAAGACAAACTCTAATAGAAATGCAAATTATTGGAAAATCCACTGGCTAAATACTTAAAAGTCCTGTTACAGGTAATGAAGGATGTGTTTCTTTAATAAGAAACACTTTACTTTTTATACAAGGGGAAACCCAATAGTTACATTCCCTTGTCGAAACATAAACTATGCAAAATGCAACCCCTTCCGGTTCCCAAAACCTCCAATTGCACGCCAGACCTCGGTTCGATTCCGCTTCACCGATTCCGACTCAGATTCCGACTCCAGCAGACCTTTTCAATTCCGATTCTAATTCCGGTTGTCTTTAAGTTCGATTTCGATTCCGACTCCAGCACAACTTTTAATTCCGATTCTGTCTCCAGCACAACTTTTGATTCCGATTCTGACTCCAGCACAACTTTTGATTCCAATTCTGACTCCAGCACAATTTACTGACTCAAAAGTTGTATTGGAGTCGGTTTCATTCCGATTCCAGCAAACCTTTCGATTCCGATTCCAACTCCAATTGGGCCTACTACTTCTGGTTTTAATTTAAAAATAATGTAGTCAATGAATTGGATACATTCAACATTACAACAATGTATTTAGTGAAGTTTATGTCATGACGTGTTCCATATTTGGTAATCGGTAATTCCGTATATTGATAATTATATTGAAACTCATTGTGTCTATCATCAATTCGTTATATTCAAATCATCACAACGTATCACAACTTGCACATAAGAACATTAAACAGTTCAATCAAGGTTACAGTTGTAGCGAATCAGCATCGTTTCTTCTAACTCCATCAGTTTGAATCTTCCAATGGCTGCCATTGGCTGGTGTTAAATCTGATGATCTCACCCATAACTGACCGTGTTACAATTAACCCATTAGACCACGCGAGTCCGAGAGCGCCCGGGGTGTTTTCTCCCCAGAGCGCCCGAAAGCGCCCTGTGGAAATAAAGCCTCTAGCGGAAGCCCCATCTTGCGGATACTTAAGAGACTAATACATAATAATATATATATATATATGAGAATTCCTTGATATATGAGGTACGAATTGTGTGTATTTTCGACATGTGCTTGTATTGAAAAAAATTCAGGTTTTAGCGATAGAAGTTCGCCACCTGTGGATGTTCAAAAATGGCTGTGCCTTGGAGATCGTAGTTGTTTACTGATGACAACGTATGCGCTATTATTTCGTTGGATGGGACAATTCTAACACAGAAAACTAAAGGTACGTTGACACGGTTGACAGTAATTATGTTCGAAATGCAACAAATGAAAGCCTTGATTGTGCTTTGCTTCTGGCCTTTGTTTACTGGTAAAACAGTTAAGTTCTTATATTGCGCAGTATCCGATCCTCAGGACTGCTCAAAGCGCGTTACACTTTACTTCCTGGCAGACTTGTTCAATCGAACACCATCTCGACCTCTCTTGGAAGCATCCAGCCACACTGCAATTAATGTGCGAAAACTATTCATACACAAATATCTACACTGTTTATAGCCAGGTACTCATTCATACTGCTGAGTGAACTGAAGCAATGTAGAGTAAATGAACTTGCCTAAGGTTCGACACCGCCGCACAGTATTCGATCCCGCGTTCTCTCAGTCGAGAGTCCGGAGCTCTTACTGCTGTGCTCCAATACATTCCATGCTGATCTCAGTCAGAGACCCGGGTTGCTTTATCTGCTTATTTTGCGTAATCCATGGCACTGATGTTGACTACAATTGCCCACTGAACCTGGTAGCCTTTGTTCATCAGTACTCCCTCCTTCCTCTGACTGCAATTCTGCAGCCCGTCAGCTAATCTGCTTATATTGCACAACAGTTGCCCATGGACCCTTTTTATGCATGTCTTCCTATTAATACAAACTGATCTTCCTTAACCAATCACTTTTTATAGGTATAGGTATAACATACATTGATTTAGCAGCTTATGTGTCTATAGATGCATGAGGCTGCCAAATGTTATTTGTTGTGCTATATGTAAATTTTTAGCATTTTGATGTTTTGTTGACCAGTTGTAGGTCGCAGTCAGTAGTCTGATGCCAGTTCTTCCTCGGTTAAATAACCTTGAATGTACCTTTCACTAGTCTTGATAAGCCTTTAAATAGCCTTGAATTTGGTATCTGTCATTGTGTACGGACCCTGGATGCTGTGTCGTGTCAGGCCAAGACGTTGTGTCAGGCAGTGGTGTTATGGTCCTGTCATCATGCCCATACATTCATCAGTTGTGTCATGTCTTGATGTTGCCTCAGTCTGGTGTCGTGGTCTTGTCATCATGCCCATACATTCATCAGTTGTGTCATGTCTTGATGTTGCCTCAGTCTGGTGTCGTGGTCTTGTCATCATGCCCATACATTCATCAGTTGTGTCATGTCTTGATGTTGCCTCAGTCTGGTGTTGTGGTCTTGTCATCATGCCCATACATTCATCAGTTGTGTCATGTCTTGATGTTGCCTCAGTCTGGTGTTGTGGTCTTGTCATCATGCCCATACATTCATCAGTTGTGTCATGTCTTGATGTTGCCTCAGTCTGGTGTTGTGATCTTGTCATCATGCCCATACATTCATCAGTTGTGTCATGTCTTGACGTTGCCTCAGTCTGGTGTTGTGGTCTTGTCATCATGCCCATACATTCACCAGTTGTGTCATGTCTTGATGTTGCCTCAGTCTGGTGTTGTGGTCTTGCCATCATGCCCATACATTCATCAGTTGTGTCATGTCTTGATGTTGCCTCAGTCTGGTGTTGTGGTCCTGTCATCCTGCCCATACATTCACCAGTTGTGTCATGTCTTGATGTTGCCTCAGTCTGGTGTTGTGGTCTTGCCATCATGCCCATACATTCATCAGTTGTGTCATGTCTTGATGTTGCCTCAGTCTGGTGTTGTGGTCTTGCCATCATGCCCATACATTCATCAGTTGTGTAATGTCTTGATATTGCCTCAGTCTGGTGTTGTGGTCCTGTCATCCTGCCCATACATTCACCAGTTGTGTCATGTCTTGATGTTGCCTCAGTCTGGTGTTGTGGTCTTGCCATCATGCCCATACATTCATCAGTTGTGTCATGTCTTGATGTTGCCTCAGTCTGGTGTTGTGGTCCTGTCATCCTGCCCATACATTCATCAGTTGTGTCATGTCTTGATGTTGCCTCAGTCTGGTGTTGTGGTCTTGTCATCCTGCCCATACATTCACCAGTTGTGTCATGTCTTGATGTTGCCTCAGTCTGGTGTTGTGGTCTTGCCATCATGCCCATACATTCATCAGTTGTGTCATGTCTTGATGTTGCCTCAGTCTGGTGTTGTGGTCTTGTCATCCTGCCCATACATTCACCAGTTGTGTCATGTCTTGATGTTGCCTCAGTCTGGTGTTGTGGTCTTGCCATCATGCCCATACATTCATCAGTTGTGTCATGTCTTGATGTTGCCTCAGTCTGGTGTTGTGGTCTTGTCATCCTGCCCATACATTCATCAGTTGTGTCATGTCTTGATGTTGCCTCAGTCTGGTGTTGTGGTCCTGTCATCCTGCCCATACATTCACCAGTTGTGTTGTATTCCAGTGAAGCTGATGCTCACACAGCGATGATGAAGTTCAATGCGCGCTGGTACGGAGGCAGACAACTGTCAGCCGAGTTTGTCAACAACGACAAGTGGAAGAACACTATCCGTGGTGAGGCAACACTTGTGCCGTTTGTTCTATAACTTTACTGCAGCTGAGCACTTACACACCCTTTGCAGTCACTTCTTCCCCTCACTTCTCCCCACCCCTTTTCCCGCCAATTCTCCATGTCACCCTCTCACTTGTCACTTATTCCCCTCATTTCTCCCCACCACTTCTTCCAGCCAATTCTCCATGTTACCCTCTTAGGTGTCACCTCCCACCATTTCTTCCCGCCAATTCTCCATGTCACCCTCTCACATGTCACTTCGCCCCACCATTTCTTCCCACCCATTCTCCATGTCATCCTCTCACATGTCACTTCTCCCCACCCCTTTTTTCCGCCAATTCTGCCAATTATCCATGTAACCCTCTCACATGTCACTTCTCTCCACCCCTTCTTCCCGCCAATTCTTCTTGTTACCCTCTCACGTGTCACTTTCCCCCCTTCACTTCTCCCCATTCTCTCCTTCCCACCTACCCACTCACTTCCCTGTCCTTGTTCCAGGGCTGTTCTCCCGGGTTCGCTGCCCTAAAGGGAAGCTCTGCAACTTTCTCCACGTCTTCCCGAACCCAAGGAACTAGTTTCGCGACGCCGAGCAGGACTATATGTTTGACACCAGGCGGCGCCAGTGGGAACGGGACACACACAACAGACGTTGGTCGTATCATCCTCGTCTCCGCAAAGTAGGTCAAGGAGATGCCAGAACATCAGCAGTCAATGGTGTAACAAATACAGAGAAGTGTTCACCTTGCATGACGTCTGTTGACCGAGCAGAGGTCAGGTCTCACTCAAGGTCACACTGTAGGTCACACAATAAAAAGAAGCGAAAGCATAAAACTTACAAACATTCTCGATCAAAAATACTACGGTCTGGCAGCCGCGATAGGTCAAGCAAAACAAGTTCAAGGAAAACGTAATTGAACAATGGAGATGATCCAGTGGCATCCTGCCCTGAGGACAAGAAAAACTGCCATGTTAGGGCAATGGGACACATTCTGGTACCTGTGAACAACACTAGGTGGCAGGGTGGAAGAGCTTCGGGACATGATTGATTAGTAATTGAACTATGAATGATTGTACACAATTATGATACTATAAAATATGTTATCAATCCATATAATGGAGCAGGTTTTATGAAGCCTACTTAAAGTTAAGCGATGACTTATCGTTACGCGTTTGCGTAAACTCGTGTTTGCTTTAAAAACCCTCACAATTTGCTTAGACAATTATCCTAAAACATGTTAGCCACTCAGAAAATGCGCCCCTGGTGTATAACATATCACTAACAAAACACTAAAGTAACATAACATTAATGAAGCATTACACTAACATAACAACACTAAAGTAACATCACAGTAATGTATCATCACACAAACAAAACATAACACTCAAGTAACATCACATTAATGTAACATTACACTGACAAAACAACACTAAAGTAACATCACATTAATGTCACATTACACTAACGTGACAATTGTTTCACAGTACAATGAGAGAAGTTCACCAGCGTAATGTCTTAACATGGCAAGCATGTAACAACCTAGACCATGTATGGAAGACAAGTATGAGAAGATCCCTCAAATTGTCCATCGCTGGTGTCCCCGTCCAAAGTATATCGTTCTACGGAGATGATATGTGGACACTCACAAAAGAACTGGAAAGAAAACAAGACGGGAGTTACAACAGAATGTTAAAGAAGTCACTATGTGTCAATTTAAGCAATAGGCTGAGAAACTAATAATTTCTATGGGGATGTAGACAAACTCACAAGCGAAATTCGCATGAGGCGCCTTAAACCAGCTGGTCACTGTCACCCTAACTCAGAAGAACCAGTGTCAATGTTCATCGTGTCACAATTAAACAAAATTATATGTCCTATGCAGGTGGAGTGTAGGTAACGTGTTTCACTATTTTAGTTAATCATAAAAATGACAACATATTCCCAGACTACCAACACGTGTTTTATTATTCTTTGGGTCCTATAAGTCATATACACTGACGTTTTGTTTTAACTACGTGCTCCCTGAATAACTGGTACGTTCATACTGACGACTATGTCCGACTCACTCACTCACTCATGACTAACTGCTGTGTTCACACTGACAACTATATCCGACTCACTCACGACTAACTGGTGCGTTTACTCTGACGACTGCATCCGATTCACGTACGACTAACTGGTGCGTTCACACTGACAACTATGTCCAACTCATTCACTCACAGCTAACTGGTGCGTTAACATTGACAGCTCTGTCCGACTCACTCACTCACGATTAACTGGTGCGTTCACACTGACAACTATGTCCGACTACTCACGACTAGCTGGTGCGTTCACACTGACAACTATGTCCGACTCACTCACGACTAACTGGTGCGTTCACACTGACGACTACGTCCGACTCACTCAGAACTAACTGGTGCATTCATACTGTCGACTATATCCGACTCACTCACTCACGACCAACTGATGCGTTCACACTGACGACTACGTCCGACTCACACACGGATAACTGGTGCATTCACACTGACGACTATGTCCGACTCACTCACAACTAACTAGTGCGTTCACACTGACGATTACGTCCGACTCACGACTAACTGGTGCATTCACACTCACGACTACGTCCGACTAACTCACGACTAACTGGGACGTGCACATTCGAGACTACGTCCGACTCACGCACTCACTCACGACTAAATGGGACGTTTATGCTGACGACTATGTCCGAGTCACTACGGACTATGACCGACTCACTCACGAATAACTGGTGCGTTCATACTGACGCCATTTGGGGCTCACTAAATTCTGCCTTAACTGCGACGTGTTGATGCCACCGTGCACTCGTTTGGGTAGCGGCTGGAACTACCGCCACTATCCAATTGAATCCTGTGGAACTTCTCGGCATAACGAGCGTTTCGTCTGCCCCACGTATATGTTTCTCCCTCTTCTACATCAGTAATATGCCAATGGACGGGCGGCCAAGGACGAGATAACGAGCTCAGAAAAAAAGACATTCGTAGACATATTGTGGAACAAGCAGTTTTATATGTACTCTATATTCGTTACTGGTTATGGTAATGCTATGGTATGCTATAAACACCACCATTTCGACAAGAGGTGATGGACTTAAACTTAAGACAACACCCTTTAAACTTGATGTAGGCCTAACAAAAATAATTTTGCAGTAGAGTTGTATCTATCTGGAACCGACTACCTGAACGCATCGTTAACTTACCATCCAAAATACAATTTAGGAAAGCCCTGCGTACAATAAAATTTGATTCTGCAATAACGTTCGTTAGACACTACTCGATTGGGATAGTTGTGTATTATTATCATTGTGTATTATCAGTTCATCATTACGGTGTATTACATATGATGACGGGTGCAAGTAAAGCGTTGTATTATGTATTGTATTCACGTAATAGTAGTGTATGTATACGTAGATTACCACGTGTTATACCCAAGGGACACACTTTTTAACATTGTTGATCCTAAAATAAACAATCAACAAAACATTCAATACGCATGTATTCACCATTGTTGAAATATCTTGGTCATTTATATATAATCATATTACCTTATAATAGCGACACCTAGTGACAATAATATCTTATGAAACAACATGACTGTTAGATGGCCAATATTGTTCTTTTGTTTACTGGATACATTGTCCCTTAGATGATTTGTCATTTGATTGGTTTTGCATCCCGACAATGTCACGGCGGATAGAGAAGTTGGCCAATAATATGGTTTGCCGCTGGTAACTGGGAATGTAATTAGTGGAACGTCAACACGAGACTGAAAATATATATTTCAAACGTCTACTAGTCGGACAACCTACTACCTAACACCGCAGCAGAAGACGCGCGAACGACGTCAATTAATAACAGTAATTACTGTTTACTCACTGCTTTGACGTACATATTGTTATAGATCGGCTGATGTCGACTGTCATAATAGAATTTAGTTACACGGTCTGACGCACACTGGCCGATAGACATCTTAATACACGAGACATCAGGGTAATTATTCGGTAACAAGTATTCACCACGCCTGTTGACAATTGCATAGGCCTATCAATATAATTTTTATTGCATTTGAAGGGAAGTGTTTCATGTTAATCAAATATAAACGTGAATGCAATTTTACGTTTAAACAACTATGTTTGACACACGTAGTTTCAGACTCCCCGTCTATTCATTAAGAAATTATACACATTAGCTTTTTAGGGGCGTGTCCTGAGAGGGTAGTTTATTGGGGCACTTAAACCTACAAGGGCGTCCGAACCAAATGGCGTAGAACAACTTTCGTTGCCGCACAGCCGTAACATCAGCTTCTCCGCTATCTCGATTCGACTTCTGACATCGGAAGATGGGAGGGGGAGGAGGGGTGGTTGTCGAGATTTGTCATCGCTGCTCGGCCATACTTCACCTAGTTCCCGCTTCCCGTGCGCTGTCACGGCTCGACTGGTGAAATCCGAAGACGGGGGGAAAGGGTGCTGATGAAATGTTTTTGGCCCTGCGCCGATGTAACGTCAGTCACGGGGGTACATTAACAGGGTCTAGTGGGGCACGGTCATGGGTGCCCATGACGCGCATATGTCTTTAAACAAACAATGTAAATGCAATTTCCCAACACAGATCGCTTCCCACAAAATTGAACACAATGCGATGTGGTGCCTTGTGGACAATGTATCACTGTCATAATGCGAAGTGGTGACTGTGGACAATGTATAACAGTCATAATGCGATGTGGTGCCTTGTGGACAATGTATCACTGTCATAATGCGATGTGGTGCCGTGTGGACAATGTATCACTGTCATCATGCGACGTGGTGCCTTGTGGACAATGTATCACTGTCATAATGCGACGTGGTGCCTTGTGGACAATGTATCACTGTCATAATGCGACGTGGTGCCTTGTGGACAAAGTATCACTGTCACAATGCGACGTGGTGCCTTGTGGACAATGTATCACTGTCGTAATGCGACGTGGTGCCTTTTGGACAATGTATCACTGTCATAATGCGACGTGGTGTCTTTTGGACAATGTATCAGTGTCATAATGCGACGTGGTGCCTTGTGGACAATGTATCACTGTCATAATGCGACGTGGTGCCTTGTTGACAATGTATCACTGTCATAATGCGACGTGGTACCTTGTGGACAATGTATCACTGTCATAATGCGATGTGGTACCTTGTGGACAATGTATCACTGTCATAATGCGACGTGGTGCCTTGTGTACAATGTATCACTGTCATAATGCGACGTGGTGCCTTTTGGACAATATATCACTGTCATAATGCGATGTGGTGCCTTGTGGAAAATGTATCACTGTCATAATGCGATGTGGTGCCTTGTGGACAATGTATCACTGTCATAATGCGATGTGGTGCCTTGTGGACAATGTGTCACTGTCATAATGCGATGTGGTGCCTTGTGGACAATGTACCCCTGTCATAATGTGACGTGGTGCCTTGTGTACAATGTATCACAGTCATAATGCGATGTGGTGCCTAGTGGACAATGTATCACTGTCATAATGCGATGTGGTGCCGTGTGGACAATGTATCACTGTCATCATGCGACGTGGTGCCTTGTGGACAATGTATCACTGTCATAATGCGACGTGGTGCCTTGTGGACAATGTATCACTGTCATAATGCGGCGTGGTGCCTTGTGGACAAAGTATCACTGTCACAATGCGACGTGGTGCCTTGTGGACAATGTATCACTGTCGTAATGCGACGTGGTGCCTTTTGGACAATGTATCACTGTCATAATGCGACGTGGTGCCTTTTGGACAATGTATCAGTTTCATAATGCGACGTGGTGCATTTTGGACAATGTATCACTGTCATAATGAGATGTGGTGCCTTGTGGACAATGTATCACTGTCATAATGCGATGTGGTGCCTTGTGGACAATGTATCACAGTCATAATGCGATGTGGTGCCTTGTGGACAATGCGTCACTGTCATAATGCGATGTGGTGCCGTGTGGACAATGCATCACTGTCATAATGCGACGTGGTGCCATGTGGACAATGTATCACTGTCATAATGCGACGTGGTGCCTTGTGGACAATGTGTCACTGTCATAATGCGACGTGGTACCTTGTGGACAATATATCACTGTCATAATGCGACGTGGTGCCTTGTGGACAATGTATCACTGTCATAATGCGACGTGGTGCCTTGTAGACAATGTATCACAGTCATAAAGCGACGTGGTGCCTTGTGGACAATGTATCACTGTCATAATGCGACGTGGTACCTTGTGGACAATGTATCACTGTCATAATGCGACGTGGTGCGTTGTGGACAATGTATCACTGTCATAATGCGACGTGGTACCTTGTGGACAATGTATCGCTGTCATAATGCGACGTGGTGCCTTGTGTACAATGTATCACTGTCATAATGCGACGCGGTGCCTTTTGGACAATGTATCACTGTCATAATGCGATGTGGTGCCTTGTGGAAAATGTATCACTGTCATAATGCGACGTGGTGCCTTTTGGACAATGTATCACTGTCATAATGCGATGTGGTGCCTTGTGGACAATGTATCACTGTCATAATGCGATGTGGTGCCTTGTGGACAATGTGTCACTGTCATAATGCGATGTGGTGCCTTGTGGACAATGTACCACTGTCATAATGTGACGTGGTGCCTTGTGTACAATGTATCACTGTCATAATGCGACGTGGTGCCTTTTGGACAATGTATCACTGTCATAATGCGACGTGGTGCCTTTTGGACAATGTATCACTGTCATAATGCGATGTGGTGCCTTGTGGACAATGTGTCACTGTCATAATGCGATGTGGTGCCTTGTGGACAATGTACCACTGTCATAATGTGACGTGGTGCCTTGTGTACAATGTATCACTGTCATAATGCGACGTGGTGCCTTTTGGAAAATGTATCACTGTCATAATGCGAGGTGCTGCCTTTTGGACAATGTATCACTGTCATAATGCGATATTGTGCCTTGTGGACAATGTATCACTGTCATAATGCGATGTGATGCCTTGTGGACAATGTATCACAGTCATAATGCGATGTGGTGCCTTGTGGACAAAGCGTCACTGTCATAATGCGATGTGGTGCCGTGTGGACAGTGCATCACTGTCATAATGCGACGTGGTGCCTTGTGGACAATGTATCACTGTCATAATGCGACGTGGTGCCTTGTGGACAATGTGTCACTGTCCTAATGCGACGTTGTGTCATGTGGACAATGTATCTCTGTCATAATGCGACGTGGTGCCTTGTGGACAATGTATCACTGTCATAATGCGACGTGGTGCCTTGTGTACAATCTATGACTGTCATAATGCGACGTGGTGCCTTGTGGACAATGTATCACTGTCATAATGCGACGTGGTGCCTTGTAAACAATATATCACTGTCATAATGCGACGTGGTGCCTTGTGGACAATGTATCACTGTCATAATGCGACGTGGTACCTTGTGGACAATGTATCACTGTCATAATGCGACGTGGTGCCTTGTGTACAATGTATCACTGTCATAATGCGACGTGGTGCCTTTTGGACAATGTATCACTGTCATAATGCGATGTGGTGCCTTGTGGAAAATGTATCACTGTCATAATGCGACGTGGTGCCTTTTGGACAATGTATCACTGTCATAATGCGATGTGGTGCCTTGTGGACAATGTATCACTGTCATAATGCGATGTGGTGCCTTGTGGACAACGTATCACTGTCATAATGCGATGTGGTGCCTTGTGGACAATGTATCACTGTCATAATGCGACGTGGTGCCTTGTGGACAATGTATCACTGTCATAATGCGACGTGGTGCCTTGTGAACAATGTATAACTGTCATAATGCGATGTGGTGCCTAGTGGACAATGTATCACTGTCATAATGCGATGTGGTGCCTTGTGGACAATGTATCACTGTCGTAATGCGATGTGGCGCCTTGTGGACAATGTATCACTGTCAAAATGCGATGTGGTGCCTTGTGGACAACGTATCACTGTTATAATGCGATGTGGTGCCTTGTGGACAATGTATCACTGCCATAATGCGATGTGGTGCCTTGTGTACAATGTATTACTGTCCACAAAACAAACAGGAAAAAACTCTAAATAAATATTATTGTGGTTGTTGAAATACAGCGCCAGTAGGTAGATGAGAGGCCAATGGACCAATGGCACAAATACAGCACCAGTAGGTAGATGAGAGGCCAATGGTCCAATGGCACAAATACAGCACCAGTAGGTAGATGAGAGGCTATTGGACCAATGCCACAAATACAGCACCAGTATGTAGATGAGAGGCCAGTGGACCAATGCCACAACTACAGCACTAGTAGGTAGATGAGAGGCCAGAGAACCAATGCCACAAATACAGCACCAGTAGGTAGATGAGAGGCCAGTAGATCAATGCCACAAATACAGCACCAGTAGGTAGATGAGAGGCCAGTGGACCAATGCCACAAATACAGCGCGAGTAGGTAGGTGAGAGTTCAGTGGACCAATGGCACAAATACAGCACCAGTAGGTAGATAAGAGCCCAGTGGACCAATGCCACAAATACAGCGCCAGTAGGTAGATGAGCGGTCAGTGGACTAATGCCACAAATACAGCGCCAATAGGTAGATGAGCGGTCAGTTGTCCAATGGCACAAATACAGCGCCAGTAGGTAGATGAGAGGCCAATGGACCAATGCCACAAATACAGCGCCAGTAGGTAGATAAGAGGTCAGTGGGCCAATGCCGCGAGTGGATCCCGGCGCCTCGGATGTGTGGTGTATTTTTACAATGATCGAAAATTACTGTATTAATATATAAATATTATTGTACTATGCCATGCTATGTTATGCGCTGCACACTTCTACTTCACTGTTTTGTAAAACATGATCTTAATTTCTAATTCATATAAATCGTTATTCATAATGATTTTAACCAACACGTGTATTCATGGTCGCCTTTATATCAGCAGCTAGTATCCGTGTACTCAACGACTCTATGAGCGAGGCAGGACTTTGCACAGTATTATCCATGCCTACATTACGCACAATTCACACAAACTATATACTTAAATCAAGGATGGGACAATAGCTCGTGTACAAAAAATGTGAGTGATTGGTTCATAAAATCAACAGCTCGCCATACAACATGAAATGTGAGTGGTTCATAAAATATTTGATTGTGGAGACGCCTAGCGCTAGACGTTTTACAACAAGCAATGTAGACTCGTGTTCCATGTTTCTCCCTGCGTAGGTGTCTGTTTCACCTCGCCACATCGTGTAGCGACATGCTGGAATGAGCGTCCTTTGAATATATCAATAGACACGTGTTCCAACTAATCACATGTCATAATTACACACTTTCATCGTCAAGCGCGCATGCAATTGTTGATAAAGCATGCAGCATAGAGTTCTATATTGCGGAATCGTATTTACTCTCTAGTACGGTTTGTGTTATTAGATCTATCCTCAATAATGACCCCAAAAATATGTATTCTACGAATATAAGGTGCAGCCCCTTTAAATGAACATACGGTGTGTGATGTCGTCATAGTGCCTAGAATCGTGCGGTGTGTGAGGTCGTCATAGTGCCTAGAATCGTGCGGTGTGTGAGGTCGTCATAGTGCCTAGAATCGTGCGGTGTGTGATGTCGTCATAGTGCCTAGAATCGTGCGGTGTGTGATGTCGTCATCGTGCCTAGAATCGTGCGGTGTGTGATGTCGTCATAGTGCCTAGAATCGTGCGGTGTGTGATGTCGTCATTGTGCCTAGAATCGTGCGGTGTGTGAGGTCGTCATAGTGCCTAGAATCGTGCGGTGTGTGAGGTCGTCATAGTGCCTAGAATCGTGCGGTGTGTGAGGTCGTCATAGTGCCTAGAATCGTGCGGTGTGTGAGGTCGTCATAGTGCCTAGAATCGTGCGGTGTGTGAGGTCGTCATAGTGCCTAGAATCGTGCGGTGTGTGAGGTCGTCATAGTGCCTAGAATCGTGCGGTGTGTGAGGTCGTCATAGTGCCTAGAATCGTGCGGTGTGTGAGGTCGTCGAGTAGTGCCACGTCGTATTGTACATGTGTGAGAGTGTATGCGTGTGTAGGTATATATATATATATACGACGTGGCACTGCTCCTTTAAAGAGGCTTGTCGTGTGACATGATTTGAATGTCGCTTTTGTGTTTATATATATATATATATATATATATATTAGTTACATTAATCAGTAGCTACGCATTTGCAGCGACGTTGAACGACGGAGATCGGTTTATTCAAATCAAGTATAACTGTTAATACTAAACGCTTAATAGGGACGTTTAAGACAGTTTAAGACAGTCTAATAAGACAGTCTAAGACAGTTTAAGACTGCTGTGACTCTTTGATTCTGACGCATAGACCAGTTTATGAAAAAATTTCTTTGTTACTGGCGTTGCTGAGTGCATGCAATGGATGTTTCAACAACGGTGTATATATTTTAAATGATAGCTAATCTCCTGCCATGATTTCGACTCATATTAAGTAATTTACCCTTGTGGTAAATTGCATGTTGAACGATCATACAACTTCATAAAGGGTGTACACTCTGTTTGGCCTTTCTTGTTACAGCAGTCGCAAGCAAAAAACGCATTTTTTGCTTTGTGGTTGTCAACGCCTACTCAAGCCGATCGTCAGAGAGTTACGCGCACTATAAATAGCTACATCATACTAGTTGAATGTATTAATGATATACATGAATGCCGTGTTTACGCACGCTCTGTGTGTTTGTGTGTGTGTGTTTGTGTTTCTGTTTATGTACGTTTCTGTGCGGTTGCGTGTGCGGTTGCGTGTGCGGTTGCGTGTGCGGTTGCGTATGCGTGAGTATTTTTTGCGTGTGTGTAGGGCATGCATGTTTATGTGTCTATGTGCGATCGTCAGCGCGCGATGGTGTGTTTACATGTGGGCGTGTTGCGTTTGACGGAGCGAGCGCGCGCATGTTTGCGAGAGACCGTCCGTGTGTGTGTGCGTGTGTGTGTGCATATGTGTGTGTGTTTGTATGTGTCTGTGTGTGTGAGCGTGCGCGCGCGAGGGTATACGTGTGCGTGCTTTGCGTGTGTGCTTGACGGCGAATGGCAGTGTGTATTTACGTGTGCTTGCGCGTGCGTGTGTGCGTGTGTGAGAGTGAATGTGCGTGTATGTGTGTGTGTGTAGGTGAACGCGGTCGCTTGAGTGTATGCGTGCATGCATGCGTGTGTGCGTGACGGCGAGTGACAGTGTGTTTATGTATGCGTGTGCATACGCGTGCGTGCGTGGGTGTGTGTGCGTGTGTGAAAGTGAATGTGCGTGTGTGTATGTGTGTGTATGAGCGCGTGGTCGCTTGTGTGTCTGCGTGCGTGCACGCGTGTGTGCGTGCCTGCGACTGACGGTGTGTTTTATATATGCGTGTGTGTGCGTGTGCGTGTGGGATTGCATGTTGAAAAGGGGGCAGCTCTGTGCGCATTCACGTGGTTAAGAGGACACGTGCTTTACTGAGAGGGTCGACTGTTTCAGGTGGTGCGACCTGTGACTGATCCGTTCTAGAAACACAACGCAACTACATGTTAGTATTACTAATCACTGTGTTACTGTTGTAATATTCTGCCAATATGCCTAATATGTTTAAAACGCTGCCAATGTACGTGGGTGTGTCTGGACTGAGCGGTCACGGTGTGCGGCACTAGGACCGGACATTGAGGTCACAGTGCAGTGAACCACGACAGGGTTTATTAAAAAACCTATTTAAACTACAGGCCTGTCTTTTAAGTATCGTTCTTAAAACACATTCAGACGATTTTAGGTTGTAACAGTTTTTATATAAACCTGTATGTTGAATTCCGTGAAGGAGAAGTTTAGAAAGAATACGTGCCAATTTATATAGCATGCGGCTTCTTATACACTGTGCACTACATACCGACTCCAAGTTTATTTTGTTTTTTAGGTTAAACAACATTCCAATGTAGGCAACGTCACAGGGCTGCTAACTGTGAGCGCGCTGTCCACTTGTCGTGTATTCTCGCTGAGGTGTGCTTAACGGATGTTACCAGCGGGGCTGTGCGTGTTAAAGATAACTGATCAGAGTCATTCAAATGTGACAAAGACCTATAGTATAGGCTTCGGAAGATAAAATCATACATGCCATATAATATACTGACGGCAACTGATATACCGCTGAACGCCTCTGGCAAGTAACCATCTGAGCCCCTGAAGTCGCCTTACATTCGTTTAAGATCCAACCACCAGTAGTACCGTGGTGTTAGTATTAACAGAACAAATATATCAGGTGTGTATCCATGAACAAGATATATTGATTGAGAGATAGTAGTTATAAGTATGCATATGTCTTAAGAGGCTGCTACTATCCGGGAACATTTGTCTTAAGCTAAACCTGCGACCAGAAAACACATGACTGAAGAAACCAATGTCAGCAGAAATATGTTGTGGTTGAGAAATACCTTCAGTGAGCAATTGTTGTAACATATAACTGCAATCAGGGTACGTCTCTCACGATAAACAACCGCCACTATGGCATGTATGTGATACTGCAATGTTCTCCCTCCTTGTTCCCGTTGTGCAGAGGGCGATGGTCAGGTACTGTTTTGTAGAACCGCACGATCTATTCTTTCGTTCTTTCAAGTATCCTCTCAGCTGCCCCCTCTCTCTATGTTTCGTCCTCTTCCAACTTTCTCATATTCTTACTTACGCAGGCTCCCCATGTCAGCTGTAGTCTTACGCTATATAGATATGTCCTATATGTTTCCCGTCCTTTCTCCCTATGACACTTCCTGTCCATCCATCCATACCAAGTGGCCTACCCATCTCATTCGACTTCACATCAGTCTTCCTTTCTGCCTATGACACTTCCTGTCCATCCATCCATACCAAGTGGCCTATCCATCTCATCCGGCTTCACACCAGTCTTCCTCTTTGTGTACATTGTATCCTCTTATTCTCACATCGATCACCCTTCTTATATATGTTGTTACTTAAATTATGTCCACCCCTCTTGCCAACGGTCATCAGGACAATTTGTCTTGATTATTACACATCCGCCGTGTGTTTGGAGCTACTTCTTTGACAGACGTCATCAACACGTGCGTTCTGTCGTACTAGCAGGAAGTTACAGCTTCTGATACAGTGAGATACTTTCATTATGGTTGGTAAAGGTTTGATCATTCACTGTAAAGACTGACTAATGTAGCCACAACTACGAATAAAAGAATAATTATTAACTTGTGTAACAGCAATGACAAAACCAATGCAACAGCAATAACAGAATACTATAACATCAGTGATGGACTAGTGTAACCCAAAACAATGACAAATGTAACAATTGCTGAATAATACAATAACAACGAATAGACCCATTGATAAGGTAATGCAAAATAATTGCATATTTTTGTACAAATAATATGACATAGTTGATGTACCAATACAACTCTATTGCCGGACTACAGTAACAATGATGACATATTGGTCTACGCGCAGTGACAGAAGAAACAAGCAACAATGGCGGCACAATTTAACAAGATTTAACAAGATTGCCATCCAGAAAATTACTCTGGATGGCAGGTGGACAAGGAAGCCTTTTGGCTTATCGAGAGTCCAATACTTTTTATCTACATGTATCCCGCCTTTTTAAGGTGTGTGTCGATTTTATTTTTAAACATATTCAGGCTACTAGCACCAACACAATCAGGAGATAATCTGTTCCATTCATTTACAGTCCTTTGTGAGAATGAGAACTTTCTTATATCTAATCTACACTGCTCCTTTACTAATGTAGCTTCATGTCCTCTGGTCCTTCTATTTTTCTTAACTGAGAAAAAAATGTTTCTATCAATATTTTCATAACCATTCAATATTTTAAACACTTCTATGTGATCTCCTCTCAATCTCCTGGTCTCTAATGTTGTTAAACCACATTCTTTTAGGCGTATTTCGTAACTAAGATCCCTCAGATTTGGTATCATTTTAGTCGCTCTCCTCTGTACTCTTTCTAGCATATCTATGTCCTTCTTGCGATATGGCCTCCATGCTTGTATACAATATTCTAAATGAGGCCTCACTATTGTTTTGTACAGCGGTACTATTAATTCTTTTTTCTTATACGCTATATTTCGCCTAATTAATCCAAGGATTTGATTTCCCTTTGACGCTGCAATTCCGCACTGCTCTGAAACCTTCATATCAGCACTAATGGTTAACCCTAAGTCCTTTTCTTTTACAGTAGTACTTAGAACAGTACCCCCCATTTTATATTTTACCTCTTCATTCCCATGACCTGTGTGGAGGCATTTACATTTCCCAAAATTGAACAGCATTTGCCACTTTTCAGACCATTTGATCAACCTATCAAGATCATCTTGTAAATGCTGTCTGTCTCCATCACTTTTAATCCTTCTAAACACTTTTGTATCATCCGCAAATTTTAACACCTTGATTGTTATATCATCGTCCAAATCGTTGATATATATTAAGAATAATATAGGTCCTAGTACTGATCCCTGTGGTACCCCACTCAATACCGATTTCCAGTTTGAAGCCTCCCCATCAACTACTACACGTTGTCTTCTGTCATTCAGCCATTTTTCTATCCAGTTTATTATACCATTTCCTATGCCATGGGCCTTTAGTTTAAGCAGTAATCTTTGATGTGGTACTTTGTCGAAAGCTTTTTGAAAATCTAAATAGATGATATCTACTGGTGATCCCTCATCTACCCACCTAGTGATGTCTTCCAAAAAACATAACATATTTGTTAAGCATGACCTCGCTTTTAAAAACCCATGTTGAGATGGGTTTATCAAGTTATGAAACCATGTGATCTTTAATTAGTCTTTCTAATAATTTACAAATCACTGATGTTAAACTCACTGGTCTATAGTTCTCTGACTTGTTTCTCGAACCTTTTTTAAATAACGGTATAATGTTTGCCTCTTTCCATTCTAAAGGAACCACTCCCTCTTCTAATGACAAATTGAAAACTGTTGCAAGCGGTACGCTAATTTGTTCTACAATTTCCAATAGTAGTTTGGGCGGAATCCCGTCCACTCCAGGTGATTTATTATCCTTCATAGCCCTTATTTTCTTAGCTACCATTTCCGAGGTTACAACTAACTGTCCTAAATAGTCTGAATCTGCCCCCTTGAACTTAGCCTCTGGTACTGGCAGTGAACTAATATCTTCCCTGGTAAACACTGAACTAAAATACTCATTCAGGTCTTCTGCCATTAAGAATCCCTCTGATATTGTATTTCCAGCACTATCTTCTAGAGGACCGACCTTATCCTGAACTTTCTGTTTGCTTCGAATATACGCATAAAAACTCTTACTGTCATGTTTTATATTACTAGCTAATTTTTTTTCATAGCTTCTCTTTGAATTTCTAATTTCAGCTGTAGCTTGATTAAGTGCTTCTTTATAAATGTTGTAGTCTTCATCATTTCCAGTACATCTATATGACTTCCACATCATTTGTTTATACTTAATTTTTCTAATGGCTTCTTTCGATAAGTGTTTCTTTTTAGACCGTTTCCCTTGTTTTTTGAAAGGTACAAATTTATCGACTATGCACTTAATTTCACTATTTAAGATATTCCAGCATTCGGTTGCTGTCTTATTCTTCAGTGTGTTATTCCAGTCTATCTTTGCTAAATATTTCCTCATGTCCTTATACCTTCCTTTGTGGAAATTTCTCCTATACTGCTTTTTACTATTCCTTTCTGATTTTACTTTGATGGTAAAATGTATCTGGTTGTGATCACTACTCCCCAGTGGCTCACATATCTTGACATTGTCAACTAATTCTTTCTGTGAGGACAAAACTAAGTCTAACACATTCTCTCCCCTGGTTGGTTCTAGCACATGTTGAGAAAGGAAACTATCTTGTACTAAAACTAAAAACTTGTGGTCCTCACTCCCCATACTCTGTAGAGATTTCCATTGTATATGCCCATGGTTAAAGTCCCCCATAATAATACAGTTCCGTTTGCTTACTTCCCTTATAGCGTTTTGTATTTTTTCATTCTCTTCTATGCTTATGTTTGGACTTCGATAAACTAACCCAACTGTTAACGTTGAGTTTCCTGTAACTATGTTACACCAAACAGCTTCTTCGCAATCTGCTTCTCTTTCTAATTTTATTTCATAAGCCTGGATAGATTCTTTAATATATAAAATAACTCCACCTCCCTTTCTTCCTATTCTATCTTTCCTAAACATTACATATCCTGTTAGTCCCAATTCGGCATCTGATATATCAGTGGTGGCCCACGATTCGGTTATACCTATTATGTGAGGGTCAATATCTTCTACCATAATGTTTAGTTCACTTCTTTTGTTTACTATGCTCCTTGCATTTAAACAAATGCATTTATATCCTGATTCAGAACAGTTTTCTAGGCTGTTCTTTGCCGATTTATTTCTGCTGTCTTTATCTATGCCTCCAGTTTCAGGCTTCTCTGTGAATCCCCCCTGCGAATCTAGTTTAAATAGATGCAGCCTGTCCCACTGTCAACAGATTGCAGCAAGTTCTCTGAGAAAACTGCTGCCCCCTTTCCACTTAGATGTAGGCCATCTCTCATGTACATATCTTCCCTCCCAACAAAGTATCCCCATAAATCTACGAATCCCACCCCCTCTTCTTTACACATCTGCTCAACTAGTGCGTTGATCGCCATCCTCTTGCAGTTTCTATATGTCGGCCCCCTTCCTCCCATTACTGGCAAAATTCCTGAGAGGATAATCTGTTCTACTCTTGTCTTCTTTAACTTCTTCACTAACTGTCTGTACTTCTGAACTATCCCAGTTGTTCCCTCCCTCTCTGCGTTATTTGTCCCTACATGTACTAGTATAGACCCTCCCTTGCCATGCCCCAGTACCTTCTCTACCCTTTCAGTTACATGTTCTATCCTAGCCCCCGGTAGACAAACAACGACGTCCTCCCCTCGCTTAGAGTCTTATCTGTCTTTCTCATAATCGAATCGCCCATAAACACCCTCTCTTTCCTCATTGCCCCCTCAATCACTGCCTCAGTGTAGCTCTTTCTACGGTTTGCATCTGTCTGGTTGTAATCTTGTTCCCCTGTCTTCTGCTCTCCCGTCACAATCTCGTCCGTTCCATTCTTTCCTGACGCTGTTTCTCTTGTCACCTTTCTTCCTGTCATCGTCCCTCCCGACTTCTCTTCTGTCACATGTACTCTCACTTCCTTTCTTCCCGTCATCTTTCCTCCCATTGCATTTCCTTCTCTCCTCTCCCGTCTCTTTTTCCCTCCTACCTCTTTCTCTACGGTCACTTTCTCTCCTGCCACCTTCACACCTGTCACATTTCCTGCCGTCGATCCTCCACTTTCTTCTCCTCCGATCACCTTCCCTCCTCTCAGTCTCCTTTCCTCGGTCTTGTTGCCACTACTCTGCTCCTTCAGTTTCACAGTATTCCCAACTTTATCCCTGTCGTCTCTCTCCATTCTATCTGTCTCCTTGCTGATTCTCATCTCCATCCCCTTCACAATATCTACCAACCTAGCTACCTCTTTCTCCAGACATTTCACCTTCCAACACCCCACGCACTGAAAGGTGAATCCCTCTTCCTTGGTTTCTGTCCATGACTTCGTACAGCCGGATAAGGCAAAATCTACCCAACTGTGGCAGTCGTCGCACACCAAGTGTCTCTTTGCCTTGACTTGCCGCTTGCAAGGCGCCATATCAGAATTTATTTAATAATAATAATCTAATTAGCTATTTAAAATAGTTTTGTCAACTGTGTTTACACTATTCACTGTCTATGTAGTCTTTAAGAAGACTGTTTTCTGTGCATAAATGTTACACTTTACGTAAGATTGCGTACGCTAGACTGCCTTATTTATTTAGGTTATACAGCGCCCTAGCGAATAAGAGAGACACTAGCTACATAAACTTAGTTCGCCCGATTATCGCAAATGCTTAATTTTAACAACAAAGCTACCTTATCAAAATGTCTAGCAGGTACTGACTTACACAGATATTATCTTATGTAGGTAGTTTATGGTTGTTACTTTATCACCTATATATTCTACCACATAACGAGGTTTGTTAAATCTTGTTTACAAACTTATCGTAGCCGTAAGCTAACGTACCCTATTATCACTCACTAGACTAAAGTGTCTTAAAATACTTTATCTAACTAACTTTAAGCACAACTGCTACTCAATATATGTTTACTGCTACTTTATGAATGATATTAAGGCAAGAATAATACTTATCTCCGCCAAATATAGCCTCGATTTTCCAATGGTAGAACAACGGGGACACTTAATTTTAGGATGGGCGCCTGACAAATCTAGAAGAGAGCAGAGGCCGAACAACAAAAGGAACACAGTAAAACAGGAAGGCCACAGCTGAGATGGAAGAACTGCATGAGGAGGGACATGAGAAGTTCAGGAGATTATGAAAGATGGAGAGAGGGAGCGATAGACAGAAAACTATGGAAGGAAAGACACTGCTTTACTGTACCTGACCCTCACCCTTGTACAGCAGTGAACCAGGGGGAGACACAGAGAGTGGTTCAACTTTACTGTACCTGACCTTCACCACTGTACAGCAGTGAACAAGAAAGAAACAAAGAGAGTGGTTCAGCTTTACTGTACCTGACCTTCACCACTGTACAGCAGTGAACAAGGAAGAAACACAGAGAGTGGTTCAGCTTTACTGTACCCGACCCTCACCCCTGTACAGCAGTGAACAAGGAGGAGACATAGAGAGTGGTTCAGCTTTACTGTACCCGACCCTCACCCCTGTACAGCAGTGAACAAGGAGGAGACATAGAGAGTGGTTCAGCTTTACTGTACCTGACCCTCACCCCTGTACAGCAGTGAACAAGGAGGAGACACAGAGAGTGGTTCAGCTTTACTGTACCTGACCTTCACCCCTGTACAGCAGTGAACAAGGAAGAGACACAGAGAGTGGTTCAGCTTTACTGTACCTGACACTCAGCGTTGTGCACCGTCTGCCTGCAGCAGACGGTGCAGATCTTTGTTCGGCTCGTTGAACAGCGAGAAATGGATCGACGTCGGCAGGTCGTTGAACAGGTACAACAACGTCAACTCCTGTACGCTGATGGCGTCCTTGAACATGTCGATACGTCGGCGCCGATAGAAGGCGAACTGGCAATCGACGGCCTCGAGAAACGGCGCCACGTCTCGATTGTTATACCATACCAGAAAATCGCGCATCGTCGTCATGCCCTCGTCACGCCACGCCGTCGCCCAAATCTCGAACGCCTCCGCGGAGATTCCCTCGCGTTTCAGGTGGCTGTAGAAAGCTTCGCGCGACGGCAGGGCGGTTTCGTCCAGACGCGTCAACGCGTCGATATGTTCGTACGGAAAGTAGCCCTTCGTTGCCGAGCAACCGTACGCTTTCAGAAAGCGACCGTAGCTAACGCCGGGCGCGAGGTAATTCGTTATGTCCAGAAATTTCAACGTCGTCGTCGACAGGCACCTGTAATTGTTCTGACGTTTAATGGTAAACGCCGACGACGTATGCTGCGCGTCGCCGGTTAAGAGCAGGGGGGTCAAGTACTTTTTGACGACATTGAGATCGTACTTACCCGAATTGAATCCCAGTACGGGCATTTGACGAAGGTGCGTCCACAGGCGGTCGGCGAGAGTGGCGTACGGTGACGCGTCGTCGTCGTCGTCGTTCGTCGTCGCCAGTCGGCGTCGAGGGCGTCGAGTGCCTCGAAGGTCGCGTCGTAGCGTGGGCGTAGAATTGCGAAATAACATTCGAAATCGAACGTCGCGCGGTACGGGTAGTAGCGCAGGTCGTCGTCGCCGACGTCGATGCCTTCGTCGTCGAGCCGCTCGAATACGGACGGCGACGGTCGGTAGATACCGCCGGGGAACACGTGACGAACGCCACCTTCGCACGTCGCTTCGTGACGTGGTAAATGGCACGCGTCCCGCCAGTGGGAGTTGCCACTTTTTCGGCACTTGTACGTTTTCGTGTACGCGCGCGGATCGCTTATGTACGAGAAGTGCGACTCGTACAGGTTGACGTTCAGGGTCGTGGGGTGCGCTTCGCGCGTTCGACGGACTAGTTCGGCGACGTCATTCGTCAGTCGATAGACGACGACGTTGATGGCAAAAACCGTCTCCACACGATCCAGTTCGTTCAGGCGCACACCGTTCGAGGCCGACGTACGCGCGGCGCGACAATACTGCGCGTGCAGACGTTTTGCGACTTTCGTTAAACGGTTCGTATCGATGTGACGGATACTTTTGCCTCGTCGGTGACCTTGCAGGTGGAGACCGATGCACCGGAAGAGGCATAGATGGTCGTCGTAGGACGTACCTCGATGATCTTTCGTCAACGACACGATGGCCCTGTTGAAGCGCACGTAGGCGGGAAGCGTCACGCCAACGCAGCCGATAGGATGATTGATGATGGCGTTCACGAAGTAGGTGGCGTTCGTTACGAGCTCGACGATCCACCCCGAGTCGGGGCGCTGCGCGATGGCATACTGCAGTACGTCGGTCGTGCGCACGGCGTCGAGGAATCGTTCGAACGAACGGCTATCGGTAACTAGGGCGGGTTTTCCGAGGAGGCGACCGCAACAGTTACAGGAAGAATGAAAATATCGGTACCGACCCGACACCTTGTGGCGTAATACGAAACTGTAGCTTACATTAATTTTAAACGCATTCTTTTGTTCGCGAAACATTTCCCTCAGACGCGGTTCGAGCACCCGCGTACTCGTACAGGCGGTCATGCGATAGTTGTAACGCGACTGCACGGCACCGCGCGCTACCGACGTCTCTATGCTACGCCGGTGCTCGTCCACGACACGCTGTAGATCGTCGGGTGACGGCGCCCTAGCGGTTGCCGCTGATTCATTACTACTACCAGGAGGTGGCGACGGCTGACGGCCACACCGCAGCTTCAGGTGTCGTAGCATAGCGGCGCGCGTAGTGTACGTCACGCCACATTTTGGGCACTCTCGGCGTTTTACGCATAGCGTTTCGTTGCCGCATCTTTTCGAACTCTTTACGTGTCGTTCTAACGTCGATTGTTTCGCGAAATAGCCCCCACATTTCGGACATTGCCATCTAGTAGGTGGCATTCTCTAATGTGCTGATATTTTTTCGAACACCACTATTTATAACAGTGGTGGCTGTGGTGGTGGTGGTGGTGGTGGTGGTAAGTACACCCTAGCGGGAGGAATGTGGTTTTAGGTAATGCGGGTAACTCGGAACGATAGTGGAAGGAATGTGTTTGCGGTAACGACTGGTGGTAATTTTTATAACTAACTCGGTATGGTAACCCTAACGGTGGGTAACTAGTGGAAGGAATGTGTTTGCGGTAACAACTGGCGGTAATTTTTATAACTAACCCTAGCAGTGACTTGTTGTTGGTAACTCGGAAACGGAAAGTACATTTTCAACGTTTTATTCAGTAGCTTACAACATTTAAACACAGCGTTGAAGTCTTTGTTTCAATAGCAAGCAAATATTAGCAAAACAAGCAGTGTTCTTTATTCTATTGTTCATTCCAGTCCGCTCCGGCGCTGCACGTACGTGTGCACGGCCGACTCCAGCTGCACACGGTTCATGTAATCGCGCCAGATCGTTCCTAACAACCAGTCCGACACAAACTGCACCAAATACAACTCTCCCGCACGACCCGTTTGCGGCTGCTGACCACCGGAAATTGACACCGTAGTTTCGTGTAGAATTTGGACGAGTCGCGTGAAACAGGGGATAAGCGATCGACGCAGGAACGTTTCCATGACGTTGTTGAAATATCGCGTTACGATACAGCCCGTGTTGTCGAAACGTTGCATGTATACACGATTTGGCCGTCCTGCACGATAGCCGGGCATGTGCACATATGGGCAGCCTTCATTCGGCTCACATACCCCGCAATGATCCGGCGCCCTCTCCAGAATCATTTCGCCGAGGGTCTCGGCGATGAGGTCCATTGCCAGCCGTTCATAACGGCAGACCAGCTGGCCCCTGCTCGGCACGACGATTTGACGTTGGGACGCCGCCTCCTCCGATACGCTCCAGCACGGTGCGCACGTCGGTCCCATCGTCCCCAGCGACGTGTACACGCTTTCGTTATACGTCGGTGGAGGAGGACGCGTTCGGTTAGCAGTCGATCCGCCCAGCGCCTCCTCGATGATCGCGTCCAATACGTGGGCGTCACGCACTCCGATTCCACCCTTCAGCACAAAGCATTCTAGTCTTTACGAATCACCGTCAGGAATGCGTGTAGGAAGTCGGACATGCACTCACGCCTGGTGTGTTGCATCAGCGCCTCCTACAAACACATTATTATGACTAGTCCACCTCCTTCTTGACCTCTTCTTCCTCCTCCTCCCTCTTTATCGACCCCTGCACTCCGCGTTCCAACAACGTTCTTACGAACGCGGCAACCTCGTCGTACTGAGCACGGATCTTTTTGTTGTTTGCAAGCATATTTTCCAGTACGCGGCGCACTTCCTACAGCATATAAGCACAACTGTTACATACTACAAAATAAGTTTGCTTCGTAAGCTAACCAAAACGCGCTTATGTATTGTTCGGCTGCGTCGGCTAATACTTGAAAGGCCTCCTCAATTATTTCACGACCACGACGCTCTCGTTGTTGCATTCGTTGTTGCTCGTTCGCGTGTGTTAACAAATCTACCAGTATCGGCCATCCTTCCTACAAACAACACAACACAACAACACATTAGTCGTCATCGTCATCGTATCTCTTCAGTGTACGGATGGTATACGAGGGCTCCCCGTTCCAAGTCGTCTTACGCACACTGATCTCCACTTTTGTGCCGGTTAAATCAAGCACAGTATCGCGGAGATCCTCCCCGTTCAACTCCATCAAGTACTCGGCCGTGTACTCGACGAGATTATACATTTGGTTGTCAAACAACGTAAGCCAAAGCTCGTCTTCCTCCTCCTCGCCGTCCTTCACCATCACACGCAACGCGAAGTAATATTTCGGCGTCACTCCACGGTGCGTTCGGCATATCATTTCCCCGCCTTTGCTTTTCTGCAATTTCCGGCGACAACGGGAATATCCCAAATAGGCGCCAACCTCTTTGTACGACACAGCGTCGATCATAACGGGCAACAGAAGTTTATACACACCGTTGACAGCATACTTCAGGTGCCTCAGACTCACCAATGTGGCGCGCGTCGACGCCGACGAATCGCATTCACGCTCCAATGAGGCACTCCGCGTCAGGGGTGGGTGTCCCTCATCAGCCGTTTCGACGGTGCCCAAGGACGCCTCTTCAGCGCTTCGCTTTCGCCCGACAGCAGCAGCCAACGGGGGCGCAATGAGCACGACGGGCCGCTTAACAGGTGTCGCCCCCGTTGACACGGCTGCAACCACCGGCGAAGGTTGCTGCTGCTGTTGAGCGCTGGCCGCCTTCAGTGACTGCTTGCGCGGTGCCTTGGTTTTTTTCGGTGGATTTTCATCTGCCATGTTTTCGTGGAAGAACGTCTGCTGCTTGCTGCTGTAGAAAGAATACACGTTAGAACTCCGGCAATATACAACATAGCATTTTCTCAATCGTTTTATACTTTTCCAAATAACGCGCATGCGCACTTAACAGTCTACAGTTATCTTACAAATCTTACGCATGCGTACTTAACGTAAACGACGTCGATACCGAGGAATAAGTTTTAGGAAAAAAGTTAGCGGTCAAGTCAGTACATCCATAGTCAAATGTGCCTTTTACACCGAATTTCTCTAATATTATTACACCACTCGTTTCCAGAGGCCAAACTCATCGTCTACAACCGTTACTTTCATGCTTTTAACTGATCGTTTATTGTTTTTGAAATGTCATTGTCTACAACATAACGCGCATGCGCACTTCACGCTAATACCGTTATCTCACTCAATTATCAGCATGCATACTTCATACATCCCAGGCATTTTGTTTTCGGAAAAAAAGTTTCCGGTCACGTCAGTTCATTCACCGTTAAATCTCTCTTTACATCGAATTTATCTAATATCACTGCACCTCACGTTTCCTGAGTCCACAGCGATCGTATACAACGTTTAATTTCATGCTTTTAACGTTTCGTTTATTGTTTTTGAAAATCCATTATTTTCCGTTCACATTCCAATCGCGATAAGTCACGCGCAACAGATGTCACAATTACATGCATGTGCACTTAACGCAAACGACACTGCTACCGAGGAATTTGTTTTTGTGCACTTAACGCAAACAACACCGCTAGCGAGGAATTTGTTTTAGGAAAAAAGTTAGCGTTCACGTCAGTACATCCATCGTCAAATGTGACTTTTACAGCAAATTTCTCTAATATCACTGCACCTCATGTTTCCTGACCCCACAGCGATCGTATACAACGTTTAATTTCATGCTTTTAACGTTTCGTTTATTGTTTGTAAAAATCCTTTGTTCTCCGTTCACATTCCGATCACGATAAGCCGTAGTGTCATGCGCCACCGCTGTTTGACGGTGAGCGCATTGCTTACACACTTATGCACTCACGCGCAGTCGACGTTAAATTTCAGCGTTCCATACTTTCAACCATGGTCACACCAACAACAACAACGTAGCCACATACACAACGGTAAGTCTGCTTTTACGCAACATGTGTGCATGGTTCTCATTTTATTTTATTATTTAAACAGTTGTTGTAAGTACGCGTGCATGCATGCATGTTATTTTACTATTTAAATAGTTGTAAGTACGCATGCATGCATGCACGTGTACGTGCATGCATGCATGTTATTTTACTATTTAAACAGTTGTTGTAAGTACGCATGCATACCATTTAAATAGTTGTAAGCATGCATGCATGTATACGTGCATGCATACATGTCTCTCATTACCGTTTAAATAGTTGTAAGTGCACATGCACGCATGCATGCCTTATTTTATTTTACCGTTTAAACAATTGTAAGTACGCATGGTTCTCGTTGTATTTTATCATTTAAACAGTCTGCATGCATAGTTCTCATTTTATTTTATCATTTGTAAGTCTGCATGCATAGTTCTCATTTTATTTTAACATCCTTTGTTTAAACATGTATTGTGGTTTTATTTCATAGTCCGATCCGACTGATGCATACATGTTATTTTACTATTTAAACAGTTGTTGTAAGTACGCATGCATACCATTTAAATAGTTGCATGCATGTTTAAACAAAGGGTGGTAATGAGAACTATGCATGCAGACTTACAAATGATAAAATAAAATGAGAACTATGCATGCAGACTGTTTAAATGATAAAATACAATGAGAACCATGCGTACTTACAATTGTTTAAACGGTAAAATAAAATAAGGCATGCATGCACTTAAAACTATTTAAACGGTAATGAGAGACATGCATGCATGTATTGTGGTTTTATTTCATAGTCCGATCCGACTGATGCATACATGTTATTTTACTATTTAAACAGTTGTTGTAAGTACGCATGCATACCATTTAAATAGTTGCATGCATGTGTACGTGCATGCATGCATGCATGTCTCTCATTACCGTTTAAATAGTTGTAAGTGCATGCATGCCTTATTTTATTTTACCGTTTAAACAATTGTAAGTACGCATGGTTCTCATTGTATTGTATCATTTAAACAGTCTGCATGCATAGTTCTCATTTTATTTAAACAATTGTAAGTCTGCATGCATAGTTCTCATTACCACCCTTTGTTTAAACATGTATTGTGGTTTTATTTCATAGACTGATCCAACTGCCTACAACCGCCACATCATCATCATCGTCTCTACCAACATGTACGGTCGCACCTTCCATACACACGCAGCCTCCTACGCATCATGTCATCACGTCGACACCTAGCAGCTCTGATGATGATGATGACGACGTCACGCCCGATCTCGCAAGAGTGTTCTTGCTCAAACAAGCCAACGGACTTTACAAAACACCTATTCCACCCACTGAATTCTATCGACGTGATGGATTTCACTCCCCCGATACAAGGAGACCCGTTGGTCGCGGGCGACTGCTGCGCTACAATACACAACAATAAATATTTCAGTCACTACTCACGTTTTCACGCGTCTGTTTCCAATGCATAAACACCCTACTACGATCAGTATCACCAACTGAACGTTAGTGTATTTATGCATTTGATTTTCATTGTAATCCCACGACTAGATGTATTTAAACGCACAACGCATTAGTTTCGTTTTAATCTTTCCACCAGAACGTTCACCGTTAGCCAGCTATGTTGTCATGCAGGGGTCATAGTCCACTAGAGCAGCAGCCGGTCTTATCGCTGCTGTCAACATAGGGTACAGTGGGCCATTCACATAGAGCTGACGGGGGAAATATGCACACAGTGGTTTTATCGTGGTTATATATTCGCGCGATAAACGCATTATTGCTTACGTCAGCACGCTCTAGGTACGGCGTTGATCGCTAGGAGACGACCTAAAAGGGTCTCTGCACTCACCGCTAGGTGGTATCTAGGGGTAATCAATCACGTTTTTTTTATAAGTAGGTGTCCAATTAGTATCAAATTACAAGGGTCATCAATCACATTTTTTATAAGTAGGTTCCCGAAAGTAATTAGTGTCAAAAAAAGCCTTTGATCTTTTTTTTATAAGTAGGTTCCCGAAAACGTTTAGTGGTCATTAAATTCTTTTTTATAAGTAGGCGTTTGAGGTCGAACAGTACCTCTATACTACTCACGTGTACAACACTGACAAACACGCACATGCCTGGTTTCAATGACAATGTTCGTACTGCTGAATGACCGTTGAGAATAAAACACTGTTAAAGGGCTATTATATTGCGCAATGCTGCTGGCGAACCGACACCAGAGCAAATGCATCTGCCACACGCACACTCACATGCAAGCAAACGAGTTACTCCATGCCTCGATATGATCCGGTTATTCCATCGCATGTGCCCGGATACAGTTCAACTATAATATCACATCCAGGAAAGTGCATGATTCCCCATCGGATAACTCCAAACCAATGACCACTGCTGTAAAAAGGATTGGTAGCGACGACACCACTAGACGGAGGGAATGTTGTGTAAATGCTTATGTCATGCATGCTTATTACATGTGTACAACACTGACAAGAACATGCACGCACGCACGCACGCACGCACGCACGCACGCACACACACACACACTCACACACAAACTCACACGCATGCAAACTCACACATACACACGCACAACCACTACACACACACACACACACACTCACACACATACGCACACGCACACACACATACCACGCACTCACACATGCACACACACGCACATTCACACACGTATACCACACACACATACACACACTCACACACACACACACACACACACACACACACACACACACACACACACACACACACACACACACACACACACACACACACACACATACACACACACACACACACACACACATACACACACACACACACACACACACAAACATGCATGCAATGAAACTCTTCGTGTTGTTATACAGGTAAGACCATTTAGAATAAATCGTGATAACAAGCATACGTCATCACGCAATGCTACTGGCGAACCGATACCGAACCAGATACATCCACTATGACGCCACGTACACGAAAGTTGTTCGACAGGCCTAATATATGTATCTCCAACGGTCACTCCAAACCAACTACCACTGCTGTAAGAGTGACTTGTAGCAACGACATTGCTAGACGGGGGGATCCCGGATAATCAAAACGGCCGATTGTAGTATTGTGTTCGGTGCAGCTGAATACATTTGCCAACAAAAAGTCCTGCGTTGAAGAAAGTACATGGCTTACTTTTAATAACCAATAACCAACTACTAACGATGCAACGAGGTTCGGCGGTACAATGGTTTATTATCTCATGATATTATGTATACATTTAATTATTTTGTAATTGTATATTTTGCCACTTCCTCTTCAAATTATTAGTCTACGAAATAACTCCACGCACAATACAGTACAACGTGTTTCATACATTTATGTTAGCTGTATACTTAATAATAACAAAGGCGATTTAGCCACCAAACGTGGACATCCGCCACACGCACACTCACGTGTAGGCGAAATGAGTTACTCCATGTCTCTATATCAATCGCTTACTCCATCCCATGTGCTTGAATATAGTTTAATTATGACGACACATCTCTGAAGGTAGTTCGACAGGCGCCGTCTCTGTATCCCCATCGGATATATCCACAAACAATACAATAGAATCATTGTTTCAGCCACGAAAACGTGGACATATACATTCTTAAAATACTTCAGTACAATATACATGTATAACATTATTCTGAATATCGTAAATTAATATACAGGACAGACAGAACTAATATATCAATAATTGCCACGCGTTACAGCTACAAATGTATATTACTCGTGTAGTTATGTTAATATCTGGACAACCAACTTTTGTGTGGGGCCACCAACTTTTGAAAGTTGAAGGTCCGACTGACCACCTACTATTCTGCTAAGGTGTAGAACAAGAAATTGAGAAGACAGAGGGACGGAGGAAAAGTGTTCGGCAGAGGAAAAGAAAACGGGTCAGTGGGGATAGATCAACAGGTAGTCAGACTGTAGAGAACGAGGGGAGACGCGACAGCGATACAGGTGGTGAAGAGGTAGATACCACAGAGGCAGTTAGTAAGACTGTGAGACAGAAGACTGATGGAAGAAGACAGAGTGTTCAGCAAAAAACAGAAAACATGACAGGCGTGAAGGTGACAGGGGAAAAAGTGACCGTAGTGAAGAAGGTAGCCGGGGAAAAGGGACGGGAGAGGAGAGAAGAAAATGTGATGGGAGGAAAGATGAAGGGACGAAAGGAAGTGAGAGTAAATGTGCTAGAAGAGAAGATGACAGGAGGAAAGGGGACAAGAGAAAACGCGACAGGAAAGAAGGGAATGGAAGAGAATGTGACAGGAGAGAAGATGGCAAGAGGAAAAGACAACAACCAGACATATGCAAACAGGAGGAGCTACTCCGAGGCAGTGATTGATGGGGCTAGGAGAAAAGAGAGTGTTTATGGGCGATTCAATTCTGAGAAAAACAGACAAGACTATATGCGAGGGGAAGGACGTTGTTGTATGTCTACCGGGGGCTAGAATAGAGCATGTGACTGAAAGGGTAGAGAAGGTATTGGGACATGGCAAGGGAGGTTCTATACTAGTACACGTTGGGACAAACAATGCAGACAAGGAGGGAACAACTGGGATAGTTCAGAAGTACAGACATCTAGTAAGGAAGCTAAAGAAGACAAGAGTGGAACAGGTTGTTCTCTCAGGAATTTTGCCAGTAATGGGAGGAAGGGGGGCATCATACAGAAACTGTATGAGGATGGCGATCAACGCACTAGTTGAGCAGATGTGTGAAGAAGAGGGCGTGGGATTCATAGATTTATGGGGGTACTTTGTTGGGAGAGAAGATATGTACATGAGAGATGGCCTCCATCTAAGTGGAAAGGGGGCAGCAGTATTCTCAGAGAATCTGCTGAGATCTGTTGAAAGTGGGACAGGTTGCATCTATTTAAACTAAATTCGCAGGGGGGACTCGAAGAGAAGCCTGAAACTGGAGGCATACATAAAGATAGCAAAAATAATTCAGCAAAGAACAGTCTGGAAAACTGTTTTGAAGCTGGATATAAATGTGTTTGTTTAAATGCAAGGAGTATAGTAAACAAAAGAAATGAACTAAACATTATGGTAGAAGATATTGACCCTCACATAATAGGTATAACCGAATCATGGGCAACCACCGATATATCAGATGCCGAATTGGGACTGACAGGATATGTAATGTTTAGGAAAGATAGAATAGGAAGAAGGGGAGGTGGAGTTATTTTATATATTAAAGAATCTATCCAGGCTTATGAAATAAAATTAGACAGAGAAGCAGATTGCGAAGAAGCTGTTTGGTGTAACATAGTTACAGGAAAGTCAACGTTAACGGTTGGATTAGTTTATCGAAGTCCAAACATAAGCATAGAAGAGAATGAAAAAATACAAAACGCTATAAGGGAAGTGAGCAAACGGGACTGTGTTATTATGGGGGATTTCAACCATGGGCATATAAAATGGAAATCTCTACAGAGTATGGGTAGTGAGGACCACAAGTTTTTAGTTTTAGTACAAGATAGTTTCCTTTCTCAACATGTGCTAGAACCAACCAGGGGGGAGAATGTGTTAGACATAGTTTTGTCCTCACAGAATGAATTAGTTGACAATGTCATGGTATGTGAGCCACTGGGAAATAGTGAACACAACCAGATACATTTTACCATAAAAGTAAAATCAGAAAGGAATAGTAAAAAGCAGTATAGGAGAAATTTCCACAAAGGAAAATATAAGGACATAAGGAAATATTTAGCAAAGATAGACTGGAATAACACACTAAAGAATAAGACAGCAACAGAATGCTGGAATATCTTAAAGAGTGAAATTGAATGCATCATCGTCAAATTTGTTCCCTTAAAAAACACGGGAAACGGTCCAAAAAGAAACACTTATCGAAAGAAGCCATTATAAAAATTAAGTATAAAGAAATGATGTGGAAATCATATAGACGTACTGGAAATGACGAAGACTACAACATTTATAAAGAAGCACTAAACCAAGCTACAGCTGAAATTAGAAATTCAAAGAGAAGCTATGAACATAAATTAGCTTGGAATATAAAACATGACAGCAAGAGTTTGTATGCTTATATTCGAAGCAAACAGAAAGTTCAGGATAAGGTCGGTCCTCTAGAAGATAGTGCTGGAAACGTAATATCAGAAGGATTCTTAATGGCAGAAGACCTGAATGAGTATTTTAGTTCAGTGTTTACCAGAGAAGACACTAGTTCACTGCCAGTACCAGAGGCTAAGTTCAAGGGGGCAGAATCAGACTATTTAAGACAGTTAATTGTAACCCCAGAAATGGTAGCTAAGAAAATCAAGGCTATGAAGGATACTAAATCACCTGGAGTGGATGGTATTCCACCCAAACTACTACTGGAAATTGTAGAACAAATTAGCATACCGCTTGCAACAGTTTTCAACTTGTCATTAGAAGAGGGAGTGGTTCCTTTAGAATGGAAAGAAGCAAACATTATACCGTTATTCAAAAAAGGTTCGAGAAACGAGTCAAATAATTACAGACCAGTTAGTTTAACATCGGTGATTTGTAAATTATTAGAAAGACTAATTAAAGATCACATGGTGGATTTTCTTGTTAAACATAACTTGATAAACCCATCTCAACATGGGTTTCAAAAAGCGAGGTCATGCTTAACAAATATGTTATGTTTTTTGGAAGATATCACTAAGTGGGTAGATGATGGATCACCAGTAGATATCATCTATTTAGATTTTCAAAAAGCTTTCGACAAAGTGCCACATCAGAGATTACTGCTTAAACTAAAGGCCCATGGCATAGGAAATGGTATAATTAACTGGATAGAAAAATGGCTGATTGACAGAAGACAGCGGGTAGTTGTTGATGGGGAGGCTTCAAACTGGAAATCAGTTTTGAGTGGGGTTCCACAGGGATCAGTACTGGGACCTATATTATTCTTAATATATATAAACGATTTGGACGATGATATAGCTAGCAAGGTGTTGAAATTTGCAGATGATACAAAAGTGTTTAGAAGGATAAAAAGTGATGGAGATAGACAGCATTTACAGGATGATCTTGACAGGTTGATCAAATGGTCTGAAAAGTGGCAAATGTTGTTCAATTTTGGGAAATGTAAATGTCTTACACAGGACATGGGAACGAATATGTAGAATATACAATGGGGGAACTGTACTAAATACTACTGTAAAAGAAAAGACTTAGGGCTGACAATTAGTGCTGACATGAAGGTTTCAGAGCAGTGTGGAATTGCAGCTTCAAAAGGAAATCAAATCCTTGGATTGATTAGGCGAAATATAGCATATAAAGAAAAAGAACTAATAATACCGCTGTAAAAAACAATAGTTAGGCCTTATTTAGAATATTGTATACAAGCGTGGAGGCCATACCGCAAGAAGGACATAGATATGTTAGAAAGAGTACAGAGGAGAGCGACTAAAATGATACAAAAACTGAGGGATCTTAGTTATGAAAAACGCCTAAAAGAATGTGGTTTAACAACACTAGAGACCAGGAGATTGAGAGGAGATCAGATAGAAGTGTTTAAAATATTGAATGGTTATGAAAATATTGATAGAAATATGTTTTTTTCAGTCAAGAAAGATAGAAAGACTAGAGGACATGAAGTTACATTGTAAAGGAACAGTGTAGATTAGACGTAAGAAAGTTTTCATTTTCACAAAGGACTGTGAATGTATGGAACAGATTATCTGATGATTGTGTGGGTGCTAGTAGTGTGAATATGTTTAAAAATAAAATCGACACATACCTCAGAAGGGCTGGATATATGTAGATAAAAGGGTTGGACTCTCGATAAGCCAAAGGGCTTCCTTGTCCACCTGCCATCTAGAGTTAATTCTCTGGATGGCAATCTTGTTAAATCTTGTTAAATCTTGTTAAACTTTGATAGTGGACGCTGGGCACACTGACCAGTATGTCAGCCATCTTTACCAGCTGCTCTACGGAAAACGCTTGCGACCGGACGATTAGTTGTACCTGCGATGGAAAACGCGTCAGAAACTCCTCCGTCGCAATCACGATTCTTTCAATGAGGCGCAACATATCGGAGGGCCTCTGGTCGGTCAACGGCCCCAAGGCGCGGAATCACTGGACCCGCTCTGCAGTTCATGGCGAGTAACCCTACAGAAAAATAGCCATCAGTTCGTAGTAGGCGTTGGGAGATGGGGGTCTTTCATCATTAAGTCCATCACCACATCCGTCTCCTCTGCCAAAATTGACTGTATGCAATCGTCGAACATGGTTTGCTGTGCAGAAATGTGATGGAGCCGGAACTTCCTCTCTCACAGGGCAGAAACCACTTCACGGGGTTGTACAGCCACAGCGCGGGCAGCTTAATTGCCTCCGCGTTCATAACAATAGGAGTGGCCGGCGGCATCGTTTTGACCGCGACGCCTGTGGCAGCTAGACCGACGGTGTTGGTGGCTACTGAAGCCTGTGAGGCAGCCAGTTCGGCGTTAGCCTGCTTCACCTATTGCGCCGTTGGGAGGGTCATCCTACAACTGACATTGAGCCACAATTAAACTTCTCCAACACTTTCTTGCTTTGTTTTAGTGAGCTTTCACTGAGTGCAAATGTCAACGGCGCGGGAACTTGGCCGGCCGTTGACATTTGCACTTTGCTAAAGTATCGCGGTGAGTGTGGTCGGCATTGGTCGAGGTAGTGGCTGGCCAAGTTCCCGCGTCGTTGACATTTGCACTTTGCTAAAGTATCGCGGTGAGTGTGGTCGGCATTGGTCGAGGTAGTGGCCGGCCAAGTTGTCAATAACAACAAACACGCTGATAACACGTTGCGCCGAACAACGGAGGGTGTTTAGTGAAGTCCTCCTATGCGTACACACAGCCCCCAGCGGCCATATTTGTGTACAAGCGAACCATTCACAACAGCCCGCATTGTGTATGTTCACTGAGCCGCTAAATTGTTTTATTTGTCAGTGCACCGCGCAGTGTGGCTTCAAAGGCTGTTGTTAGAGTTCCCTATGTTGACAAATTAGACGGGTTGACATAGCAGAGATATTTAGATACATTTTTTTTAATGGCTACCATATTGTACATGAATTATAGTTTTGATAAGTAGGTAAGCCCCCGTAAATAACATTACAATATGCTTAGTATAATGAGAAGGATTTTAAATTAATTGTTATACAATTGGTGTGCAGTTACACCTGTGTCCTTTTTCCTATGGGGCTATGGCTATTGGGTAACTATAAAAAGTAGGCCCCTATAAGTATCAATGTCTAGGTATAGTTTTATTAAGAGTAAGTACTATTTTATTATTAATTGCTTTTTGCACCAACTTGGTTATACAGGAGATAAGTAGGTACAACCATGACTGACGGCCTTAGTTATATATTTATGTATCTAAAGCCCTAATTTTTCTGTGCATAACATTGTCAACAATTCTAAATTTAGTTTGCATCGTACTAAAATTTTACATTGTTTGACAGACACTTAATTCGCAGAGACTTTGCGAAAAGCCACTGCCGCCATAGATAATCGCAGATAAAGCTGGGACTGCCTGCACCATCCATTGTTGCGGCTGGGTTGGGTGAGGTCTGCATCCACATCGCCACACTTCTCTACTACTTCTCTCGGTGGATACTACCGTGAAGATCCGCGACAGTGACTCAAGAGCCAGCTTATTGACTACTGCCAGCAACTCACCGAGAGGTTCGGTACAGAGAGATTGACAAAATTGATTTCACCAGAATTTAGCCTGGGTGACACAAAGCCTGTTGTGTCCCTTCTGTCCCCGTACAGTGATGGGTTTGTTCCCAAACAGGCCCAGGTAGTGTTTCTAGCAGTGCTTTCGGACATGTTCCAGGATGAACTGTACAAACAGCCTTTCCACGTCGTCCTGGAGAAGTGTTCGTCTGTCACGTTGGCTGTCACACCTCACAAGCGGAGGCAATGGAGATGGCGACAAGGGCTCAGGCCAAATCAAGACTGTGGCCCCAGTTCAGAGCTGGCAGGGAGACTGCATCGAGATTTTACAAAGTGTGTCACACCGACCCCTCTCAGCCAGCACCAAGTACCATCAAGGTCATTTGCTACCACAACAGACACCTGACCACGCCAGCCATTCGATGAGAGGTCAAACACGAGAACATTGCGAAGGCAGCTTATTGCAAGACGATGATCGAGCATGCCAACTTCTCCACGTAGGACTCTGGGTTTGTGATCCGCAACCAACATCCAGAGGTAGGATTGGAGTTGTCCGATGTGAGTGCTGTGGGGAAGGCAGTCTCGAAGAGAAGTGTCCCTACCTCGTGCGTCACGAAGTCCCGAGTAAGGTGAAGGTAAGCGCCACATGTTTGGCAAAGAATGCAGATGTCGTCCAACACTTGAGAAAGGGACATGCCTACTACTACCAGGTGCAGTGTCAGCTGGTTGTGTGTGAGCACAGCTATGAAGATTCTGTTGTGGGGACGCAGAGGTCCTCTCACTGCGAGCACATCTACAAGGATGATGTTTTCTGGGAAGAGATGCTACCAAAAGTCTGACACTTTTTCCCAGTAGGTGTGTTACCCGAACTGCTGGGAAAATGCCACACTCGTCCACCCCTGTTGGTTGTGCTGTGAACGCGGACATTGTGAACACTGGTGAGGCTGCACAAGCAGTATGGTGTTACTGTCGAAAGGAGGAGAGTGGCGAGATGGTGGCCTGTGACATTGGCAGCTGTCAGTATGAACGGTTTCACTACATGTGTGTAGGCAAGCTGTCGGAACCAAAGTTAAAGTGGTTTTGCCCTGAATGCCGAAAGGACAAATGCAAACAGCGAATGGAGAAACGCTGAATCAGCAATAAAGAAAGCGTTGTCATTCTACAAAGATACTGGCATATGAGTGTCCAACAAAACAGAAACAAATAGCATGTCTGACACGTCTGCAGTTCTTCATTTCACATGAACATCCTAGCTGCACTGATTAATAATGGGGGGGGGGGGGTAAATGTCTTACTAACATATATATAGGAGCAATTAAATGAAACACTGCAGACATGTCAGACATGCTAATTTTTTTCCTCTCTTTGTTGGATATCATTTACTCCTACCATTCCGTGTCATTTTCTACCATTGCGTGCCATCTCCTACTATTGCATGCCATCACCCACCACTGTGCCATTCCATTAGCCAAATGGAACGATGGCCCCATTCATCTTTGTAAGCAGACAGTGGTTGCTGTGTCAATCGCGGTGATTACCTTTCCATCATTAACGAACATATAGTCAATTGGCACTGTTTCTCTCAGAAAAAGTGTACTTCTGACGAAGCAAGCGAATAAAACGCTCAACATGGATTTGCAGATGAGCGAGTTTTCGTGACCGTTCAAGCTAGACTGCTGGCATATGGCTCTTCCCCTTTGTGAAGGCAGGCATTTTGATGGTTGCAATCATCAGTCTCACACTGTCGGCCATCACAACGTCGCCTGGGAGGAGATGGTCGAGGAATCAACAGTGTTCGGTGAGGTATTTGTCACTAACTCGGCCAGCCCAAGCTCTCGACAAGAAGGACATGGTCCTTTGTAATTCCAATTAGGAACGTCACCGTAATGTGAAGCTTGCATGGAGACCAAGTCAATGACCTTGCTTCCAGGTTTGATGGTGTTTAGATGTACACATCGAAAGAGTCATTTATGACAACAACTTTCGATTCGGGATAACGCCGAAAATCCGTCGGCATCGCCTTCTTCAAATCGTCTCGTCCTGGCCATATAATTAGTGGCTGCATCCTGATGTACAAAACGTAGACAGTGTTCTAGGAGATTCTTGAGACGGTCGACTGTCTGACGTTGAACATGAAACCCAACAGTTTATTCGACACATTCCTCGCAGCACATCCCACTCATATCAGTCTGATACTCTTTTTAATTATCGTCAGTTGCTGGTGGTACCACATCATGTGCCCGTCCTTCCTGTTCAGTACTACAGACATGATCAGCTGTGACCACTGAATACTGTATTCCCAGTGAATATGCACGACAATGAACTGCCTCACTTCAAGTCAATATTTGAGCAACAAAAATGCATTTTATGAATAGGAATCTTCGAAAAGTATGATAATCAGCGAGTAAAATGAGCCATATCATTTTACATTCCGTCGTCATGGTAACCAGCAATCCATGATTGCCACCAAGATTTCAAAGTTTTTGTTGTCACCGTCACTTTCGTCTCGGACTCTGCCGCTAAGTTCGCCGACATCATCATTGTGTCGATCGTCAACATCTGAAAAAGAATTTTCGTTAAAACTATAAAACAATCTGTCCAAAACACACGGTGGTAATTTGCTAGTTGAAGTAATGCCGTCCGCCATTGTGGCCACCGCAGATTTTGGTAATCCATCATTTGAAACCGCTAATATCTCATTAAACTATTATTAAGCAATAATCCACTATGACCACTGCTGAATAGGTAATTTATTCGCCATGACAACCGTACACAAAAAGTGGCTCCACGTAGTGGATAATTATGAGTAAAAACGATTTGAATACCGGACATCGTCAACGCCGCCACACCGGCCTGTCGTACTGAAGCGTCAAACTCCACGCGGCCGTTGTAGCGGCCTGTCGTACTGAAATGGTTAAGGAGGTCTGCAAGGACAGTAGTGTGTTGGCCTTGTCTAAGCGAGCTCTGTTTGCAGCACGATCAACCGTACGCTCGTATCGTAACAAACTTGTTGTTCCATTTGACGGCTTGAGCTTGTCGTGGCGTGGCGCCCAGACACAGTTTGTTCTGTCATACAAACTGTTAGGCTTGCCTGCAAAACAATAATTAAAACATTAAAACATGCACTGGGAAATGTTAAAATAAATATGTAATGTGTATTGACATTGTTTTATTGTTTAAAGCCAACAGTAGCACTGACATGTGATAAGAATTGTTTTAAATAAATATGACTAATACATCCATAAATCTCTCTAATACATCCATTACACTGTCAACAGGCATTTTACTGTCAGTGATGCTCAATGTTGTATTTTTCATTTCATTTCATTAATAAAAGCAGTGTATCATTAGTCAATCAATTACATAGGCCACGGTTGTCATAGAATATATGACATAGCGTAGGCAGAGCCATTTGTGATAGACAAAGCCATGGGCGCATAGACCAGCAGGCCACAGACAAGCTGTTAATTACGTAAGCCTGACTTAATGTTTATATATGTAACGTATAATAACTTATATGGCATTGACATTAATTTTAGTTACCAGTCACAAAGTGCAACGAGCATGCACGAGTGTTTGGTTAGTTGGACACTTTGATGTCTGACCGGCCTATGTTGGAAAGCCAGACACGCTGTTGTTCCTCCGAAAGTTGTCGAGTTTTGTGTATGTTGAATTGTGGGCAGTCTGAAGTACGACAAATGGTTATCTCTGTCAGCTCGTTTGCAGCAAGCAAATACTCCACAAAAGTTTACCATCCTTCGCGAATAACGATGCAACGATGAAAAGGAAACGATTCGCTGCATCAGTGAATATTCACAATGCGGGTGCGCGCGGGGCGATCTGTACTCGAGCACCTGTATCCAAGATGACAGACCGCGAAAGTGGTGACATCACACGCACAGCCTCTACGCTGGGCTTCGCCACTAACCTCATTGTTCTATTGCAGGTTGCGTGTTCAAATCAGGGTCACGACAATAGTAAACGACACTATTAACTATGTATTATTTATTAATACCATAAATACCTGCAACCATGTCAACTTGTAGTTACCTTGTTCACCACCCTAATACGCTTTCGCGCCTCCCGAGCCTTACAGTTCACACACTTCGCGGAACGGGGTGTCACTGCCAGGGGTGTTACTACACAGTGTTTCGCCACAACGTTTAAACAAAGGACCCTTACGTAGTAGGCTTTACGATTATACAACCTCGTCCATGACAGCTACGCAATGTTTACCTACAACAAGCAAACTCAGCAGACATACGTTTATCACTTGTGGTAACAACACATTAGGTATATATTAGAATCACCCGGCGCCAGTATAGACAACTAGTATATCAACGAACAGCAAAGAACATTTATTAACGCATCAAACAGTGCGCGTAAACATGCCGGGGGGCGAGACCAGTAACGTGACTCGGTGAGCCGCAATTCCACAGTTCTACATATATGGATATGACGATAGACTGGCGCGACCACTTTCCTTTAAGTCCTCTTCTATTCTAAGCAAATTATAGTAAGTCAACTGACTATTAATTTTGTGATAAACAATTAAACACAATGTAAAGATGCAACAATTAACACACAAACTGCTTATGAAGTGACATAGTCTTGTAAGTACTTGGGCTTGACACGTCTGCGGACAGGTCGTGGAGTGTCGGCCGGTGTGTCGATTTCAGCTACGACTTCGTCAGTTGGAGTTGGTAGGACGGGTACCTCCAGCGGAGTAGCGATCGTCAGCGGAGTCTGAGGGGCCTCGTCGAACAAGACCACCGGGGCGTCTTCATCGGACTCGATATCACTGCCAGTGTCGTGATGGGGCGGTGGGGCTACGGTAGTTGGTCTGGAATTGGGGACTAAGTAGCACTCCGAGAGTTTCACCTTGTATGATGATGCACGAAGCTGGTGGCCGCTGAATTTTCGAATGAAACACCAGCGGTCTTCGACGGAGGTGACTAAATATCTGTCCCTCGCTGATGACTTGTTGCGATCGGATGTTATGTATACCAAGTCACCAACGTGGATTGTGTGTGTAGAAGCTTCTCTACCACGGGGGGCTTTCGCGAGTTCACTGTGAGGGTGGTTCCGTTCCCGCGACTGTTGTTGTTCCGTGATGAGAATGCGGTCAGCGATAGGTAGCTGCGCATTAGTGAACTGATCTCTCTGGAACCACATTTCTCGTGCCGAAAGGCCTCGGCTGCGGATTCGCGAGTTGAGCCGCGAGGTAGCGACTGCTAACAGTAGTGGGGACACAGTGCCGCCGCCTGGCTCTTGTCGGAGTATTTCGTCCTCCACTTCCGCCACTGCCTTCTCTGCCACCGGATTTTTGTTGGCGTTTTTGATTCGACCGATTTCGATACTGATGCCCAATCGTTGTAGTGTTGGGTCATCTACGAGAGCGATGAATCCGGGTGCGGGATCCACCCGAACGACAGCTGATGGTCCGTCAATGGGGCGAAGTTCCATGCAAAGACGGGCGAGACTGTCACGCAAGGCGTCGTGACGTTCGTTCTCTATAACACACGTAGACGTGTAGCTAGTCACGGTTTCGCGTACGACGAAGATTAGTTGACGATTGCGTTTGATCACGTCGGCTGCAAACGAGATCCCAACGGCGTCGGGTGCGTCAGTTGAGGTCTGCTCAGTGAGCGTTGTAGGGACCTTTTTCAGCGATGCACACACATGGCACATGTCGGTTACGCGCTCGATTGTGCTGTCCAAATCTAGCGCGAAGAAACTGCGACGCACTACGACTTTTAGTTGATTTTTGGATGGATGACTCAACTTCAGATGTATCGCAGTGAGTAGACCATCCAGTACCTGGCGAGGTACGACAATTAGTTCTCTGGATGGTGCGAATGGCACGTCTTGTCGGACCACAACAACGCCGTCGCGAGCCAGTGTTGAGGTAGTTAGGTATCGCTTAACGTCTTTGATGTTGGTTAGTTTCTTTGATGGGCGAGTGCCTTGTTTCAAGTGGGCACGGACGCGGCGCAAGTCTGGGCATTCTGCTTATGTTGATAACCAGGCCGACCTACTCGTGAATGGAAGGCGAGCAGAGCCGGATACGATGTCTTCGACGCTGATGCTACCGACGACGGACTCTTCGATACGTGATATGAATGCGCATATCTGGCAACGCGGCTCCATGCATTCCGGCGCGTTTCGGCTGGCAAAGTCGGACGGCACATTCGCGGCTCCCGAGAGATGGCGCAGAGTGACTTGGTATCTCGAGACGATCGTCAAAAACGAAGTTACGCGTGGGCTGGAGGAGAATTCTCCGCGGCATAATTTGTCGATTGCCTGGACGCATGGCTTGCTATCCGTGAGAAGGCACGGCTTAGACTTGGACTGGATTATGTACGGGCTGAAGTGCTTAACTGCGGCTGCAATGCCGAGCGCTTCGATCTCACATGGTAGCCAAGTCACCTGGTGCTTTTTGAGTTTAGCACTGAAGAATCCTGCAAGGAGGGTTTGACCGTTGCGTGATACGTACAGAGTGGCACCGATACCGCGCTGTGTGACGGATCCGTCGGTGACGATCCACAATTGGTCATCAGGTCTTGGCAAGGTGATTGACCTGTTAGTTGACAGGGCCTTCTGGGCTGTACAGAACGCCTCGTGGAGGTTTTCGGACCAGCTTATCGGCTCCTGAGACTTCTTCCCCGCGATGTGTGATTCGAGAGGAGCGAGCACCTTGGAACTCTGCGGGATGACACGTCCCAGTACTTTGAAAGCGCCAACGAAGGAACGCAGCCCGAGAACGGTCTGTGGTGGTACACATGACGACAGTGTTGTGATACGATGGGGGCTGGCGCGTATTGTGCCTTGAGACCAAACCCAACCCAGAATGGTAGTAGATGTGGGGCAAACGCGTGTCTTCTTCGCCGACAGACGTAGATCGCATAGATCAAGGGCATCGAGAACGCGACCCCAGTTGTCTAGTAGTTCTTCGGGTGAGTTTCCTCCGCAGTACAAGTCATCGGCCAGTTTGGCCACAACTCCGTCTTGCAGAAGGTCGCCTAGTACTCTGCACATCAGTTCTTCAAGTGCGGTCTCAGAACCGGGCATCCCCATAGCGCATCTGGTGTAGACACGTACTCCACGGAATGGTGTTGCCACTCCACAGAATTTCATTGACTCCTTCGCTAGGGGGATCTGATAGAAAGCACTGGTTAGATCAGACACCACTATGTATTTCCAGCACGCGATCTGGCGGAGGGTAGAGTCAACATCTGGCATGAGTGACGGTTGTGGTTTACTGTACCTCCCAACGTCTGAGAAGGCAGTAACTAGCCTCGATCCTCCATTCGGCTTGCGAACGAGGAACGATGGGTTCAGGTACTCGACGGATATTCCGGCATCTTCCGGTCGTTGGAACACGCCAACCGCCTCCAGCTCGTCGAACTTCTCCTGCAGTTCGGTCAGTTTTTCGCGCGCGTATTGAGGACATCTTCCTTTGCGCTGAGGAGGCAGGACCGGACCCATGTTGACGACTGCCGTGAAAGGCCCCGCATGTCCATTATAGCCCACGATGCTCGGGTTGAAAACGGAGTCGTGTTGTTGATGTAGACTGCGGAACTGTCCTCGCATGCTCTCGGGTAGTTGTTTGTCGCAGTCCAACTCTATAGCTTCGGAGAAGAGGTCAGTGGTGTGGGCAATGTTACGAGTCTTCACAGCGGGTTCAGATTCGGTGTCACAGGTCGGTGACGCGACAGTGTGACGCACCTGACAAAAGTGTTCGTGGCGAAACAGCTTTAGTGGTCTGGGCAACGTGTTGACGAGTCGTATTTTGTTGCCGACGGCCTCAATGATTCCAGGCTTTGGCCAACCTTCGTTGTGTGGAGAGCTGCGTGGCTCGACTGCCAGAGTCTGGTCGTCTAGGGCTGTGGGCAACTGGAGCTCTACGAACTCACCCGGCCAAACCGTGGTAGATGGCGAGGGTGCGTGCAGCACGTATGCGTGAGCCCTGCGTACGGTGCGATATTGCTCGTTACCTGACGTTTGGAAACCGTACTGTATGACAGTGGTTTCACCGATTGTGATCTCGTGTCTGGCAGGACGAACGGATACGTCATTGGTAGACATGAACGGCGTGCCCGCGAGTACGTCCACGTCGAGATCTGCAACAACTAGCGCATCGAGTTGGAGGTCAGTTCCGTCGCGCGACAAGGTCAGGTGTGTTTCTCCGATAACGTTCAGCGGAGTAACACCATCAGCCTGCCTCGCTAGCTGTGAGCTTTTGCCGATTTTAGCTCCGATGCTTTTAGCGACTGCCTCTCTGATCATGTTTGTCTCCGCACCGGTGTCTAGTGTGAGTCGTAATGGATGATGTCGGTAAAATGACTTGAAAAATGGCGACTGTTTTGTGTTCACACGACATGCCACGGTCGACACGTCGCCAGTGCAGTCTCCGTCTCCAGCTGACTGTTCATCATCCGAGCCGTCGTCGCAGTCCACTCCGATTATATTGCGCGCTTTGGATAGGTACAACCGGTCGTTCTCAGGTAGGAACCTGCACTCGCTCAGGTAGTGCTCGTAGCTGGCACGACCCGCTTGCTTGCACAGTGGACACTGTTTGGCTCGCCGAGTGGTTGGGTTGCTTGCACTACGTTGATATCGACGAGATTGAGAAGAGCCAGACCGTTGGTTGGTGGTTGATTGTCGCATGACTTTTATTTCGGAGATAGCGGTTAGCTCATCAAGGAGAGAAGTTAATGCTTGCGATATCTCGGGTTTCAGACTTGCGAGTGTTCGGCTGCGTAATTCTGTCCCGTATCGTTGTTTCACTAGACGGGGTAGCTCAGGGTGGATTAGTTTGAGCCATTGGAGGACGATCATGTTCTCCAACGACGGGGATATGTCCTCGTTTGACGACGGTAACTCCAGGTGGTGAGATATGCCACCTCCCACGGCCAACAGGTTGTCCTCGACGAAAGCCATCAATCTCTGAAAGAGATCTTCATGACTTTCGTCCGCCTCCAGCTTGATTTCGGCGAAGCCGAGGAAGTGTGCGCCCGAGGATTGGAAGCCGAAATGTAAGCGTATTGCTTGCCAGATTGATTTTATAGAAACAGAGTACTTTACGATTGTATTCCTCGATATAACGGGACAGAAATTGGCGATTTGGCCAAGCATTAGGTCAAGGTGCGTGAACTTTTGTGTGGCCGTACGCCGACTAGCCGCAGGGACGTTTTCGTCATCATCGGTTAGACCCCGCAACGGGGTGGAATTCGTCTTCTTTTTCCATTCGGATCGGTCAAGCAAAAATGTCGCGAAATTGGCGTCTAGCGATAGTGTGTATTGTATATTTTGTCGCCAGTTCTCAAACGACGTCAGAGTTTCATGCTTTGAGAGTGACCACTGCTTCGGTGCTATCTGTGCCATGACAGTGACTGACGCTCCGGTTTATAAAGGTTCAAAGCTTTGCCAGTGTAACTTACGTACTCTGTCTCGTTGTGCCTTTTGTTTGGCTATAGTTACGAGTGTCACTTGTGAGGCGTTTCTTAGGGTACACTGCGAACAGTACCGCTGCCACCACGCCAGTATAGACAACTAGTATATCAACGAACAGCAAAGAACATTTATTAACGCATCAAACAGTGCGCGTAAACATGCCGGGGGGCGAGACCAGTAACGTGACTCGGTGAGCCGCAATTCCACAGATCTACATATATGGATATGACGATAGACTGGCGCGGGGCGCGCATGCGCGCGCGCACCCACGACACACATTTACATGCATCCACCACATACACTCACGTATTCACGTACATCCAGGCAATATTATACTAACTATGCTAGCACGCACGCACGGTCGCGCGCGTACATACAAGCAAATGAACGACCAAACGAATGTACGGTGATTCTTGTATCATCGTGGCGCCACTGATCCACCGATCCCAGTCTAAGACGACTGGATAGGCAGTAGCCTGGATGTGGCGCCAGCGTTTTAAGTCTAAAGCTCGCTAGGATTTCACATACAAAGGAATTTCATGCCTATGAGGTATGCGACAAAACAAACGAAAACAATATCTACACGTTCCATGTAGTGAATCGAATCGTAACTACACAGGATTCGGATAGAAAATCACAAACGTGACGTCACTAGTTAGGCATCCCTATCTGCATGCCGCTTCCATATATGGTTAAAACTACCGAAAATGTTCTCAGTCCAATTTAGAAATGGAAAAATATTATTTCAGTATATTTTAGAATACATATTTCCATACGAAAGTAGATGTGTTTAACTTCTAGGAACAATCGTTCTTCTCATCCATGCTGTATGTGGTTTATTGCACCAATCTGTCAAACTATGATGATTTTCAGCAAATTTTACCAATGTTTCCTACGTTATCCATCACCTTGTCTTACTAACTTTAACTGGATATACATAAAACAATACCCAAGAATAGAAAAATGAGCCAAATGTTAGCTTATATCCTGGCCATCAACTAATAAATGTTCAGAATATTATTACACTGAGAAATGTTATTGCACAATGTGAGTTTGTTTTGCACATGTAGAAAAATTTGAAATTAGAAAAGTTGTCCATTTTCCAAAACAAAACACAGTCATTGAATCAATTAGGCTACACAACTAATGTTGGTATGGTGTCTTGCATTGGGACCTTGTCTTCAACTGTATTAACGTGGTCATCACCTCAACAGAACGTGTGGCTGCTGGTGTGGCTCTCCGCAAAAGATGTATGTGGATAATGTAGAATACAACCCTACATGATATGCAGGTGTATGGTTTATGCACAATATAGACAAATTCTATATATGCACTAGAAATAAAAGTTAATGTATTTTGGGGTCTGTATAATTAAATGATATGCATTGAAATAAGCAACCAAACATTAACAACCGAAACGGCTTGATGAAGTAGTGTATTTAACCATGTGGAGGGAAATCGGGTATTCACTAATGTGAACTTATTACTTTTCAAGTAGAGTAGAGACGATCAGAGCTATTAATGTTGATATCGATGACATGGACTACTTGAGAGGCTGTCGTCCGAATTAATTACCGGAAATCAGGAGGTACGGGGCAGTTGCTTCAACTTCTTTATACTATTTCGTTCTGGTACGACAATTTCGCGAAGACTACTCGTTCCAAAATAAGACTACATTAGCATAGCATGACCTTCCAAGAAAGCCACCAGAATATATTGACGTGATTTTAGTTAAACCCGTATTGTATCGACTGATATCAAAATATTATGGTGGATTTTTAAAAGGATTAATTAATTCATTCATTTTATGTTTTAAAGACTATAATAACTATGTTGAAGGTATACTGCCTGCCAAAATGTGTTAAGTAAACCCGTAGCAACGTTCGCTGTTTGGATGATACGCTCCCGGAGCATGTTCAAATGGTAAACAAAACACCCAGTTTCAAAGCAAGCTTGATTGGCAATACTGTCAACGCCAGACGAGTTAACCGCTATACCCTTTGATGTTCAACGACACCCCCTTTCCAACGTTAAATGCAGCAGACTTCCTGTAATAAATTACTACACTCGCTAATTCTGGACAGGGGAACATGAGCAGACTGCATCCTTTTAATATAATGTTACCCAAGTGGTGAGGAAGTTACCCGTCGATGAAGCGTCCGAGACCCGGCGCCCGGTGGCCAGTATACCCGCTGCCTCCGGGCCAATATACCTACGCCCTGGCGATCAATTCTTATCATGCCAGGTATCTCCCAGGAGCCGTCTTCATGGCCGGGAGTAGTAATATAGGTGGTCCAGCCTGGTTTGCGCATGGTTTGCGCGCCCCGTGGAAATCCCATGTTAAGAGATAGGGATTTCCACAAGGCCGCGCATTTTCCACCGCTTATGATTTATGCAAATGAGGTCTTTTGCGCGGCCTTGTGGAAGTGCAAATGACCAATCACGAGCGAGCTGGGCATTGTGGGCGTGGCTAGTTATGCAAATGAGCTTGGAAAAGTGGTTCCGATCCCATGTTAAAGGATAGGTCATTTTTATCCCGGGTTAAAGCATAGGGAATTTTTACGCATGTTAAAGGATAGGGATTTTATCACAAAGGTATCCGACCACTTTTTGGATTTTTATTCCATGTTAAAGCATAGGGAATTTTTATCCCATGTTAAAGCATAGGCCATTTTTACCCATCTTAAAGAATAGGAAATTTTGATCACAAAGGTATCCGACCACTTTTTGGATTTTTATCCCATGTTAAAGCATAGGGAATTTTTATCCCATGTTAAAGCATAGGGAATTTTTACCATGTTAAAGCATAGGATCTATTATCGTAAAGGTATCCGACCAGTTTAAAAAAAAAAAATAACATATACCGAATATCGTTTGAATATGTCACACACGAGATTGCTTGACCCGGAGGCCGAGGCTCCGCCAAGGGACCGAGCCGTTATTTGTTTGACGATGACGTATGTAAAATGTGGTGTTATAATTTAACAAGATTTAAAAAGATTTAACAAGATTGCCACCCAGAGAATTAACTCTAGGTGGCAGGTGGACAAGGAAGCCCTTAACTTATCGAGAGTCCGACCCTTTTATCTACGTGTATCCATCCCGTCTGAGGTAAGTGTCGATTTTATTTTTAAACATATTCACGCTACTAGCACCCACACAATCAGCCGGTAATCTATTCCATTCATTTATAGTCCTTTGTGAAAATGAAAACTTTCTTACATCTAATCTACTCTGCTCCATTGCTAATGTAACTTCATGTCCTCTAGTCCTTCTATCTTTCTTAACTGAGAAAAAAATATTTCTATCAATATTTGTATAACCCTTCAATATTTTAAACACTTCTATCTGATCTCCTCTCAATCTCCTGGTCTCTAGTGTTGTTAAACAGCATTTTTTTAGGCGTATTTCGTAACTAAGATCCCTCAGTTTTGGTATCATTTTAGTTGCTCTCCTCTGCACTCTTTCTAGCATATCTATGTCCTTCCTGCGATTTGGCCTCCACGCTTGAATACAATATTCTAAATGAGGCCTAACTATTGTTTTGTACAGCGGTATTATTAGCTCTTTTTCCTTATACGGTATGTTTCGCCTAATTAATCCAAGGATTTTATTTCCCTTTGAAGCTGCAATTCCGCACTGCTCTGATACCTTCATATCAGCACTAATGGATAACCCTAAGTCCTTTTCTTTTACAGTAGTACTTAGTACAGTACCCATTGTATATTCTACCTCTTCGTTCCCATGTCCTGTGTGGAGGCATTTACATTTCCCAAAATTGAACAGCATTTGCCACTTTTCAGACCATTTGATCAACCTGTCAAGATCATCTTGTAAATGCTGTCTAACTCCATCACTTTTAATCCTTCTAAACACTTTTGTATCATCCGCAAATTTCAACACCTTGCTTGTTATTTCATCATCCAACTCGTTGATATATATTAAGAATAATATAGGTCCTAATACTGATCCCTGTGGTACCCCACTCAATACCGATTTCCAGTTTGAAGCCTCCCCATCAACTACTACACGTTGTCTTCTGTCAATCAGCCATTGTTCTATCCAGTTTATTATACCATTTCCTATGCCATTGGCCTTTAGTTTATGCAGTAATCTTTGATGTGGTACTTTGTCGAAAGCTTTCTGAAAATCTAAGTAGACGATATCTACTGGTGATCCCTCATCTACACACTTAGTGATGTCTTCCAAAAAACATAACATATTTGTTAAGCATGACCTCGCTTTAAAAAAACCATGTTGAGATGGGTTAATCAAGTTGTGTTTAACAAGAAAATCCACCATGTGATATTTAATTAGTATTTCTAATAATTTACAAATCACTGATGTGAAACTCACTGGTCTATAGTTCTCTGACTTGTTTCTCGAACCTTTTTTGAATAACGGTATAATGTTTGCTTCTTTCCATTCTAAAGGAACCACTCCCTCTTCTAATGACAAGTTGAAAACTGTTGCAAGCGGTATGCTAATTTGTTCTACAATTTCCAATAGTAGTTTGGGTGGAATACCATCCACACCAGGTGATTTATTATCCTTCATAACCCTTATTTTCTTAGCTACCATTTCCGGGGTTACAATTAATTGTCCTAAATAGTCTGAATCTGCCCCCTTGAACTTAGCCGCTGGTACTGGCAGTGAACTAATATCTTCCCTGGTAAACACTGAACTAAAGTACTCATTCAGGTCTTCTGCCATTAAGAATCCCTCTGATATTATATTTCCAGCACTATCTTCTAGAGGACCGACCTTATCTCGAACTTTCTGTTTGCTTCGAACATACGCATAAAAACTCTTGCTGTCATGTTTTATATTACTAGCTAATTGTTGTTCATTGCTTCTCTTTGAATTTCTAATTTCAGCTTTAGCTTGGTTAAGTGCTTCTTTATAACTGTTGTAGTCTTCATCATTTCCAGTACATCTATATGACTTCCACATCATTTGTTTATATTTAATTTTTCTAATGGCTTCTTTCGATAAGTGTTTCTTTTTTGACCGTTTTCCTTGTTTTTATAAGGGTACAAATTTAACGACTATGCACTTAATTTCACTCTTTAATATATTCCAGCATTCTGTTGCCGTCTTATTTTTCAGTGTGTTATTCCAGTCTATCTTTGCTAAATATTTCCTCATGTCCTTATACCTTCCTTTGTGGAAATTTCGCCTATACTGCTTTTTACTATTCCTTTCTGATTTTACTTTGATGGTAAAATGTATCTGGTTGTGATCGCTACTCCCCAGTGGCTCACATATCTTGACATTGTCAACTAATTAATTATGTGAGGACAAAACTATGTCTAACACATTCTCACCCCTGGTTGGTTCTAGCACATATTGAGAAAGGAATGTATCTTGAACTAAAACTAAAAACTTGTGGTCCTCACTCCCCATACTCTGTAGAGATTTCCATTGTATATGCCCGTGATTAAAATCCCCCATAATAATACAGTCCCGTTTGCTTACTTCCCTTATAGCGTTTTGTATTTTTTTATTCTCTTCTATGCTTATGTTTGGACTTCGATAAACTAACCCAACTGTTAACGTTGAGTTTCCTGTAACTATGTTACACCAAACAGCTTCTTCGCAATCTGCTTCTCTTTCTAATTTTATTTCATAAGCCTGAATAGATTCTTTAATATATAAAATAACTCCACCTCCCTTTCTTCCTATTCTATCTTTTCTAAACATTACATATCCTGTCAGTCCCAATTCAGCATCTGATATATCGGTGGTGGTCCAGGATTCGGTTATACCTATTATAAGAGGGTCAATATCTTCTACCATAATGTTTAATTCATTTCTTTTGTTTACTATGCTCCTTGCATTTAAACAAAAACACATTTATATCCAGCTTCAGAAGAGTTTTCCAGACTGTTATTTGCTGATTTATTTGTGCTGTCTTTATCTATGCCTCCATTTTCAGGCTTTCTGTGAGTCCCCCTGCGAATCTAGTTTAAATAGATACAACCTGTCCCACTGTCAACAGATCGCAGCAGGTTCTCTGAGAAAACTGCTGCCCCCTTTCCACTAAGATGGAGGCCATCTCTCATGTACGTATCTTCCCTCCCAACAAAGTATCCCCATAAATCTGTGAATCCCACCCCCTCTTCCTCAACTAGTGCGTTGATCGCCATCCTCTTACAGTTTCTATACGTTGCCCCCCTTCCTCCCATTACTGGCAACATTCCTGACAGAATAACCTGTTCAACTCTTGTCTTCTTTACCTTCCTCACTAACTGTCTATACTTCCGTATTATCGCAGTTGTTCCCTCCCTGTCAGCATTATTTGTTCCTACATGTACCAGTATAGACCCCCCCTTGCCATGTCCCAATACCTTCTCTACCCTGTCAGTTACATGTTCAATCCTAGACCCCGGTAAACAAACAACGATTCCCTTCCCCTCGCTCAGTGCCTTGTCCGTCTTTCTCATAATGGAGTCGCCCATAAACACCCTCTCTTTCCTCATTGCCCCCTCAATCACTGCCTTAGAATAGCTCCTTCTTCGGTTTGCATCTGTCTGGTTGTTGTCTTTCCCCCCTGTCGTCTTCTCTCCTGTCACACTCTCTTCCGATCCATTCTTTCCTGTCACTTTTTCTCTTGTTACCTTCCCTTTTATCGACTTCTCTTCTATCACATTTGCTCTCACTTCCTTTCGTCCCTTCTTCGTTCGTCCCATCTCGTTTTCCTCTCTCCTCTCCCTTCCCATCTTCCCTCCCTCCTTCTCTACGGTCACTTTCTTCCCTGTCACCTTCACGCTTGTCACGTTTTCTGTTGTCGATTTTCCAATTTCTTCCCCTCCAGTCACCTTCCCTCCTCTCAATTTCCTTTCCTCAGTTTTCTTGCCGCTGCTATTCTCCTTCAGTCTTGCAGTATTCTCACCTCTCTCCCTGTCGTCTCTCTCCATTCGACCTGCCTCCTTGCTAATTCCCATCTCCATTCCCTTCACAATATCTGTCAACCTAACTATCTCCTTCTGCAGACACTCCACCTTCCAACACCCAATGCACTGAAAGGTGAATCCATCCTCCATGGTTTCTGCCCATGACTTCCCACAGGCGGACAATGCAAAATCTACCCAGCTGTGGCAGTGATCGCACACCAAGTGTCGCTTTGCCTTGACTTGCCGCTTGCAAGGCGCCATATTCCGATCAGAATTTATTTAATAACTTAACTAACTTAGTCTTTATATTTCCTGTGTACTACAGCACACTTTAGGTTACAAATTTCAATTACACAGCCAACTATTTATCCTGATACGAACGCTAACAATACCGGTAGTGACCTAATTTAAATACAATCAATGACGTTACGTTAGGCTGCTTTATTTATTTAGGTTACGCCGCCCGATTATCGCCCTTGCTTAATTTTAACAACAATGCTACCTAATCAAAATATCTAGCAAGTACTGGCTTACACAGATATTATCCTATGTAAGTAGTTTGGTGGTTGTTACTTTATCTCCTATATATTCTACCACATAATCAGGTTTGTTAAATCTTGTTTACAAATTATCGAAGCCTAAGTGAGTTACCCTATTATAACTCACTATACTAAGGTATTCAAAAATACTATAACTAACTAACTTTAAGCACAACTGCCACTCAATATATGTTTATTGCAACTTTATGAATGATATTAAGGCAAGAATAATACTTATCAATCAGTAATTCCACTTGTTTATCAAATTTTCTGCACCACCAATTTCTACGATCTATCTCCGCCAAATATAGCCTCGAAAGGCGTCATGTATAACAAAAGGATTATAAATTCAGCGGAGACGGTTTTGTCTGAAGTAATGTATACGAAATGTAAACGACATATAGGACTGTGTTATATCAGAACCTATAGCCTCGATTTTTTCGAACAGAGCGACCATCTTGGAATTTGTTAAATATATGAGTACTGCCAAAATTCGTGTCTCTTACACCCTTGCGTGCAAGGAAGTCCCCTGACGGATAGATCACGAACTACAAACATCATTCTCTAGTGGACAATGGTGTCTTTTCTTATGTCCCATAGGTTGTCGACCATTTGTTTAGGTGTAGGCCTCTCCTAGCCTATACATTTACAACTTTAACATAGGTACAAACCTGATAAAGCATAGGGGCTAAAGTCTATCTGACCTACAGCTCATAACCATTGACAAACAACTTACAAACACTGATATACAACACACAAACATTGGCCTACACCATACTTATACTGACCTACAGCTCATAACCACTGACAAACAACTTACAAACACTGATATACAACTCAAAAACACTGACACACTATAGCGAGTGAAAAATGTCCCTGTTAACTGGTATGAACTGGTATGAACTCGTAATGCCTGCTCTGTGACTATGTGTTGGAAGAACATCTCGATATTCGGCCCATGATAAAACATACGAGATACCAGTATTTGTCATACGAGATTTGTACTTACCAGCCGTATCACAGTTGATAGTCTGTTTGTAATTCATTTTGAAGGAGTATTTCCTGTTCAAGTCTCATCTATTTTCCTCGCTGTCATCATTAACGAAAAAAACACAATCGATATGCTATGTGCGAGGCGCTATCGGCGAGCCACGTTGTCAACTCAGTGCCAGTGGCCTTGACACCAAAGTTGCCAAACCTGTTTTTTTCGAATCAGGTGCGTAATAAACTGAGACGTTATGATAGAAGAGTACAGGAACATAACCTTCCACATAAGATGTACCAGTATATATATACTTTACCGTATTAAGGGTCAAGTGTACAAATGTCCATTAGAACGTTTTGTTTAATATATTTTTTCGTACTGTAGTATTTAAATTCGTGCTTCTTCGGTAATCCTTCCAAACTTGCTTTTGTCGTAAACACCTAACCTGGCATCGGTAACCGAAAAAGACTCATAGAGTTATACATAGAGCCAATTTTACTACAATGAATAAAGACTGGTTGACTATTTTGTTAGACGCAGGTGTGAAGCTATCGGACGTGACAGTCGAACAGTTGTGTAATATCAATACTTGGTTGCAAGACGCCCACTCACTCACTCGCTCGCTCGCTCACTCACTCACTCACTCACTCACTCACTCACTCACTCACTCACTCACTCACTCACTCACTCACTCACTCACTCACTCACTCACTCACTCACAAGAAATTTCCATATATCAGTGCATAAAATTCAAATCGTGGTTCATTTCGTTGTTTGTATTTGAACAATAAACACCTGCATCATGAGCTTATCGACTAGTCTACTGATTGTCAACAAGCCCACAACATCACCATCACGGGTAGCCTTCCAGTGACCAGATTGCAAGAGACATTTCACACGTCGGGATAACTGGAAACAACACATTGCTCACAATCGCTGTAGGCCATCGACAAACACTACGACGACAAGCACTACATTGTTCAATTCACTTGCCTCGGCGCCTACTTCGACATCTGTGTCTTTGATTCCACCAACAATCTCGACATTCTCGTCTCCATCTCAGGCGCCTACTACGACACATGTACCCCTGGCCTCAGCGACAAACTCGACATTCCCGTCTCCATCTCAGGTGACCAGGAGTATACAAAGAAGATGGCTCTGGTCGATCCCATCATGGTCGGTAGATGGCAATACTCTGACTAATTACATTGGTATCCGTTGAGTGACGTCGGGAACCATGATGGTCACTTCTTTGTATGAAGTCCTGTCAGGTGGTTGTCCTTACATGTTATTGACAAAGTCGTTTTCGATCATAGCAGTTTTCAAATTCACTTGTTATGGCAGCCTCTACTAGGAACGCTACGTCGGAAGTGACGTCTCACCGGAAGTTACTTGACTGTCATGGCGGCCTCTATGCTTCCGATATTCCCGGAAGTGTGTCAACGAGCATAGATCTATCATGGCCATTAGATGGCAAAACTCTGACTAATTACATTGGTGTCCGTTGAGTGGCGTCGGATATCGCCTCTCTCATGAACGTGCACAGTTTTTGTGTTAAGGGAAGTCACGTGATGAACGTTCGGTCTGATTGGCTATGCAAATGAGATGACGCCGAAACCTAATAAGTGTTTGGTATTTCGTTTGTGCAACTTTGTTGTCAGTGAAATGAGGAAAAGTTAGTTGTGTCTTGATGACTATGACAACTAAAAACAAACAAACACACTCATTCATAGCATAAACACGATTTTATTTGAATATTCGCCATATGATCTCTCTTGAACACTGTTCCTGTGGATTGTATGTCCCACGCAAACCTGTTTTTGTCGCAAATCGGTAATACTAATATGGTTCCCAACGTGTGATTTGTAAAGGTGTCACCGAATGAGCTGCGCGCCGTGACGGCACCGGACATCTTCGATGTTGATGACGACCCCTGTCAAACGGACTGCTGTTTTCCTTTGATATATCGTCGTCCACTGATGCTGTCTGCATGTAAAGCCAACGATATGAGTTCCCAACTAAATCCGTTGGCGTTTTGACATCCTTGAGACCACGAGCGAAGGTTTCCCATCCCACCGGTTCAAACGACTTCCGTTTTCTCAAAACGTCATTCACAAGGTCCACGATTTTACTTCCGGGGACCGCCTTGTTTCTGTACATCATCTCGCCACGATTGTTCCAAATTACGGCACCTTTCATTTTATTGATGAGTCGCCGTGCTTGCTGCTTCATAGTTTTTGGAACGCTGTCGATGATTTCATTTTCGATGCTCTCCTTTTCGACGATTTCATTTTCGTTAGCAGGTTGTTCTTTTTTTTTTCTTTTCACTGGGACATTTTTCGATGACCATACGAACGGGTTCTTGCATACGTTTGTCGGAAAGATCGTTGTACCGACTCAATACCTGGTTATACAACACAACCTTTTCTCTCTCGTATATATCGCTTCGTTCTAATATGTCTAGCATTTCATTGTCGAGTCGTTGCAAGACCCTTTCGATAGGGTTAGCAGTCAAAGGACGTTGCGGTTGAATGTTTTCCAAAATGCGGGGATCGACCAGAGCCATCTTCTTTGTATACTCCATGATCACCTGGGATGGAGACGGGAATGTCGAGTTTGTCGCTGAGGTCAGGGGTACATGTGTCGTAGTAGGCGCCTGAGATGGAGACGAGAATGTCGAGCTTGTTGATGGAATTAAAGACACAGATGTCGAAGTAGGCGCCGAGGCAAGGGAATTGAACAATGTAGTGCTTGTCGTCGTAGTGTTTGTCGATGGCCTACAGCGATTGTGAGCAATGTGTTGTTTCCAGTTATCCCGACGTGTGAAATGTCTCTTGCAATCTGGGCACTGGAAGGCTACCCGTGATGGTGATGGTGTGGGCTTGTTGACAGTCAGTAGACTAGTCGATAAGCTCATGATGCAGGTGTTTATTGTTCAAATACAAACAACGAAATGAACCACGATTTGAATTATTTTTCTCAAATTAAAATGAGGCAAACTGGTTTTTGAGACACATTTGATAGTAAACGCAGATCACGTGACTTCAGTGACCATAATCCGTGACGGTGATGTAAACAACCGTAATATTTCAATTTATCGGACGAAATTGTAAGCAACTCTTCACTCTAATCACCAAGGATTTACTGATGATGTAATTTGCTTTTGCAGGTAATCTACAATGCAGGCATGATCTTCAATGACGTGGTTGCCCGCTGACCAGGGTGTGTACGTGATGCACGTATTCTAAGTGAAAGTGCAATTTTCGAGTTCGAGACATTCGAAGGAGCCAACAGACCTCTTCGTCATATTTCTTTTCAACCGCGCGTTTCTCGTCCATTTTTGTTTTGTGGGAAGTGACCAGCGCGCATGCGTGGTGCTTAAAAAATGCGAGGATTCCCTTCAGTCTAAAAATAGTGTCCAGGATAGTAACCCTGACGCTATCATCAGCCCACGAATAGCGATTTTCCTGTTACTTTACCTCTGGGATGTTAACTGCGGGTAGGCAGTTTACCGCCGGGTAGTTTATCTGCTGGCCAGGAATACTGGTCCAGATCAATATTAAAATGCACTTTGTAAAGCTTGATGATTGCACAATTATAAGAGCGCTTGTACAACTACGCCATTTAATAAACATACGTTATTATTACAATACGGGACCAACTGTCTGGATCTAATGTATGCAGACATGTTCAAACACTGTACTCATATTTCATCATTTTACGCCAGAAAGAGACGTATTGTATAAGTGGATGACATACCGTGAAGCCAACGAAAACACGCTTTCTTTTATTTTTTGTTAGATTAGGCTGGTCAAACAAAGACTGGATGATTCAAATTGGTAAGTATTAACATACAATACGATATCAACATACTTGATGTTATACTTAATACATGTTCAAACACTGTATTTAGACATGTCTGGTCAAAATAAAGACATATCGTATTACAACTGAATACTTCCACACACTACTAGATTAGGCTAGTCAGACAAAGAATATGGCCACCGACCATCATATACAAGAACAGACAGTTACTTGACAACCTGAGTGAAGAGGTTCATCACACCGGGAGGTTCAATTCATCTTCGCAAGCCAAGGGTGGTGACCAAGGAACCTGTATGTAGATAGCTGACGTCACTGAGCGAGAACATGGCACGTGTGTGCCTACGGGAGTGTCAGTGCATTATGTCTTGGCTTGGCGTAGCTGCAGAATAGCGGACTAACCGCTCCGTGGACGTATTTTTTTCTCGAAAATTGCGAACAGCGTGTGCTGCACCCTCCTGTGTTCACAAGCGGTCTTTGGTCTTTAGTGTTGAGTACAACAACTACCCGTGGCAGATATTCTACGCAATACATGGAAGTCAGCTGAATCAATCTAGTAATTGGCTACGCCGTTTGCGACCGTACCACCAGTCAACAGTGCAGGCACCCTCACCCAAATTAAACAACACAACCTTCGACTTCCAGGATTCTAACATAATATCACCCATTCAGCAACTCTCACGAGCGGCATTGTGTATTAAAATAATTACATCTACTTTCCGAACATTATATTTAACATCAACAAATTATGGTTGACACGAAAACGAGTCATATATCTGTATGGTAACCAGAAATGACATCATTTGACTTATTTTACTAGTTCTCTACCGATTCGTCAGGTTTGGACCTATGTTAAAGTTGTAAATGTATATACTAGGAGAGCCCTACACCTAAACAAATGATCGACAACCTATGGGACATAAGAAAAGACACCATTGTCCGCCAGAGGGATGATGTTTGTAGTTCGTGGTCTATCCGTCAGGGGGCTCACTTGCACGCAAGCGTGCAAGAGACACGAATTTTGGCGGTACTCATACATTTAACAAATTCCAAGATGGTCGCTATGTTCGAAAAAAACGAGGCTACAGGTTCTGATATAACATAGTCCTATATGTAATCTACATTTCGTATACATTACTTCAGACAAAACGGTCTCCGCTGAATTGATAATCCTTTTTTATACATGACGCCTTATTATAACACCACATTTTCGACATGTCATCGTCAACCAAATAAGGGCTCGGTCCCTTGGCGGAGCCTCGGACTACGGCCAAGCAATTTCGTGTGTGACATATTCAAATGATATTCGGTGTTATCAAAAAGTGGTCGCGTACCTTTACGATAATAGCTTAACACGGGAAAAATGGCCTATGCTTTAACATGGATAAAAATCCAAAAAGTGGTCGGATACCTTTACGATAAAATTCCCTATCTCTTAACATTGGAAAAATTCCCTATCCTTTAACCCAGGCGCGGTCTGGGGGAAAATCCCTATCTTTTAACATGGGGATAAAAATTCCCTATCCTTTAACCCAGGCGCGGTCTGGGGGAAAATCCCTATCTTTTAAAATGGGATCCTTCCGAACCGCGCCAAAGACCTCTTTTGTATAATCATTACCGTAAGTGCTTGGCGCGGTTCGGAGGAAAATCCCTATCTCTTAACATGGCATTTGCTCCGGGTTAATCATTCGGTGCGCGCTGGACCACCTATATTACTACTAACGACAACACATTTATTTGTGACTTTCCACACAATATTAGACTAGCAACATGGCCACTAATCATACACAAGTATAGGCGGATATACGGGAGATGGCAGCTGCAGACGAAGATTGATGATATCAATAGAAACGTCACATGAAAAGGCATAAATTTACTGTGAAGTACGTGAACTGTTCACCTACTCTACAGCCTGGTGCAATCTTCTAAAAGTAAATCAATACCAATGGTGTAGACTATGTCTGTAATAAAACATACAATATTCCTGCTGTAGCCGCAACTGACAACTCAACATTCGGACTGTTCCTGACACAGCTCTCAGAACCGTTGTGAGACATAACACAGACATCACATTGCCAAATGTTTATATATCTTGTGACGACTAAAGTCACCGCCCGTAAGCAGTTTCCATCAAGTGTCGTATCATTTCTCAATCACACAACTGTGAACATGTATTTGTTTAAAGTACTACAGTATCTAAGGTGATTTTTCATATATCACATTTGAATGGTTTGAACAAGGTCCGTATGCTTAGCGTGGATATTCACGACATTGTAAGAACTGAGCACCACATTTATCACATTTCTAAGATTTCTCGCCAGAATGGATTCGGACATGTCTTTTCAAATGACCACACCTTGAGAATTGTGCACCACATGTATCACATTTGTAGTGTTTCTCCCCAGTGTGAATGCGGACGTGTATCTTCAAGTAACCACTTGCTGAAAATTGTGCACCACAAGTATCACATTTGTAAGGTTTCTCTCCAGTATGCATACGGGAATGTATCTTCAAGTAACCACTTGTTGATAATTGTACACCACAGGTATCACATTTGTAGCGTTTCTCACCGGTGTGGGTACGGACGTGTGCCTTCAAATCACCACTTGATGAAAAGTGTAGATCACAGTAATCACATTTGTAGGGTTTCTCACCAGTATGCGTACGGATATGAATCTTCAAAGAACCACTTCTTGAAAAGTGTGCACCACATGTAACACATTCGTAGGGTTTTTCTCCAGTATGAATGCGGTCATGTCTCTTCAAATGATCACACCTTGAGAATTGTGCACCACATGTGTCACATTTGAAGAGTTTCTCCCCAGTATGGGTAAGGATATGTATCTTCAAATGACTACTTCTTGAAAAGTGTGCACCACATGTATCGCATTTGTAGGGTTTCTCCCCAGTATGAATGCGGACGTGTTTCTTCAAAACACCGCGGCTTGTAAACTGTGCCCCACAGGTGTCACATATGAAGGGTTTTTCACCTGTGTGACTGCGCACATGTATCGTTAAGGCACCGTTAGTAATAAAACGTTTTCCACAAGTGTCACATTTGAATCGTTTCTCAACAGTGTGAGTCTGTACTTTCTCATTCATATTGACAGTGCTGCTGTTGTAGGGTCTTACCACAATGTGGATGCTCACAGGTATTTCCAAATCAATACTCAGTGTAGACAACGAACGTAGTTTCACAAGTCTGGTTGCACAAATAATTAGAATTCTCAGACAGGTGCAAACTACACGTCTCACATCTGGATAGTTTTAGCCAGTGTGAGTGCGTACCTGTACCACCCTGTAAAACGAGCTCAACACTTGTCACCATTGAAGCATTCCTCACGTGTGTCAGGGAACGTTTGTAACTGTAACTGATGTTTGTAGGTTTAAGTTATTTAATTAAATTTCCACTGTGAGTTCGCATTTGCAGGTTTAAAGCCCCACTATGTATAAACTGTTTTTAAAACGTGTCACCTTGATGAAAAGATTTCTCATCCATCTAACAATGCATATATATACCTTTAAGTTATTATTGTGTGAACTTTTTGTTCCATGGTAGTCACACTTGAATGGTTTCTCCCACCACGAGGGAGTCGGTGTCTCATTAAATGTAAATGTTGATCAACAAGAGCCAGTCAGGTTTTTTCAAAGATGTGGACATTCAGTGACTTGACTCGATGTTCTACGTCGTTTTGTTGACAGAACCTGACAGTTGTTCTTGTCAATGTGGGTGAATCGATGCAATTTTGTTACTTCATTGTAGTAACTTGTGACACAAACTGCCGTTGACACACATCACAGTCATCTGAAACAACAACAGTCATTAGTTGTGGGAAAAGTTAGTGACATAATCAGACATTGGCCAAAACTTTTGAAAGGGGTTTAATAGTACAACGTTTGATCATTCACATTGATAATTGTAAAATCATTTAATACAAAATAAAATATATATAATTATTATATGTATACCAACATTCTGACCGCCCAAGTATTATGTTAACAAAGAGAAACATGTTTTTATTTCAAAAAATTAACGTTCTCAAAATGGTGCTGTATATTTAATCTTTGCTGTACGCAATCATAACATATGGAGTTTTCACCAGCAATTTTAGAAATCATAATGTATCGTATTGATATCATTAATCAGAAGCAATTATTTCTCTGTTGTCAATGCCGGGAAAATTACTCGCGTCCCGGCTCTTGACTGAACAATAACAATTATTGAATGCTAATCTTCTACTTATGATGACATGTCTATGAAGTCTGCCACTCTGTCTGTATCTGTATATTTATTTACACTAACAAAATGTCCTAAGGACACATCACGCCTGTGCTCATGGGCCGTGGTCATTGGTGGCTCGTATCAGACGTATAATATATCTTTAATGTTTTAGATGTTTGACGACTGTGTCTACGTAGTGAAGGAGAGAGGACATAACAGGCAGTTGTGTTCAACAACTTACAACTGTAACTTTTTAACAGTTATTTGTTTCACGTTATCCAAATAAACTGTCACAAAAGATGGTTTTAGTGAAATACTTTTAGTTTCCATACGAAAACACAACGCCGCTCAAAAGTTTGGTAACAAAACTCAGAATCAATTTATTTGACCCATAAATATGATACATATACAATGAATAACGTAAGTAATAGATAAGGTCGAGACACTTCCAGTAAGATTTATATAATATCGCCTGCACAGGAGTCACCCCATCAATATAAACAACAACAAAATTTACATGACACAAATCAGAATAGCATGATTTGTTTTTATAGTTGATAATTACTCAATCTATCAACATACACTGATTATATATTTCAATACTTATTATATATTACAAATTAAGCTATAATGAATACAAATGGATTCATAATTTAAAATATAAATTGTTTGGTGTATGTGAAAAAACATGGACTGTGGGTGTAAATGTTATTAATGATAATACTTGGTGTATTGTTAACTGTTTCTACTATGTTGTGTCTAATGCATTTTCTTGCAAATTCATGTTTGAATCTGGACATATACAGATTATTTCTTTCACGTGTGCAGTGCTGATGAATATCATAGATGTGTGTATCTGGAAAAACAGTAGTAGTAGTAGGGTAAAGGATTGTTAATTAATTAATAGTAAAATATTAGTTGTTGGATTTTATAAATGTCATCCAACTTTAGAAACTGAAGTTATAATATAACAGCAATGTTTGTATTAATATGATTTTATAAGTAATACGCATTAATAATTATTTAGAATGTTTAACAATAACTCACTAATATTAACTAACTACTAACACTAACTAAGATCAGACAAGCAAACTAATACACTAGAATAATAATATATAAATTACACTAATGTTAAAATAAAACAGACATTTATTCAATAGTTAAACAAAAAACATATAAACAGTTAGCCAATAACATTAATTAATGGTAATTAGCTGTTTAATAGCCCAACTAATATTAATAAAAAACACAAATACTTAACGGTAAAAATAGTTTAAAAATACTAACAGTCTAAAATACAATACAATTGTCTTGTTACAAAACACAGTAATGGTGAATCATTCTGTACAGTCATAACTAAACAACATACAAAGTTTACAAACGTTTAACCTAGAAGGTTTATCTGATTTTCAGTTAGTATAAATATATAATGTTTGGGGTAAACCACTCAGTTTCATAATTCCTTATGAAGTATTTTTGCAGTATACTGATAAGCTTTGGAGAGAATAGGTATAAATCTTATTTCTGAGTTTAGATGGTGCATTGTTAACAGTGTGAATAATTGAATGTTTATTGCAATTAGTGGAAACATTATGATTTACTCGGTTGATGTAGATAGTATCACTGTTTCTGGTATGATAATTATGAATGTTTGAATTTTGTACAATAGACATAGTACTAAAGTATTCTGGTATTGTTTTATTTACAAGTTTATAACAGAATGTTAATTGTTGGAGTTTAAATATATAAATCATATCAATATCATCCAGCTTTAAAATACCCATCTTTTTGAAAATGGGGTTGGCATGAGTATTATATTTAGAAGATGTCATATATCTAAGAGATTTCTTCTAAAGTTTTTGTAAACGATTTGTTTGGTATCCCATGCTAGTATTGCGTAGATGAGATGAGATAAGATTTATACATTTTTAATAAAATGTTGCAAGGTAGAGTTTTAATTGATTAAAAATCCCAATAGTTTGTGTTTGTTAATAGTAAGGCCAAGAAAATTGAAATCATCAACCAGAAAATTAAATCATCAACTGGAAATAATACAATACCATTAATTTTAATCTTGGGTACAGTTGTCTTTTTAAAGGGGTGTGAAATATGATGTTTTTTTAACATTACGTGATAACTTATTAACTTGCAACCATGTTGTTACATTGCTTAAATTTCATTGTTGACATTTTGACTGATTTTGCTATCATTTATATCATTAAAATAATTTAGATTGCTATTAAGGTAGTGTCATAACAATATATGATTGTATTGAACAATGTAGTAGCATTGGCTATGTAGTTTATATAAATGATAAATAAAGGGGGTCAAGAATTGATCCCTGGGGAGCTGCACTTTTAAAATATATTGTTTCTGACTTAGGTCTTACGTGATTTACTCAGTTTTTTTACTGTGTTAGTAGACCTGGTGGGGGTGTGATGTTGATCGTTATTTAATATTTTGTAAAATGTCATGGCTTGTTTGATAATGCGTCGTCGTTCAAGAGCTGACCATCCAAGGGTGGCTATTAGGTCTGCTGCGTTTGTTTGGCGTCTGTGGTCATTTCTGACAAATCTGGCAGCACCGTGTTGTACTCTTTCAAGGTGTTTAATTTGGGTGGCAGTGTGTGGGTTCCATATGGGAGAGGCATAGTCGAGTTTTGGTCGGATTAGCATGTTATAGGCTGTTTCTTTTACTTCAGGTTTGCATGGTCCGAGGGTTCGTTTGATCATGCCTAGGACTTTTGAAGATTTGGAAGCTATGTCAGTGATATGGTTAGCCCAGGTTAGTTTAGAATGTAATTTTATTCCAAGATATGTCTGGCTAGAGGCGGTAGAGAGTGGCATGCCAAAGAATGAATATGAATGTAGTCTGGGTTTGGTTTTGTTTGTTATTGGGAGATGCACACATTTAGATACGCTAAATTCCATCTGCCATTTATTAGACCATGTTTGGAGTTTGATCAGGTCAGATTGGAGAGTTTCGTGGTCGGTTTCATCAACATATTGTTTGCGGTTTCTTAAATAACTTCTAAGAAGGCTTAAGGCAGTCCCTTGAATACCATAATAGTGTAGTTTGTATAATATAATTTCATGATCCAATGTATCAAAAGCTTTTGAAATTTGATACATCAAGATAAATATTGAAAGGGATTTTGCCATTATCCATTGGCAGCTAATTCCGTAAAATAAAGTCAAGCCCAATTCTCGTTAGTCACACGCAGGGATCGGATAGATCTCGCGAAATTCAAAGGGATGGATTCTGGTGTGGGTCGAACAACAACCCAGTAACTATTCTTATAGAAAAGCACATTATAAAATTCTGGTATTATCGCTCACAACAATTACGGTGGGTTTACCTTGATTAATAATTTCCAGATTCGTCACTGCCAGAAGATACAAATGAAGAAGGAGGCAGCACATTGATGGTAATGTATCGTGTCTGATCCTAAAAGTAGTACTGGCGCTGGCAACAAGGTTATTTAAGTAACTATTTCTTTACGAAAATAATGCGTTATCTCGTCGAACGATAATGTGCTGCCACCTATTAGTCTGTAACACAACTTGGAGTTATACACGTTCTGCCACCTGGCGTTTATTATCGTGGTCACTTCTCAACCCCAAAACTCCAGTCAGGCCAACGTACCCCAGCCATGCGCCATCCTGTCTTATCACCAGTTATCAAGCCATTGTTTTCTCCATCCAAATTTTTTATTTAAAAAACTTACAACGGGAAACACTGTTCGTTGAGGACAACATTATGAAAGGGGCACTTTCAATGGTAAACACACTTTGAGATGAAGATTCTAAAGTTTTCCTCATAAAAATATAATTAGTTGATATGAAATTATGTATTAAAATTTGGCAAATTTTATTATACATGGGCAATATAAGGTTTAGTAGTGAACATGTCTGAACTGGGGCATTTTTGTTTAAAACACTTTTTAGAATAAAGTCCTCATAAGACAATAATTTGCATAAGGACAAATACGCAAGAATATATATTTTTCGTTGCAAACAGTGCAACATTCTCCATAACAGGGCACTTAATTTCCTTGGGAAACAGGGCATTGCAGGGTAAACTTCTCGCAGACAATTTCACACAAGTTCTTATAGAGAATACATTTGTGAGAAAAACCCTTATAAAAATGGAAATTATTGGAAAATCCACTGGGCTACTTATCTTAATCACGAGGATTAACAGGTCTGTTAATACAATTATTCAGAATATTGTTAATAGCGACATATACATTTCGTCGCAGTTGCGGCATCAGGGGATCAAGGCTCTGTATAATTGTTAAATATCCTGTTTTTATTAACATATTTATTGGTTATCTTTATTTATTTATGTATCCATTTTATATGGATGTTTTTATCGATGTATTTCTTCTCCAATATGGACACCATGCTTGTCTGAAACAAAAACATTATTATTATTACTTAAAAATCCTGTTAGGTAACAAAGGATGCATTTATCACAGATATACAGAAGAATTTGATAAGGTTTTGTTAAAACGGCAAAACATAATATGATGCGAGATTTGTGCTCCCAACAGCATAATTACATAGTAATAATATGATGTAGTGTTTGCGAAAACATGAACACATTCTTGAACCGTGTCATACATGTATTGAATATTTGCCGCAATTGCTTAATGTGTGCTATCTGTTTGGCGAGATGTATCTGTTTCAGCCTGGAGATCAAGGTGGTCTTTTATATATATATTATTCACGTCACGAATGCAGCGCAACAACGGTACAACGACAGCCACTATGCGACCCGTTGTATTATAGAGATGCAATGGAATTCTGAAGAAAAGGTGGCATTGTCTACACACTGGTCTAAGGTACGCTTGTTTCTGCTGCTTTTTGATTGGCTGAATTTCACATTAGATACGTCATTAGTCAGCAATATAGGTCAGTTGGGGCCAAGGACACCTATTAACTTGTAACAAAGAACTTTATTTGTATTAAATTGAAATGAGGCCTCTCGATGATGGTGATGTAAACATCTGCGTTATATAAATCTATAGGACTGTAACAATTATTGTAACGACACGATATATACAATAATGGTTTAATTACAAAGCCAACGAACAACACCTAATTCACACCAGCAACACGACTTCTCCCCCGCGTCCGTCGACGTCGTTACCGCTCTCCCGCGTTGAAGTCCGTAGGGGTGTCACTGCAGGCAGGGTGGCGGGGGGGTCAACGCCACAGGACCACTATGCCTGTATTTTAGCTATAACTATGACTACGTAGCATGACATAGTTTTGAGGAGGTGCATTTTATACATACAACTACATCACATCATAAAAAAATCCAACTACACCCACCCAGTGACATGTCTAACTGTACCCCCCTTGATGCTACTCCAAAAAACTTCCAACCCGTATGTTTGGTCAGGTCAAACGGAACTATTATTTTTGTCTCGGCGGGTGGATACAAAAAAGGGTGTTGCACCACAAACCATATGGACATAGGTTGTAATGTATTACGAGTGTAATGTATGAAAACAAGACGAGGTGAAAGAAATCAGTATAGTATACCCTTGCACATGCACATAACTACATAGATGATTATTGCCTGTCCCCTTTCATTGTTATTCCTAACAATTATAGTATGTTGCGCCTCTGAGCTCAGAATACTGGACGTACAGGCACTTTAGAAGTTCATTAATATTATCAGAATACTTCCCACTTGTCCAAACGCAAACCTATTGTACTTAATACTTGAATACTACGATATTTAAACTTGTTTAATGTTGCTAGAGAAATGTAATAATATATTTATTATAGTAAACTTATGTTGTCACTGGATCGAAACAGCTTATAATTTAGCAGTGTGTGTCAAATTACAGTTTCTCTTAGGTACGAGCCAGCAAAGGCATGCCATATCATCATGTGCTGCATAATGCTACACAACCTTCCTTTCATTGCTAAGGTGTTAGAGAAGGTTGTAGATACACGGATTGAGCGCCACCTGGTGAGCAATGGTCTTCACGAGGAGCTTCAGTCAGCCTACCGTAGATCTCACTCGACCGAGACGGCGCTCCTCAAGGTACAAAGCGATATCCTCGAGTCTCTGGATAATGGTTGTGTCACAGTGTTGGTCATGCTCGATCTGTCGGCAGCTTTCGACACTCTCGATCACGGAATTCTGTTGAATCGTTTTGAGAACTTATTCGGAATCTCCGGAGCTGCTCTCGGCTGGATAGCATCGTATCTCCACGACCGTTACCAGGTAGTGGTCATAGATGGTGAGCACTCCAATCCAGTTCTCCTGGAACATGGTGTACCACAAGGCTCGGTACTCGGCCCAAAGAAATACACCATGTACTCAAAACCACTAGGAGCCATTATCCGTCGGTATGGACTGTGTTATCACTTCTATGCGGCTGACACCCAGTTGTACATCTCGTTCAAGCCGAAGGACGGTGCAGCCCAAACAGAATCCCTGGAACTCATTGAGAGGTGCCTCACGGACATTGAAAGATGGATGCACGCAAACATGCTAAAACTGAATAGTGAAAAGACTGAGGTTGTGTTGTTCACATCCAAACATAATGCCAAGCAGATGGAAAACGTTACTGTGCGTGTTGGCGACACTGACATTACATCAGTGAACAGTGTCGAAAACCTGGGTGTTATCTTCGACTCTGCCATGAACATGGAACAACATTTGAACAGTGTCTGTAGGTCTGGATATTATCACCTCCGCAACATTGGGCACATTAGGCGTTATCTCACAAATGATGCCACTCAATCACTAGTCAACGGGCTTGTAACATCACGTCTAGACTATTGTAACGCTCTGCTCAGTGGACTGCACCAGACATCAATTAACAAGTTACAACGTGTACAGAACACCGCGGCACGGATTGTAACCAGAACATCACGCTACAGCCACATCACACCAGTGTTGAAAAACCTGCACTGGTTACCTGTTAACTATCGCGTGCAATTTAAAATCCTGATGCACACATATAAAGCTCTACATGGACAGGCTCCAGGATATATATCGGACATGCTGAAATTGTACCAACCAAGAAGAATGTTACGATCCATGGATTCAGTGACACTAGAAGTTCCAAGGGCTAGAACAGTTACATACGGCGACAGAAGATTTCAGTGGTCAGCAGCCAAGTTGTGGAATGCGCTACCGGTTCACATTCATGAAGCAAAAACACTGAACACTTTCAAGAAGCTGCTAAAAACACATTTGTTTCTAGCTGTTTTTGGTGCTTAACTCTTTCTAGTCAGTTTTTCTTACATTTTAAAACAATATATATATATATATTCATTTTATTATACCGTCTTCTAAAAAAAAATATTTTTATTTTTGTATCATGCTATCGTTTTTATGCTTTGTTTTTACTCTCTATGATTATTCTATTGATTGTGTACAGCGCTTTTGAGCAGGCTTTTATGTATGAAAAGAGCGCTTTATAAGTTCGGTATAATAAATAAATAATAACATCGCCGTCAGCCTGAGGGTACCGGTTCCCGAACAGCCTGATGATGACCACAACGACGGTGACAACGATAATGACAACGGAGGTGCTCCCACAGTATCAGGCAGAGCGACACGAGACAGACTGGTACAGTGGTATTTCAGCGGGTACTGATATTTATTAATTTGTTAAGTTTCTTTAAACTTAAAGTATGTCTTGCAGTGAATAAATACAGTTATGAAAACAAACCAACATGTTGGCCTGACAGTAACGTTGACACTTGCATAACAAAACACCTCACTTGCAAATAGCCGACGACAACAGCCACATGCTAATTACATAATACATCGGAATATAAAGCATTACTTCAAGAAATGCATGGACAAATATTACGCCTTATCACTGGCTTGTAGTTATTAGTAAAACACTCCAACAGGTGTAGAGTAACTCTTAAAGAAATTGCATAGACACAGAAAGAGACTACCTGTGCCACTCTAGACACAATGTTTTTTCAATCGTCTGATGCCATGTCTGATTATCCCAACGCACACACAAGCGAGTCAATCACTTTCGGCGGTAATCCCATTTCTAGTTCAAAACGTCGGATCTGAACAAAAACTGGGAAACAGTTTTCTGTGTTGGTGTATATATAACGTCGGCCGGAGGATGGACATTTCTGGAAGTTACTGTAATTATAAGTGTTAAGTAATGTATTGTTGACGGATCCATAATAACACAAATATAGCAAACTCAGAAGGTAATCTTTAGATGTAATATATTGATTACTAAACGACAATGCCATCTGACACGTAATTGGCAATGGTTTAAATTAATTACTTTAAAAAGGTGGCTCCTACATTAGTGACAATCTATCAGTACAAGAGGAATCTCTGTCCGATATTAAAATATACTTTCTAAAACTTGATCAATGTAAACATAATTATCAGAGCATATAATGAAGTTGAGAACTGCTGTATGTTTAAGGCATATCATAATCAGTTGCCAAATAATGTACAACAGTTTTTTTTAGTATGTATGAATCTGTCTATACAACCAGAAAAGTCCGTAAATTTTACACAATATTATGCTTGTACTAATTTAAGTATGTGTCTATCAGTTAAAGGTGTTAAACTCTGGTGGAATTATCATGATAACTCACTAATCTGTTGTGACAATATTAATATTTTCAAAAACAAATACAAAGAAAAATTATTGAAAAAGTTATGTATTTAATGAGTAGGGATTAAAAACGACTGGTGTTGGGGTTATATTATTACTTTAACTTCTTTTACAAACGGCACACTATGATTTGGACATTATAATTATGTATTATATATTCTAAGTCATGCCACATGTTATACAATGTTACAGAGGTTTTATAGGTGTAATAGGGCAAGTATTTATAAGTGTTACACCTCTTCCTGCCATTTTTCAACAATTGCATATATCTGTAATTTAATAATTAGCTACTTTACTATGTTGTTGTTGTTATTGTTGAAAATAAAGTTTTATTCATAACGTACATGTAGTTTTCACCAGCAATTTTAGGAATCATGTTGCACCATATCGATATTATTAATCATAACCAATTATTTCTCCTTTCTTGATAGCCAGGAACATAGCTGGCCAGAGCCGGGTAAATTACCCGGGTCCCGGCTTTTGATTTAACAACAAAAACCCTGTCTAGTATTCAATCCAAATCTTCTACTTATTATGATATGTCTATGAAGTCTGCAACTCAGACCCTGTCTGTGTCTGTATAGTTATACTAGCAAAATGTCCTTAGGACACATCATGACTGTGGAAGTGAGCCATGGTGGCTCGTGTCAGATGTATGGTTTAAGGTAGGTAGTATGGATTAAAAAAGTGATTTTTGAAATTTTTTTGGAAAAGGACTTTCTTTGCTATTTATGTACTTTCATATCCTTACCTCAATATGCAGTTAGTATATTAACTGAAAAAGTAATAAAAAGTGGTAATATTGAGGTTTCTTCGGATGGCTCTAGGCAGAATTTGGTTATAAAAATTACCTTATCATCATTTTCTCGGAATACCATTTTTGCTGTGAGTACTTAAAGTTGCTGCGCTCTAGTAGAATAAATACTGGGTATAACTGCAAAACATTTTGCACCGCAGTGCCTAATGAGTATATCTATTACATGAATTAAAAGAAATCATAATATATTTAATGGTTTCTGAATTATAGGCGTTAATTATGTGAAAAAGTTACACAAAATAGGTTTTTTCGACAACAAATCTTTTGTCACGTAAACAACACAACATATCTGATTTATGTGATATTCATGCAGTAGTCGTAAATAATTTTTGTAGTAATTATTTATTCGCCACAACAATGAAAATATGGTCATTACATAACGATGTTTCTAAATTTTATTTATCCTAACAAATATAATGTAATGGATATATAATTTATTAATTGTAAATATATTGTACGGTAATATATTGTAATTATATATGTGAAAACAGATTGAGATCTGTCTGAATAAATACAATTTAGAAACATCGTTATATATAATGACCATATTTTAATTTTTGTGGCGAATAAATCATTACTACAAAAAATATAAAAAATATTGACAAACAGTGCATTATAGTATAAAATTATTTTGTTGATATTACTTCGTGAAAACATAAACAAAAAAAGTGTAAAGAAAATCAAAGGTTTGCATGCTGTCAGGATTGAACCGACGTCGCCCGATTGTAAAATAAATAACAAGTAACCAACGCACCTACCCACTGAGCTACCGGGACCAGCGGAAACTCTTTGACTGATTTAAGTTTTTATGATAAATTGTACAACTCCTTCATATATTGATATTCTAGTGATATTATGAGATTATACACGTTACTTTATGTAGCTGGATACAATATATGTTTGCTATGTATGTTTATTGGTGTAGATTATCTTCCGTTGGTTGTATTCGATATAATTATTCTGAAAACGAGCCCAAGCTCGGCGAAACCTAGTCGACTTGTAGGCCCATTAGCATTCGTTGTTTTGAATAAAATTCGATTCATGTGGAACCGTAAGATAAATGTTTGTTCCCCTATGATGACTAGTGTTTGTATTACGTCGGAATATTGCACAATAACTCATTCTGACGCTCGTTTCGACCCAAAAGCTATCCTTGTAAACATGCTCTGAATGCATTGAAAAGGTCGGCCTGATGCGAGTGTGTGTCATAAGTGACGTCACGAAACCACGTGATCGCCTAGCTCATTAAAATTTTATTTTCCGCGGGAATCGCTTCACAGACGGGCTTAAAATCGAATTAATACTACAAATGTATTTTGCTGTATTTGTTTAATGTTGTCAAATGTTACATACAATGTTAAACTTTGTGTACACATGGAAAAAGGATTTTAGCTAATGCCTTATTTTTTTCCTTTAACTCATTCTGACGTTCGTTTCGACCGAAAAGCTATACTAGTAAACATGCTCTGAATGCATGGAAAGGGTCGGCCTGATGCGAGTTTGAGTCATAAGTGACGTCACATCTCGCCATCCCGAAAAGCGCGCCAAAAATATGCATATTTGAAAATGTCCGGATGCACAGCATAAAATGTGGAATTTCTATTTTTTTGGGGGGGGTTGGTGGACATGGAAATGGATAGCAGGATGTAACATAACATGAATTGAAGCAATAGGTGTTTTTATTCCGTTTAACTCTTATTCGTGTTGTGTAAATGTAAAGCAAATAAGTTGTCAGAAAACTTGTCTCCTTTGTTATTTGCTATTTACCTGAATAATTTTGAACACTGTTAGTCATAATTACAAGGGACTTGACATTGCAGCTGGTGAAATGTACAACCTTAGTGATGATGATGTAGACATTTTCTTGAAAATGTATGTTCTACTATATGCTGATGACACTAGAATGATCAAATCAATTACAGATTTCTTGTGTATAGCGGAACTATGTCAACTCTTCCAATGGTTGACATTTGGTTGTTTCAGGTGTCAACTATATTGTGAATATGTAATTATTAGTCTATATTGATACAATTTATTTACATAGTACCATGTCTACACAAGGCATGTAACAGAAGTGTAAACAGAACAGTAGAATGCATTTGGTATCAATAAAGTGTAGGATATTTCACTCTATAGTTGTGCAGAATATTAATTTTCTATGTTTGTCACCTACAGGTGACAATACATATTTAACCAATAGACACCACAGCCACACCATTTTATAATAATTAAATGAACCTCAAAATAAACATAACTTGCAATTATAGAAAATCAATAGTTTTGAATGAGTTTAAAAGCTGCAGGCAACTGTTCAGTTTAACAGGGGTCAAAAGTGTCTGCTCTGCCTGTGACCAATTAAAGATTAGTCAAGGTCTCAATGGAACAATGCAGAGTGGAGTGAGGCTGGGCACTGTTTCTGGCACAATACACAAAATCTACTGTTGGGAGTGGTCTCAAGGGCCCTTCTCAAAACCACACCACTAGATAATGTAAAACTTTTGCACTTTGGGGGCCCCTTAAGATGCCCTTAGAATAATTCAATTAAATACAGATTTCTTGTGTATAGTGGCAGCACCCTAAGATACATCTATGCAAAATTATAGAAAAAGTTACCTAACAGTTTTTGAAAAAATAGGCAAAATGTGACAAATTACCAGTTTGTTGGGCCCTTGGGGGCCCTTAGAATGATTCAATCAAATACAGATTTATCCAGCATAGAGCAGGACACTAAGATACGTCTATGCAAAATTTGAGAAAAAGTTACTGAACGGTTTCTGAGATATGCTTGTATACAGTATTCCAAATGGCCAAACTATTGCTTTGTACAGTGGTACAATTAGCTGTTTCTCCTTATATGTGATATTTATGATAATTAGCCCTAGTACAGTGTATTTGGTTACCCTTTGAAGCAGCAATTCAACATTGCTCAAAAACTTTCATGTCAGCAGTAACTGTTACTCCTAAGTTTTTTTTATACAGTTTTACCTAATATAATATCCCCCATTATGTATTCGTTGTTCACATTTCCATGTTCTATGTGGATGCATTTACACTTCCCAAAATGTAATAACATTTGCCATTTTTAAGATCATTTGTCCAATTTGGCTAGACCATCATGTAAAGTGTGTTTATCTGCATTTGTTTTAACTGTTCTGAACACTTTTGTATCGTCTGCGAATTACAGTATTTTGCTTGATAGATCATCATCCAAATCATTCATATGTATATCAAGAATATTATAGGTCCCAACAACGACTCTTGTGGCATTTCACTGGTTTCCAGTTTGAAACCTCCCCCTCTAGTAGGCTCTACTACAGCTGTATTACTCTCTGTCTTCTGTCTGTCAACCATGTTTGTATCCAACTGATCACACCATCCCCTATACCACGCTCAATTTTCGTTAGTCATACAAAGAATCGACGACTAGATCTCGCTCGATGTAAACGGACTGATTTTGGTGTAGGTTGAACAACGAACTGGTAACTATACTTCTACAAAAAAAATTCATTACAAATTCGTGTATTATCGCTCACAATAATGACATCCTTCATTAATAATTTCCAGATTCGCCACTGCCAGAACATACATATGAAGAAATGGCAACGTGTCTTGTCTGTTCCTAAACGTAGTATTGGAGCTGGCTACGAGATTAGTTTAAGTAACTATTCCTTTACGAAAATAATGCGTTATCTCATCGAAATATATTGTGCTGCCAACTATTAGTCTGTAATACAACTTTGACTTCCACAGATCCTGCCACCTGGTGTTTATTATCGCGCTCACTTCTCTGCCCCAACAATTCGGTCAGGCCAACATGCGGGGTTAGATCACATTAACCATTTCAGTGCTCCATTTGACAAACAATGGACTAAAAACTGCTATATCCTCCCTTAGATTAAATGATACATCAACAAAACAACACCCAAGGCTGAAAAGAAGAGTCGGTTACGCAGTGCAACAGTTTTGACCGGGACAACAACTGTTACAGGCAATAACCTTCAAGTTCCATAAAATAATGATGATGATGATGATGATGACCCTCGCCCTGCGCCATCCTGTCTTGTGACCAATTATTAAGCCATTGTCGTCTCCATGCAGATTTTGTATTATAATAACTTACAATAATAAAATATTAAAGTAAAGTACGTATGATAGTAAAGTCCTCGTAAGACAACAATCCGCATGGGAACAAATACGCAAGAATTATAATATATATTTTTACGTTTGAAGCAGTATAAAATTCTCCATAACAGGGTACTTCATTTCCTTGGCACACAGGGCATAGGAGGGTAAACTTCTGGCTGATAAGTACACAGAAGGTATTATGGACATATATACATTCGTGAGAAAAACCCTAATACAAATTATTGGAAAATCCACTGGCTAAGTACTTAAAAGTCCTGTTACAGGTAACAAAGGACTGTTTCTTTAATAAGAAACACTTTACTTTTTATATAACAATTAACAGCAAACTGTCCAGATCTCAAACAGTTTGTCTACAGCTGTTTTAGAGCAAACTACCAGGCAGACTCCCAGTTCACTGGTCAATTACGCACTTCTAATCCCACTTTGCCTACTGTTGTTCTAGCAGTAACACTTTTCACACCTTGTGGATGGGTGGGACATCAATAGAGAAATATTTTATTCATGACTACTCCAGGTGGGGCAGTTGAATAGTTTGATCTGTACACACATACACATACAGTCATGCACATACCTAACATTATAATATAAATTAAATTACATTCAAATACATTGAAATGTATTTAAACGCAAATGCCAATACTTTTGACCATAGTTGGTTTTGCATTCAATGATTATTCTCTGCTAACTATGTATGGTTGGTGCGTTTGACCGTTTCAGTTCACACACAAGCATGACAAGTTGGCACTTCTAATCCCACTTTGCCTACTGTTGTTTTAGAGCTAACTATGAGGCAGACTCCCATTTCACCGGTCAATTAGGCACTTCTAATCCCACTTTGCCTACTGTTGTTTTAGAGCTAACTATGGGGCAGACTCCCAGTTCACCGGTCAATTAGGCACTTCTAATCCCACTTTGCCTACTGTTGTTTTAGAGCTAAATAAGAGGCAGACTCCCAGTTCACTTGTCAAATAGGCATTTCTAATCCCACTTTGCCTACTGTTGTTTTAGAGCTAATAAGAGGCAGACTCCCAGTTCACTGGTCTATTAGGCACTTCTAATCCCACTTTGCCTACTGTCGTTTTAGAGCTATCTATGAGGCAGATTCCCAGTTCACTGGTCAATTAGGCACTTCAAATCCCACTTTGCCTACTGTTGTTTTAGAGCTAATTATGAGGCAGACTCCCAGTTCACTGGTCAATTAGGCACTTCTAATCCCACTTTGCCTACTGTTGTTTTAGAGCTAACTATGAGGCAGACTCCCAGTTCACTGGTCAATTAGACATTTCTAATCCCACTTTGCCTACTGTTGTTTTAGAGCTAACTATGAGGCAGACTCCCAGTTCACTGGTCAATTATACATTTCTAATCCCACTTTGCCTACTGTTGTTTTAGAGCTAACTATGAGGCAGACTGCCAGTTCACTGGTCAATTAGGCACTTATAATCCCACTTTGCCTACTGTTGTTTTAGAGCTAACTATGAGGCAGACTCCCAGTTGACTGGTCAATTAGGCACTTCTAATCCCACTTTGCCTACTGTTGTTTTAGAGCTAACTATGAGGCAGACTCCCAGTTCACTGGTCAATTAGGCACTTCTAATCCCACTTTGCCTACTGTTGTTTTAGAGCTAACTATGAAGCAGACTCCCAGTTCACTGGTCAATTAGGCACTTCTAATCCCACTTTGCCTACTGTTGTTTTAGAGCTAACTATGAGGCAGACTCCCAGTTCACTGGTCAATTAGACATTTCTAATCCCAATTTGCCTACTGTTGTTTTAGAGCTAACTATGAGGCAGACACCCAGTTCACTGGTCAATTAGACATTTCTAATCCCACTTTGCCTACTGTTGTTTTAGAGCTAACTATGAGGCAGACTCCCAGTTCACTGGTCAGTTAGGCACTTATAATCCCACTTTGCCTACTGTTGTTTTAGAGCTAACTATGAAGCAGACTCCCAGTTAACTGGTCAATTAGGCACTTCTAATCCCACTTTGCCTACTGATGTTTTAGAGCTAACTATGAGGCAGACTCCCAGTTCACTGGTCAATTAGGCACTTCTAATCCCACTTTGCCTACTGATGTTCCACCTTTCACACCTTGAGGATGGGTGAGACACCAACAGAGAAATATAGTATTCATGACTACTCCAGGTGGGGCAGTGGAATACTTTGATTTGTACACAAATACACATACAGTCATAGACATACCTAACATTATAATATCAATTAAATTACAGCCAAATACATTGGAATGTATTTAAATGCAAATGCCAATACTTTTGAATTTTTTTAAAGATAAAACATTAACTTGTATAAATATTGATTGATTTATCAAAATTTACATATGGTACTTTAGTATTATAATACTACGATGTTCATTTATTTAAAACATGTAATAAAAATGCCACATTAAACTGTCAATATCAACAAAGAATAAGGTACATTAATATGTGAATTTGTTATGGTTATTGGAAAATAAAATAACAATATCAAATTGTTATTAATTATGATCAAAACATTGTATATTATCACAAATTAAGTGGATATACTGATGTCTGCAGTGTCTTAACTGGAAGCCACCATAACCTACCATTCCTAGGTACGACATTTTAAGCCACCATAACCTACCATTCCTAGGTACATGACATTTTAAGCCACCATAACCTACCATTCCTAGGTATATGACATTTTAAGCTGAGTTAATGTTCAAAGGATACTGTTGACTACAGTCACCCAGATTAAGGAAGACCAAATATTTTACTATCCACTTTATCTAAAGTGCAATTAACCAAGTACAAATAATATATCAACAAAGCTGTTTGAGATCATATCAGTAACTTGCATAACACCCCAATTGGACAGGTGTTTAGTGTTTACACTTACAAGGTTATGAACTTTACAAGCTTTGCTGGCTTATTTAGTTGACATTATCTTTATATTTCTCCAATACTTGTCAAGGTGCATTTTATTCATGCTTGAATCTGGACATATACAGATTATTTCTTTCACATGTGTAGTGCTGATGAATATCATATATGTGTGTATCTGGAAAAACATTGAAGTAGTAGGGTAAAGGATTGTTAATTAATTGATAGTAAGATGTTAATTGTTGGATTTTATAAATGTCATCCAACTTTAGCAACTGAAGTGTTTAAAAAATAGGACTTATGTGAGTATTATATTTACTTAAGGATATTAATCGTATTACTTTTTTTATGTAATTTTAACATTCGATGTGCCTGATGACCCCATAAAAGTAAGCCGTAATTAAAATTACGGAGAATAACTTATAACAGCAATGTACATAATAATGTATTAAGTGGTAACAAGTGTTTAAGTTTATTTAACATGCCTATTTCATTTGCTATTTTGTTTGTATGACTCTGCCAGTTATGGTTATTTATTGGTATCACAGCGTTTATTGTGCCATCGGTTATAACCGATGAAAAATATATGTTAACACATATGACGTAATTGTCTAGGGAAGAATCACAATCGTTTATTCGACCATAAAATACATATTATATAGAGCAAATAAATGTTAAGAAATCTATGGTCAGGAGACTCTTACTGAAGAATTACGCATGCTGCTAACATAAGAGACACCCTGTTATAAAATGAATAAATATAATAAGTTATAATATAACAGTAATGTTTGTTTTAAATATGATTTGATAAGTGATCAGCATTAATTTACAGTGTTTAACATTAACTCACTAATATTAACTAACTACTAACACTAACTAACATCAAATAAGCAAAATAATACACTAGAATAATAATATATAAATTACATTAATGTTAAAATAAAACTGACATTTATTCAATAGTTAAACGTTATTAAATTATTTAAAAAAAATATATAAACAGTTAGCCAAAAACACTAATTAATAGTAATTAACTGTTAAATAATCTTACTAATATTAATAACAAACACAAATACTTAACCCTAAAATATTTATAAAATACTAACAGTAAAATGCAATAGAATACAATAGTCGTATGTTACAAAACACTGTGATGGTGATTCGTTCTGTACAGTCATAACTAAACAACATACAAAGTTTACAAACCGTTTAAGCTAGAAGGTTTTATTTGAATGTCAGTTAGTACAAATATAACAGTTTGGGAAAAAACACTCAGTTTCATAATTCCTTATGAAGTATTTTTACAGTATATTGAGAAGTGTTTAGATGGTGCATTGTTAAGAGTGTGAATAATTGAATGTCTAATGGAATTAGTGGAAAAATTATTATTTATTCGGTTGAAGTAGATAGTGTTACTGTTTCTGGTATGATAGTTATGAATGTTTGAATTGTGTACAATGGGCATAGTATCAAAGTATTCTGGTATTTTTGTATTTACAAGTTTATAACAGAATGTTAATTGTTGGAGTTTAAATATATAAATCATATCAATATCATCCAGCTTTAAAATACCCATCTTTCTGAAAATGGGGTTGGTATGATCATTATATTTAGAAGATGTCATATATCTAAGAGATTTCTTCTAAAGTTGTTGTAAACGATTTGTTTGGTATCCCATGCTAGTATTGCGTAGTTGAGATGAGATAAGATTTATACATTTTTAATAAAATGTTGCAAGTTAGAGTTTTAATTGATTAAAAATCCCACTAGTCTGTGAGATTTTGTTAGCTATTCTATTTACATGATTTTTTCCAACACATGTGTTTGTTAATAGTAAGGCCTAGAAAATTGAAATCATCAACTGAAAATGATACAATACCATTCATTTAATCTTGGGTACAGTTGTCTTTTTTAAAGGGGTATGAAATATCATAAGTTTTGTTTTTTTAACATTACGTGATAACTTATTAACTTGCAACCATGTTGTTACATTGCTTAAATTTCATTGTTGACATTTTGACTGATTTTGCTATCATTTATATAATTAAAAGCATTTAGTTTGCTAGTTAAGGTAGTGTCATAACAATATATGATTGTATTGAACAATGTATTAGCATTGGCTATGCCGTTTATATAAATGATAAATAAAGGGGGTCCAAGAATTGATCCCTGGGGAGCTGCACTTTTAATATCTATTGTTTCTGACTTAGTAAATGAAAAATCAACATATTATTTGCGGTTTCTTAAATAACTTCTAAGGAGGTTTATGGCAGTGCCTTGCATACCATACTAGTGTAGTTTGTATAATATTAGTTCATGATCCAATGTATCAAAAGCTTTTGATACATCAACTTCAAGATAAATATTGAAATGGATTTTTGCCATTATCCACTGGCAGCTAATTCCGTAATAAAAGTCAAGCCAAATTCTCGTTACTCACACACATAGAGATCGGCGGATATATCTCGCGAAATTCAAATGGACGGATTTTGGTGTGGGTCGAACAACAATCCGGTAACTATACTTCTAGAAAGCTCATTATAAATTCGGGTATTATCGCTCACAATTACAGTCGGTTTACCTTGATTAATAATTTCCAGATTCGTCGCTGCCAGATGATACAGATGAAGAAGAAGGCAGCACATTGATGGCAATGTCTCTTGTCTGTTCCTAAAGGTAGTACTGGAGCTGGCAACAAGGTTATTTAAGTAACAATTCCTTTACGAAAATAATGCGTTATATTATAACTTCGAACGATAATGTGCTGCCACCTTTTAGTCTGTAACACAAATTTGAGTTATACAGGTTCTGCCACCTGGCGTTTATGATCGTGCTCACTTCTCAACCCCAAAACTCCAGTCAGGCCAACGTACCCCAGCCATGCGCCATCCTGTCTTATCACCAGTTATCAGGCCATTGTTGGCTCCAGCAAATTTTGTAAATTAGAAACTTGCAACGGGAAACACTGTTCATTGATGACAAATTCATGAAAGGGGCAGGCGATCTTTTGCTTTCTGACCTAACCAAGAAAACGACCTCCTCACATATCTTACATCATATGTACACACACACTACGTTACAACACAAATTATTTTACTTTCCTACAACGATAACATTTCGCAAAACAAACTCAACTAAAACTCGACTTCTACCGCGGCGACTATCCGTTGCTCCGCGGTTACCGTAAAATTGATATTGTGTCGAGCTTCACAGAAATTCCGTACAGTGGCGCAGTCATTACTGTACACATGTTCGCGCGCGATATAAATATAATATATCGTTAATATATACGGACGCGTGAGTGTGTGTGCGTGTGGTAGTTGTAATATTGGCATTGTTTCTGTTAAAAAGTAGCTAGATTAATTAAGGCATAATTATTATCATCAGTATGGTTTGCAGGTAATGAAAGGTTTGTACTTAATGTAAACAAACAAATAAGTCTTACGAATAGCCAATAATTGTGTTCCGGTGGGTCAATTCTTTTTTGGTTGATGACCAACGCACGAGTCGGTGCTCCAACGAATTACACACTTTGGGGGGGGGGGGGGCATTCAGACTTAGGATGATTCATATATAGTCGTTTATGTGAACGTTTTTTTAAATTGTTTTTTTGCTAAGCTGGGAAAGTTATTTCCGTAATTAGTTAATGTGACAAACTGAACTAAGAAGACGCAAATCCTCATTTCCAGCTAGAAATACGCAAGAATATATATTTTCCGTTGCAAACAGTGCAACATTCTCCATAACAGGTCACTTAATTTCCTTGGGAAACAGGGCATAGCAGGTAAACTTCTCGCGGACAATTTCACACAAGGTATTATGGACATATATACATTTGTGAGAAAAACCCTCATAAAAATGGAAATTATTGGAAAATCCACCAGGCTAAATACTTAAAAGTTAGGTAATAAATGATGCATTTCTTTAACATACAACAATTTACCTTTTTATATCAGGGCAAACCCAATAGTTACATTCCGTTGTCTAAACACAAACTGTGCAAAATCAAAAAAACAAATTGGAAGTTTCGGGGAAGATACGTGCAGTTGGGTCTGTTTTCAAACCTAATGGTGCGAGTTGGGCGTTTCATCAAGTGGTGTAGCTGGATGTTTTCGGTGTCCAAGGTAGTGCAGTTAGAAGTTTATGGGAGCCTTAGCTGGTATATTTGAAGGTTTGAAAGGTGTGCAGTTGGAGGTTTTTAGACCGGAAGTCGATGTAATTGCCGTTCAAAACCAGGCACCAGCGCGTCCCCAAAAAGGACCCCGTTGTTGGTTTTCCATTCGATGATGATTCTTTGTTAACTATGTATGGTTGGTGCGTTTGATCTCTTCAGTTCACACTCAAGCATGACGTGTTGGGCTTTTTACAACACCAAAGTGTTTCTAATTGCAGTAATGGTGGCTTTATTGCCGATAAACACATTCGAAATAAGTAGAATCCATTTAGAACGCGTCGACCGACGCGATACGTTAAATTTAAACGTTCAACTTCCGGCTGATGACCGCGACATCGTGGCGCAAACTTTGAACGTCGCGGTTCGCCGCCAGGAATTGAGAGCTTACATTTTATGTAAGCCTACCGCGACGCTCGCAGCATTGGCTTGGTTGAAAGTAGAAGTTGAGCGTTTGTTGGAATTGATTTCGAATAGGTTTTTCGTCGAAAATGCCTCCATCCCTGTCACAAGTCTAATGATTAGGAACAATTTGGTTTTCATAGAAGCTCATCTTGTCATCCCATTACAAGATAATCATCTTCAAATCATAAACAAACTACGGAGGCCATTTTGGAGACGGACAAGCGCGGCCCACGTCGCAGCATGAGTACGACGTAAGTGTGATCGATAAACTCGACTTCCGGGGCAAACAGCAACGAAAGGGTGCGGCGCGAACTTTGAATGTGACCCTGTTAAAAATATACATCATATAGCAAACGTCTTACCTAAAAACGTCAGACCTGATCAAAAACTGAAAAACAATGTTCTGTGTCGGTGTGTATATAGCACCGGATGGAGGATGGAAATTTACGGAAGTTAATGTAATTATAAGTGTCAAGTGACGTATTGTTGAGAGATCTATGATAACAAAACCATAGCAAATTCACAAGGTAATCATTATATGTAATATATGTTGTTACTATATATATATATATATATATATATTATATTTATACGATACCAACCATTTTGGAACAATCTTGAGACTATTTTGGGACGTATTCTTCTATATATATTCTCATGAAAGGTAGGCTTTTTCGAATAATTTTTTAAAACGTGAGTAGTATGTTTAATTATAGACTGGCACCTTCTCAACACTGATTACGAAGTACGATATTTTTTAGCTACAACGACCGTAAACGTTCTTTGGCTAGGCTCAAAAGCAGTGTGTACATATTTTTTTTGTAATGTAAAACTATACAATATCCATACAGCATGCCATTTGTAAGCTAGGATTTCGTACAATACATATATATATATATATATATATATTTATATATATAAGTAGATTTCATTACACCTGACACATTCCACTTGATCCTATGAAGGACCATTCACAATGGAAAACATTGTTGTTGGGACGA
>CM034544.1:20903500-20979719 GCA_020002185.1 Paraescarpia echinospica
TGTGAAGACAAATATGTGGACATTCAGTGACATGACTCGATGTTCTACGTCGTGTTGTTGACAGAACCTGACAGTTGTTCTTGTCAATGTGGGTGAATCGATGCAATTTTGTTACTTCATTGTAGTAACTTGTGACACAAACTGCCGTTGACACACATCACAGTCATCTGAAACAACAACAGTCATTAGATGTGGGAAAAGCTAGTAACATAATCAGACACAGTTTGATCATTCAAATTGATAATTGTAAAATCATTTAACACAAAATAAAGTATATATAATTATTATATGTATACCAACATTCTGACAGCCCACGTATTATGTTAACAAAGAGACACATGTTTTTATTTCAAAAAATTAATGTTCTCAAAATGGTGCTGTATATTTATTCTTTGTTGTACGCAATCATAACATATGGAGTTTTCACCAGCAATTTTAGAAATCATAATGTATCGTATTGATATCATTAATCAGAAGCAATTATTTCTCCGTTATCAATACCGGGAAAATTACCCGCGTCCCGGCTCTTAACTGAACAATAACAATTATTGAATGCTAATTAAGATGACACGTCTATGAAGTCTGCCACTCTGTCTGTATCTGTATGTTTATTTATACTAACAAAATGTCCTAAGGACACATCACGCCTGTGCGCATGAGCCATGGTCATTGGTGGCTCGTATCAGACGTATAATCTATCTTTAAGGTGGGTAGTATGGATTCCACAAAAAATCTTAACTTTTCAACACAGATCAACCATATTTGGTATACAGATATATACCAACATAGTTAAGGTTTTTTCATGTTTGGCATAAATTATGCAAATTAGGTATCCAATATGGCCGCCATAATAGTGAAAATTAGGTATTTTTTGCTGTGCTCTAACCACAAATGTATTCAAGTTACAAGCTTGTAATTTAGCACAGGGAATACTGTTATGCATATCTACTGCATGAATATCACATAAATCAGATATGTTATGTTGTTTACGTGAAAAAATATTTTTGGTCGAAAAAAACTATTTTTTTTTTAACTTTTTCACATAATTAACGCCTATAATTCAGAAACCATTAAATATATTATGATTTCTTTTAATTCATGCAGTAGATATACTCATTAGGCACTGCGGTGCAAAATGTTTTGCAGTTATACCCAGTATTTATTCTACTAGAGCGCAGCAACTTTAAGTACTCACAGCAAAAATTGTATTCCGAGAAAACGATGATAAGGTAATTTTTATAACCAAATTCTGCCAAAAGCCATCCGAAGAAACCTCAATATTGCCACTTTTTATTACTTTTTCAGCTAATATACTAACTGCATATTGAGGTAAGGATATGAAAGTACATAAATAGCAAAGTCCTTTTAAAAAAAAATGTAAAAAATCACTTTTTGAATCCATACTACCTACCTTAATTTTTTAGATGTTTGACGACTGTGTCTACGTAGTGAAGGAGAGAGGACATAACAGGCAGTTGTGTTCAACAACTTACAACTGTAACTTCTTAACAGTTATTTGTTTCACGTTATCCAAATAAACTGTCAGAAAAATTGGTTTTAGTGAAATACTTTTAGTTTCCATATGAAAACATAACGCCGCTCAAAAGTTTAGTAACAAAACTCAGAATCAATTTATTTGACCCATAAATATGATACATATACAATGAATAACATAAGTGATCGATAAGGTCGAGAGACTCCCAGTAAGATTTATATAATATCGCCTGCACAGAAGCCACCCCATAAATATAAACAACAACCAAATTTACATGACACAAATCAGAATAGCATGACTTATTTTTATAGTTGATAATTACTCAATGTATCAACATACATACATAATACAAGGACTGATTATATGTACACGTGTACACATTGACGTACATATGGGTACTTACGTATATATTTCAATACTTATTATGTATTACAAAAAAAGCTGTTATGAATACAAATGGATTCATAACTTAACATTTTAATTGTTTGGTGTATGTTAAAAAAACATAGACTGTGGGTGTAAATGTTATTAATGATAATACTTGGTGTATTGTTAACTGTCCCTACTATGTTGTGTCTAATGCATTTTCTTGAAAATTCATGTTTGAATCTGGACATATACAGATTATTTCTTTCACGTGTGCAGTGCTGATGAATATCGTAGATGTGTGTATCTGTAAAAACAGTAGTAGTAGTAGGGTAAAGGATTGTTAATTAATTAATAGTAAAATATTAGTTGTTGGATTTTATAAATGTCATCCAACTTTAGCAACTGAAGTTATAATATAACAGCAATGTTTGTATTAAATATGATTTTATAAGTAATACGCATTAATAATTATTTAGAATGTTTAACAATAACTCACTAATATTAACTAACTACTAACACTAACTAACATAAAACAGGCAAAATAGTACAGTAGAATAATAATATATAAATTACACTGATGTTAAAATAAAACTGACATTTATTCAATAGTTAAACATTATTAAATTAGTTATCTAAAAAACATAAACAGTTAGCCAATAACACTAATTAATAGTAATTAACTGTTTAATAGCCCTACTAATGTTAACAAAAACCACAAATACTTAACGCTAAAAATATTTAAAAAATACTAACAGTCTAAAATACAATACAATTGTCTTGTTACAAAACACAGTAATGGTGAATCGTTCTGTACAGTCATAATTAAACAACATACATAGTTAACAAACGTTTAAGCTAGAAGGTTTATCTGATTTTCAGTACAAATATATAATGTTTGGGATAAAACACTCAGTTTCATAATTCCTTATGAAGTATTTTTGCAGTATACTGAGAAGCTTTGGAGAGAATAGGTATAAATCTTATTTCTGAGTTAGATGGTGCATTGTTAACAGTGTGAATAACTGAATGTTTATTGCAATTAGTGGAAAAATTATGATTTACTCGGTTGATGTAGATAGTATCACTGTTTCTGGTATGATAATTACGAATGTTTGAATTTTGTACAACGGCCATAGTATTAATGTATTCTGGTATTGTTTTATTTACAAGTTTATAACAGAATGTTAATTGTTGGAGTTTAAATATATAAATCATATCAATATCATCCAGCTTTAAAATACCCATCTTTTTTTAAAATGGGGTTAGTATGAGCATTATATTTAGAAGATGTCATATATCTAAGAGATTTCTTCTGAAGTTTTTGTAAACGATTTGTTTGGTATCCCATGCTAGTATTGCGTAGTTGAGATGAGATAAGATTTATACATTTTTAATCAAATGTTGCAAGGTAGAGTTTTAATTGATTAAAAATCCCAATAGTTTGTGTTTGTTAATAGTAAGGCCAAGAAAATTGAAATCATCAACCAGAAAATTAAAACATCAACTGGAAATAATACAATACCATTCATTTTAATCTTGGGTACAGTTGTCTTTTTAAAGGGGTGTGAAATATGATAAGTTTTTTTAACATTACGTGATAACTTATTAACTTGCAACCATGTTGTTACATTGCTTAAATTTCATTGTTGACATTTTGACTGATTTTGCTATCATTTATATCATTAAAATCATTTAGATTGCTAGTTAAGGTAGTGTCATAACAATATATGATTGTATTGAACAATATAGTAGCATTGGCTATGTCGTTTATATAAATGATAAATAAAGGGGGTCCAAGAATTGATCCCTGGGGAGCTGCACTTTTAATATCTATTGTTTCTGACTTAGTAAATGAAACATCTTAGGTCTTACGTGATTTACTCAGTTTTTTTACTGTGTTAGTAGACCTGGTGGGGGTATGATGTTGATTATGTTATTTAATATTTTGTAAAATGTCATGGCTTGTTTGATAATGCGTCGTCGTTCAAGAGCTGACCATCCAATTGTGGCTATTAGGTCTGCTGCGTTTGTTTGGCGTCTGTGGTCATTTCTGACAAATCTGGCAGCACAGTGTTGTACTCTTTCAAGGTGTTTAATTTGGGTGGCAGTGTGTGGGTTCCATATGGGAGAGGCATACTCGAGTTTTGGTCGGATTAGCATGTTATAGGCTGTTTCTTTTACTTCAGGTTTGTATGGTCCGAGGGTTCGTTTGATCATGCCTAGGACTTTTGAAGATTTGGAAGCTATGTCAGTGATATGGTAAGCCCAGGTTAGTTTAGAATCTAATTTTATTCCAAGATATGTGTGGCTCGAGGCGGTAGAGAGTGGCATGCCAAAGAATGAATATGAATGTAGTCTGGGTTTTGTTTTGTTTGTTATTGGGAGATGCACACATTTAGATACGTTAAATTCCATCTGCCATTTATTAGACCATGTTTGGAGTTTGATCAGGTCAGATTGGAGAGTTTCGTGGTCGGTTTCATCAACATATTGTTTGCGGTTTCTTAAATAACGTCTAAGAAGGCTTAAGGCAGTCCGTTGAATACCATAATAGTGTAGTTTGTATAATATAATTTCATGATCCAATGTATCAAAAGCTTTTGAAATTTGATACATCAAGATCAATACTGAAAGGGATTTTGCCATTATCCATTGGCAGCTAATTCCGTAAAATAAAGTCAAGCCCAATTCTCGTTAGTCACACACACACAGGGATCGGATAGATCTCGCGAAATTCAAAGGGATGGATTCTGGTGTGGGTCGAACAACAACCCGGTAACTATTCTTATAGAAAAGCACATTATAAAATTCTGGTATTATCGCTCACAACAATTACGGTGGGTTTACCTTGATTAATAATTTCGAGATTCGTCGCTGCCAGAAGATACAGATGAAGAAGGAGGCAGCACATTGATGGTAATGTATCGTGTCTGATCCTAAAGGTAGTACTGGAGCTGGCAACAAGGTTATTTAAGTAACTATTTCTTTACGAAAATAATGCGTTATCTCGTCGAACGATAATGTGCTGCCGCCTATTAGTCTGTAACACAACTTGGAGTTATACACGTTCTGCCACCTGGTGTTTATTATCGTGGTCACTTCTCAACCCCAAAACTCCTGTCAGGCCAACGTACCCCAGCCATGCGCCATCCTGTCTTATCACCAGTTATCAGGCCAATGTTTTCTCCATCCAAATTTTTTATTTTAAAAACTTACAATGGGAAACACTGTTCGTTGAGGACAAAGTTATGAAAGGGGCACTTTCAATGGTAAACACACTTTCAGATGAAGATTCTAAAGTTTTGCTCATACAAATATAATTAGTTGATATGAAATTATGTATTAAAATTTGGCAAATTTTATTATACATGGGCAATATAAGGTTTAGTAGTGAACATGTCTGAACTGGGGCATTTTTGTTTAAAACACTTTTTAGAGTAAAGTCCTCATAAGACAATAATTTGCATAAGGACAAATACGCAAGAATATATATTTTCCGTTGCAAACAGTGTAACATTCTCCATAACAGGGCACTTAATTTCCTTGGGAAACAGGGCATTGCAGGGTAAACTTATCGCAGACAATTTCACACAAGGTCTTATAGAGAATACATTTGTGATAAAAACCCTTATAAAAATGGAAATTATTGGAAAATCCACTGGGCTACTTATCTTAATCACGAGGATTAACAGGTACAGGTATGTTAATACAATTATTCAGAATATTGTTAATAGCGACATATACATTTCGTCGCAGTTGCGGCATCAGTGGATCAAGGCTCTGTATAAATGTTAAATATCCTGTTTTTATTAACATATTTATTGGTTATCTTTATTTATTTATGTATCCATTTTATATGGATGTTTTTATCGATGTATTTTTTCTCCAATATGGACACCATGCTTGTCTGAAACAAAAACATTATTATTATTACTTAAAAATCCTGTTAGGTAACAAAGGATGCGTTTATCACAGATATACAGAAGAATTTGATAAGGTTTTGTTAAAACGGCAAAACATAATATGATGCGAGATTTGTGCTCCCAATAGCATAATTACATAGTAATAATATTATGTAGTGTTTGCGAAAACATGAACACATTCTTGAACCGTGTCATACATGTATTGAATATTTGCCGCAATTGCTTAATGTGTGCTATCTGTTTGGCGAGATGTATCTGGTTCAGCCTGGAGATCAAGGTGGTCTTTTATATATATATTATTCACGTCACGAATGCAGCGCAACAACGGTACAACGACAGCCACTGTGCGACCCGTTGTATTATAGAGATGCAATGGAATTCTGAAGAAAAGGTGCCATTGTCTACACACTGGTCTAAGGTACGCTTGTTTCTGCTGCTTTTTGATTGGCTGAATCTCACATTAGATACGTCATTAGTCAGCAATATAGGTCAGTTGGGGCCAAGGACACCTATTAACTTGTAACAAAGAACTTTATTTGTATTAAATTGAAATGAGGCCTCTCGATGACGGTGATGTAAACATCTGCGTTATATAAATCTATAGGACTGTGAAAATTATTGTAACGACACGATATATACAATAATGGTTTAATTACAAAGCCAACGAACAACACCTAATTCACACCAGCAACACGACTTCTCCCCGCGTCCGTCGACGTCGTTACCGCTCTCCCGCGTTGAAGTCCGTAGGGGTGTCACTGCAGGCAGGGTGGCGGGGGGGGGGTCAACGCCACAGGACCACTATGCCTGTATTTTAGCTATAACTACGACTACGTAGCATGGCATAGTTTTGAGGAGGTGCATTTTATACATACAACTACACCACATCATAAAAAAATCCAACTACACCCACCCAGTGACATGTCTAACTGTACCCCCCTTGATGCTACTCCAAAAAACTTCCAACCCGTATGTTTGGTCAGGTCAAACGGAACTATTATTTGTGTCTCAGCGGGTGGATACAAAAAAGGGTGTTGCACCCCAAACCATATGGACATAGGTTGTAATGTATTACGAGTGTAATGTATGAAAACAAGACGAGGTGAAATAAATCAGTATAGTATACCCTTGCACATAACTACATAGATGATTATTGGCTGTCCCCTTTCATTGTTATTCCTAACAATTATAGTATGTTGCGCCTCTGAGCTCAGAATACTGGACGTACAGGCACTTTAGAAGTTCATTAATATTATCAGAATACTTCCCACTTGTCCAAACGCAAACCTATTGTACTTAATACTTGAATACAACGATATTTAAACTTGTTTAATGTTGCTAGAGAAATTTAATAATATATTTATTATAGTAAACTTATTTTGTCACTGGATCGAAACAGCTTATAATTTAGCAGTGTGTGTCAAATTACAGTTTCTCTTAGGTACGAGCCAGCAAAGGCATGCCAGATTATCATGTGCTGCATCATGCTACACAACATCGCCGTCAGCCTGAGGGTACCGGTTCCCGAACAGCCTGATGATGATCACAACGACGGTGACAACGATAATGACAACGGAGGTGCTCCCACAGTTTCAGGCAGAGCGACACGAAACAGATTGGTACAGCGGTATTTCAGCGGGTACTGATATTTATTAATTTGTTAAGTTTCTTTAAACTTAAAGTATGTCTTGCAGTGAATAAATAGTTATGAAAACAAACCAACATGTTGGCCTGACAGTAACGTTGACACTTGCATAACAAAACACCTCACTAGCAAATAGCCGACGACAACAGCCACATGCTAATTACATAATACATCGGAATATAAAGCATTACTTCAAGAAATGCATGGACAAATATTACGCCTTATCACTGGCTTGTAGTTATTAGTAAAATACTCCAACAGGTGTAGAGTAACTCTTAAAGAAATTGCATAGACACAGAAAGAGACTACCTGTGCCACTCTAGACACAATGTTTTTTCAATCGTCTGATGCCATGTCTGATTATCCCAACGCACACACAAGCGAGTCAATCACTTTCGGCGGTAATCCCATTTCTAGTTCAAAAACGTCGGATCTGAACAAAAACTGGGAAACAGTTTTCTGTGTTGGTGTATATATAACGTCGGCCGGAGGATGGAAATTTCTGGAAGTTACTGTAATTATAAGTGTTAAGTAATGTATTGTTGACGGATCCATAATAACACAAATATAGCAAACTCACAAGGTAATCATCAGATGTAATATATTGATTACTAAACGACAATGCCATTTGACACGTAATTGGCAATGGTTTAAATTAATTACTTTAAAAAGGTGGCTCCTACATTAGTGACAATCTATCAGTACAAGAGGAATCTCTGTCCGATATTAAAATATACTTTCTAAAACTTGATCAATGTAAACATAATTATCACAGCATTATATTATGTGCAACTACATCGTTCAATACATACTCTTCTATATAATTACAATACGAGATCAACATTATTGAAGTTACACGAGCAGATATTCAAACACTCTAATCACATATAATCGCTATAGGTCAACATATGGACGCAATGTATAACTGATTGCGTTACCTAGCATCGAGTCCATTAGAACACATTTATTTGGACATTCCACACTACGTTAGACGAGCAACGTGGCCAATGATCATATGCAAGTATAGGCGGCCATACGGGAGATCGCAGCTGAAGACGCAGGTTGACGATATCAATAAATACGTCACAGGATAAAGAATCAATTGACCATGAAGTACGTGAACTGTTTACCTACTCTACACCCTAGTGCAAGAATCTTCTGAAAATGAAATAAATACTAATGATGTGGATTATGTTTGTAATAAACCTTACAATATTCACACAACTGTGAACATATACTTGCTTAAAGTACTAAAGTATCCAAGCTGATTTTCAGATATCACATTTGAAAGGTTTGAACAAGATATGTATGCTTAGCGTGGGTGTACACACATACCTTTAGTGAACCACTGACTCTTGACAAACCAACTGTGTCCTAAATAGTAAATGAGTCACACCAAAGGTTTTCTCATCTGTGTAAGAGTACGTGTGACTTCAAATGATCAGATTGTACGAACTGGTCACCACAGGTATCACATTTGTAGGGTTTCTCCCCAGTATGAATGCAGACATGTGTCTTCAAATGACCATACATTGAGAATTGTGCACCACAGGTATCACATCTGTAGGGTTTCTCTCCAGTATGAATGCGGACGTGTCTCTTCAAATTACTACACATTGAGTATTGTGCACCACAGGTGTCACATTTGTAGGGTTTCTCCCCAGTATGGGTACGGACATGTTTTTTCAATTCAGAACTAGTTGAAAATTGTGCACCACATGTATCGCATTTGTAGGGTTTCTCCCCAGTATGGATTCGGACATGTGCCTTCAATTGACTAGACGTTGTGAATTCTGCACAACATGTATCACATCTGTAGGGTTTCTCTCCAGTATGAATGCGGACGTGTCTCTTCAAATTACTACACATTGAGAATTGTGCACCACAGGTATCACATTTGTAGGGTTTCTCCCCAGTATGGGTACGGACATGTTTTATCAATTCAGAACTAGTTGAAAATTGTGCACCACATGTATCGCATTTGTAGGGTTTCTCCCCAGTATGAATGCGGACGTGTCTCTTCAAATTACCATACATTGAGAATTGTGCACCACATGTATCACATCTGTAGGGTTTCTCCCCAGTATGAATGCGGACGTGTCTCTTCAAATTACCATACATTGAGAATTGTGCACCACATGTATCACATCTGTAGGGTTTCTCCCCAGTATGAATGCGGGTGTGTGTCTTCAAATCGCCACGGCTTGTAAACTGTGCCCCACAGGTGTCACATTTGAAAGGTTTTTTACCTGTGTGAGTGCGCACATGTACCGTTAAGCCACCGTTATTTAAAAAACGTTTTCCACAAGTGTCACATTCGAATCGTTTCTCAACAGTGTGAGTGTGCACTTTCACATTCATATTGACAGTGCTGCTGTTGCTGACCTGTTTGCACATACCACAGTTGTAGGTTCTTACCACAAGGTGGATGTTCACTGGTGTCTCCAAAGCTCTACTGAATGCAGACAACGAACGGTGTTTCGCAAGTCTGGTTGCACGTATAATTATGTGACTGTGTGTTAGAGCTCTCACACATGTGCAAACTACACGTCTCACATCTGGATGGTTTTAACCAGTGTGAGTGCGTACGTGTACCACCCTGTAAAACAAGCTGATCCCTTTTCACCCTTTAAGGGTTCCTCGCGTGTGTCAAGGCACGCTTCTAACTGTATCTGATGAATCTAGGTTTAAATGATTTCTATCCACTGTGAGTTCGCATTTGCAGGTTTAAAGCCGCACTCTGACTTGACTGTTTTCAACGGGTACGTGTCAGTTTGATGAAAAAGGTTTCTCATCCATCTAAGAGTGCATATATTCCTTTAAGTTATTACACGGTGAACGCTTTGATTTATGTCACACTTGAATGGTTTCTCCCATCACGAGGGAGTCGGTGTCCCTATAAATGTAAATGTTGATCCACAAGAGACAATCACGTGTTTTCTCTTGTTGCCGAAGACAACGATGTGGACATTCCGTGACTTGACTCGATGTTCTACGTCGTGTTGGTGACAGAATTTGACAGTTGTTGTTGTCAATGTGGGTGAGTCGATGCAACTTTGTTACTTCATTGTAGACACTTGTGACACAAACTGCCGTTGACACACATCACAGTCATCTGAAACAACAACAGTCATTAGATTTGGGGAAATTTAGTGACATAATCAGACATGGGCGTAGACCTTTGAAAGGGATTGGAAACATTTAACGTAAAATCACGTTATACAACATAAAGTATATTATTATTATATGTATTCCAAAATATTGGCCGTCCACGTAGAGTGTTGACAACAGGCCTAGGGTAGTAGTGATATGTAAGTTTACCTATTACTTTTTTATTACTATTGAATATTTAAACCAAATTTCAACTACATAAAAAATTCATTGATTAAGTTATTGGTTCCACTAGTTTCTCCAGGTTTTATGGTTGCCCCTTTGTCAACTTCAGCATGGGCTTGACACCGAGAGGGATGCATGCCCCAGGATTGTCTGGTCACGTGGCCGCAGTCACGTGATCATGATCGAATAGCTGGCCCAGGACCATGTCCGGTCACGTGAACATATCCGGGCCTCGCAGCCAATCCGCTCGGTGTCACAGCTTGCCCCAGAGTGATCCAGCCGGGCTGTCCCATTTGCCAAAGTTTTATAATAAAACATTGCTTATATGAATGTGTTTGTGTTGTTCTGTCATAAATTGAAGCATAGTGCTGGTCACTGTGCATAGTTTATGGCGGGATAACTGATTAACATTCATAGCCAAGCCAAACCGGTTCAGACTGGTCATTTCCCGCGAGACAGTAAAAGGGGAACAAAGGGGGACCAATCAGCATCCACGCGCCCTCCTACGGCGCCAACAGAACCCCAGCAGCGGGCCTTTCTTGTCTCAGCGCTCGGCAGAGACACACGCAGACCCACCCACCAGCCCCATGCATCATCCGTAGAAGTGATAGGTCGGCAGGTATTTCTTGGAGGGCTTGACACCGAGAGGGATGCAGGCCCCAGGATTGTCTGGTCACGTGGCCGCAGTCACGTGATCATGATCGAGTAGCTGGCCTAGGACCATGTCCGGTCACGTGAACATATCCGGGCCTCGCAGCCAATCCGCTCGGTGTCACAGCTTGCCCCAGAGAGATCCAGCCGGGCTGTCCCATTTGCCAAAGTTTTATAATAAAACATTGCTTATATGAATGTGTTTGTGTTGTTCTGTCATAAATAGTTTACGCAGCACAACTGTTAGGGCTGTTTGTAAAATCTGGTCATTGGCAAGAGCTGGGGTCATTCAGATGAAAAGTGTACTCTCAGTCTGGCGGAACCAGACTGGACCAGTATCTAGATACAACTGTATACTGTAGCTTGCTCGTTATTTGAGGATTAAATTTCATTGCATTGTAGTATATTACTATTACTTTGTTTCCGTCCTATTACTATTACATGCTGAATTATTCCTATTACTGTTGCTATTATTATTATTATTACAAGGAAACAGAGTAATAGTAATAGAGTACATTGCAATGTAATTTAATCCTCAAATAACGAGCAAGCTGTTCAGTTATATATAGATACTGATCCAGTCAGTTTCTGCTATTTATGATGTATATAAACGACATTTGTAATGTTTCAGAAGTTTTGAAGTATCTTCTATTTGCAGATGACACTAACTTATTTTGTTGTGATTGTAATTTACATGAATTGATCCAGAAATTCTGGGTTAAACAAACTTCATGTATGGTTTGCTGTAAATAGGTTAGCACTAAATGTTACAAAAACACATTACATGATATTTGGAAATCACATATTGAATTCTAGTATTTATATAAAGATAAATGAGGAAGAAATTAGTACAGTAGAAGTCGTAAAATTTTTAGGTGTTCTGATTGACGACAAGTTAACATGGACAAATCACATTTGCTTTGTGAAATCAAAACTGTCAAAGTGTTGTGCAATTACGTACAGAGCCTAGCTTCTTGATTAACAGAAGTGGCATGTCTATATTATACCACTCACTATTTTTGCCTTATATTATGTACTGTGCTGAAATGTGGGGCAAAACTTACTCAACAAATGTTGAATGCCTAGTCTTGCTACAGAAAAAAAGTAATAAGGTTACTCTGTGGTGCTCAGAGGTCGGAGCATACGTCAAGGTTATTCTGTAATATGCGCATTATTAAAGTACATGATATAATGGAGTTGAGAACTGCTGTATGTTTAAGGCATATCATAATCAGTTGCCAAATAATGTACAACAGTTTTTTTTAGTATGTATGAATCTGTCTATACAACCAGAAAAGTCCGTAAATTTTACACAATATTATGCTTGTACTAATTTAAGTATGTGTCTATCAGTTAAAGGTGTTAAACTCTGGTGGAATTCTCATGATAACTCACTAATCTGTTGTGACAATATTAATATTTTCAAAAACAAATACAAAGAAAAATTATTGAAAAGTTATGTATTTAATGAGTAGGGATTAAAAACGACTGGTGTTGGGGTTATATTATTACTTTAACTTCTTTTACAAACGGCACACTATGATTTGGACATTATAATTATGTATTATATATTCTAAGTCATGCCACATGTTATACAATGTTACAGAGGTTTTATAGGTGTAATAGGGCAAGTATTTATAAAAGTTACACCTCTTCCTGCCATTTTTCAACAATTGCATATATCTGTAATTTAATAATTAGCTACTTTACTATGTTGTTGTTGTTATTGTTGAAAATAAAGTTTTATTCATAACGTACATGTAGTTTTCACCAGCTATTTTAGGAATCATGTTACACCATATCGATATTATTAATCATAACCAATTATTTCTCCTTTCTTGATAGCCGGTAACATAGCTGGCCAGAGCCGGGTAAATTACCCGGGTCCCGGCTTTTGATTTAACAACAAAAACCCTGTCTAGTATTCAATCCAAATCTTCTACTTATTATGATATGTCTATGAAGTCTGCAACTCAGACCATGTCTGTATCTGTATAGTTATACTAGCAAAATGTCCTTAGGACACATCATGACTGTGGAAGTGAGCCATGGTGGCTCGTGTCAGATGTATGGTTTAAGGTAGGTAGTATGGATTAAAAAAGTGATTTTTGACATATTTTTTTTTAAAAGGACTTTCTTTGCTATTTATGTACTTTCATATCCTTACCTCAATATGCAGTTAGTATATTAACTGAAAAAGTAATAAAAAGTGGTAATATTGAGGTTTCTTCGGATGGCTCTAGGCAGAATTTGGTTATAAAAATTACCTTATCGTTTTCTCGGAATACCATTTTTGCTGTGAGTACTTAAAGTTGCTGCGCTCTAGTAGAATAAATACTGGGTATAACTGCAAAACATTTTGCACCGCAGTGCCTAATGAGTATATCTACTACATGATTTAAAAGAAATCATAATATATTTAATGGTTTCTGAATTATAGGCGTTAATTATGTGAAAAAGTTACACAAAATAGGTTTTTTCGACAACAAATCTTTTTTCACGTAAACAACACAACATATCTGATTTATGTGATATTCATGCAGTAGTCGTAAATAATTTTTGTAGTCATTATTTATTCGCCACAAAAATGAAAATATGGTCATTACATAACGATGTTTCTAAATTTTATTTATCCTAACAAATATAATGTAATGGATATATAATTTATTAATTGTAAATATATTGTATGGTAATATATTGTAATTATATATGTGAAAATAGATTGAGATCTGTCTGAATAAATACAATTTAGAAACATCGTTATATATAATGACCATATTTTAATTTTTGTGGCGAATAAATCATTACTACAAAAATTAAAAAAAATATTGACAAACAGTGCATTATAGTATAAAATGATTTTGTTTATATTACTTCGTGAAAACATAAACAAAAAAAGTGTAAAGAAAATCAAAGGTTTGCATGCTGTCAGGATTGAACCGGCGTCGCCCGATTGTAAAATAAATACAACGCACCTACCCACTGAGCTACCGGGACCAGCGGAAACTCTTTGACTGATTTAAGTTTTTATGATAAATTGTACAACTCCTTCATATATTGATATTCTAGTGATATTATGAGATTATACACGTTACTTTATGTAGCTGGATACAATATATGTTTGTTCCCCTATGATGAGTGTTTGTATTACGTCGGAATATTGCACAATAACTCATTCTGACGCTCGTTTCGACCCAAAAGCTATCCTTGTAAACATGCTCTGAATGCATGGAAAAGGTCGGCCTGATGCGAGTGTGTGTCATAAGTGACGTCACGATACCACGTGATCGCCTAGCTCATTAACATTTTATTTTCCGCAGGAATAGCTTCACAGACGGGCTTAAAATCGAATTAATACTACAAATGTATTTTGCTGTATTTGTTTAATGTTGTCAAATGTTACATACAATGTTAAACTTTGTGTACACATGGAAAAAGGATTTTAGCTAATGCCTTATTTTTTTCCTTTAACTCATTCTGACGTTCGTTTCGACCGAAAAGCTATACTTGTAAACATGCTCTGAATGCATGGAAAGGGTCGGCCTGATGCGAGTTGGAGTCATAAGTGACGTCACATCTCGCCATCCCGAAAAGCGCGCCAAAAATATGCATATTTTTAAATGTCCGGATGCACAGCATAAAATGTGGAATTTCTATTTTATTTTTGGGGGGGTTGGTGGACATGGAAATGGATAGCAGGATGTAACATAACATGAATTGAAGCAATAGGTGTTTTTATTCCCTTTAACTCTTATTCGTGTTGTGTAAATGTAAAGCAAATAAGTTGTCAGAAAACTTGTCTCCTTTGTTATTTGCTATTTACCTGAATAATTTTGAACACTGTTAGTCATAATTACAAGGGACTTGACATTGCAGCTGGTGAAATGTACCACCTTAGTGATGATGATGTAGACATTTTCTTGAAAATGTATGTTCTACTATATGCTGATGACACTAGAATGATCAAATCAAATACAGATTTCTTGTGCATAGCGGAACTATGTCAACTCTTCCAATGGTTGACATTTGGTTGTTTCAGGTGTCAACTATATTGTGAATATGTAATTATTAGTCTGTATTGATACAATTTATTTACATAGTACCATGTCTACACAAGGCATGGCAAGTGTAAACAGAACAGTAGAATGCATTTGGTATCAATAAAGTGTAGGATATTTCACTCTATAGTTGTGCAGAATATTAATTTTCTGTTTGTCACCTACAGGTGACAATACATATTTAACCAATAGACACCAAAGCCACACCATTTTATAATAATTAAATGAACCTCAAAATAAACATAACTTGCAATTATAGAAAATCAATAGTTTTGAATGAGTTTAAAAGCTGCAGGCAACTGTTCAGTTTAACAGGGGTCAAAAGTGTCTGCTCTGCCTGTGACCAATTAAAGATTAGTCAAGGTCTCAATGGAACAATGCAGAGTGGAGTGAGGCTGGGCACTGTTTCTGGCACAATACACAAAATCTACTGTTGGGAGTGGTCTCAAGGGCCCTTCTCAAAACCACACCACTAGATAATGTAAAACTTTGCACTTTGGGGGCCCCTTAAGATGCTCTTAGAATAATTCAATTAAATACAGATTTCTTGTGTATAGTGGCAGCACCCTAAGATACATCTATGCAAAATTATAGAAAAAGTTACCTAACAGTTTTTGAAAAAATAGGCAAAATGTGACAAATTACCAGTTTGTTGGGCCCTTGGGGGCCCTTAGAATGATTCAATCAAATACAGATTTCTCCAGCATAGAGCAGGACACTAAGATACGTCTATGCAAAATTAGAGAAAAAGTTACTGAACGGTTTCTGAGATATGCTTGTATACATTATTCCAAATGGCCAAACTATTGCTTTGTACAGTGGTACAATTAGCTGTTTCTCCTTATATGTGATATTTCTCATAATTAGCCCTAGTACAGTGTATTTGGTTACCCTTTGAAGCAGCAATTCAACATTGCTCAAAAACTTTCATGTCAGCAGTAACTGTTACTCCTAAGTGTTTTTTTATACAGTTTTACCTAATATAATATCCCCCGTTATGTATTCGTTGTTCACATTTCCATGTTCTATGTGGATGCATTTACACTTCCCAAAATGTAATAACATTTGCCATTTTTAAGATCATTTGTCCAATTTGGCTAGACCATCATGTAAAGTGTGTTTATCTGCATTTGTTTTAACTGTTCTGAACACTTTTGTATCGTCTGCGAATTACAGTATTTTGCTTGATAGATCATCATCCAAATCATTCATATGTATATGAAGAATATTATAGGTCCCAACAACGACCCTTGTGGCATTTCACTGGTTTCCAGTTTGAAACCTCCCCCTCTAGTAGGCTCTACTACAGCTGTATTACTCTCTGTCTTCTGTCTGTCAACCATGTTTGTATCCAACTGATCACACCATCCCCTATACCACGCTCAATTTTCGTTAGTCATACAAAGAATCGACGACTAGATCTCGCTCGATGTAAACGGACTGATTTTGGTGTAGGTTGAACAACGAACTGGTAACTATACTTCTACAAACAAAATTCATTACAAATTCGTGTATTATCGCTCACAATAATGACATCCTTCATTAATAATTTCCAGATTCGCCACTGCCAGAACATACATATGAAGAAATGGCAACGTGTCTTGTCTGTTCCTAAACGTAGTATTGGAGCTGGCTACGAGATTAGTTTAAGTAACTATTCCTTTACGAAAATAATGCGTTATCTCATCGAAATATATTGTGCTGCCACCTATTAGTCTGTAATACAACTTTGACTTCCACAGATCCTGCCACCTGGTGTTTATTATCGCGCTCACTTCTCTGCCCCAACAATTAGGTCAGGCCAACATGCGGGGTTAGATCACATTAACCATTTCAGTGCTCCATTTGACAAACAATGGACTAAAAACTGCTATATCCTCCCTTAGATTAAATGATACATCAACAAAACAACACCCAAGGCTGAAAAGAAGAGTCGGTTACGCAGTGCAACAGTTTTGACCGGGACAACAACTGTTACAGGCAATAACCTTCAAGTTCCATAAAATAATGATGATGATGATGATGATGACCCTCGCCCTGCGCCATCCTGTCTTGTGACCAGTTATTAAGCCATTGTCGTCTCCATGCAGATTTTGTACTATAATAACTTACAATAATAAAATATTAAAGTAAAGTACGTATGATAGTAAAGTCCTCGTAAGACAACAATCCGCATGGGAACAAATACGCAAGAATTATAATATATATTTTTACGTTTGAAGCAGTATAAAATTCTCCATAACAGGGTACTTCATTTCCTTGGCACACAGGGCATAGGAGGGTAAACTTCTGGCTGATAAGTTCACAGAAGGTATTATGGACATATATACATTTGTGAGAAAAACCCTAATACAAATTATTGGAAAATCCACTGGCTAAGTACTTAAAAGTCCTGTTACAGGTAACAAAGGACTGTTTCTTTAATAAGAAACACTTTACTTTTTATATAACAATTAACAGCAAACTGTCCAGATCTCAAACAGTTTGTCTACAGCTGTTTTAGAGCAAACTACGAGGCAGACTCCCAGTTCACTGGTCAATTACGCACTTCTAATCCCACTTTGCCTACTGTTGTTCTAGCAGTAACACTTTTCACACCTTGTGGTTGGGTGGGACATCAATAGAGAAATATTTTATTCATGACTACTCCAGGTGGGGCAGTTGAATAGTTTGATCTGTACACACATACACATACAGTCATGCACATACCTAACATTATAATATAAATTAAATTACATTCAAATACATTGAAATGTATTTAAACGCAAATGCCAATACTTTTGACCATAGTTGGTTTTGCATTCAATGATTATTCTCTGCTAACTATGTATGGTTGGTGCGTTTGACCGTTTCAGTTCACACACAAGCATGACAAGTTGGCACTTCTAATCCTACTTTGCCTACTGTTGTTTTAGAGCTAACTATGAGGCAGACTCCCATTTCACCGGTCAATTAGGCACTTCTAATCCCACTTTGCCTACTGTTGTTTTAGAGCTAACTATGGGGCAGACTCCCAGTTCACCGGTCAATTAGGCACTTCTAATCCCACTTTGCCTACTGTTGTTTTAGAGCTAAATAAGAGGCAGACTCCCAGTTCACTTGTCAAATAGGCATTTCTAATCCCACTTTGCCTACTGTTGTTTTAGAGCTAATAAGAGGCAGACTCCCAGTTCACTGGTCTATTAGGCACTTCTAATCCCACTTTGCCTACTGTCGTTTTAGAGCTATCTATGAGGCAGATTCCCAGTTCACTGGTCAATTAGGCACTTCAAATCCCACTTTGCCTACTGTTGTTTTAGAGCTAACTATGAGGCAGACTCCCAGTTCACTGGTCAATTAGGCACTTCTAATCCCACTTTGCCTACTGTTGTTTTAGAGCTAACTATGAGGCAGACTCCCAGTTCACTGGTCAATTAGACATTTCTAATCCCACTTTGCCTACTGTTGTTTTAGAGCTAACTATGAGGCAGACTGCCAGTTCACTGGTCAATTAGGCACTTCTAATCCCACTTTGCCTACTGTTGTTTTAGAGCTAACTATGAGGCAGACTCCCAGTTCACTGGTCAATTAGGCACTTCTAATCCCACTTTGCCTACTGTTGTTTTAGAGCTAACTATGAGGCAGACTCCCAGTTCACTGGTCAATTAGGCACTTCTAATCCCACTTTGCCTACTGTTGTTTTAGAGCTAACTATGTGGCAGACTCCCAGTTCACTGGTCAATTAGGCACTTCTAATCCCACTTTGCCTACTGTTGTTTTAGAGCTAACTATGAGGCAGACTCCCAGTTCACTGGTCAATTAAGCACTTCTAATCCCACTTTGCCTACTGTTGTTTTAGAGCTAACTATGAGGCAGACTCCCAGTTCACTGGTCAATTAAGCACTTCTAATCCCACTTTGCCTACTGTTGTTTTAGAGCTAACTATGTGGCAGACTCCCAGTTCACTGGTCAATTAGGCACTTCTAATCCCACTTTGCCTACTGTTGTTTTAGAGCTAACTATGAGGCAGACTCCCAGTTCACTGGTCAATTAGACATTTCTAATCCCAATTTGCCTACTGTTGTTTTAGAGCTAACTATGAGGCAGACTCCCAGTTCACTGGTCAATTAGGCACTTCTAATCCCACTTTGCCTACTGTTGTTTTAGAGCTAACTATGAGGCAGACTCCCAGTTCACTGGTCTATTAGGCACTTCTAATCCCACTTTGCCTACTGATGTTTTAGAGCTAACTATGAGGCAGACTCCCAGTTAACTGGTCAATTAGGCACTTCTAATCCCACTTTGCCTACTGATGTTTTAGAGCTAACTATGAGGCAGACTCCCAGTTCACTGGTCAATTAGGCGCTTCTAATCCCAGTTTGCCTACTGATGTTCCACCTTTCACACCTTGAGGATGGGTGAGACACCAACAGAGAAATATAGTATTCATGACTACTCCAGGTGGGGCAGTGGAATACTTTGATCTGTACACAAATACACATACAGTCATAGACATACCTAACATTATAATATCAATTAAATTACAGCCAAATACATTGGAATGTATTTAAATGCAAATGCCAATACTTTTGACATTTTTTAAAGATAAAACATTAACTTGTATAAATATTGATTGATTTATGAAAATTTACATATGGTACTTTAGTATTAGAATACTACGATGTTCATTTATTTAAAACATGTATTAAAAATGCCACATTAAACTGTCAATATCAACAAAGAATAAGGTACATTAATATGTGAATTTGTTATGGTTATTGGAAAATAAAATAACAATATCAAATTGTTATTGATTATGATCAAAACATTGTATATTATCACAAATTAAGTGGATATACTGATGTCTGCAGTGTCTTACCTGGAAGCCACCATAACCTACCATTCCTAGGTACAACATTTTAAGCCACCATAACCTACCATTCCTAGGTACATGACATTTTAAGCCACCATAACCTACCATTCCTAGGTATATGACATTTTAAGCTGAGTTAATGTTCAAAGGATACTGTTGGCTACAGTCACCCAGATTAAGGAAGACCAAATGTTTTACTATCCACTTTATCTAAAGTGCAATTAACCAAGTACAAATAATATATCAACAAAGCTGTTTGAGATCATATCAGTAACTTGCATAACACCCCAATTGGACAGGTGTTTAGTGTTTACACTTACAAGGTTATGAACTTTACAAGCTTTGCTGGCTTATTTAGTTGACATTATCTTTATATTTCTCCAATACTTGTCAAGGTGCATTTTATTCATGCTTGAATCTGGACATATACAGATTATTTCTTTCACATGTGTAGTGCTGATGAATATCATCTATGTATCTGGAAAAACATTGAAGTAGTAGGGTAAAGGATTGTTAATTAATTGATAGTAAGATGTTAATTGTTGGATTTTATAAATGTCATCCAACTTTAGCAACTGAAGTGTTTAAAAAATAGGACTTATGTGAGTATTATATTTACTTAAGGATATTAATCGTATTACTTTTTTTATGTAATTTTAACATTCGATGTGCCTGATGACCCCATAAAAGTAAGCCGTAATTAAAATTACGGAGAATAACTTATAACAGCAATGTACATAATAATGTATTAAGTGGTAACAAGTGTTTAAGTTTATTTAACATGCCTATTTCATTTGCTATTTTGTTTGTATGACTCTGCCAGTTATGGTTATTTATTGGTATCACAGCGTTTATTGTGCCATCGGTTATAACCGATGAAAAATATATGTTAACACATATGACATAATTGTCTAGGGAAGAATCACAATCGTTTATTCGACCATAAAATACATATTATATAGAGCAAATAAATGTTAAGAAATCTATGGTCAGGAGACTCTTACTGAAGAATTACGCATGCTGCTAACATAAGAGACACCCTGTTATAAAATGAATAAATATAATAAGTTATAATATAACAGTAATGTTTGTTTTAAATATGATTTGATAAGTGATCAGCATTAATTTACAGTGTTTAACATTAACTCACTAATATTAACTAACTACTAACACTAACTAACATCAAATAAGCAAAATAATACACTAGAATAATAATATATAAATTACATTAATGTTAAAATAAAACTGACATTTATTCAATAGTTAAACATTATTAAATTATTTATAAAAAAAACAGTTAGCCAAAAACACTAATTAATAGTAATTAACTGTTAAATAATCTTACTAATATTAATAACAAACACAAATACTTAACCCTAAAATATTTATAAAATACTAACAGTAAAATGCAATAGAATACAATAGTCGTATGTTACAAAACACTGTGATGGTGATTCGTTCTGTACAGTCATAACTAAACAACATACAAAGTTTACAAACCGTTTAAGCTAGAAGGTTTTATTTGAATGTCAGTTAGTACAAATATAACAGTTTGGGATAAAACATCCAGTTTCATAATTCCTTATGAAGTATTTTTACAGTATATTGAGAAGCTTTGGAGAGAATGGGTATAAATCTTATTTCTGTGTTTAGATGGTGCATTGTTAAGAGTGTGAATAATTGAATGTCTAATGGAATTAGTGGAAAAATTATTATTTATTCGGTTGAAGTAGATAGTGTTACTGTTTCTGGTATGATAGTTATGAATGTTTGAATTATGTACAATGGGCATAGTATCAAAGTATTCTGGTATTTTTGTATTTACAAGTTTATAACAGAATGTTAATTGTTGGAGTTTAAATATATAAATCATATTAATATCATCCAGCTTTAAAATACCCATCTTTCTGAAAATGGGGTTGGTATGAGCATTATATTTAGAAGATGTCATATATCTAAGAGATTTCTTCTAAAGTTTTTGTAAACGATTTGTTTGGTATCCCATGCTAGTATTGCGTAGTTGAGATGAGATAAGATTTATACATTTTTAATAAAATGTTGCAAGTTAGAGTTTTAATTGATTAAAAATCCCACTAGTCTGTGAGATTTTGTTAGCTATTCTATTTACATGATTTTTTCCAACACATGTGTTTGTTAATAGTAAGGCCTAGAAAATTGAAATCATCAACTGGAAATGATACAATACCATTCATTTAATCTTGGGTACAGTTGTCTTTTTTAAAGGGGTATGAAATATCATAAGTTTTGTTTTTTTAACATTACGTGATAACTTATTAACTTGCAACCATGTTGTTACATTGCTTAAATTTCATTGTTGACATTTTGACTGATTTTGCTATCATTTATATCATTAAAAGCACTTAGTTTGCTAGTTAAGGTAGTGTCATAACAATATATGATTGTATTGAACAATGTATTAGCATTGGCTATGCCGTTTATATAAATGATAAATAAAGGGGGTCCAAGAATTGATCCCTGGGGAGCTGCACTTTTAATATCTATTGTTTCTGACTTAGTAAATGAAAAATCAACATATTATTTGCGGTTTCTTAAATAACTTCTAAGGAGGTTTATGGCAGTGCCTTGCATACCATAATAGTGTAGTTTGTATAATATTAGTTCATGATCCAATGTATCAAAAGCTTTTGATACATCAACTTCAAGATAAATATTGAAATGGATTTTTGCCATTATCCACTGGCAGCTAATTCCGTAATAAAAGTCAAGCCAAATTCTCGTTACTCACACACATAAAGATCGGCGGATATATCTCGCGAAATTCAAATGGACGGATTTTGGTGTGGGTCGAACAACAATCCGGTAACTATACTTCTAGAAAGCACATTATAAATTCGGGTATTATCGCTCACAATTACAGTCGGTTTACCTTGATTAATAATTTCCAGATTCGTCGCTGCCAGATGATACAGATGAAGAAGAAGGCAGCACATTGATGGCAATGTCTCTTGTCTGTTCCTAAAGGTAGTACTGGAGCTGGCAACAAGGTTATTTAAGTAACAATTCCTTTACGAAAATAATGCGTTATATTATAACGTCGAACGATAATGTGCTGCCACCTTTTAGTCTGTAACACAAATTAGAGTTATACAGGTTCTGCCACCTGGCGTTTATGATCGTGCTCACTTCTCAACCCCAAAACTCCAGTCAGGCCAACGTACCCCAGCCATGCGCCATCCTGTCTTATCACCAGTTATCAGGCCATTGTTGGCTCCAGCAAATTTTGTAATTTAGAAACTTGCAACGGGAAACACTGTTCATTGATGACAAATTCATGAAAGGGGCAGGCGATCTTTTACTTTCTGACCTAACCAAGAAAACGACCTCCTCACATATCTTACATCATATGTACACACACACTACGTTACAACACAAATTATTTTACTTTCCTACAACGATAACATTTCGCAAAACAAACTCAACTAAAACTCGACTTCTACCGCGGCGACTATCCGTTGCTCCGCGGTTACCGTAAAATTGATATTGTGTCGAGCTTCACAGAAATTCCGTACAGTGGCGCAGTCATTACTGTACACATGTTCGCGCGCGATATAAATATAATATATCGTTAATATATACGGACGCGTGAGTGTGTGTGCGTGTGGTAGTTGTAATATTGGCATTGTTTCTGTTAAAAAGTAGCTAGATTAATTAAAGCATAATTATTATCATCAGTATGGTTTGCAGGTAATGAAAGGTTTGTACTTAATGTAAACAAACAAATAAGTCTTACGAATAGCCAATAATTGTGTTCCGGTGGGTCAATTCTTTTTTGGTTGATGACCAACGCACGAGTCGGTGCTCCAACGAATTACACACTTTTTTGGGGGGGGGGGCATTCAGACTTAGGATGATTCATATATAGTCGTTTATGTGAACGTTTTTTTAAATTGTTTTTTTGCTAAGCTGGGAAAGTCATTTCCGTAATTAGTTAATGTGACAAACTGAACTAAGAAGACGCAAATCCTCATTTCCAGCTAGAAATACGCAAGAATATATATTTTCCGTTGCAAACAGTGCAACATTCTCCATAACAGGTCACTTAATTTCCTTGGGAAACAGGGCATAGCAGCTAAACTTCTCGCGGACAATTTCACACAAGGTATTATGGACATATATACATTTGTGAGAAAAACCCTCATAAAAATGGAAATTATTGGAAAATCCACCAGGCTAAATACTTAAAAGTCCTGTTAGGTAATAAATGATGCATTTCTTTAACATACAACAATTTACCTTTTTATATCAGGGCAAACCCAATAGTTACATTCCGTTGTCTAAACACAAACTGTGCAAAATCAAAAAAACAAATTGGAAGTTTCGGGGAAGATACGTGCAGTTGGGTCTGTTTTCAAACCTAATGGTGCGAGTTGGGCGTCTCATCAAGTGGTGTAGCTGGATGTTTTCGGTGTCCAAGGTAGTGCAGTTAGAAGTTTATGGGAGCTTTAGCTGGTATATTTGAAGGTTTGAAAGGTGTGTAGTTGGAGGTTTTTAGACCGGAAGTCGATGTAATTGCCGTTCAAAACCAGGCACCAGCGCGTCCCCAAAAAGGACCCCGTTGTTGGTTTTCCATTCGATGATGATTCTTTGTTAACTATGTATGGTTGGTGCGTTTGATCTCTTCAGTTCACACTCAAGCATGACGAGTTGGGCTTTTAACAACACCAAAGTGTTTCTAATTGCAGTAATGGTGGCTTTATTGCCGAGAAACACATTCGAAATAAGTAGAATCCATTTAGAACGCGTCGACCGACGCGATACGTTAAATTTAAACGTTCAACTTCCGGCTGATGACCGCGACGTCGTGGTGCAAACTTTGAACGTCGCGGTTCGCCGCCAGGAATTGAGAGCTTACATTTTATGTAAGCCTACCGCGACGCTCGCAGCATTGGCTTGGTTGAAAGTAGAAGTTGAGCGTTTGTTGGAATTGATTTCGAATAGGTTTTTCGTCGAAAATGCCTCCATCCCTGTCACAAGTCTAATGATTAGGAACAATTTGGTTTTCATAGAAGCTCATCTTGTCATCCCATTAAAAGATAATCATCTTCAAATCATAAACAAACTACGGAGGCCATTTTGGAGACGGACAAGCGCGGCCCACGTCGCAGCATGAGTACGACGTAAGTGTGAACGATAAACTCGACTTCCGGGGCAAACAGCAACGAAAGGGTGCGGCGCGAACTTTGAATGTGACCCTGTTAAAAATATACATCATATAGCAAACGTCTTACCTAAAAACGTCAGACCTGATCAAAAACTGAAAAACAATGTTCTGTGTCGGTGTGTATATAGCACCGGATGGAGGATGGAAATTTACGGAAGTTAATGTAATTATAAGTGTCAAGTGACGTATTGTTGAGAGATCTATGATAACAAAACCATAGCAAATTCACAAGGTAATCATTATATGTAATATATGTTGTTACTATATATATATATATATATATATATTATATTTATACGATACCAACCATTTTGGAACAATCTTGAGACTATTTTGGGACGTATTCTTCTATATATATTCTCATGAAAGGTAGACTTTTTCGAATAATTTTTTAAAACGTGAGTAGTATGTTTAATTATAGACTGGCACCTTCTCAACACTGATTACGAAGTACGATATTTTTTAGCTACAACGACCGTAAACGTTCTTTGGCTAGGCTCAAAAGCAGTGTGTACATATTTTTTTTGTAATGTAAAACTATACAATATCCATACAGCATGCCATTTGTAAGCTAGGATTTCGTACAATACATATATATATATATATATATATATTTATATATATAAGTAGATTTCATTACACCTGACACATTCCACTTGATCCTATGAAGGACCATTCACAATGGAAAACATTGTTGTTGGGACGATAACACCGCGAATGGGTAACATATCATATTTTTTTATAAAATGGTAAAAAAATGCGTATCCATACGACTACTCTTAAAATGTCAACACTGTCAACAGTTACGTACATTAGAGAAACATATTCAGTAGACATATAGTATAAGGTATAAGGTAGATGGACATGTATTGTTTTTCTTGGTATTGTGTGGTTCGGTCGATGTACAACCACTCGAAAGTGTTCTCATATCCATACGAATAGTATCCATGCAACATGCACGGTGTTAAAATGGGAATGAGGAATAGTGATGCCATACGGTGTTGTTGACTTGTACTACACTGGTAGAGTGGTTAGAGACACTCTGCGAATCGAACGAAATCGACCAGAAGCCTACAAAGTAAGTTTTTATAATTTTCTGACAACTTTTGTGCTTAGATGAATTTGTAATTTTGACAGGTATTACTTATAGGTAATGCGGGTTTATAAAATACAAAGCGTTTAGGCATTAATCGCGTGCAGGCTTGTTTTGAAACAAATATGCTTCGCGTGAACGGTAAATACAGCCAGTCTACCTTCATCGATTCCTGCGTTAATGCCGATCTGAAGATGATTGTTGTATGGATACGGAGCGATATGTTTGTTGTATGGATACTCGGTTGTGCAAACAAATTGCAACTGTGTGCCTCATAATGACTTTGTGTAACATGTAAAGGTATTATATTAATGATAATTACGTATGCTTTATATTTAGTGGGATATGTTCAATTATAATTTATTTGAATTTGAATTTGCGTAAACAACGCAAAAGTTACGTGTTATTTTGAGTTACTCAAACATGTTGTCTTGTCTATGGCTGAAGTTAGCATGTATCAATGCATACATTCTACATTCTCAAGTCATACATAATACGTGTGTCCAGAATTATTAATTTGTGTGTGAAATAGTGTATATTATTGACTCTTTTTGTATGGATATTCGATATCACATCTTGTTGTATGGGTACAAGCTGATTATCTGAAATTGTCTTTGTGCCTGTATCTCTGGTCAGATTGAAGTCAGGTTGGTCAACTTAGTTGCTCCGCTGTTATAGTTCATATTGTTAAGCATTTCCAATAATTGTTTCTCTATTGGTGCAAACTTAATAAGAAACAGTGCGTTTTGACGAAGAAGAAGATACATACTTCCTAATGTCTATGCTTTGAGTGTACGCTAGCTATTTGTGTGTAGTATATTGCAAGTGTACTGTCGTTCTGATACATCTTGCTTATTTTCACCATACACTTAAAGAATGCCACCGAAACGAGTGTCCACTGCTGAGCAGGGAAGAAGGGTGCGGCTGCATCAAAACGGTGGCGGGAAAAGAAGCATCAGGTGAACCCGGAAAATGGAAAGAAGCAGACGGAGCGAACAGCATTGCGTGTAATTTTGTTTTATAACTGTGTAATCAGAAGTGATGGAAGCAATATTGTGAAAGCATGTTTCAGAAAGAAGAAACAGAAGAGGTAGACATGGATGAAGGCAGGGAGTGGACAGAACCAGACGATGAACTTGAGCCTTTGCGTTCAGTGGTGGAGTGGGCAACAAAAAGTCTAAAAGAGAGAAAATCACCTGGCACTGATGACATCACTGCATATCTAATAAGTGCAAGTGGCGAAGCAGGCGTGGATATCTATCACACATTATGCAAGAAAATATGGAAAAGTGGAACATGGCCCATGGACTGGAAACGAGCCATCCTTATACCAATACAAAAAAAGGTGACATAAAAGAATGCTCAAACCACAGGACTATATCCCTCATCAGCCATGCGAACAAAATTATGTTAAAAATCATAACGAAGAGAATCACAAAACAAATAGAATGTGAAGTCAACAGAACACAAGCAGGTTTCCGTACTGGAAGAGGAACAAGAGATCACATTTTCAACCAGAAGATGTTAATTCAAAAATGAATTCAACCATGACCTTAGGATCTGTTTCACAGACTATTCAAAAGCGTTTGATAATGTTGGTCATCAACAACTCTGGAAAACCTTGATACACATGGGTTTTGACCAGAAAATTACATAACTTATCCAAAATGTATATGTTGGACAGCACTCTGCAGTGAGATTAGAGTGTGGTACCACATATTGGTTCCCAGTCGGCATGGGAGTGAGACAGGGGTGCATTTTGTCCCCCCACCTATTCTGTCTACACACAGAGAATATCATGAGAGAGGTCGAGACTGACACGAGAAGCAAGTATTTTAATGGACTGAAAGTGAACGGACAGGAGATATATGAATTGAGATATTCCGATGACCCAGCGTTACTATCCGATACACAAGAAGGATTACATAAACTGATAACTACTGTTAAAGAGCACAGCGATATAAAATAATTGAAACTAAACGTAAAGAAGACTAAGATTATGGATGTGAAGGAATGTCGAGAACCATCAGAAGTCACAGTAGATGGCGAGGAAATAGAACGAGTGGAAAGTTTTGAATTTCTGGGGTCACTGATAGAGGCGGCTGGAGATGGGACGAAAGAGATCAAGCGGATGTTGGCAATGGCGAGTAAAAAGTTGATGGAGATGAAGAAGCTGTGGAAAGCAACGAACAAAGATATGAAACTACGAATTATCCGATCTGCATATTTCCAACTGCTACGTATGGATGCGAAACCTGGACTCTTAATAAGAACATTACTAAACGTATAAATGCATTTGAAAACAAGTGTTATAGAAAGATATTACGAGTTTTGTGGACTGAACGTAGAACTAACGAATCCATCGCAGATGAGCTTGGTGTTTTACCCGGGACTTTATTTAACTTTGTAAAGAAACAGAAACTAAGTTATTTCGGCCATGTGAAACGACATCAATCTCTAGAGAGACTAATAATGGAAGGAAAAGTGGAAGGCAGCAGAAGCAGAGGAAGACCTAGGAGACAATGGGAGATGGACATAGAGGAATGGATGGGAGCAGATGTCTGGCGAGTGGGGAGACTGGCAAACGAAAGAGCTGTCTATAGACGATCCATCAAGGCTGCAACGTCCGGAAATGGATAAGCAAACCCAACAACAACAAATCAGACGTGGTGAAAAAATCAACATCACATTAATTATGCTAATTATTCATATGTGTATATTCTACAGATGATTTTAATCAGTGTATGTTTTGCATTTATTTCAGCCATTTCAGTGTAATTATAAATGTGTAGTGTAGTCCTACGGTTAGTTATCTACTAGATAATTTAGTTTTTTTTCTCACAGAAACACAGAAAGTCTCAGAGATATCGAAGGGGGCAATCGCGCACCAAAGCTTTCGTAAGGCAATAACGACCCAGAAACGTCGAGTCAGGCTTAGACAGGAGATGCTGGAGTAAAAAGATGGCAGAAAACTCAGTGAAGAAAGGTGCCGTAATATCGGAAGCAGATTCCTTCTGTAATTACTTTCGGATTGCTGAATCCAAAATGGAATTCATCCGTGTGACGTCAGCGCATGTCACAGAGTGTCGTGACACCAGTAGATGGGCTCATGTCGGCACACGCGATGGTCGTTATTGGGCGTCAGTTATGGATGAGGGAGACATCCTGCTTCAAGGATTGCTGTTTTAAAGATGACCAGTTCTCCGCTACGTGTCCAGGATGGATACAGACAAAGGTGTCCGTCACTGCAACTGGTCATCAGTCAACAACAGCAAACAATGACGACATACCTGCTGAGTCACTACCCTGTGATGACCACGAGAATTATGATGACGAAATCCCCCTCATTATGCATTCACCCGGAGACTACATAGCCATTGTGTACCGGAAGAAATGGTACGTGTACAAGGTAATTAAGAAAGAGGATGACGAATTCTTCATAACCAGTTTTACTCCAACACGTGGCAAATGGCGCTGGGGGAAGACCGATGAGATGTACATGGAGGACATTCTCTGTAAAGTGTCTGAACCAGAGTATGTCAACAAGACATTCATGGACATTTGCCCATCTGACCGGGCAAAGGTTGAACGTGTATTTGAACGTTTAGTGCAGTCTAGTGCATCATCGATGATGTCGATTGTTTCTTAGGTATTCATGTTTTGGTGACATCATATAATTGACGAACTGTACAACAACAATTGCTAATTCCAAAAGTGTAATCTTCCATTACTAGTTTGTTTTACTTATTAATTACTGTGTAACTTTTGGTTTTAAATTCAGTTACGTGTACTGATATGCCTAGTAATGTGTTGATCATGTTCTATGCACTCTAGGCAAGGTTGCTGGTTAGAATAGCCCATACGTTAGCTTCAGTAGAGTGAAATTGTATCCATATAACATTGTGTATCCATACAACAAACGCCTCTTATTGGACTAGTCCATTAATACAGCCGCTTGCACAATGTTTTCGATTGCATTACGTCAAATTAGTGGTGCTATTTGTTTATTACGCACATATACTTGTTTGATAAGGAGTCGCTGTTATGAGATCTGAGTGACCTTGAATAATTCAAGTTTGGCATAAGTGTAAAGAATAATACTGATTTGTATGCTCACTATGAAGCCTTGATATGTTTACGCTGATTTCGTTATGGGTTAAGCTAGTTATAGTCGAATATCCAATGTGTGGGTTTGCAGTATCCATACAAAACCATAGTATCCATACAACATTCACTGTTCTCAGAAGTATTTAGGCATTTTCGCAAGTTGTTTACGTTTTTTGTTTCGGTACATATGATGATATTTGGTGTGCCAAGTCATAGATTGATTTTTGGTTTACATTAAATGTGTTTGCTTTAACAATGACGTAACATTGGGCAGTAACATGTACTTTCTTTGTAACTGTCAACTGACAAACAAAACAAATAGTTGTTTTAAAACGATATCTGATGTTTATTATACAGAAATGAGTAATTAATTATAGATTATCTATACCAAATGTTCATAACAAGTTTTGTTAGTTAATCAGACCCAGTTCTTAACTATGACGTTGAGTCAACCAAAGCATATGTTGAGTATCCATACAACATACGTCTATCTAGTGAGATAACACACACACAGTCAGTCATTAGTAAATTGTAGCAGTGTGCCACTGGGATATACAACATCTCAACTAAAACATGACCTGAATATTTAATTCATGACGGCTTCTTCTTTTAAACTGCATTTATTTATGTGCTATCATGTATTAATAAAACGTAAAAAAACAAAATGTAACAACTTTGTAAGTGTGACAAATACAACAAACACAGCAAGTTAGGCCAAAAACCTTGAATGCCTCTCATGCTTTAACATATCGGGTATATTTACTAACCAAAACAATATACGATATAGAATAAGTTACACGACACGTCGGTGTTATTTCATAACCTGCGTGCATTTGTATGGATACATTTCATTATGTCATCCAAATCTGACGTGCTGCTGTGGCCACAGGCATAGCTATTAAGGTGTCCCATTTTGGTTTTTTTAATGTTCGATATGTCTATTTACTTGAGAAGAAAGTTCGAAGAGATACATTGAAGTCACTTATTCAACCATATGCCGACCTTTCGTGAGAATCGACCATATATATATATATATATATATATATATGTGTGTGTGTGTGTGTGTGTGTGTGTGTGTGTGTGTGTGTGTGTGTGTGTGTGTGTGTGTGTGTGTGTGTGTGTGTGTGTGTGTGTGTGTGTGTGTGTGTGTGTGTGTGTGTGTGTGTGTGTGTGTGTGTGTGTGAGTGTGTGTGTGTGTGAGTGTGTGTGTGTGTGTGAGTGTGTTTGTGTGTGTGTGTGTGTGTGTGTGAGTGAGTGTGTGTGTGTGTGTGTGTATGTGTGTGTACAGTACGATATCACATTTACACGGGCAGATATTGAAACACATTAATCACGTGTAATCTCTATAGGTTAAACTATGGACGTAATGTATAACTGAAGGCATTACATAACATGGACCCAATGACAACACATTTATTTGTGACTTTCTACACAATATTATACTAGCAATACGGCCAATAATCATATAGAAGAATAGGCGGATATACGGGAGATCGCAGCTGCATACGTAGATTGATATATGTTTAGCTAAGCTGATTTTCAGATATCACATTTGAAAGGATTCAAAAAGGTATGTATAGTTAGCGTGGATGTTCAATGTATATCTTTAGTGAACCACTGACTCTCGGCAAACAAACTTTGTCCTAAATGAGTCACACGAAAGGTTTCCTCAACTTTGTGAGAGTACGTTTGACCACAAATGACGAGATTGTAAGAACTGGGCACCACAGGTATCACATTTCTAAGGTTTCTACCCAGAATGGAATCGGACATGTCTCTCCAAATTATAACTTTTTGAGAATTGTGCACCACAGATATCACATTTGTAGGGTTTCGCCCCAGTATGGATACGGACGTGTGTTTTCAAATGTCCACTTGTTAAAAACAGAGCACCACATGTATCACATTTGTAGGGTTTCTCCCCAGTATGAGTACTGACATGTATCTTCAAGTAACCACTTGTTGAAAATTGTGGACCACATGTATCACATTTGTATGGTTTCTCCCCAGAATGGATACGGACATGGATCTTCAAATAGCAACTTGTTGAAAATTGTGCATCACATATATCACATTCTGTATGGTTTCTCCCCAGTATGAATGCTGACGTGTGTCTTGAAATCACTATGGTTTCTAAACTGTGCCCCACAGATGTCACATTTGTAGGGTTTCTCCCCACTATGAATGCGGACGTGTCTCTTCAAATCGCCACTGCGTGTAAACTGTGCCCCACAGGTGTCACATTTGAAGGGTTTTTCATATGTGTGACTGCGCACATGTATCGTTAAGTCACTATTTCTTAAAAAACGTTTTCCACATGTGTCACATTTGAATCGTTTCTCAACAGTGTGAGTCTGCACTTTCACATTCATATTGATAGTGCTGCTATTACTGACCTGTTAGCACACACCACAGTTGTAGCGTCTTACCACAAGGTGGATGCTCACTGATGTCTCCAAGGCACTACTGAACGAACGGTGTTTCAGAAGTCTGGTTGCTCATATAATTTTGTGACTGTATGTTAGAACTCTCAGACAGGTTCAAACTTCACGTCTCACATCTGTATGATTTTTAACCTGTTTGAGTGCGTATGTGTAACACCCTGTAAAACAAGCTCAACACTTGTCACCCTTAAATGGTTCCTCATGTGTGCTGGGGCACGTTTGTAACTGTAACTGATGATTCTATTTAAAATTATTTCTATCCACTGTGAGTTCACATTTGCAAGTTTAAAGGCCCACTCAAAGTAGTCTGTTTTTTAACAAGTGTCACTTTAACAAAAAGGTTTCTTATTTATCAAAGAATGGATATAAGCCTTTAAATTATTACACTGTGAACTCTTTGTCCAATGGTAGTCATACTTAAACGGTTTCTCCCACCACGAAGGAGTCGGTGTCTATTTAAATGTAAATGTTGATCCACAAGAGACAGTCACGTGTTTTCTCTTGTTCCTGAAGACAACGATGTGGAGATTCCGAGACTTGGCTCGATGTTCAATGTCGCGTTGGTGACATAACTTGATAGTTGATTTTGTTTATGTGGGTGATTCGATTTGTTACTTCTTGTGACACAAACTGCCGTTGACACGCATCACTGTCATCTGAAATTGAAAAGTTAGTGACATAATCAGAAATGGGCCCAGACTTCTGAAAGAGGTTTAATGGTACACAATTTGATCATTCCAATTGTTAACTGTAAATTCACGTCATACAAAATAAAGTATATATAATTATTTTATGCAGAATGAACAACCCATGTCAGGTATAGATTGAAATAGGCCAACTTAATGACATGCAATTGTATTAACCATTGTATAATTACACACATGTACTGAGTGCGACAACCCTTGATAACGAAATTGTGACTACTAACTAAATCAACACGGGCTAATATGTTCAATTCACCATAGGTGTTGGGGTCACTCCGCCATGTTCAATGCACCATATGTTTGGGGGTCACTCCGCCCACCATATAACATAAATACATACATTTATTTCCGCCCTAAAAACCCTGCGCACAGAATCATTTGAGGTAAAATTGTGGTGGCTAAACCTTGTGTACCGTCCAGGAAAAAGCGTCAGACCTTTAATCAATAAATCTACTGTACGGTTTTTATTGTGACATTCCTGCTGTACAATCCACCACATAGTAGTTTAAAGCTGTTAAAATTAATAAACGTCCACCCATCGTTAAAGGGAGAGAGGGAGGGTGGGAAATGTAAAGTTGCTTAATACAACACGAACAAAGAAATGTTGCATCAAGTAAAAATACATTATAACTATGTAAATCAAAAAATCAAATAAGCCAAAGATACTCCGTGAACACTCCCCAATAATTTTGAATAAATGAGGTCCATCACACTGCTGCCATATCATATATATAGCGGGGTCTAGCGCGCATGCGCGAGTTACATAGCCTTGTAGCCAAAACATGTATTGATCTAACATACACGATGCATTAATTAAGTAGTTATATTCTCCTTCCACATAAAACTCATATGTTCCCGTTGTTTACGTACATTCATACACGTATTCCAAGACGCTGACCGCCCACTTATTATGTTATTAAAGAGAAACGTGTTTTTGTTTCAACAGTTTAATGTTTTCGAAATGATCCTCATATAACGAGCAAGCTAAATAGTTATATCTAGACACTCGTCCACTCTGTATCTGTTGTACGCAATCATAATATATACAGTTTCAAGAGCCATTTTATAATCTATGTTGCATCGTACTGATATTATTAATCAGAACCAATTATTTCTCCGTTCTCGATAGCCGGGTATATGGATCGGCAATGCCGGGGAAATCACCCGGGTCTCAGCTTTTGACTGAACAATGACAAAAACTTTGTCTAGTAGTAAATCCAAATCTTCCAATTATTATAACGCATATGAAGCCTGCCACTCTGTCTGTTTCTGTATATTTATACTAGCAAAATGTCATAACGACACATCGCGCCTGTGCGCATTGGCCATGGTGGCTAGTATTAGAAGTAATGTTTAATTTTATTTTTTAAATGTTTATGGACAATGTAAATGTAGTGAAGGAGAGAGAGAGGACATTAATAGACAGGTATATTCAACAACTTACATCCATACTGTAAGTCCTTATCACTTAGTTATCTCATGTTATGCAAATAAATTGTCAGAAATGTTGGTTTTAGTGAAATATTTACAGTTTTCTTTCGAAAACACTGAACTGCTCGAAAAGTTTGATAAGACCTCTTACCGTGGTCGTAGTTCAGGACTTTTATGGCCAAAACAGGGTCATATTGGAACAAATTGCAACAAATGCAGTTTTTGCAGTTTTGATAGCAGGCGTGTATCCTAGATAACATATAAAAAGTCTTCGCTTCTAAAAATCGGGGAACATTGTCAAAATTATCCCTATGTTGGGGGCCCCTCAGTAGCTTTTCTCCGCGCGATTTCGTCACAATTTTACTATCGGGAAAAATAATGAACATGATAATGTTTCTGTAAACCCCAAACTATTAAAATGGGTGTTCGTAGATATGCACATATGTTCAGAAACGATAACAACATATATAGACATTAAAATATGTTAATGTTGAATAACTTTTTCTATGAAATTATTTCTTCTTATCACAGAAATTGAGCGACTAGTTGGACTTACATATCCAGTTTGTCTTCCATATAGCATGATTATTCTCTACATATGAGTACGTCACAATCATAAACATAAATCGTATATGGAACATAAGACAAATACATTTAATAGTGGAACAATGTGCATAATAATAATTATAATGAACCGTTGATGTAAGGTCAAAACATAAATGCATTAATCTAGCCCGAAGGCTTAATTATAGTAAATTCGTCATATTAACTCCCAGATTACATGACGATACTCGGTATATAAGTGTGCTACTGTCATGAGCATCAATTGTATAGGTAACATAACACAAATACCTTTATTTGTGGAACATCGTGTATAACAAACACTTGATATAAGGTCAAACATAAACACGTGAATCTAGCTGAAAGGCTTAACTGAGTTAAATCGCCGAATTCTCTCCCATATAACACGACTACTCTCTGTATATAAGCATGCTGTTACCGTCAGCATCAGCCGTAACAAGTATGTGGCAACATGTTGCGCTAATTACTGCAACATTCAAAACAGTTTTGACTACAAGTCTTTGTTGAAAACAGAACTAGCATTTGTATATTATAAAGTCATAAACTATAATGGTCATTATGTTAATAAACAGTAGATTTGATTTTGTCTCTCCATCAACTAATGCACGACTACTCGTCGTCTTCCTCATCATCACTGGCGTCACCCAAAGCTACATGAGCCCCGGCATTGATCACACACAGGGGAACACACGAAATTGTTCTTGCGGCATGTTCACCTTGCAGTACTGCAATCTGTGGAGCGGTTACATCTGATTACGTGCAACAGGACATCCGGTGTTGGAGGCAGGTCTGTTATGACGGGAACAAGATCACCGTCGCACATCTTCCACCCCTAATCTTCTTGTCTCAAGTGGCTTACACCCATCCACTCCTGCACTTGCAAGTACACCCGAATGCTGTCATAGCGCGCTGCTGCTGATGTCGGAGGTAAGGTCTGTGGCTGAATGTGCGAACTCTTTACTGCTGCCTTCTCCCAGAACCGTCTATGCCTCAGGGAATCCAGACTGTCTTCTGGTTTGTCATTGTAGAGACACACAAGCGCTCTCTCCCCTGCCATTACAACCTGTTCTGTTGATATATCATGCTTTCGAAACAGTTCGGCTTGTCGCTAGAAATGCTGGAGCCAAGTTTCTACCGTGATGCTCCTTTTCCAAGGCTGTATAACCGGGACGTGGTGACACATCCTAATACAGCATGGATGAAAAGGATGTTGTCACCTACATCCTTGCCTAGTTGGTATTTTACAGCCTTGATGTTCCACATACGGATTTCCGTTGTAGTTTATTTTGTCTCCTTGTGCATAAACAAGTCATAGGTATTTGGATAAGCATGGAAGCAGAGGAGGACGACCATATACAACTGTATGTGTCATCCCCTACTAGTACAGTTTTCTTCGTCGTTGTAGACTGTACTGCTGTTTGTACAATCAGTAGATCGGCATCACCGTGGGCATGTTTCGTCTGACATCCACAACGTTGATTAAATTCTGCTTGTTGTTTACATTTGCAAGGAAGATATCCTTCTTTGTCGTCATCCTCACTTCATCGGTGAACGTTACGTCTGCTCCGGCTTTTCCTCCAGCTCGTCTCTGATGCGCCATGTGCTTGATGGGTGGATTGTGATATCCATCAAAGACAACGATGGTTTCATCAAACTTCAGTGTGACGTAATCACAGTACAGCATGCATAGCTCTCGATATGTGCGGAATCCAAGTGGAATCGTGGCCATGGAGCAAAGCCCCACCATCCAATACATACTGAACCTCACCGATGGGTCCATCAATGTCGGGTGCTAACCTACACCAGATGGCTTCCGCAAGTACAGCTTTCTGGGTTTCGCGCATCATGAGGGAATCATCAAACAAATCCGGTGGGTGGCAACATAGCTCAAAGTGAAACATTGTCTCCATGTCATCAATCGATCTTGCTGCGACAATTAGACACTGAAAGAGGAGTTCTAGGTCCACTTGAACCTGGTCACTGCCAAAACACACGGTTGATTTTATCTGAAGAGTGACAGCTTGGTCACAGCGCTTGCATGTGTACTGCATGGCATATTTGCCTGTCATGGACGCCATAATCTTCTGGCCAATGGCTTTCGCGCAAACCACATCAACAGTAGAGCTGGCATGCACACCGGTCATGACGTTTCGCAGGGTTCAGCTCTTTCCAAATGGGCTTCTGTCCTCTAAAGCCAGCAATAGGGTGTGTGTGTCTTTCATTTCGCGATGCTGTCTTGATTTGGTCATGTCCTTGTGTTGTTCAATTGTGTTGTATTTAACTCCAGTCAGTTCTTACATTGAGCTGTTAATCGCTGCACAGGCTGGCATGGACAGCAGCCAGGTCAGCCGTTGCTGCTAGGTCAACCCCCACCCCTCGTCATTCCCCTTGTCTTCATGCTGCGCATGAGTACATGTTCAATCAAGAGGTCCGTTGACAAGCCAGCCCAGATGCGGTTATTTCGTCTGACAATATGAAAACATTTCTCTACAATTACACATATATTTTATCATATTTTTGTCAATAATAAGAACCTTTTTTCTGAAACTTTAAACATTTATTTCCAGTAAGGCGTCAAATGAGTTTATAGCATTATTTACAAACATATTACTCGCACTGTCCCATCGGTGGTATCCTAGGACCCGTCTATGCATATTGTCGTATGCGACTTAAAGTTTTAAATGGGTTCCGTTGTTGAAATATACCCAGGGTTCGGAGCAGTAAACTTGGCAACAATATGCATATGGAACAGATGAAGTTTAACACCGATGGAACAGTAATGGACTTTTCGGATGATGCTGTTGGACCTGACATAAAAGCTGCGCAGGTGTTTTAGCATAATCTTCATCATCCTTCAAGTCATTGCAAATAATCATTCTTAAATATTTTGTTATTTCAACATATACCAATTTGTTTCTATTCACGTAACTATCTGGACATATGATACAGAAACCACTTGGTTTGAAAACCATGCATACTGACGTTATAGGATGATGTATAATGTCATTGTCGAAGCCAAAGATGGAACAAATATTCAGCAATGCCGGGAGGCCACTGTGAATAGGTGCAATAACACATAAATCGTCTGCATAGAACATATGGTTTGTGTTGATGTTCTGTAGGTGACCTCATATGCTGTATATCATTTGAGACATTAAAAAGTCGGAGTTCGTGGAACCTCATTTAATACAAAACAGTTGGGTTCTGTAGTACCAGTATAACAAAATGTGTACGAGTAAGATGGGAACACCTCGATTAAGCAGTTCTGTAAAGAGTGTCCTTTGATTAACTCTATCAAAGGTGCATCTAAAAAGCATGTATACACAAGACTATTGTAGCTTCTATAATACTGAATAACAATTTTAATGCATACATACAATGATCATCAGAATGGCCCTTCTCAGAAGCTTACAATGACAATAATATTCATAATGGACAAAGTCCTGAACGGGCACATTCCATAGTAAACTTACACATTGATGACGATTCTGAAGTTTTCCTCATAAAAATGTAATTTGTTGCTATGCAATTTCGTGTGAAAATTTGGCTAGTTTCTCCATATATAGGCAATATAGGGTTTACGAGTGAACATGCCTCAACTTATTTAAAAAATAAATTTTCAGAGTAAAGTCCTCATAAGACAACAATCTGCTTGGGAACAAACAGGTAAGAACATATTTTCCGTTGCAAACAGTACAACATTCTTCATAACAGGGCACTCAATGTCCTTGGCAAACAGGGCATAGCAGGGTAAACTTCTGGCGGACAAGTTCACACGAGGTCTTAAGGAGTATACATTTGTGAGAAAAAAAAACTTATAAAAATGCAAATTATTGGGAAATCCATGGGTAGAATTTCAAAATATGTACCAACACAGATTTTTTGTATACATTTCGAAATTCCTCAATTCGATGTTTTATTATGATTTCTGGGACGCAAAGAGGTTCTCGTATCTAGACCTAAACTATTGTGAACACCACTTTTATATTTGTTTGATGTCCGTTGGAACAAGGTGACATCGAACTATATAAGGTACAAAATTACTACTTATGGATACAACATAGGCGTCCAACAACTGAAATAATTATTTTCATGTCACAGAGTAAATTGGCTTTCAGGAAAAATAATGAATATATGTGTGTCTTACTATGTCTGTAGCCAACTATCTGGCTTAATATTAATGTGATTTATCGGTATTCTGCGTTTGTTTAGTTAAGAAGAAGTAGATCCGCTTTCACAGCCGCCATTTTCTTTAAAAACTAAAAGACAGGTGGCAACAACCCGGATGTGGCTCTATGTGGCAACGACCGTGACCAAGATGAACGACAGCATGAAGCGGATCATGAGTCGCAGCCAACGCCTGCATGGCTGCGTACCGACATCGCAACGACCGACAACATGGCGCAGCAGTTGCATTATAAGTTTGTAATTCCTGCAAACCAAAAACGAAAACAAAGAAAGAGCTGCAGAGAGATAGCCGCAGTAGGCAACCGCGGAACACGCAGAAACGAATAACAATCGTTGGCCAGGGGACATATGCTGCTGGAGTTACCATTGTGTCTTCTCCCGCAACAGTCTTCTTCATTTGTTGAGATCACCAATAAGACGGCCTAAAAGACGTCGGTGAATATATCACACGAAAATGTGCGAAATACCGTAATCTAACGAAAGCCAGCAATGGCAATACTAAAATGAACTCGTACAAGATTACTTTCTCGATTGTTGATATGAACAAAGTAAAATAGAATGGAATGTGAGGAGATGGTTTGTGAAAACAACCGTTGAATCCATCAGGATTAAAGATTTCTCATCGAGTGAAACCAGACAATAGCGTTCAGTGCTCCACGGACTAACCACGATGTACAGCCACTGTCTGTAATTAGTGCTCCACGGACTAACCACGACGTATAGCCACTGTCTGTAATTAGTGCTCCACGGACTAACCACGATGTACAGCCACTGTCTGTAATTAGTGCTCCACGGACTAACCACGACGTACAGCCACTGTCTGTAATTAGTGCTCCACGGACTAACCACGACGTACAGCCACTGTCTGTAATTAGTGCTCCACGGACTAACCACGATGTACAGCCACTGTCTGTAATTAGTGCTCCACGGACTAACCACGATGTGCAGCCACTGTCTGTAATTAGTGCTCCACGGACTAACCACGATGTGCAGCCACTGTCTGTAATTAGTGCTCCACGGACTAACCACGATGTACAGCCACTGTCTGTAATTAGTGCTCCACGGACTAACCACGATGTACAGCCACTGTCTGTAATTAGTGCTCCACGGACTAACCACGATGTACAGCCACTGTCTGTAATTAGTGCTCCACGGACTAACCACGACGTGCAGCCACTGTCTGTAATTAGTGCTCCACGAACTAACCACGATGTACAGCCACTGTCTGTAATTAGTGCTCCACGGACTAACCACGATGTGCAGCCACTGTCTGTAATTAGTGCTCCACGGACTAACCACGATGTGCAGCTACTGTCTGTAATTAGTGCTCCACGGACTAACCACGATGTGCAGCCACTGTCTGTAATTAGTGCTCCACGGACTAACCACGATGTACAGCCACTGTCTGTAATTAGTGCTCCACGGACTAACCACGATGTGCAGCCACTGTCTGTAATTAGTGCTCCACGGACTAACCACGATGTGCAGCTACTGTCTGTAATTAGTGCTCCACGGACTAACCACGATGTGCAGCCACTGTCTGTAATTAGTGCTCCACGGACTAACCACGATGTGCAGCCACTGTCTGTAATTAGTGCTCCACGGACTAACCACGATGTACAGCCACTGTCTGTAATTAGTGCTCCACGGACTAACCACGATGTACAGCCACTGTCTGTAATTAGTGCTCCACGGACTAAGCACGACGTGCAGCCACTGTCTGTAATTAGTGCTCCACGGACTAACCACGACGTACAGCTACTGTCTGTAATTAGTGCTCCACGGACTAACCACGATGTACAGCCACTGTCTGTAATTAGTGCTCCACGGACTAACCACGATGTACAGCCACTGTCTGTAATTAGTGCTCCATGGACTAACCACGATGTACAGCCACTGTCTGTAATTAGTGCACCACGGACTAACCACGACGTACAGCCACTGTCTGTAATTAGTGCTCCACGGACTAACCACGATGTACAGCCACTGTCTGTAATTAGCTACATCTGTAAAAAAAAATTGCGACGGAGGCCGACATTTAATTATATATAATTTATTATACAATATTAATAATGAATGTGATCTGTTATTTATACAAGAACGCTGTTTAAATAAAATAGAGTTAAACAAGATGTGGAAATTAGGTGACAGCATGGCTACAACTGGTAACATTTCCGTATATGTATGTACTGCCAGGGAAGGATGCCCATACGCAAGGTCGTATGGACATGGGAAGGATGCGATTGTGTGGAAATTGTCACCTAAAGCTGCCGTTAAAGAGCTTAAATGCAATCTCGTGAGGTTGTGTGGCATTATGATTCAAATTAGTAATAAATGTGAAATCATGTGCCACAATGTGTACATGACGTGCGACGGCTGGACGGACAACGATAAGTTAGCAGAATATATGGATGTGTTAGGTGAAACACAGCAGTTTAAACACACTAACAACCCGCTCATGTTATATTCGGGGGTGTCACGAACACAGACCTGGCTAGGAATACGCCTCATGCACACGCGTTACGGAATTTACTATTGGATTTTAATCTTACTTTATGCATAGATGCTCGAGATGCGCAAGTGCCATATATTTATGTAAGCCCAAACAATTACTTATCATTTTTTAACCACAGCTACATTAGGAAAGAAGGTTCACGAGTATTCTATTATAGACAGCTTGTTGTTTTCTGATGATGTATCACCTAAAGATAAGTTGCTTTTAAATGTACACCACATGTTGAAAATAAATTATTGTTATAGACTAGAATGGCATAAAACCAGTACTGAACTCATTAACCAACACAATTCGTGATCTTGAGTGTAAACTCTCCAGGTTACAATACGACAAAGAAGCTTTGCAGTGTAAGCATGTAATGTGTAAAAACATGTTAGCAAATTCAGGCCTTGAAGTTAACATTCTGAGCTAGGAGCGCTAAGCTCCTGAAGCCAAACATTTACGAGCAAAATGTTTTTTAGAAAAACAATGCTTCGACTGATTAAAATGCAAGACTAAACGTGTCATTGCAATTTATTGAACTGAATGTTATTTCAAGAACATCGTTTTGAATTATCATCTCTGTCACTAATACAACATTTTGTTTCTAATCAATTCCAGATACAATTACGTAATTGAACCTGTTCACGAAATATAACTTTTTGATATAGATTTATGTTTACAATCACAATGAAGCGATCAATTGCTTTTATGAAATTGCACAACTGTTCTCAGTATTCACACTTGTAAGGACAATTTTCCTTTTATATTGTGACAGGCTCTATGTTGAATTTGGTGTAAACACTAATTAAACCTTAAACATGCGTAACTAGACTCATGTGGAATCATACTAAATTTGATATACTACTTTCTATCAAACAGCAAACATAACATATCTGTTAAATGAACCTAAGAATAAAACATGTTAAATTTATGACAAGTTCTGCCGCTGTAAAAAATTCTAGAATTCTGTATCTGTATTCTATCTGATTTTGGTTAAGACAAAGGTGTTTCTCACGCCCGCATACATTACATGTGGCCAGGTATTCTACACATATCAACTGTAAAAACGAATTATTCTCTTCCTGTTTTTCATAAATTTACACTGATCTCAAGGAAGAAATTACCTATTTTAGTAGGTGATTTTAGCAGTTATGTACCAATATTAAAGTTGCATTCTGAGATCGTCTATCTTTTAAATACACATTTCCAGTGATTCTACATGTCCCAAACACTATATCATTTTCCTCTACACCATACACTTTTTTGTTTTTACATAATATGCAATGATTACTGTAAGAAACAATACTGAAAAGATGATTTTACCTGTGCGCCATGCATTTATTATTCCATTGTCCAGACATGCTGACCGGTAATTTTACAAAATCATAATTTATCGAATAATATGTCAAATGCCATGGTGATATATGGTAGTAAATATGATTAAATAAGTAAATATTGTTATTAGTGTACACAAACTTTCATAAAAACACAGTTAAAATAGTAATTTAACTCAGAATGCAACTTTTGTTTCAGGTCATTCAATTTGTACAGTTACAAGTTTAAAATTCAAAAATACATTTCCCCCAACTATGTTGTGTGCATTACTGTCCATGCGTGAACACATACTACTAGTCTTACATGCTGAGGGAAATCCACAAGTAGAACAATCACTAGGAATGTACTGGATAGCCCTCCATTATACACAGTGCTGCTAAATTTAGCAGCAGCCAACCTAATCAGAACAGTCACTGTCTGTGTGTGTGACCATACTTGGCCAGCCCTTGTAATTGGGTTTACTTGTTCCCACAGATGTGGCCATCCACGTCTGAGTGTCTACTTCAGTTTGGGATGTGTCGTTGCTGATTCGCAGCAGATCCTCGCTTATTGACACATGCAACGACGAGCGCTGGTTATTCTTGATCCGCTTAATTCCCGATATGATGCGCTCATTCTCAGCAGCGGTTACTGGAACGGCGAAGTAGGTCTTCACTAGATGCAGAACATCTTTTAACTTGTCCATGTACATATCTTTCATCAGCATCAACTCCCATAGTGATTTGAAAGAACGACGCTTCATTTATGATTTGCTTTCGATATCACAACCATTCTGCGTCAGTGGTGTCTTGAACTATTCGACGAGGTAATGCACCTCATCATCACCATAGTTCATGATTTCGTTACCTTCGGGCCAGTGGTCAGGGTCAAGCACATGGAATGCAGCAATAGCCTATGCAGGTCCCACCGCACTGTTGAAGTCACCCAATAATGCCTTTAAACGGGCCTTCATCCCTTTGACAACAACCAACACAATGATGTGCATGTTCTTCCGGACATTTGCAGTAATGTCACGCATTGTGGAGGCCAAGTTGCCACATGTCAACTCGAGCTCCTGGTATTGATCACCTTCTGCTAGCGCAAACATGTGCTTCATGCTTCCCTGCAGGGGTGCCATGACTAGCAGGTTCTTCAAACTTGCAATGCAGTACCTGAGTGCAGTGACAGCTGCTGTCAGGATGGTGCCACGATATTTGAGTGTTAGTGCTAGCTTGGCAACTGCGGTGAACACGTCATGAAAAAGTGACACATCACTACAAAGTCAACTTTCAGCATCATTTAAGAAACGTCTTCCTCTTCCCATGACATCAGCATTTGTAGATGATGCCGCTAGGTGTTCCACGTATTGCAGTACTGCATAATACTGACGGGAAGTACTCGGGCCATCATCTCTAGCATTGAGTCTTAGCAGCACCGCCATGGTTCGATGAATATGTTGATTCCACCTTGTCCCGTTGGCTCTTGACGGGTTTAGCACCAGAATGCCAAATTCAGTACCAAGGGCTTGCAGTTCTCGTCGACGTTTTGAGCTGTAGTGGTAAGTCTTGTACACGAGCTCAGGCATGTCGATGACTTGTGCTGCAGCCGGATTGTCAACTACCATCTTGCGAACAGCAAGGTCCAGCCGGTGTGACATACACCAAATGTCAATGCTCCATGGGCATTCTCTTCTCGCAGTTTGGCAATAACGCCACCGTAGATGCCAAGATTGAAGGATGCTCCATCTGCAGAGAAAGCAACCAACTTCCCATAGAGTGCTGTCCTGTCTACGCCAACATTGATAAAGGCATAAATAATAGCAGCCGATACACCTTTTGTATGTGCATATTTCATTGTCTTCATCCCAACCAAACTTGTTGTGACAGCATCTTTCAAGAAGCTGACACTAACTGCCTCATTTTCAGATGCCGAACTGTCTGTTCCGCCATCGATGGTAATAGTTAGGTAATGTCTATTCTGTAAGTTCCCCCCCCCAGGACTGATTATATGCCATATGCAATGGTCCCAACAATTTTTGGCGCATTTCTTATCGTTGGCAATTCTTGCACTGACATCGAGGCCATTCTTTACCTGCAGTTGGAGAAGTGATCAATATTTGGTGAATGGCAATTCTTCTTTTGCTATGAACATAGCACAGTTCAATTTGAACCTCAAGTCAGTCTACATTTTGTTGTCAGTTTGAGCAGTTTGTTTCTCGAGAGCTTGCTTCAGTGGCGGTTCTTTCTTGTTCTTAATGCTTTCGACATTTGCATGGTGTCGGTGGCTCTGTTCGTCTTTTTTGTAAGACTCCCAAGACGTCAGTATGGTGCATAAGTCACAACTGATATACTCGGTGCTGGGGTCTCTTCTCGTCCATGGAACGGCAGTCAGCCAAGATTGCTGGAATTTTGGCTGTGAACATGGACATTTAGCTGTAGTCTGAGCTGGACACTCGTATGACTGTACAGGCGCAGATCGCTTCACAGAAATCGTTTTCGTTTGACACTCAGTTTTAGACTGATAGCTGGCCATGGCAACATGCGTAATGCTGTCAGCTTCCACAACAGCAGCACCTAAATTTTTTGTTGATGTCGAATTATCTAGAATATACAATTATATATGAAATATGTGCATAGACGCATCAGAACGTGTACCGACCATCTGCCCCAAAAATAATAAAAATTCTTATGGTGGTAGAATGAAGATTCATCGGAGGTCAAAAGAAGTTGAACACCTGAAACAAGAAGTCTTCTTCTAGCATTGACATTGGCAAACAACGGTAAAGCCATACCTGGGTGGCTTGACAGAAATGAGGCGTATAATAAGAACGCGGTGTCATAGCGCTGTTAAAAAATCATGGTAGAATTCGTACTACTAAAATGGCTGATGCCATTAGTAAAAATAGAACCCGATACTTTTGGTCTGAGTTGCGCCGGATAAAGGGCAGAAATAAACTTGTTTCCGATAAAAATAATTACCTCTACAATAGTGTCATACCACCTTGATGGCATGAATGCTAAAAGAGCGGATATTAACAAACAGGTCAAAGAAAACGTTAAATATAATATATTAGTTGATGAGGTTGTCGATGGTATTCAGTGACTGAAGCTTGGGAAGTCGGATGGTGAAGTGTCTTAAATTTGATCATATCATACATGGTACGAAAATGCTATTTGTGCTGTTAGCATTAATTTTTAACCGTATGTTGATACACGAGTTTAGCCCCGGCTTAATGTTATTGGGAGCTATGGTCCCTATATCGAAAAACAAGAAACAATTGGTATATCTAATCGACAATTTTAGAGCTATAACTTTTGGTAGCATTGTTGCTAGACTGTGTGATGTTGCTATACTATCTGAGGAACAAACTGCGCTTGCAGCATCACATTTGCAACTTGGTTTTAAACAAAATATGTCCACTATTCATTGCACATATGTTATGATGGAAACATTCAGTTATTACAATGCACAAGACAGTAATGTGCATGCACTCACCTTAGATGTCAGCAAGGTTTAAAGTTTCCAGTACTTCTAAAACGTAATATATCGACTCTTGTATTAAGGTTGTTGTTCTATATGTATACTAAACAAAAAGTTCAAGTGCGATAGGGCTGTAGTATTTTATTCAAGTTTACAGCCAGTAATTGAGTCAAACAGGGAACAATTATTTAATCTATTCTTTTTCTCCATTGATGTGGAGGGAATATTTGAACATGTAGAAATGAGTGGTTTTGGGTGCCAAATAGACAACCATTATACGGGTGGTATTTGAATCGCAGACGAGTTCACTGCAGTGTTTTAGTAACTTGAGGTGATACCAGGAGGAGTTGGGTTGTGCGCGGTTTACGATAGGCTAATACAATGTGGGTGTTCAGCTAAGCCAAGTATGTCTAATTACAACGATGTTATAGTAGCGACGAGGATTAAATTCGATAGCGGAGAAAGATGAAAGTATGTAGGTAATCAACGTGAAGTTAACTTGATTTGGTTCGAAGTGGAAGAGAAATCGTTTGTCATGCCAACAGACAACGATAAAAACTGCAGGCGAAAGCGTTTACAGCACCACATATAATGGAGATCCCGGTAGCTGGACTTCCTCCATTCGATACAACTGACGAACCAAATGCCCAATGGATTAAATGGAAGAAATGGAAGAGATCATTCAACTTACACCTTACGATAAAGGGTGTAGACAGTGATGGTCAAAAGGTGGCGTTGTAGTTACATATGGGGGGAATGGACCTACAGGAAATCTTCTACCAAATCATACGCGAAAGTGCCGAACAAACATTTGACCAAGCTGTTCACACATAGGATGGACATTTGCAACCTCAGGTTAACATACCTTTTTGAAAGACATCAGATTCGACAGATGCAACAGGCAAGAAACGAAACCGTGGACAAGTTTGTGTCTCGCTTACGACAAAAAACAATGTCATGCGGGTTTGACAATGTTGATGACGCTATCAGAGATCAGGTAATAGAGACATATACAAGCTTGCATCTACGGAGAAAGTTCCTTGAGAAGTCGGGGAACATACCGTTAAAAGACTTACGAAATGTAGCCGGAGCATTTGAACCGGTGGATCTTCAAACGAAGGAAATGGAAAATCCATGTACTTCAACGGACGCACAAGTGAAAGCGATCAACAGAAACAGAGATAAATGGAAGGGAAAAGGGAAAGACAGTGTGACAGGAAGAACAACATCTAAGAGGTCAATGGAATAGCGATGTTACCGTTGCAATGGACTGGGGCATTTCGCGCGTGACACAGTGCTCTGCACGCGACCAGCAGTAAGCAGTGTGGTAGGCGTGGCCACTACGCAATGTGTTGTAAAACATAGGGACCTGGAAAGCCGAAATGGATGACCCTTGGTGACACCAACCCAAGAGTGAAACCCCGCTACAAAGTGACCGGAAAAAGTCAGGGTAAAAGCAGAGATGACTACGCTTTCACAGTGGATAACACTGGAAATTCGGGAGTTGTGAAATTCATGGTCGGAGGGGTGGCCATAACCTCAATACTCATCGACGCAGGGGAACTTGCAACATTATGAACAAACGCACATGGGAGATGCTAAAGAAGGATGGTGTAAAGTGCGAGTCACGCAGAACAAACAAGAAACGGTTGGCATACGGAAAGGAGAAACCCATTGAAGTCCTAGGGACATTTGTGTTCAGCCAAGCCAATTGCGTCTGATTACAACGATAGTACTCTCACTTTGCTAAAACCCACACAATCCAGACTGGAAATGTAATCGATATCACCTAAACATCTAATGTGAATGTTTTATAAGAAATGTTACAAATTAAAAATGGTAACCCTTGTAAGAATTTGGTGATGTTTGAATAAAACACGGTTAGTAAAATAAACGCGTTGATGTAATTTTAGCGACACTGGGTGCTACAACTGTTTTGCAACCTTTACCAGGTGTCTTGCATGTCCCTGTCAAACTTTTGTTTCTTTCTCAAATTATCGATTTTGTCATATGTATCTCTTGTTTCTAATAATGTGTGTACATCCGGGAAATAAATAGTGGTCAATTAATTGACGTGTGGCGATGTTCGAACAATCTGTATCAAACAAAGATCCCCGCCTTTGTAAAATTCGGGTAATTGTAAGGGGGGGGGGGGTTAGGATGACAATTTGTGTGACGCAATATATACGTTCTACTGTGCATAGCATTTTGGTTTCATCATGTACTACGTACATACCTAAATGTATAATCAGCATTTTAGTGTTTAGTCTACAATATAATTGTAGTTACCATCCAAAAACGACTCTGCCTTTCAATATTGTGAATATTATTGTAATGCCTGACTTGTGTCCTTGACACCTACCTACACAAATGAAACACAGTTCATGATTGCTTCTTATTGTGCATAGTTTGTGGGCATTACGTTGTCCCAAAATTCGTGAGGATCTGCAAATTGCGTGTCCTTTTTACCAAAAATACAACATTTTATGAAGAAAATGTAAAAAATATATTTTTTAAATATTATGTATATTTACTCCCGTATTGGTAGGATACTGTAGTGGAATGTGTTGTGCTTAGTACCATTCATATTAGGCAAACGTCGTATGTGGTATAAGGTACCGAATAAATTCTAAACCAACTCAAGGCGCTGTTTAGCTTGGAGGTGTATACAGTTTGATGACGTATGCTTTAATTATAATTGAGACTAATTTTCCATTTGTGGTTAATCTAGTTATATATATTGTTTGATTAAAATGTAACTTTCGTTAATATTTGCAACATTCAGGACATTTATTTGGGATAAGACCAAATTAAGGATTCGTCCGCCATTACCAAGTTAAAGTGTGCCTTTGAAAATAGCGTTTTGGTGATTTTTTGATTTTTGGAGCAAAAAAAATCAATCATACCTGGAATATGTTGGTTCAGTGAATACTGAATGCTCTACTGCATCAGATCTCTTCCGTGGTAACAATAAATATGCGCTAGTCGCTCGCGTATTCGCATGGTGGCTACTTTGCAGAACGGACCGATATTTCAAAATTTCTCACAAAATACGGGATAAATTGAGGGGTATCAGGTTAGGTTGCATTTCTCTAAAAACGTATGAGAATTTCACGAATTTTCGACAACACTTGTAACAATGGAGGATAAATACACGGTAACGTTTTCAAGAAAATTGTTGGACTCATTTTGCGGAAATGAAAGAAACTTTATGATGGCCGCCTATGTAAAATCTAACAACGTAACTTTAAATGGCAATCTCGACTTCCGGGTTGAAAAACGACGACGCGGTATGGCGCGAACTCTGAACGTGGCCCTGTTAAAATATATACGTCATATAGCAAAAGTCAGACCTAAACAAAAACATCAGACCTGAATAAAACTGGGAAACATTTTTCTGTGTTGGTGTGTATGAAGCGTCAGCCGGACGATGGACATTTCTGGAAGTTATAGCAATTACAAGTGTTAAGTGATGTATAGCTGACGGATCTTTAATAATATCAACAAGGTTAAATTGACCCTAACATTCGTGAACTGTTTACATACTCTACAACCTAGTGCAAGAATCTTCTGAAAATGAAATCAATACTAATGATGTGGACTATGTCTGTAAAAAAGCGTGCAATATTCCTGCTGTGGCCGCAACATACAATTGAGTATTATGACTGTTCTCGATACAGCTCTCAGAACCGTTGTGAGACATAACACAGACATCACATTGCCAAATATTATATATCTTGTGACGACTGAAGCCACCGCCCGCAAGCACTGTTTCCCTCAAGTGTCGTATCATTTCTCAACCACACAACTGTGAACATGTACTTGTTTAAAGTACTACAGTACCAAAGCTGGTTTTCAAATAACACATTTGAAAAGTTTCAACAAGATCTGTATGCTTAGCGTGGATGTACACGTGTACCTTTAGTGAACCACTGACTTTCTACAAAAACTACTGTGTCCTAAATGAGTCACACTAAAGGTTTTCTCATCTGTATGAGAGTATATGTGACCTCAAATGGCCTGATTGTAAGAACTAAGCAGCACAGGTATCACCTTTGTAAGGATTCCCTGTAGTATGGATACGGACAAGACTCTTAAAATTACAACACATTGAGAATTGTGCACCGCATATGGCACATTTATAGGGTTTCTCCCCAGTATGCATACGGACACGTATCTTCAAGTAACCACTTGTTGAAAATTGAGCACCACAGGTATCACATTTGTAGGGTGTCTCCCCAGTATGGGTACGGACTTTTATCTTCAAATGACCACTTGTTGAAACGTGTGTACCACAGGTATCACATTTGCAAGGTTTCTCCCAAGTATGGGAACGGATATTTATCGTCAAGTTACCAGATGTTGAAAATTGTGCACCACAGGTATCACATTTGCAAGGTTTCTCCCAAGTATGGGAACGAATAAGTGTCTTCAATTTACCAGATGTTGAAAATTGTGCATCACAGGTATCACATTTGCAAGGTTTCTCCCAAGTATGGGAACGGATATGTATCTTCAAGTTACCAGATGTTGAAAATTGTGCATCACAGGTATCACATTTGCAAGGTTTCTCCCCAGTATGGGAACGGATAAGTATCTTCAAGTTACCAGATGTTGAAAATTGTGCATCACAGGTATCACATTTGCAAGGTTTGTCCCAAGTATGGGAAAGGATAAGTATCTTCAAGTTACCAGATGTTAAAAATTGTGCATCACAGGTATCATATTTGCAAGGTTTCTCCCAAGTATGGGAACCGATATAAATCTTCAAGTTACCAGATGTTCAAAATTGTACACCACAGGTATCACATTTGCAAGGTTTCTCCCCAGTATGGGAACGGATAAGTATCTTCAAGTTACCAGATGTTGAAAATTGTGCACCACAGGTATCACATTTGCAAGGTTTCTCCCAAGTATGGGAACGGATATGTATCTTCAAGTTACCAGATGTTGAAAATTGTGCATCACAGGTATCGCATTTGTAGGGTTTTTCACATGTGTGACTGCGCACATGTATGGTTAAGCCACTGTTTCTTAAAAACGTTTTCCACAAGTTTCACATTTGAATCGTTTCTCAACAGTGTGAGTGTGCATTTTCACATTCATATTGACAGTGCAGCTGTCGCTGACCTGTTTGAACACACCACAGTTGTAGAGTCTTACCACACTGTGGATGCTCACAGGTATCTCCAAAGCTCTACAGGATGTAGACAAAGTCTGATTGCACATATAATTATGTGACCGTATTTTAGAACTCTCAGACATGTACAAACTACACGTCTCACATCTGGATGGTTTCAGTGTGTGTGCGTACGTGTACTACCCTGTAAAACAAGCTCAACACTTGTCACCCTTAAAGGGTTCCTCACGTGTTTCAGGGCACGTTTGTATCTGTAACTGATTATTCTAGGTTTAAATGATTTCTATCCCCTGTGAGTTCGCATTTGCATGTTTAAAGCCCAACACCGACTAGACTGTTTTCAATACGTGTCACTTTGATGAAAAGGTTTCTCATCCATCAAATTATGCATATATGCCTTTAAGGTATTAATACTGTGAACTGTTTGCTCCATAGTTGCCACACTTCAATGGTTTCTCCTACCAGGAGGAGTGGGATTCTCTTTATATATAAATATCCATCCACAAGTGAGTCACGTGTTATCTCTTTTTCCTGAAGACAACGATGTGGACATTCCGTGACTTTCTCGATGTTCTACGTCGTGTTGGTGACAGAACTTGACAGTTGTTGTTGTCAATGTGGGTGAGCCGACGCAATTTTGTTACTTCATGACATTGTAGATACTTGTAACACAAACTGTCTTTAACACACACACATCTCAGTCATCTGAAATAACAACAGTCATTAGGTGAGGGAAAGTTAGTGACATAATCAGATATGGGGCCAGACTTTTGAAAGGGGTTTAATGGTACAAAGTGTGATCATTCCAATTGCCAATTATAATATCATGTGATACAAAATAAAGTATATATATAATTATTGTATGTATTCCAACATATTGACAGCAAATAAAATAAAATAAAAATTAAATACATTTATTTTGTAAAAACAAAAAAATAACAGTATACATACACAAAACAACCGTTTAAAAAATTAAGTTGTGCTGCATAGTGGTCACATGACATGTTATATGCCGTCTTCCTGTGACCCCATAAACATATATTTCGAATTATATTTACACATACGAATACAATGATTATCACGAGTGTATGATATATTCTGTGTGACAACGGACTGGGGATGCGATGGAGAAGGAAACGAATTAGTTTAGGAAATTACTGTTAGAAAACAATGATAAGAAATTTGTGCGGATCCAAACATAGATATAAAAGTAATCAAATATTTAATTGCACTCCGCACATCTGGGATTTAGACAATGCACATGGCTAAGATAGTCATCTAGATATTGATTGGATAATAGCAATTTGAATTTTTGTCTGGATTTGACGTTTTGAATTTTATAATCGAGATTATTCCATAGTTTTATTAAACGGTGTTTAGGTAATTTAGATAAAAAATGTGTTCTGGGCTTCTCTGTATATAAGAGGTTACGTTGTCTAGTAATTATAGCGGTAGTGGCTAGATTCTTTGTTGGTATATAATGTTTGAAGGATTTAGGCAGTGTATTATGGTGATAATCATACATAAATAGTGAGACATGTCACATGTGAATATCAATGATTTAAAATATATTTTCAGATAGGATCGGTGTGACTTCTATATCTTGTTTTGTTAATTATTCGTATAGCGCGTTTTTGTAAAATTTATATCTTTCTTATGGTATTTCCATTGCCCCATGCTTGTACACCGTCAGTTAAGTGCCTTTGATTTAAGGTATAATAGAGAGTTTTTAAAGCATTGTGTGGCAAACAATGGTTTATTCTATTAATTGCAGAAAAATGCTCTAGATATTTTAGAACTGATTATGTTGATATGTTTTTCCATGTTAAATGTTTATTAATACGTATTCTTAAGAACTTCACCGATTCTTCTTTGTTATCCTTTTCAAAATGATTAATAATGTGACTATTTATTTTAATACAGTCATTTACCTGGTATTTGCTATTCGGTGGACTAAATAAGCAACATTTTTTTTTTTTATTTAATGAAATTTATTGGCACAAAGCCAATCATACAAATGTATTAATTCTTGGTTTATGCTCTCAATTAAAATATAAATATGAGAAACTGATTGGTATGCAGTTGTGTCATATGCAAAAGATAATAAATTCAGAGAGGTAGAGATAATTACATTGATATAAATTAAAAATAAGATTGGTCCAAGTATGGATCCTTGGGGCACTCCACTTATTATGTTTTTGGAGAGGACTGACATTTGTGTATCTCAGTATATTGTTTTCGATTTGATAAATAACTTACAAACCATTTATTGCTTATTCCCCGAATTCCATAAAAGTTTAATTTGTACAGTAAAATATAATGGTTTATTGTATCGAATGCCTTGAAAAGGTCCAGAAACACAGCCAATGTAAGGTCTTTTGTTATTTTATTATTTGCATCTGCAATATCTTTGAGCAGATGCAATGTTGGTTGAATAGTAGAATGTTTTGCATGTTTTATACAAAATGATTTATTTTCTAAGAACAGTATTAATCTATTTCATACAATTGTTTCCATTATTTTACAAATCGCGGGTAGAATACTTATAGGTCTATAATTGTTTAACAGTTTATTGTTACCTGATTTTAAGACGGGCATGGCTTTTGCAATTTTTAAGTTTTCAGGAACAATTTCCATGACAAAGGATTGGTTTAGTATATGCTCAAGCGGAGTGGCTACTTCATGTATGGTCGCTTGCAGTAGTTTTGTGGATAGACCGTCGAAACCTTCAGTGCATTTAGTTTTAAGTTTTCGTACAAATATTTATATTTCTGTTGTCAGCGTTGGTTGCATGAACAAATTTACGGGATAGTTTCCTCTTAGGTGTGTCTCAAAGTGCTTAACAGGGAGAGCTATTGAGTTGCTTATCGATTTACCTATTCCAACGAGAAAAATATTAAATTCTTCTGTAATGTGTTTTAAATTTGCATTCTCTTGTCCGTTTATGACGAAGGTTTCAGGTAGTTTGGGGAATTTTTTTTTTTTATGTATTGCTTGTCGTAGTACAGCCAATGTTTCTTTGATATTGTGTTTAAATTCTTCTAGCATTTCTGTATACTAAGCACTTTTTGTTGCTCTATTAATCTTATTAAAAACTCTACAATATTATCTATAATTGTTGATTATTTCTGGATTAGGTCTGTTTAATTTCTTTCGAAGAAAGTTTGCTTTATTTAGACATAAAGCCAATATGCCTGAAGTAAACCATGGTTCTCGTTTAATGTATTTTGTCTTAACTTTCATATATTTAATTGGGCAAGATATTTCGAAAGGTGATTTGTATATTATCATAACATTATCATAAGCTTCATTCGCATAGGCAGTGGATAGTACAGTTGAGTAATCAGCCATATCTAATAGATTTCTAAATGATGCAATGTTTTTTGGAGTCAACTGTCGTACCTGCCTATATATTTATTTTTGTGGTCGAGGTGTACCATAAATTATATGAAATATTCAAAAATGATGTTTTTCGTGTTGGTTTGGTTATAAGCGGAATAAATCCTTGGGATGTTACATTATCTATGAAGTCACTTGTTTTTTGATGATTTTAGCAACTTATTATTATAATCGCCCATTAAATTAGCAGTTTTATTTTCATTTGATATTTTATCCTGTATTTCTATTATTTTACTTATAAACATATCGATATCTGCACGAGGAGCAGAGTTAGGACGATATATTACACCTACTATAATAGGTTTATTATGATTACCTTGAGCGTTTTCATCTTGAGGAAAACGATGAAAGATCCGAACTTTGGTGTTAAATTGGTAAATAATGGGTTCACAGACCTTGACTTTACCGATGATATTGCATTGCTCAGCCACACGCCGGAGATCCTGCAAGAGATTACCAATAATTTAAACGAAAATGGAGAGATGGTCGGATTACTAATCAGCTATGGGAAGACAAAAACATTGTCATTTGGTGATGGATCTGACCCCCACATTGTGATTTGATCAGCAAGAGTTGCAATGCGTCGAGAACTTCCCTTACATCGGAAGCTACATCTCTAGGAAAGGCGACGCGGAAGTAGATGTACAAATCAAGTTAAGTATATCATATTAAACCAATCACCCCAGTCCGTCATCTTTACGCTAATACCAGAAGCCACATAAAAGATCAATTGAAAAAACCTGTAATGCAAACGAATAATTAGCTTAGTACATTCTGTGTAGCATGTCATCAGAACATTCACCGTAACTGTTTGAGTGATAGTAAAACAAAAGAAACATATATATGTAATAAAACAAGGAACATTAGGGAGAAAGATAATAAGGATAGCTAACTGACTGGCCTTCCACTAGGCAAGGCATAATTATGAACATGATAGTACACAAATACAACAACCGATATATAATAACAAACAATGAACATACATATATACATAAAGAAAACTGCATCATTTTGCAAACCATTTGCACAGGACTAATATCTACAAATGACTGTTTCTATTCTGTATTGCAAGGTGCAATTAATAAATGGAAAAACCCATTAGGGAACAACATTAGGTCAAACATTATGTCATGGGTTGACACAGTATAATTAAGCAACACCGTTAGTTGCTATGCATTAACCTTTCCCAAGGTAGATTTGGGGAACTTATCATTTTATAGTGCATCAATACAAAACATAAATTAAGAATAATTGAGAATGTAATTTTTTGTCTTCTATATAATATACACTATGTCATATGCAATTAAACTTAATCATCCAGCAAGTTGAAGCGCACTATTTGAAAGGATATACGATTAATTTAAACAATCATATTTGCGTTGTGCACGCAACCCTTAAAGAGTTTTGTTGCGTTTAAGAAAACATAAATTATGTACACATTACCCACACTTCAAGTCAACCATATCATTCATTCCATCAATATATCCGAGATAACACTCAAAGAAATGATTATGTTAGAAACAACGAATACCTCGAAAATGTGCAAATAAAACACATCATTTAGCTGTATAGAAAAAATACATTCTACTGTATAATGTGAACAATATAATGTTGGAAAAAGCATACTTTTGATTATTAGAGTACATAAATCTGAATGAGGTACATGTTATCAATGCATGTTCTAAGAAACTTTTCATCAGAAATGAAAATTAAAAGCTAATAGTAACAATAACTTTTTGGAATATGCAGATATAATAATTATTATTCAACGCCATACAAAGAAAGATGAAAAAAAAAAAAAAAGGAAAAAATAACATCATCGAGCATTGTTTACATAAATAAATGACATTACCGAGCTTTTGTTATGTTCAAGAAAGAAATCAAAGATATAAATATACATAAAATTTCAAGTCAGTTGCAACATTCGTTCTATCAGTCTTTTCCAAAGCCTAAGCCGAAAACGCAAAGCAGTTTATTATGTTTATAGGAATGAATTTGATGAAAATGTGCAAATAGAACACCTCGTGTATTTTAACAGTATCTAAGATAAATAGCTTTTTTTTATAGAAAAAAAACATATTTAATTTGAACGGTTCATAAATGTGAATGTATTTTGTTTTTATAAGTTCTAAGAAACTGTTTTATGAAGAAAAGAAAAAATGATAAAAATACTAATAACTTTCTCAGGACAAGCAAACGACAATTATTATTTACTGTCATATAGAAACACGTTAATTAATAGGAATAATAAGTTTATATACTACAAATCTATACTGCATTGCATTCTACATTATAAAAATAACATTGGTTATGTATGGCTCAATGAGACGTTCAAACAAACAAATAACCGAACAGTTAAACGAAAGGAGATCTGGAAGCTTATCTTTCTTTATCTGAACAAACAGAAAAGGAATAAGAACTGCCAGTTCTTACAGTTTCAGGTCCTTCTCCGTGGGAATCTCCTTTATGTTGCCTGTGTTTGTTTTGATAAGAACGTGACCAGCGTAGGTCCAACAGTCAGCGACCTGTTTCTGTCGCTTCAATTGTCTCGTACGAAATGCCAGCATGGCCCACTTGGCCGTGAGATCTTCGTTCACGTGGATCTGGTCGTATTTGTGCTGTCGGTTGTAATCCTTTAGGTGTGTGCGGGCACAGAACACTTCGTCACTCACCGCTTCGCTGCGAAACCGAACAATGACGGTGCGTTTGCGCGGACGACCCTGTTCATCCTGCTTTGGTCCGATTATGTGGCTCCGTTCCAGGTGGTCGGCTCCGATGTGGGTCCCAGCACACTGCTGCTACAATATGGAATGCTCTGCTGACCACAGTTACTTCCAAAACCTCCCATAAATCTTTCACACTGCTGCTACAATATGGAATGTTCTGCTGACCACTGTTACTCCAAAACCTCCCATCTATCTTTCGCACTGCCGTTACGGTGTGGAATGCTCTGCTGACTACTGTTATTTCCAAAACCTCCCATCAATCTCTCACACAGCTGCTACACTATGGAATGCTCTGCTGTCTTCTCTTACTTCCAAAACCTCCCATTAATTGTCCACACTGCCACTACAGTGTGGAATGCTCTGCTGACTACTGTTATTTCCAAAACCTCCCAACAAACTTTCACATTGCTGCTACAGTATGGAATGCTCTGCTGACTACTCTTACTTCCCAAACCTTCCATCAATCTTTCAAGGCAGCCTTAAAGACTCACCTTTTTATTACTGCGTTCACAGCTTTAATGACTGCAGAAACATATTACTCTAAGTTTTTCATATTTCTAATCTATAGTGATCCTTTTAACAACCAAAAGACAATGTGTAAGTACTTATTTTAACATGAAAATTGATTCTTTTAACACTTAGACCAACTTACTTAATCTACATATGTTTTACACAGCACTATTATCTTGCTTTATTTATATTATATTTAAATGTTTAATGTTTACTATTTATGTATTAATGTTATGTAAAGGGCTGTGAACGTTCTGGATATGGCGCTATATAACATAAACGTTATTATTATTATGTTTGTTGTTGTGTGAATTTCCACTGCATTTTGATTCCTATTGTTCCTGTGATCTGCCGATGTTTATTTGTGTATTTCTGTCCTTATTTCAGGCACTGGTTGCTGGACTCCAGGTGGATCGCACCGTCATGTGGAGGGAGAGACTGAAGCATGTAATGGCTGGAATGAAAGCCAACTAGTTTTCTACCCTGTAGCAGCCATAGTTTGTGTCAATCCCAACCAACTGGTCGGCTCGTCACCCCTCCTACGTTGGTGTGATAGTCCATTGGATATACGATGAGAGCTTTGATCCGACGTCAGGAGCACTCGCCTGGAAGTGACTGCACACCTTCGATGTGCTGACGGCGGCTCTTGGTGGTGTTCAATTGAATTCTTCCAGGGAGTGAAGTGCTTTGAACTGTACAAAGAAGTGAATATTGTGTTATATAAGACTGTGTCTACTGTTGTATAAAGACTCATTTTTTTCGACTCTCGTTCTTGTCCAAAGTGGCATAGTTTAGTATCTGCATTGACTTGTTTTATATCTCTTATGTATTAATTAATCTATTTATTGTATACTTACATGTACATTAGTTCAGTTAAATGAATTGACAATGTCTTATTTCTACATAGAACTGTAGCTATGGTCATTATTTTAGTATATTTATTTAATTACTGTATTTATTTGTATTTTACTAATATTAGTTTTTATAAGAATTTCTTTTAGAAAAAGCATGTTTATTTAGCAATCATTATTACCTCTATCAGGGTTCTACATGTTGTAAAGCGCCACGAACAATTTATAATTGGATCTGGCGCTATATTAAATAAAATGTATTATTATTATTATAAGAACCATGTGGCCAGTGTTGTATAAGAATCATGTATTCAGTGTTGTATAAGAATCATGTGTCCAGTGTTGTATGTCTGTCTGTCTGTGGCAGTGTATTCAATTATGCAGCTGAGTGAACTGAGGCAATGCTGTGTGAACAAAATTGCCTATGTTTGAAACAGCAGCAACATGATTCAACTCCCTGTCGAGAGTCAGTTACCCCACCTCATGTACTATCCCACCTCTTATACTATCCCGCCTATTGTATATCACACTTCTTTTAATATCCCATATATTTTACTACCCCCCTCTTGTACTACCCCACCTATTGTACTACCCCTTCTTGTACTATCCCCCTTGTACTATCCCACCCCTTTTACTATCCCGCCTATTGTACAATCCTACCTTTTGTACTATGCCACCCCTTGTACTATCCCACCCCTTGTGCTAACCCGCCTCTTGTACCATCCCACCTCTTGTACTATCCCGCGACTTATACTATCCAACCTCTTGTAGTATCCCGCCTCTTGTAGTATCCCGCCTCTTGTACTATCCCGCCTCTTGTACTATCCCGCCTCTTGTACTATCCTACCTCCTGTACTATCCCACCTCTTGTACTATCCCACCTCTAGACCTTTCCCAACTATTGTACTATCGTGCCCTTTCATTCTACCCTCTCTAAGTGTGTGCCATAATAAAGTGTATGTGTTGAGTGAAAAAATAACACATAGTGAAGTAGTCCTAGCTTCGGTGGAATACTTTTTTGTAAATGACCAACAGCATGGGCTGTCTACAAGGTATCCACCTGGACCGGCGGTGTTCTTGAGGGAAGGCATCACCGATTGAATGGATCATTCGACCATGCTGGACTGGCCCTCTCCAAGCTGCTGAAGTTCCTGCATAGACTCAAGGATGGCCCTTCAGGTTAGACGCCACATAGACTTCACGCCGCATTCACACCTTGCGGATAGTGGGTTAACGAAAGCAGACTAGAATATTGTTTGGTAACTATGCCATGCCCTATAGTGGGAAATCCATATATCAACATTAAAAAAATAATAATGTAATTATAAAAACAATTATTTTGTGATATAACGTTTCATCAAAAATTCACTCAGGGTGCATTGCAACAAAAATAACACCAGTATTACCTTGTTTGGGGCCATTGCTTCTTAACATCCGCAGTCACAGGATCACTTCGTCCATAATCACATGATCATTTCATCCACAATCATATAATCACTTTATCCATAATCACTTCATCCAGTCACATGATCATTTCATCCACAATCATAGGATACTTCATCCACATGCATAGGATCATTTCATTCACAATCAGAGGTTCATTTCGTCCACAACCGCAGGATCACTTCATCTATAGTCAATGGATCACTTCATCCACAATCAAGGTGACTGCTGCCTTCATAACCAGTCATTGACGTTTACCTAAGATATTACATTGAATGTGCTGAATACAAAATGTGTTACATATTGTAGGGTTTCAAAATTAGATATTTCAGTATATATATATTATGAATCCCAAGTGGCTTTCGGCTTTCGGTATCTTCATGGTGTCTTCATCAGCGTCACACAGAATTACTCTTTGTCGTCTTGGAACTGGTGTCATGCGACCAAGAACGATCCAGGAGTGCAACAGGAGGGTGTTGGAAGCTACATTCGAGCAACTCAGGATTCATATAGATACCTCTACTTGCAATGGAATTTAAATAATTGCACCATGCGGTATGTCATAGTGGTTCATCATCATTAGTGGATATGTAACCGACCAAAGAGCTATCCAGAGACACACCGGCTAAATTTCTGAGGAACTGGATGACCAAGATGCTAGGTTCACTACTGGGAGACATAGAGGATGCCACACGTCGTAAGAGGCTTTTAAATGTTGCATTCCCTAAACGAGATAGTCTGGTTCCTGATGTATTTTGAAAATAAAGAATAAAGGACGGATATAGGGTGATAGTTTAAATCTTTTCCAAGAATGTGCACTTGTAAATACTAGAAAGAAAAGCTTTTAAATCAAAGACACAACATTTTGTAATAATCTAACCGGACAAGCGGTAACAGCACCTGGCGTTAACTAATTTATAAACCGCCTATATAAACATTGCAGTAATGACACCTTTCTTTACAACTACAAAGGCGCCTTGCCAAGAAGTGGTAGAGCTTTCACAGGGAAAGCTGGGGATCTGACCACCAAGGCCACCACCAATGGTCGGGAACAATCTGAGTAAACCTAAGTAAATCAATAAATTCCCGTTCTCTCTAATTCCATGTGCCCATGTATGTAAGATACAGTTTGACCAGGTTTCGACATGTTCCTTGTAGAAAGTGTCCACTCTGTGTTAATTTAATTCGGAAAAATACAATGGTTTTGGGGTATATTAGTATGCACAAAATGTATGTTACTAAATAGGGCAAGCAATTTACACCGTAAATGAGGACAAGTAAGTATTAATAGGTAGCGACGCGATGTACCAGATCAGATCTGGCCCAGCGGTGGGACTGCCAAAGCTGCTAGACTTAAGTCTGTTCCTAGGTTTTCAAGTATTAATATACAGTTTTAAGACTGCAATATATTATGTTTAGGGCATACTGTCTGCCAAATTGTGTTCAATAAGCCCCTGAAAATGTTTGCAATTTGAAAGTATCGGCCCCGCAATGTGTTCAAATTGCAAACAAAACATTCAGCTTCAAAACACGCAATATTGGCAGTGACGCCGAGGTTGGCTGAGTTAACCACAATACCCTTTGATGTTTAACAATTTCCCTTTTTCCCACGTTCAACATAGACTTCCTGTTAAAAATTACTACGCCCGCTAATTTCGGGTAGAAGAACAGACTGCCTCCTTCTAACAATGTTTAAACATCATCACACATTCCATTTTAACAATATAGAGACATAAAATGTTTTTTAATCTCAACATTACTGCTTTTTATCGGTGCAGGATGACGACATTGTAGAAATTATTTAAATATTTTATTATCCTATCCAGTTTTATGCTGTTAACACGTTATTGTATAATACTTATTTATTCATTATATTTTTGGTATCATTATTTATTAATTCAAAGATCGATACTCGTTCCATGTTTACAGTGTAGATACATGAAATGTTTTCTAATTTTATATTACTACTCTTTGTCACGTGTAGTATAACAACTTTGTGTAAATTGTTTACATTTTACATATTTAGTATTTGTGTACTCGGCTACTTATATCATATATCATCTTTTTCTAAAATATTTATTTCTTCATTGTATTTTGTTATCATTATTAATTAATTAGTAATTTATTATTTTAAGGACCATGGAAATAAATATATTTCCATGCTTCCATATGTTTTCATCGATATTAATATATATAACTGTTCTCTTAATATGTTTGCATGTACATTAGAACCTCGCTTAAAGGTTACCTCTGTAATACAGCCACCTCCCCATCTCGCCATTAAGACCACCCTAGAACAGTCCCCAATTATTTTTGTAACAATATAGTATACAAAATCATACCGCTAATACGGTCATCTCGCCATTCAGGTCACTTCTGCCCAGTCCCGAGGTGACCTTAATAGTGAGATTCCACTGAGCACCATTACAATATACTGCAAGGCTTACATGTGTAGTTTTTTCTGTGTGTTATCGCCTTTTATTGTGTTTTGACCTCTATTAAACAAAACATACAATGTGGTTGTGGCACTTTATACAACGGCGTTATCTCCTTGACGTTCAAAAAGGCATGCTTAACGTAGGATATTAGAACGAGTCGCGGTTCAGTAACTTTGGGAGGATAATGCACTATTCCTGGTTGTTATGGAGGATAATACAATACGGACGGCAGCAATGACATGGCAACACATTTGTCCGTGGTTTGGGTCTAATCATCAGTGCATTATCATCAAGAAATAACGCATTGTCGTCCCAGGCTATTGGACGTGTCTCTTTCTCCGGGTAGTTGGGGATCTCGGGGGAGGGGGTGCTGTTGCAGGTTTTTGGCGAGTGTTATTTTAGGTGAAAGTCTCTCCTATAAAAACGTCGATACTTTTGGTTAATCAATCAATACGAAACCCCTTTAAAAAAAACATGGCTGCGGGCCATTCTTTCTCGGAGATTGGACGAGTTAGGATAAATTGCATTATAACAACGTGTCATTGTTACTGAGTAAAGCTTCGAGTCACGACAACTTCTTGCTGTGTTCTAGAAGGAATTCATTTAAGTGTTTCCGGCGACCCAGCGTGTATACACAGATGTCAATTGATGCTTGTTTACACATCAAGGTATCCAAAGTATAATAGTTAACACTCCCTTTCAAAGTATGACGACATTTCGTGTCTTAATAAGTCCGTCTACTTATTGCGGGTAGTTGACTTTAAGAAGGCATCCAATGTATTATGGTGACACCTATTATGAATAGTTTACTTTAAGAAGGCATCCAAGGTATTATAATGACCCCTATTGCGGTTAGTTGACTTTAATAAGGCATCCAAGGTATTATTATGACCACTATTGCGTGTAGTTTACTTTAAGAAGGCATCCAAGGTATTATGGTAACCCCTATAGCGGTAGTTTATTTTTAAGAAGGCATCCAATGTATTATAATGACCCCTATTACGGGTAGTTTACTTTAAGAAGGCATCCAAGGTATTACAACGACCCCTACTCCTGGTAGTTGACTTTTAGAAGGTATCCAATATATTATAATGACCCATATTCAAAGTGTGGCACTTTGAATATGAGTCATTATAATACTCGACTCGTGTTTGGACAAGCACTGGTTAAAGGGAGTTTACACAATGAAGCATCCAAAATACGACTTATAATAGTTACACCACTATTCAAAATGTCTTCCTCGATCTGTCTACCTCCACTTTACGCGTGTGGCAACTGTTTTCGCTTTGATTAAATATGATCCATATGTTAGATTAGTGCCGAGTATTGAACCAGGTCACAAGTTACTTGTCCAGACAATTGACTGCATGAATATGTGTCTCATGCATTACTTTTCATATATTTCAAAATAACGAAATTAATTTACTGCCAAACATAGACATAGCCTGACTCCGACGCTTCACAATGTGCAATTAATACACTTATCTGCGCCAAAATTGCTCGCCAAAAATAATAAAATGAAATGAAATCTGACCGCTAACTGCGACCCCACCACCCCCACTCATCTCCAACCTACATCCTCTTCCCACTTGGCGCCTCCATTGTTTAAGTTTCGCCTCGACTTTGCTGCGTTATTTTTAAGAGTGCTTATCGTACTCCTTTTTGTGTTTACTTACAGTTAATCGTTTAGAGTTTTACTTCTAGATTCTAGTGGTCATAGTTGCACATCGACACTTTTATTAAACACTTTTTTTCATTATAACGTGTTTAGACTTTTGTATTTGTTGTGACGAACTGCACTGTCGGGGCGGACCGCTCACAACCACGCCACCTACGAAAGTGCCCCGTCTGTACAAAGTTGATGCATATCTATTGGCAGCTTTCGTTGCTTTTCTCCCATTCCTTCTACGGAGAGTGTCCGAGAAAGTGGCCGTGAGTCAACGATGGAGGAAATCTTGCGTTTGCTCCGTGAGCAATGAAAGGTCCCGTCTATCGACTCCGAACAGGTCAATTCGTCCAACGGCGACGTAAGTAAAGCGCCAACTCGTGCTTCCGGAGGCCCAGCTATGGCCTGGGTGGTTGACGGAACTGTCCGAACATTTGTTCCAACAATTGGATCCCACGTAGCCACAGGGGAATCCGAGCACGCACCCGGTAGCCCACGCCAGTGGGTATATAACGGAGGGCCGACTCAACTCGGACAACCGGAGCGAGTTCCAGGACAACCGGAGAGGGTAAACCGGTCTCATGGACCGGTGGGGATTTCCCGAGAATGGTGTTAAACCAGAGACCCAACCGAAACTCCGGTCCCCGGGGGAGTAACCCGAGAAAGCTGCGTTCGGCACACTAAATCATGTGTAAAGCAGGGTCAGGCCTAGTCAGCCTTTTTTAAAGTGATGTCGGGATGCGTCAAGGAGAAAACCTGTCTCCTTTGTAGTTTGCTGTTTACCTTAATGATTGTGAACACTCGGTAAGCCATGTATATAAAGGACTTAACATGCTGGCTGGTGAAATTCACAACAACCTTATTGACGATGGTGTAGAAATGTTCATGAAAATGAATGTTTTACTTTATGCTGATGATACTATTGTCATGACAGAAACACATGCAGATTTACAGGCTACTTAAATGCTGCAAGTGACTATTGCAAAAGATGGCACCTATATGTTAATACCAGTAAAACAAATTATATTTTCTTGTCTCGTGGAAAGGGCAGTTCACACCCAGACTTCTTGTTTACACAAAATGAATTAGAGATAATTGATTGCAACATCTATTTGGGAACCAGTGTAACCTATAATGGACGGTTTAACAAAGCCATAACAAAACATGTTAACCAAGCTAGGCGTGCAATGTGCAACCTCACTACTAAAGCAAGGAAGCTAGATTGTGCAATATATATACATAACTACTGTAATAACTGGTTTATTTTATTTTACACTAAACCAGATCCGCCCGGACGCAGCGCAAGGTATTTTTTTTTCTCAACGAACCAATACGGCTCATACAGAGACAGTTGGTCAGATTGGTGATGCCATGACACAATACGCTCCTACCAGATACGATGCAGTTGGCGGCAATGGCACAAACAAACACCTTTCGCCTTCTGCAGCCGCGGGTTCGGCCTGGCATCTTAAGAACGTAATTTTGTTCTTGCCGTTTGCCTGTTCTGGTCGTGACGCCCCGTCCATCGACGGCAGACGATCTCTCCTACGATTATTCTTTCTCCGAAAACGAATGTGACTCGATCTCTGTTGACGGCCAGTTCTCCGACACGGACGAACAACTTGACACGTGGTCACATACGGATCACGTCAACATGGCCCACGCATTTCTGTCATACGAATTACCGGCGCCGGACAGTATCGTCACCAGTGCAGCACCGCGTCTGTCTTCGCTAGCTCAGGCTGATTATGTGGTTCTTGTCGCAATATAGCCTGGGTTCCCGTTTTCAACGGCCATGAGGAACCATTTTCACAAAATCTACCTCGAATTACAACCACCCCCAGTGGGCAAATCGCAACGTTTTGCGTCAGTCACTCGCGCTAGGGAGGCCCTCTACTGGCCAGTTGAAATCCCTTCAGGAGAATTTCCTTTCTCCAAGGATTCGCCCGTTATTGACAGGAGTTTCGCAGACATGTTCGGCTCACCAGCAGCGGGAGGGGAGCACAACACAAGTTGAGGCAGAAAAGGAATTGAATGTCCTCGCGGATGTCCTATCACGCCCAATCCAGATGTCGGGTACGGAATGGTCCATACATCCTTCAGTCTTCCAGGCGGTCACACGGGAATGGGGAATCCCCTTGCAACGAGGTGAAACCACAAACTCTCAATATTCATATTTCCCGTCCCAGATCCATAGGACACGGGAGTAGATGCACTATAAATGAGCTGGAAGGCACTATGAGCATATGCTTACCCGCCGCCAGCTATGTTGCCACAGATTTACAAGAAGTTCCAACGAGCCAAGTGCAAACTGATAATCACTGCCCCACGCTGGCCACAAGCGTTCTGGCGATCTACGAGTCCAAGTTGATAATATTTTATCTGCTTGGTGCATCGCAAAACATCATAATTAGTTCATTTTTGGCTACTGAGAGTTTAGTCTCCGATTTTCGCCTGCACCTTCACACGGAGAAACACTTGTCCATTTCGACCATTGAAGGCTATGGGATGGCAATCGCCAGCACCCTTCGTGCCACCTCCGGTGTCGAGGTAGGACGGAATCCTTCATTGAAATCTCTTCTTCGAAATAACGAACTAGAGCAGGGACTTTGTCAACGCCATTTCCCAGAGTGGAGTCTTGCCTTGATTTTGTCAGCCTTAGCCAAACCCCCGTTTGAGCACTGCACAAAGCTTCGGGTAAACTGTTAACATGGAAGACATATTTGTTCTAATCGCACTTGCTTCAGGCATACGGAGGGGCGAGATCCATGCATTTGAACATGCCCGCCGGGGCTGGACAGAGGTGACGCTAAGAGTGGGGCTGTCTTTTCTACCCAAAACACAAAATGTGTGCTTCCATGTACTATCCCAGCACTGGTTCACCATTTAGGCAATGGAATGGCTGAAGACAGACTCATGTGCCTTGTCCGAGCATTGCGATTCTACCTGGAACGGTCTATGACATGGAGGGAGAAAAAGCTCTCATCTTTGTTTCTTTCAAGTCAGGACATAAGTTAAATATTGTCCCATCAACCATCTCTGATTGGATTCGCAAAACCATTATGGAATGTTATACCCAAATCACCTTCTTGTTTCCTTGAATTCCATCATGTTAAGGCCCACAGGTACAATCTTTGGCTGCGTCCCCCGCATTCCATATTATAGCATCTATGGAACAGATCCTGGCGCTGTCATAATACTTTCACAATTTTTTATCCGAAGGACCTATCTCTCTAGTCCTCTGTTCTCATTCAGGCTAGGCCCAATCGATCTGCCTGGAGGAGATTTGTTGACTCCTTATGTTCCAGTGGGAGCGAAGAGGCTAGGTAAGGTAAAGTATTGTCGAGTTTGGGTGGAGCGTAGCAGATAGCGTGTGGTGTAGTGCTGGTATAGGTCTATATATACTAGTTTATACCGCGTTGGTGAAGTTTAAACATTAAATATAAGGCCTAATAATCGGTGCACCTATAGCAATAAGCTATTGAACAACTAAATAACTGCGCAGGTATGGAGAGCAGATACTGTCTAAATGTGTCGACTTATCGTTTGCTAATTAACTCTTGTGTGCATATTTTGTTCCATGATTATGTTTTGTTGGTGCTTGGGAAGAGCGTGTATTTGTACGTGACCATGCGTGTGAATGTCTTGAAGTAACGATACACGTTGCCTCTGGTGCAAGCTGATGATGTGTTGAGTGAAGTTGTTGTAATATCTGATTCAAGTGCTTTCTTTACAGGTTTACAAGGGTGTTCTCTAAAACACCATCTCAACGTTTTGGGTCGCATTTAGCTATTACTGCTCAAAACATATTCTTACACAAATATTTTCCACACACACTCAAACACACACACGCATGCACGTACGCACGCGCGCACGATCGCTCTCACGCACGCACGCACGCACACACACACACAGTTGTCAAAGCACCCATTTATACAGCTGAGTGAAGCGCAACAACGTAGAGTGAACGAAATTGTCAAGCGCATTATTACTCATACTTCAATTACTTGACTTTTTTAACTTTGATATTTGACAAGATTATCTCTTCAGAAAATTGTTGGCGATCGTTCTGAAAAACGTCGGCCGCCTCACCCCGTATCGGTCTGCATTCCAGAGGTCCACGTGACACCAGGCACGCAAGGAAAGGCGGGTGAAGACAGTGACATATTGGAGACGAACACGACCAAGGTTCTGGCGAGGTAAAATGTCAATTATTTTTGTTTTGTTACTTAGTGATCTGCAATTTCCAATCCCTATCCCGATCGAGCCACGCGCTCAGATCGAATGTCCAACAATCGAACTGAGAGCGAGACGCGATCAGGATAGGGTTAGCGAGTCGAGGTCGGGGCGTTTGCAAACACTCTCTATTACCTAATTATACAAAATTATAAGGGATGCGTTGTCTCTTGAGGAGAATCGGTTTTGTTTTCCATAAACAAGTTTTAGGCAGTTATGTTATCAAGCGATTGTCATGTGGTTGTAATACGTACTGATAAAACTGTAGCTTTACTTGAGAGCGATAACAATAATAGCCAAATCTGTAATCGTTAGTTATGTTATGTTGATATAACAGGATTCTCCATTGTGCAGTGCATGAAGTTCCCAGAAATGTCACTGCTTAAAACGGGAAAGGCTTTCTCATTGTATAAAATAAGTGTCCTGAGAAAATATTGATCAATGTAAAGATGACTTATGTTTTATTATATCTCAACAGGAATCAAACGTGTACCATTCATTCACTCTCAGACAGATAGTTAGAGCTTTACACACTTCATTTCATAATGTTATTTTCTTTCAGATAGACGTAATTCTCTTAGTGTAGCAAGTATAACGGGACATATATGTGTTAATACGCTAACACCAGGGGCAGTCTGGCAGCATCTCCTCCTAGTAGTCACACACGCCTCTTTCTATGTTCATTAATACGCTAACATCGGGGGCAGTCTGGTAGCATCTCCTCCTAGTAGCCACACTCGCCTCTTTCTATGTTCACTAATACGCTAACATCGGGGGCAGTCTGGCAGCATCTCCTCCTAGTAGCCACACTCGCCTCTTTCTATGTTCACTAATACGCTAACATCGGGGGCATTCTGGCAGCATCTCCTCCTAGTAGCCACACTCGCCTCTTTCTATGTTCACTAATACGCTAACATCGGGGGCAGTCTGGCAGCATCTCCTCCTAGTAGCCACACTCGCCTCTTTCTATGTTCACTAATACGCTAACACCGGGGGCAGTCTGGCAGCATCTCCTCCTAGTAGCCACACTCGCCTCTTTCTATGTTCACTAATACGCTAACATCGGGGGCAGTCTGACAGAATCTCCTCCTAGTAGCCACACTCGCCTCTTTCTATGTTCATTAATAGGCTAACACCGGGGGCAGTCTGACAGAATCTCTTCCTAGTAGCCACACTCGCCTCTTTCTATGTTCACTAATACGCTAACATCGGGGGCACTCTGGCAGCATCTCCTCCTAGTAGCCGCACTCGCCTCTTTATATGTTCAATAATACGCTAACATCGGGGGCAGTCTGGCAGCATCTCCTCCTAGTAGCCGCACTCGCCTCTTTCTATGTTCACTAATACGCTAACACCGGGAGCAGTCTGGCAGCATCTCCTTCTAGTAGCCGCACTCGCCTCTTTCTATGTTCACTAATACGCTAACACCGGGAGCAGTCTGGCAGCATCTCCTCCTAGTAGCCACACTCGCCTGTTTCTATGTTCACTAATACGCTAACATCGGGGGCAGTGTGGCAGCATCTCCTCCTAGTAGCCACACTCGCCTCTTTCTATGTTCACTAATACGCTAACATCGGGGGCAGTCTGGCAGCATCTCCTCCTAGTAGCCACACTCGCCTCTTTCTATGTTCACTAATATGCTAACATCGGGGGCATTCTGGCAGCATCTCCTCCTAGTAGCCACACTCGCCTCTTTCTATGTTCACTAATACGCTAACATCGGGGGCAGTCTGGCAGCATCTCCTCCTAGTAGCCACACTCGACTCTTTCTATGTTCACTAATACGCTAACATCGGGGGCAGTCTGGCAGCATCTCCTCCTAGTAGCCACACTCGCCTCTTTCTATGTTTACTAATAAGCTAACATCTGGGGCAGTGTGGCAGCATCTCCTCCTAGTAGCCACACTCGCCTCTTTCTATGTTCACTAATACGCTAACATCGGAGGCAGTCTGGCAGCATCTCCTCCTAGTAGCCACTCTCGCCTCTTCCTATGTTCATTAATACGCTAACATCGGGGCAGTCTGGCAGCATCTCCTCCTAGTAGCCGCACTCGCCTCTTTCTATGTTCACTAATACGATAAAACCGGGAGCAGTCTGGCAGCATCTCCTCCTAGTAGCCGCACTCGCCTCTTTCAATGTTCACTAATACGCTAACATCGGGAGCAGTCTGGCAGCATCTCCTCCTAGTAGCCACACTCGCCTCTTTCTATGTTCACTAATACGCTAACATCGGGGGCAGTCTGGCAGCATCTCCTCCTAGTAGCCACACTCGCCTCTTTCTATGTTCACTAATACACTAACATCGGGGGCAGTCTGGCAGCATCTCCTCCTAGTAGCCACACTCGTCTCCTTCTATGTTCACTAATACACTAACACCGGGAGCAGTCTGGCAGCATCTCCTCCTAGTAGCCACACTCGCCTCTTTCTATGTTTACTAATACGCTAACATCTGGGGCAGTCTGGCAGCATCTCCTCCTAGTAGCCACATTCGCCTCTTTCTATGTTCACTATTACGCTAACATCGGGGGCAGTCTGGTAGCATCTCCTCCTAGTAGCCTCACTCGCCTCTTTCTATGTTCTCTAATACGGTAACATCGGGGGCAGTCTGGCAGCATATCCTCCTAGAAGCCACACTCGCCTGTTTCTATGTTCACTAATACGCTAACATCTGGGGCAGTCTGGCAGCATCTCCTCCTAGTAGCCACACTCGCCTCTTTCTACGTTCACTAATACGCTAACATCGGGGGCAGTCTGGCAGCATCTCCTCCTAGTAGCCACTCTCGCCTCTTCCTATGTTCATTAATACGCTAACATCGGGGCAGTCTTGCAGAATCTCCTCCTAGTAGGCACACTCGCCTCTTCCTATGTTCATTAATACGCTAACATCGGGGCAGTCTGGCAGCATCTCCTCCTAGTAGCCGCACTCGCCTCTTTCTATGTTCACTAATACGCTAAAACCGGGAGCAGTCTGGCAGCATCTCCTCCTAGTAGCCGCACTCGCCTCTTTCTATGTTCACTAATACACTAACATCGGGGGCAGTCTGGCAGCATCTCCTCCTAGTAGCCACACTCGTCTCCTTCTATGTTCACTAATACACTAACATCGGGGGCAGTCTGGCAGCATCTCCTCCTAGTAGCCACACTCGTCTCCTTCTATGTTCACTAATACACTAACACCGGGAGCAGTCTGGCAGCATCTCCTCCTAGTAGCCACACTCGCCTCTTTCTATGTTTACTAACACGCTAACGTCGGGGGCAGTCTGGCAGCATCTCCTCCTAGTAGCCACTCTCCTCCTAGTAGCCACTCTCGCCTCTTCCTATGTACATTAATACGCTAACGTCGGGGCAGTCTTGCAGCATCTCCTCCTAGTAGGCACACTCGCCTCTTCCTGTGTTCATTAATACGCTAACATAGGGGCAGTCTGGCAGCATCTCCTCCTAGTAGCCACACTCGCCTCTTCATATGTTCATTAATACGCTAACACCGGGAGCAGTCTGGCAGCATCTCCTCCTAGTAGCCACACTCGACTCTTTCTATGTTCATTAATACGCTAACATCGGGGGCTGTCTGGCTGCATCTCCTCCTAAGAGCCACACTCGCCTCTTTCTATGTTCACTAATACGCTCACACTGGGGGCAGTCTGGCAGCATCTCCTACTAGTAGCCACACTCGCCTCTTTCTATGTTCGTTACTACGCTGACACCGGGGGCAATCTGGCATCATCTCCTCCTAGATGCCACACTCGCCTTTTTCTATGTTAAATAATACACTGAAACCGGGGTCAATGTGGTAGCATCTCCCCCTAGTAGCCGCACTGGCCTATTTCTATGTTCATTAATACACTTACACCGGGGGCAGTCTGGCAGCATCTCCTCCTAGTAGCCACACTCGCCTCTTTCTATGTTCACTAATACGCTAACATCGGGGGCAGTCTGGCAGCATCTCCTCCTAGTAGACACACTCGCCTTTTTCTATGTTCACTAATACGCTAACATCGGGGCAGTCTGGCAGCATCTCCTCCTAGTAGCCACACTCGCCTCTTTCTATGTTCACTAATACGCTAACACCGGGGGCAGTCTGGCAGCATCTCCTCCTAGTAGCCACAATCGCCTCTTTCTATGTTCACTAATACGCTAACACCGGGGGCAGTCTGGAAGCATCTCCTCCTAGTAGCCGCACTCGACTCTTTCTATGTTCACTAATACGCTAACACCGGGAGCAGTCTGGTAGCATCTCCTCCTAGTAGCCGCACTCGCCTCTTTCTATGTTCTCTAATACGCTAACACCGGGAGCAGTCTGGCAGCATCTCCTCCTAGTAGCCACACTCGCCTGTTTCTATGTTCACTAATACGCTAACATCGGGGGCAGTGTGGCAGCATCTCCTCCTAGTAGCCACACTCGCCTCTTTCTATGTTCACTAATACGCTAACATCGGGGGCAGTCTGGCAGCATCTCCTCCTAGTAGCCACACTCGCCTCTTTCTATATTCACTAATACGCTAACATCGGGGCAGTCTGGCAGCATCTCCTCCTAGTAGCCACACTCGCCTCTTTCTATGTTCACTAATACGCTAACACCGGGGGCAGTCTGGCAGCATCTCCTCCTAGTAGACACACTCGCCTCTTTCTATGTTCACTAATACGCTAAAACCGGGAGCAGTCTGGCAGCATCTCCTCCTAGTAGCCGCACTCGCCTCTTTCTATGTTCACTAATACGCTAACATCGGAAGCAGTCTGGCAGCATCTCCTCCTAGTAGCCACACTCGCCTCTTTCTATGTTCACTAATACGCTAACATCGGGGGCAGTCTGGCAGCATCTCCTCCTAGTAGCCACACTCGCCTCTTTCTATGTTCACTAATACGCTAACATCGGGGGCAGTCTGGCTGCATCTCCTCCTAGTAGCCACACTCGCCTCTTTCTATGTTCACTAATATGCTAACATCGGGGGCATTCTGGCAGCATCTCCTCCTAGTAGCCACACTCGCCTCTTTCTATGTTCACTAATTCGCTAACATCGGGGGCAGTCTGGCAGCATCTCCTCCTAGTAGCCACACTCGCCTCTTTCCATGTTCACTAATACGCTAACATCGGGGGCAGTCTGACAGCATCTCCTCCTAGTAGCCACATTCGCCTCTTTCTATGTTCACTAATACATTAACATCGGGGGCAGTCTGGCAGCATCTCCTCCTAGTAGCCACACTCGCCTCTTTCTATGTTCACTAATACGCTAACATCGGGGGCAGTCTGGCAGCATCTCCTCCTAGTAGCCTAACTCGCTACTTTCTATGTTCACTAATACGCTAACATCGGGGGCAGTCTGGCAGCATCTCCTCCTAGTAGCCACACTCGCCTCTTTCTATGTTCACTAATACGCTAACATCGGGGGCAGTCTGACAGAATCTCCTCCTAGTAGCCACATTCGCCTCTTTCTATATTCACTAATACGCTAACATCGGGAGCAGTCTGGTAGCATCTCCTCCTAGTAGCCACACTCGCCTCTTTCTATGTTCACTAATACGCTAACATCGGGGGCAGTCTGGCAGCATCTCCTCCTAGTAGCCACACTCGCCTCTTTCTATGTTCACTAATACGCTAACATCTGGGGCAGTCTGGCAGCATCTCCTCCTTGTAGCCACACTCGCCTCTTTCTATGTTCACTAATACGCTAACATCGGGGGCAGTCTGGCAGCATCTCCTCCTAGTAGCCACTCTCGCCTCTTCCTATGTACATTAATACGCTAACATCGGGGCAGTCTTGCAGCATCTCCTCCTAGTAGGCACACTCGCCTCTTCCTATGTTCATTAAATACATCAAGCAGTCTGCGCATCTCCTCCTGCAGCCGCACTCGCCTCTTTCTATGTTCACTATCACGCCAAAACCGAGCAGCTTTTCCAAGCATCTCCTCCTGTAGCCGCACCTCGCCTTTCTATGTTCACTAACATACCGGGAGCAGTCTGGCAGCATCTCCTCCTAGTAGCCACACTCGCCTCTTTCTATGTTCACTAATACATTAACATCGGGGGCAGTCTGGCAGCATCTCCTCCTAGTAACCACACTCGCCTCTTCCTATGTTCATTAATACGCTAACACCGGGAGCAGTCTGGCAGCATCTCCTCCTAGTAGCCACACTCGCCTCTTTCTATGTTCACTAATATGCTAACATCGGGGGCATTCTGGCAGCATCTCCTCCTAGTAGCCACACTCGCCTCTTTCTATGTTCACTAATACGCTAACATCGGATGGCAGTCTGGCAGCATCTCCTCCTAGTAGCCACACTCGCCTCTTTCCATGTTCACTAATACGCTAACATCGGGGGCAGTCTGACAGCATCTCCTCCTAGTAGCCACATTCGCCTCTTTCTATGTTCACTAATACATTAACATCGGGGGCAGTCTGTCAGCATCTCCTCCTAGTAGCCACACTCGCCTCTTTCTAT
>CM034544.1:20980719-21031184 GCA_020002185.1 Paraescarpia echinospica
CTACTAGGAGGAGATGCTGCCAGACTGCCCCCGATGTTAGCGTATTAGTGAACATAGAAAGAGGCGAGTGTGGCTATTAGGAGGAGATGCTGCCAGACTGCCCCCGGTGTTAGCGTATTAGTGAACTTAGAAAGAGGCGAGTGTGGCTACTAGGAGGAGATGCTGCCAGACTGCCCCAGATGTTAGCGTATTAGTGAACATAGAAAGAGGCGAGTGTGGCTACTAGGAGGAGATGCTGCCAGACTGCCCCCGATGTTAGCGTATTAGTGAACATAGAGAGTGGCGAGTGTGGCTACTAGGAGGAGATGCTGCCAGACTGCCCCCGATGTTAGCGTATTAGTGAACATAGAAAGAGGCGAGTGTGGCTACTAGGAGGAGATGCTGCCAGACTGCCCCCGATGTTAGCATATTAGTGAACATAGAAAGAGGCGAGTGTGGCTACTAGGAGGAGATGCTGCCAGACTGCCCCCGATGTTAGCGTATTAGTGAACATAGAAAGAGGAGAATGTGGCTACTAGGAGGAGATGCTGCAAGACTGCCCCCGATGTTAGCGTATTAGTGAACATTGAAAGAGGCGAGTGTGGCTACTAGGAGGAGATGCTACCAGACTGCTCCCGATGTTAGCGTATTAGTGAACATAGAAAGAGGCGAGTGTGGCTACTAGGAGGAGATTCTGTCAGACTGCCCCCGGTGTTAGCGTATTAGTGAACATAGAAAGAGGCGAGTGTGGCTACTACGAGGAGATTCTGTCAGACTGCCCCCGATGTTAGCGTATTAGTGAAAATAGAAAGAGGCGAGTGTGGCTACAAGGAGGAGATGCTGCCAGAATGCCCCCGATGTTAGCGTATTAGTGAACATAGAGAGTGGCGAGTGTGGCTACTAGGAGGAGACGCTGCCAGACTGCCCCCGATGTTAGCGTGTTAGTGAACATAGAAAGAGGCGAGTATGGCTACTAGGAGGAGATGCTGCCAGACTGCCCCCGATGTTAGCGTATTAGTGAACATAGAAAGAGGCGAGTGTGGCTACTAGGAGGAGATGCTGCCAGACTGCCCCCGATGTTAGCGTATTAGTGAACATAGAAAGAGGCGAGTGTGGCTACTAGGAGGAGATGCTGCCAGACTGCCCCCGGTGTTAGCGTATTAGTGAACATAGAAAGAGGCGAGTGTGGCTACTAGGAGGAGATGCTGCCAGACTGCCCCCGGGTTTAGCGTACTAGTGAACATAGAAAGAGGCGAGTGTGGCTACTAGGAGGAGATGCTGCCAGACTGCCCCCGGGTTTAGCGTACTAGTGAACATAGAAAGAGGCGAGTGTGGCTACTAGGAGGAGATGCTGCCAGACAGCCCCGTTGTTAGCGTATTAGTGAACATAGAAAGAGGCGAGTGTGGCTACTAGGAGGAGATGCTGCCAGACAGCCCCGTTGTTAGCGTATTAGTGAACATAGAAAGAGGCGAGTGTGTACTAGGAGGAGATGCTGCCAGACTGCCCCCGATGTTAGCGTATTAGTGAACATAGAAAGAGGCGAGTGTGGCTACTAGGAGGAGATGCTGCCATACTGCCCCCGATGTTAGCGTATTAGTGAACATAGAAAGAGGCGAATGTGGCTACTAGGAGGAGATTCTGCCAGACTGCCCCCGGTGTTAGCGTATTAGTGAACATAGAAAGAGGCGAGTGTGGCTTCTAGGAGGAGATTCTGTCAGACTGCCCCCGGTGTTAGCGTATTAGTAAACATAGAAAGAGGCGAGTGTGGCTACTAGGAGGAGATTCTGTCAGATTGCCCCCGATGTTATCGTATTAGTGAACATAGAAAGAGGCGTGTGTGGCTACTAGGAGGAGATGCTGCCAGACTGCCCCCGATGTTAGCGTAATAGTGAACATAGAAAGAGGCGAGTGTGACTACTAGGAGGAGATGCTGCCAGACTGCCCCCGATGTTAGCGTATTAGTGAACATAGAAAGAGGCGAGTGTGGCTACTAGGAGGAGATGCTGCCAGACTGCCCCCGGTGTTAGCGTATTAGTGAACATAGAAAGAGGCGAGTGTGGCTACTAGGAGGAGATGCTGCCAGACTGCCCCCGGTGTTAGCGTATTAGTGAACATAGAAAGAGGCGAGTGTGGCTACTAGGAGGAGATGCTGCCAGACTGCCCCGATGTTAGCGTATTAGTGAATATAGAAAGAGGCGAGTGTGTCTACTAGGAGGAGATGCTGCCAGACTGCCCCCGATGTTAGCGTATTAGTGAACATAGAAAGAGGCGAGTGTGGCTACTAGGAGGAGATGCTGCCAGACTGCCCCCGGTGTTAGCGTATTAGTGAACATAGAAAGAGGCTGTGGCTACTAGGAGGAGATGCTGCCAGACTGCCCCGATGGCTGCAATAGTGGAACCTGCGAAAAGAGGCGATGTGGCTACTGGGAAGAATGCTGCCAGACTGCCCCCCGATGTTAGCGTATTATTGAACACAGAAAGAGGGGCGAGTGTGGCTTACACTATGGGGGAGATGCTGCCAGACTGCCCCCGATGTTAGCGTATTAGTGAACATAGAAAGAGAGGCGAGGTGTGACTACTATGAGGAGATGCTGCCAGACTGCCCCAGATGTTAGCGTATTAGTGAACATAGAAAGAGGCTAGTGTGGCTACTAGGAGGAGATGCTGCCAGACTGCCCCCGGTGTTAGCGTATTAATGAACATAGAAAGAGGCGAGTGTGGCTACTAGGAGGAGATACTGCCAGACTGCCCCCGGTGTTAGCGTATTAGTGAACATAGAAAGAGGCGAGTATGGCAACTAGGAGGAGATGCTGCCAGACTGCCCCCGATGTTAGCGTATTAGTGAACATAGAAAGAGGCGAGTGTGGCTACTAGGAGGAGATGCTGCCAGACTGCCCCAGATGTTAGCGTATTAGTGAACATAGAAAGAGGCGAGTGTGGATACTAGGAGGAGATGCTGCCAGACTGCCCCCGATGTTAGCGTATTAGTGAACATAGAAAGAGGCGAGTGTGGCTACTAGGAGGAGATGCTGCCAGACTGCCCCCGATGTTAGCGTATTATTGAACATAGAAAGAGGCGAGTGTGGCTACTAGGAGGAGATGCTGCCAGACTGCCCCCGATGTTAGCGTATTAGTGAACATAGAAAGAGGCGAGTGTGGCTACTAGGAGGAGATGCTACCAGACTGCCCGCGATGTTAGCGTATTAGTGAACATAGAAAGAGGCGAGTGTGGCTACTAGGAGGAGATGATGCCAGACTGCCCCCGATGTTAGCGTATTAGTGAACATAGAGAGTGGCGAGTATGGCTACTAGGAGGAGATGCTGCCAGACTGCCCCCGGTGTTAGCGTATTAGTGAACATAGAAAGAGGCGAGTGTGGCTACTAGGAGGAGATGCTGCCAGACTGCCCCGATGTTGGCGTAGTGAACTGCTGAGAAAGAGGCGAGTGTGGCTACTTGGAGGAGATTCTGTCAGACTGCCCCCGATGTTAGCGTATTAGTGAACATAGAAAGAGGCGAGTGTGGCTACTAGGAGGAGATGCTGCCAGACTGCCCCCGATGTTAGCGTATTAGTGAACATAGAAAGAGGCGAGTGTGGCTACTAGGAGGAGATGCTGCCAGACTGCCACCGATGTTAGCGTATTAGTGAACATAGAAAGAGGAGAATGTGGCTACTAGGAGTAGATGCTGCCAGACTGCCCCCGATGTTAGCGTATTAGTGAATATAGAAAGAGGCGAGTGTGGCTACTAGGAGGAGATGCTGCCAGACTGCTCCCGGTGTTAGTGTATTAGTGAACATAGAAGGAGACGAGTGTGGCTACTAGGAGGAGATGCTGCCAGACTGCCCCCGATGTTAGTGTATTAGTGAACATAGAAAGAGGCGAGTGTGGCTACTAGGAGGGTTCACAATCGGGCGCTGATGTTGGCGTATTGAAGTGGTTTATAGAAAGAGGCAGTGTGGCTACTAGGAGGAGAATGCTGGACACCCCGATGTTAGCGTATTAAGTGAACATAGAAGTGAGTTAGGCTACTAGGAGATGCTGTAGACTGCCCCCGATGTTGGCGTATTAGTGAACATAGAAAGAGGCGAGGAATTATGGCTACTAGGAGGAGATGCTGCCAGACTGCCCCGATGTTAGCGTATTAGTGAATATAGAAAGAGGCGAGTGTGTCTACTAGGAGGAGATGCTGCCAGACTGCCCCCGATGTTACGTATTAGTGAACATAGAAAGAGGCGAGTGTGGCTACTAGGAGGAGATGCTACCAGACTGCCCCCGATGTTAGCGTAATAGTGAACATAGAAAGAGGCGAGTGTGGCTACTAGGAGGAGATGCTGCCAGACTGCCCCCGGTGTTAGCGTATTAGTGAACATAGAAAGAGGCGAGTGTGGCTACTAGGAGGAGATGCTGCCAGACTGCCCCCGATGTTAGCGTATTAGTGAACATAGAAAGAGGCGAGTGTGGCTACTAGGAGGAGATGCTGCCAGACTGCCCCCGATGTTAGCGTGTTAGTGAACATAGAAAGAGGCGAGTGTGGCTACTAGGAGGAGATGCTGCCAGACTGCCCCCGATGTTAGCGTATTAGTGAACATAGAAAGAGGCGAGTGTGGCTACTAGGAGGAGATGCTGCCAGACTGCCCCGATGTTAGCGTATTAGTGAACATAGAAAGAGGCGAGTGTGGCACTAAGGAGGAGATGCTGCCAGACTGCCCCCGATGTTAGCGTATTAGTGAACATAGAAAGAGGCGAGTGTGGCTACTAGGAGGAGATGCTGCCAGACTGCCCCCGATGTTAGCGTATTAGTGAACATAGAAAGAGGCGAGTGTGGCTACTAGTAGGAGATGCTGCCAGACTGCCCCCGATGTTAGCGTATTAGTGAACATAGAAAGAGGCGAGTGTGGCTACTAGGAGGAGATGCTGCCAGACTGCCCCCGGTGTTAGCGTATTAGTGAACATAGAAAGAGTCGAGTGTGGCTACTAGGAGGAGATGCTGCCAGACTGCCCCCGATGTTAGCGTATTAGTGAATATAGAAAGAGGCGAGTGTGTCTACTGGGAGGAGATGCTGCCAGACTGCCCCCGATGTTAGCGTATTAGTGAACATAGAAAGAGGCGAGTGTGGCTACTAGGAGGAGATGCTGCCAGACAGCCCCGTTATTAGCGTATTAGTGAACATAGAAAGAGGCGAGTGTGGCTACTAGGAGGAGATCCTACCAGACTGCCCCCGATGTTAGCGTAATAGTGAACATAGAAAGAGGCGAGTGTGGCTACTAGGAGGAGATGCTGCCAGACTGCCCCCGGTGTTAGCGTATTAGTGAACATAGAAAGAGGCGAGTGTGTCTACTAGGAGGAGATGCTGCCAGACTGCCCCCGGTGTTAGCATATTAGTGAACATAGAAAGAGGCGAGTGTGTCTACTAGGAGGAGATGCTGCCAGACTGCCCCCGGTGTTAGCGTATTAGTGAACATAGAAAGAGGCGAGTGTGGCTACTAGGAGGAGATGCTGTCAGACAGCCCCGTTGTTAGCGTATTAGTGAACATAGAAAGAGGCGAGTGTGTACTAGGAGGAGATGCTGCCAGACTGCCCCCGGTGTTAGCGTATTAGTGAACATAGAAAGAGGCGAGTGTGGCTACTAGGAGGAGATACTGCCAGATTGCCCCCGGTGTTAGCGTAATAGTGAACATAGAAAGAGGCGAGTGTGACTACTAGGAGGAGATGCTGCCAGACTGCCCCCGATGTTAGCGTATTAGTGAACATAGAAAGAGGTGAGTGTGGCTAATAGGAGGAAATGCTGCCAGACTGCCCCCGGTGTTAGCGTATTAGTGAACATAGAAAGAGGCGAGTGTGGCTACTAGGAGGAGATACTGCCAGATTGCCCCCGATGTTAGCGTATTAGTGAACATAGAAAGAGGTGAGTGTGGCTACTAGGAGGAGATGCTGCCAGACTGCCCCCGATGTTAGCGTATTAGTGAACATAGAAAGAGGCGAGTGTGGCTACTAGGAGGAGATGCTACCAGACTGCCCGCGATGTTAGCGTATTAGTGAACATAGAAAGAGGCGAGTGTGGCTACTAGGAGGAGATGATGCCAGACTGCCACCGATATTAGCGTATTAGTGAACATGGAAAGAGGCGAGTGTGGCTACTAGGAGGAGATGCTGCCAGACTGCCCCCGATGTTAGCGTATTAGTGAACATAGAAAGAGGCGAGTGTGGCTACTAGGAGGAGATGCTGCCAGACTGCCCCCGATGTTAGCGTATTAGTGAACATAGAAAGAGGCGAGAGTGATGTATTTCACTAGGGCAGGATGCTGACTACCCCCGATGTTAGCGTATTAGTGAACATAGAAAGAGGCGAGTGTGGCTACTAGGAGGAGATGCTACCAGACTGCTCCCGATGTTAGCGTATTAGTGAACATAGAAAGAGGCGAGTGTGGCTACTAGGAGGAGATGCTGCCAGACTGCCCCCGATGTTAGCGTATTAGTGAACATAGAAAGAGGCGAGTGTGGCTACTAGGAGGAGATGCTGTCAGACTGCCCCCGATGTTAACGTATTAGTGAACATAGAAAGAGGCGTGTGTGGCTACTAGTAGGAGATCCTGCCAGACTGCCCCCGATGTTAGCGTATTAGTGAACATAGAAAGAGGCGTGTGTGGCTACTAGTAGGAGATGCTGCCAGACTGCCCCCGATGTTAGCGTAATAGTGAACATAGAAAGAGGCGAGTGTGACTACTAGGAGGAGATGCTGCCAGACTGCCCCCGATGTTAGCGTATTAGTGAACATAGAAAGAGGCGAGTGTGGCTACTAGGAGGAGATGCTGCCAGACTGCCACCGATGTTAGCGTATTAGTGAACATAGAAAGAGGAGAATGTGGCTACTAGGAGTAGATGCTGCCAGACTGCCCCCGATGTTAGCGTATTAGTGAATATAGAAAGAGGCGAGTGTGGCTACTAGGAGGAGATGCTGCCAGACTGCTCCCGATGTTATCGTATTAGTGAACATAGAAAGAGGCGAGTGTGGCTACTAGGAGGAGATTCTGTCAGACTGCCCCCGGTGTTAGCGTATTAGTGAACATAGAAAGAGGCGAGTGTGGCTACAAGGAGGAGATTCTGTCAGACTGCCCCCGATGTTAGCGTATTAGTGAACATAGAAAGAGGCGAGTGTGGCTACTAGGAGGAGATGCTGCCAGACTGCCCCCGATGTTAGCGTATTAGTGAACATAGAAAGTAGCGAGTGAGGCTACTAGGAGGAGATGTTGCCAGACTGCCCCCGGTGTTAGCGTATTAGTGAACTTAGAAAGAGGCGAATGTGGCTACTAGGAGGAGATGCTGCCAGACAGCCCCGTTGTTAGCGTATTAGTGAACATAGAAAGAGGCGAGTGTGTACTAGGAGGAGATGCTGCCAGACTGCCCCCGATGTTAGCGTATTAGTGAACATAGAAAGAGGCGAGTGTGGCAACTAGGAGGAGATGCTGCCAGACTGCCCCCGATGTTAGCGTATTAGTGAACATAGAAAGAGGCGAGTGTGGCTACTAGTAGGAGATGCTGCCAGACTGCCCCCGATGTTAGCGTATTAGTGAACATAGAAAGAGGCGAGTGTGGCTACTAGGAGGAGATGCTGCCAGACTGCCCCCGGTGTTAGCGTATTAGTGAACATAGAAAGAGTCGAGTGTGGCTACTAGGAGGAGATGCTGCCAGACTGCCCCGATGTTAGCGTATTAGTGAATATAGAAAGAGGCGAGTGTGGCTACTAGGAGGAGATGCTGCCAGACTGCCCCCGATGTTAGCGTATTAGTGAACATAGAAAGAGGCGAGTGTGGCTACTAGGAGGAGATGCTGCCAGACTGCCCCCGATGTTAGCGTATTAGTGAACATAGAAAGAGGCGAGTGTGGCTACTAGGAGGAGATGCTGCCAGACTGCCCCCGGTGTTAGCGTATTAGTGAACATAGAAAGAGGCGAGTGTGGCTACTAGGAGGAGATGCTGCCAGACTGCCCCCGATGTTAGCGTATTAGTGAACATAGAAAGAGGCGAGTGTGGCTACTAGGAGGAGATGCTGCCAGACTGCCCCGATGTTAGCGTATTAGTGAACATAGAAAGAGGCGAGTGTGGCTACTAGGAGTAGATGCTGCCAGACTGCCCCCGATGTTAGCGTATTAGTGAACATAGAAAGAGGCGAGTGTGGCTACTAGGAGGAGATGCTGCCAGACTGCCCCCGGTGTTAGCGTATTAGTGAACATAGAAAGAGGCGAGTGTGGCTACTAGGAGGAGATGCTGCCAGACTGCCCCGGTGTTAGCGTATTAGTGAACATAGAAAGAGGCGAGTGTGGCTACTAGGAGGAGATTCTGCCAGACTGCCCCCGATGTTAGCGTATTAGTGAACATAGAAAGAGGCGAGTGTGGCTACTAGGAGGAGATGCTGCCAGACTGCCCCCGATGTTAGCGTATTAGTGAACATAGAAAGTAGCGAGTGAGGCTACTAGGAGGAGATGCTGCCAGACTGCCCCCGGTGTTAGCGTATTAGTGAACATAGAAAGAGGCGAGTGTGGCTACTAGGAGGAGATGCTGCCAGACTGCCCCGTGTTAGCGTATTAGTGAACATAGAAAGAGGCGAGTGTGTACTAGGAGGAGATGCTGCCAGACTGCCCCGATGTTAGCGTATTAGTGAACATAGAAAGAGGCGAGTGTGGCTACTAGGAGGAGATGCTGCCAGACTGCCCCCGATGTTAGCGTATTAGTGAACATAGAAAGAGGCGAGTGTGGCTACTAGGAGGAGATGCTGCCAGACTGCCCCCGATGTTAGCGTATTAGTGAACATAGAAAGAGGCGAGTGTGGCTACTAGGAGGAGATGCTGCCAGACTGCCCCCGGTGTTAGCGTATTAGTGAACATAGAAAGAGTCGAGTGTGGCTACTAGGAGGAGATGCTGCCAGACTGCCCCGATGTTAGCGTATTAGTGAATATAGAAAGAGGCGAGTGTGTCTACTGGGAGGAGATGCTGCCAGACTGCCCCCGATGTTAGCGTATTAGTGAACATAGAAAGAGGCGAGTGTGCCTACTAGGAGGAGATGCTGCCAGACAGCCTCGTTGTTAGCGTATTAGTGAACATAGAAAGAGGCGAGTGTGGCTACTAGGAGGAGATGCTGCCAGACTGCCCCCCGATGTTAGCGTATTAGTGAACATAGAAAGAGGCGAGTGTGGCTACTAGGAGGAGATGCTGCCAGACTCCCCCGATGTTAGCGTATTAGTGAACATAGAAAGAGGAGAATGTGGCTACTAGGAGGAGATGCTGCCAGACTGCCCCCCGATGTTAGCGTATTAGTGAACATAGAAAGAGGCAAGTGTGGCTACTAGGAGGAGATGCTACCAGACTGCTCCCGATGTTAGCGTATTAGTGAACATAGAAAGAGGCGAGTGTGGCTACTAGGAGGAGATGCTGCCAGACTGCCCCCGATGTTAGCGTATTAGTGAACATAGAAAGAGGAGAATGTGGCTACTAGGAGGAGATGCTGCCAGACTGCCCCCGATGTTAGCGTATTAGTGAACATAGAAAGAGGCGAGTGTGGCTACTAGGAGGAGATGCTACCAGACTGCTCCCGATGTTAGCGTATTAGTGAACATAGAAAGAGGCGAATGTGGCTACTAGGAGGAGATTCTGTCAGACTGCCCCCGATGTTAGCGTATTAGTGAACATAGAAAGAGGCGAGTGTGGCTACTAGGAGGAGATGCTGCCAGACTGCCCCCGATGTTAGCGTATTAGTGAACATAGAAAGAGGCGAGTGTGGCTACTAGGAGGAGATGCTGCCAGACTGCCCCCGATGTTAGCGTATTAGTGAACATAGAAAAAGGCGAGTGTGGCTACTAGGAGGAGATGCTGCCAGACTGCCCCCGATGTTAACGTATTAGTGAACATAGAAAGAGGCGAGTGTGGCTACTAGGAGGAGATGCTGCCAGACTGCCCCTGGTGTTAGCGTATTAACACATATATGTCCCGTTATACTTGCTACACTAAGAGAATTACGTCTATCTGAAAGAAAATAACATCATGAAATGAAGTGTGTAAAGCTCTAACTATCTGTCTGAGAGTGAATGAATGGTACACGTTTGATTCCTGTTGAGATATAATAAAACATAAGTCATCTTTACATTGATCAATAGTTTCTCAGGACACTTATTTCATACAATGAGAAAGCCTTTCCCGTTTTAAGCAGTGACATTTCTGGGAACTTCATGCACTGCACAATGGAGAATCCTGTTATATCAACATAACATAACTAACGATTACAGATATGGCTATTATTGTTATCGCTGTCAAATAAAGCTACAGTTTTATCAGTACGTATTACAACCACATGACAATCGCTTGATAACATAACTGCCTAAAACTTGTTTATGGAAAACAAAACCGATTCTCCTCAAGAGACAACGCATCCCTTATAATTTTGTATAATTAGGTAATAGAGAGTGTTTGCAAACGCCCCGACCTCGACTTGCTAACCCTATCCTGATCGCGTCTCGCTCTCAGTTCGATTGTTGGACATTCGATCTGAGCGCGTGGCTCGATCGGGATAGGGATTGGAAATTGCAGATCACTAAGTAACAAAACAAAAATAATTTACATTTTACCTCGCCGGAACCTTGGTCGTGTTCGTCTCCAATATGTCACTGTCTTCACCCGCCTTTCCTTGCGTGCCTGGTGTCACGTGGACCTCTGGAATGCAGACCGATACGGGGTGAGGCGGCCGACGTTTTTCAGAACGATCGCCAACAATTTTCTGAAGAGATAATCTTGTCAAATATCAAAGTTAAAAAAGTCAAGTAATTGAAGTATGAGTAATAATGCGCTTGACAATTTCGTTCACTCTACGTTGTTGCGCTTCACTCAGCTGTATAAATGGGTGCTTTGACAACTGTGTGTGTGCGTGCGTGCGTGCGTGAGAGCGATCGTGCGCGAATGCGTACGTGCATGCGTGTGTGTGTTTGAGTGTGTGTGGAAAATATTTTTGTAAGAATATGATTTGAGCAGTAATAGCTAAATGCGACCCAAAACGTTGAGATGGTGTTTTAGAGAACACCCTTGTAAACCTGTAAAGAAAGCACTTGAATCAGATATTACAACAACTTCACTCAACACAGCATCAGCTTGCACCAGAGGCAACGTGTATCGTTACTTCAAGACATTCACACGCATGGTCACGTACAAACGCACGCTCTTCCCAAGCACCAACAAAACATAATCATGGAACAAAATATGCACACAAGAGTTAATTAGCAAACGATAAGTCGACACATTTAGACAGTATCTGCTCTCCATACCTGCGCAGTTATTTAGTTGTTCAATAGCTTATTGCTATAGGTGCACCGATTATTAGGCCTTATATTATGTTTAAACTTCACCAACGCGGTATAAACTAGTATATATAGACCTATACCAGCGCTACACCACACGCTATCTGCTACGCTCCACCCAAACTCGACAATACTTTACCTTACCTAGCCTCTTCGCTCCCACTGGAACATAAGGAGTCAACAAATCTCCTCCAGGCAGATCGATCTGTGGCCACTATTGGGCCTAGCCTGAATGAGAACAGAGGACTAGAGAGATAGGTCCTTCGGATAAAAAAATTTGAAAGTGTTATGACAGCGCCAGGATCTGTTCCATAGATGCTATAATATGGAATGCGGGGGACGCAGCCAAAGATTGTACCTGTGGGCCTTAACATGATGGAATTCAAGGAAACAAGAAGGTGATTTGGGTATAACATTCCATAATGGTTTGGCGAATCCAATCAGAGATGGTTGATGGGACAATATCTAACTTATGTCCTGACTTGAAAGAAACAAAGATGAGAGCTTTTTCTCCCTCCATGTCATAGACCGTTCCAGGTAGAATCGCAATGCTCGGACAAGGCACATGAGTCTGTCTTCAGCCATTCCATTGCCTAAATGGTGAACCAGTGCTGGGATAGTACATGGAAGCACACATTTTGTGTTTTGGGTAGAAAAGACAGCCCCACTCTTAGCGTCACCTCTGTCCAGCCCCGGCGGGCATATTCAAATGCATGGATCTCGCCCCTCCGTATGCATGAAGCAAGTGCGATTAGAACAAATATGTCTTCCATGTTAACAGTTTACCCGAAGCTTTGTGCAGTGCTCAAACGGGGGTTTGGCTAAGGCTGACAAAATCAAGGCAAGACTCCACTCTGGGAAATGGCGTTGACAAAGTCCCTGCTCTAGTTCGTTATTTCGAAGAAGAGATTTCAATGAAGGATTCCGTCCTACCTCGACACCGGAGGTGGCACGAAGGGTGCTGGCGATTGCCATCCCATAGCCTTCAATGGTCGAAATGGACAAGTGTTTCTCCGTGTGAAGGTGCAGGCGAAAATCGGAGACTAAACTCTCAGTAGCCGAAATTGAACTAATTATGATGTTTTGCGATGCACCAAGCAGATAAAATATTATCAACTTGGACTCGTAGATCGCCAGAACGCTTGTGGCCAGCGTGGGTCAGTGATTATCAGTTTGCACTTGGCTCGTTGGAACTTCTTGTGAATCTGTGGCAACATAGCTGGCGGCGGGTAAGCATATGCTCATAGTGCCTTCCAGCTCATTTATAGTGCATCTACTCCCGTGTCCTATGGATCTGGGACGGGAAATATGAATATTGAGAGTTTGTGGTTTCACCTCGTTGCAAGGGGATTCCCCATTCCCGTGTGACCGCCTGGAAGACTGAAGGATGTATGGACCACTCCGTACCCGACATCTGGATTGGGCGTGATAGGACATCCGCGAGGACATTCAATTTCGGGAATGTGGAGTGCCCGCAATACTATTCCGTTGTTCTGACACATGAGGAGTAGCCTCGTGGTCTGTTTGCACAGCGATGTTGAGCGTGTCCCGCCTTGCTTGTTGATGTAGGACACTACAGTTGAGGTGTCTGACGCAACAAGGACTGTGAGGCATCTCAGTTGCCTCTCGGCCGGCTTTCAATTCGGGTACACTGATGTGAAGCGCTTTACCCGGTTTTGAGCAGACACCGAACACTGTCAACGAGTTCCAATGCGCACCCCAACCGATGCTCGATGCATGTGTGAACAACTGAGTGTCCGGATCCTTGGGGACAACCGGAGATCCCCGCAAAATATTGTGTCCCGACATCCATCATTTGATGTGTTCACAGTAGGGGACATAGGAATCCACATGTCGTTCGTCGACGGATTAAAATCCCAATTCCTTCGCGTTTATGCAGACGCCAATGAGTGAGGAATGAGCTGTTTGGAGCAGAAGCGATCGAGTAAGCTCCACGATTTGGTGATATCGTTCCAATGTTGGATTCACCTAAAATGAAAATAGGACGAACTGTTATCGCAGAAATATGAATTTCTGCGTGGGAGTCACGTCTGACTTCTTCTCGTCAATCAGGAGGCCCACTGTGTGGCAGAGACGGAGGACTTGTACTGTGTCTTGGAGGCACTGATCTCGAGATGTCGAGTGTATCAGCCAGTCGTCCAGGTACTGACACGGATTCATGCCCATGCCATGCACCAGTACTTTGATTTCTGTCATAACATTCGTGAAAACCCAGTGTACTGGGGATAGGCCAAATTGCAGCGCCTTGAACTGGTAGATAACATTCCGAGTCTGGAACCGAAGGTTACCCCGGTGGATGGGAATATGGAAGTATGCATCCACCAGATCGATGGACGTAACCCAGGCGTTTCGATGCCGATATTTTCGTATGTTTTGTGCAGTCTCCACTGTATCAGTCAGTCGTCCAGGTACTGACACGGATTGATGCCCATGCCATGTACCAGTACTTTGATTTCTCTCATAACTTTGATGAAAACACCGCGTGCTGGAAATTGGCTAAATGGTAACGCATTGAAATGGTAAATGGTATCCCGAGTCTGGAACCGAAGGAACTTTCGGTAACCCTGGTGGATGGGAATGTAGAAGTAGGCATCCATGTTTTTGTAGTCTCCATTGTGGCGTGGGGAGTCTCCAAGAAGGTGTTGAGTCATGAGAGGTCGATAATAGGCCTCCATCCTTGACTTCTTTGGAACGAGGAAAATATTATTGTAGAACCCGGGAGAAGTAGCGGCGTGTACGACTTCGATTGCCTGGTTCATCCTCAGTGTCTGGATGAATTCCATGAGTTCTTGCCTCTTCGTGAGGGGACCCTTGTCCACAAATTGTGAAGGGACACGTGTCATGGGAGGACTATCACTGAAACATAGACGGAAGCCGACGTCCAGAACTTCGCACACCCAATCATTGCATCCATTTTGTCTTCAAACATCGCAAAACAGGGATACTCGAGCTCCAAACTTCGTCGTAAGCAAAGGACACAACCGCCTGTTGGCGTATGTCTGGAGAACTCCGAGTGGATGGGTGTGAGATGGTTGGCCCGAGGAGCCTGGCGCACACAATCACAATTTATGTTTCTTCCCTCGACCGACCAACTATCATTTCTCGTAATTGCAACCTAGTTGGCCGTTCGTCAAACAGGGACGAATATCCGAGTGGCGCCGTGCGGAGACGCTCCCATTTATCATGGGATAAAAATGTAGAGGCCCCCCGAGGGTGAGGTCGCGCTCTTGCAGCAAGATGCTGTACGCCATCGCACAATCGAACGTGGCCCCATCCGACCAAGCAGTTGCCACTGATTTTGTCAACTGCAAGGTAATCCTCAATTGGTGTAACATGGATTCTGCAGAAACATTTCCTGTGTTGACAAGGTCGATCATGCCCTGAATCGAACGTGCTGCCTCAAACCAATTCTGAAAGGACGTAATACAAAGCTGTCGACGTAACAAGGCCGCGAGGTCCCTGAAATAGCGCTTTTCTGCCTCAACTTGTGTTGTGCTCCCCTCCCGCTGCTGGTGAGCCGAACATGTCTGCGAAACTCCTGTCAATAACGGGCGAATCCTTGGAGAAAGGAAATTCTCCTGAAGGGATTTCAACTGGCCAGTAGAGGGCCTCCCTAGCGCGAGTGACTGACGCAAAACGTTGCGATTTGCCCACTGGGGGTGGTTGTAATTCGAGGTAGATTTTGTGAAAATGGTTTCTCATGGCCGTTGAAAACGGGAACCCAGGCTATAGTGCGACAAGAACCACATAATCAGCCTGAGCTAGCGAAGACAGACGCGGTGATGCACTGGTGACGATACTGTCCGGCGCCGGTAATTCGTATGACAGAAATGCGTGGGCCATGTTGACGTGATCCGTATGTGACCACGTGTCAAGTTGTTCGTCCGTGTCGGAGAACTGGCCGTCAACAGAGATCGAGTCACATTCGTTTTCGGAGAAAGAATAATCGTAGGAGAGATCGTCTGCCGTCGATGGACGGGGCGTCACGACCAGAACAGGCAAACGGCAAGAACAAAATTACGTTCTTAAGATGCCAGGCCGAACCCGCGGCTGCAGAAGGCGAAAATCGTTTGTTTGTGCCATTGCCGCCAACTGCATCGTATCTGGTAGGAGCGTATTGTGTCATGGCATCACCAATCTGACCAACTGTCTCTGTATGAGCCGTATTGGTTCGTTGAGAGAAAAAAAACACCTTGCGCTGCGTCCGGGCGGATCTGGTTTAGTGTAAAATAAAATAAACCAGTTATTACAGTAGTTATGTATATATATTGCACAATCTAGCTTCCTTGCTTTAGTAGTGAGGTTGCACATTGCACGCCTAGCTTGGTTAACATGTTTTGTTATGGCTTTGTTAAACCGTCCATTATAGGTTACACTGGTTCCCAAATAGATGTTGCAATCAATTATCTCTAATTTATTTTGTGTAAACAAGAAGTCTGGGTGTGAACTGCCCTTTCCACGAGACAAGAAAATATAATTTGTTTTACTGGTATTAACATATAGGTGCCATCTTTTGCAATAGTCACTTGCAGCATTTAAGTAGCCTGTAATTCTGCATGTGTTTCTGTCATGACAATAGTATCATCAGCATAAAGTAAAACATTCATTTTCATGAACATTTCTACACCATCGTCAATAAGGTTGTTGTGAATTTCACCAGCCAGCATGTTAAGTCCTTTATATACATGGCTTACCGAGTGTTCACAATCATTAAGGTAAATAGCAAACTACAAAGGAGACAGGTTTTCTCCTTGACGCATCCCGACATCACTTTAAAAAAGGCTGACTACGCCTGACCCTGCTTTACACATGATTTAGTGTGCCGAACGCAGCTTTCTCGGGTTACTCCCTCCGGGACCGGAGTTCCGGTTGGGTCTCTGGTTTAACACCATTCTCGGGAAATCCCCACCGGTCCATGAGACCGGGTTACCCTCTCCGGTTGTCCTGGAACTCGCTCCGGTTGTCCGAGTTGAGTCGGCCCTCCGTTATATACCCACTGGCGTGGGCTACCGGGTGCGTGCTCGGATTCCCCTGTGGCTACGTGGGATCCAATTGTTGGAACAAATGTTCGGACAGTTCCGTCAACCACCCAGGCCATAGCTGGGCCTCCGGAAGCACGAGTTGGCGCTTTACTTACGTCGCCGTTGGACGAATTGACCTGTTCGGAGTCGGTAGACGGGACCTTTCATTGCTCACGGAGCAAACGCAAGATTTCCTCCATCGTTGACTCACGGCCACTTTCTCGGACACTCTCCGTAGAAGGAATGGGAGAAAAGCAACGATAGCTGCCAATAGATATGCATCAACTTTGTACAGACGGGGCACTTTCGTAGGTGGCGTGGTTGTGAGCGGTCCGCCCCGACAGTGCAGTTCGTCACAACAAATACAAAAGTCTAAACACGTTATAATGAAAAAAAGTGTTTAATAAAAGTGTCGATGTGCAACTATGACCACTAGAATCTAGAAGTAAAACTCTAAACGATTAACCGTAAGTAAACACAAAAAGGAGTACGATAAGCACTCTTAAAAATAACGCAGCAAAGTCGAGGCGAAACTTAAACAATGGAGGCGCCAAGTGGGAAGAGGATGTAGGTTGGGGATGAGTGGGGGTGGTGGGGTCGCAGTTAGCGGTCAGATTTCATTTCATTTTATTATTTTTGGCGAGCAATTTGGGCGCAGATAAGTGTATTAATTGCACATTGTGAAGCGTCGGAGTCAGGCTATGTCTATGTTTGGAAGTAAATTAATTTCGTTATTTTGAAATATATGAAAAGTAATGCATGAGACACATATTCATGCAGTCAATTGTCTGGACAAGTAACTTGTGACCTGGTTCAATACTCGGCACTAATCTAACATATGGATCATATTTAATCAAAGCGAAAACAGTTGCCACACGCGTAAAGTGGAGGTAGACAGATCGAGGAAGACATTTTGAATAGTGGTGTAACTATTATAAGTCGTATTTTGGATGCTTCATTGTGTAAACTCCCTTCAACCAGTGCTTGTCCAAACACGAGTCGAGTATTATAATGACTCATATTCAAAGTGCCACACTTTGAATATGGGTCATTATAATCTATTGGATACCTTCTAAAAGTCAACTACCAGGAGTAGGGGTCATTGTAATACCTTGGATGCCTTCTTAAAGTAAACTACCCGTAATAGGGGTCATTATAATACATTGGATGCCTTCTTAAAAATAAACTACCGCTATAGGGGTTACCATAATACCTTGGATGCCTTCATAAAGTAAACTACACGCAATAGTGGTCATAATAATACCTTGGATGCCTTCTTAAAGTCAACTAACCGCAATAGGGGTCATTATAATACCTTGGATGCCTTCTTAAAGTAAACTATTCATAATAGGTGTCACCATAATACATTGGATGCCTTCTTAAAGTCAACTACCCGCAATAAGTAGACGGACTTATTAAGACACGAAATGTCGTCATACTTTGAAAGGGAGTGTTAACTATTATACTTTGGATACCTTGATGTGTAAACAAGCATCAATTGACATATGTGTATACACGCTGGGTCGCCGGAAACACTTAAATGAATTCCTTCTATAACACAGCAAGAAGTTGTCGTGACTCGAAGCTTTACTCAGTAACAATGACACGTTGTTATAATGCAATTTATCCTAACTCGTCCAATCTCCGAGAAAGAATGGCCCGCAGCCATGTTTTTTTTAAAGGGGTTTCGTATTGATTGATTAACCAAAAGTATCGACGTTTTTATAGGAGAGACTTTCATCTAAAATAACACTCGCCAAAAACCTGCAACAGCACCCCCTCCCCCGAGATCCCCAACTACCCGGAGAAAGAGACACGTCCAATAGCCTGGGACGACAATGCGTTATTTCTTGATGATAATGCACTGATGATTAGACCCAAACCACGGACAAATGTGTTGCCATGTCATTGCTGCCGTCCGTATTGTATTATCCTCCATAACAACCAGGAATAGTGCATTATCCTCCCAAAGTTACTGAACCGCGACTCGTTCTAATATCCTACGTTAAGCGTGCCTTTTTGAACGTCAAGGAGATAACGCCGTTGTATAAAGTGCCACAACCACATTGTATGTTTTGTTTAATAGAGGTCAAAACACAATAAAAGGCGATAACACACAGAAAAAACTACACATGTAAGCCTTGCAGTATATTTTAATGGTGCTCAGTGGAATCTCACTATTAAGGTCACCTCGGGACTGGGCAGAAGTGACCTGAATGGCGAGGTGACCGTATTAGCGGTATGATTTTGTATACTATATTGTTACAAAAATAATTGGGGACTGTTCTAGGGTGGTCTTAATGGCGAGATGGGGAGGTGGCTGTATTACAGAGGTAACCTTTAAGCGAGGTTCTAATGTACATGCAAACATATTAAGAGAACAGTTATATATATTAATATCGATGAAAACATATGGAAGCTTGGAAATATATTTATTTCCATGGTCCTTAAAATAATGAATTACTAATTAATTAATAATGATAACAAAATACAATGAAGAAATAAATATTTTAGAAAAAGATGATATATGACATAAGTAGCCGAGTACACAAATACTAAATATGTAAAATGTAAACAATTTACACAAAGTTGTTATACTACACGTGACAAAGAGTAGTAATATAAAATTAGAAAACATTTCATGTATCTACACTGTAAACATGGAACGAGTATCGATCTTTGAATTAATAAATAATGATACCAAAAATATAATGAATAAATAAGTATTATACAATAACATGTTAACAGCATAAAACTGGATAGGATAATAAAATATTTAAATAATTTCTACAATGTCGTCATCCTGCACCGATAAAAAGCAGTAATGTTGAGATTAAAAAACATTTTATGTCTCTATATTGTTAAAATGGAATGTGTGATGATGTTTAAACATTGTTAGAAGGAGGCAGTCTGTTCTTCTACCCGAAATTAGCGGGCGTAGTAATTTTTAACAGGAAGTCTATGTTGAACGTGGGAAAAACGGAAATTGTTAAACATCAAAGGGTATTGTGGTTAACTCAGCCAACCTCGGCGTCACTGCCAATATTGCGTGTTTTGAAGCTGAATGTTTTGTTTGCAATTTGAACACATTGCGGGGCCGATACTTTCAAATTGCAAACATTTTCAGGGGCTTATTGAACACAATTTGGCAGACAGTATGCCCTAAACATAATATATTGCAGTCTTAAAACTGTATATTAATACTTGAAAACCTAGGAACAAGACCTAAGTCTAGCAGCTTTGGCAGTCCCACCGCTGGGCCAGATCTGATCTGGTACATCGCGTCGCTACCTATTAATACTTACTTGTCCTCATTTACGGTGTAAATTGCTTGCCCTATTTAGTAACATACATTTTGTGCATACTAATATACCCCAAAACCATTGTATTTTTCCGAATTAAATTAACACAGAGTGGACACTTTCTACAAGGAACATGTCGAAACCTGGTCAAACTGTATCTTACATACATGGGCACATGGAATAAGAGAGAACGGGAATTTATTGATTTACTTAGGTTTACTCAGATTGTTCCCGACCATTGGTGGTGGCCTTGGTGGTCAGATCCCCAGCTTTCCCTGTGAAAGCTCTACCACTTCTTGGCAAGGCGCCTTTGTAGTTGTAAAGAAAGGTGTCATTACTGCAATGTTTATATAGGCGGTTTATAAATTAGTTAACGCCAGGTGCTGTTACCGCTTGTCCGGTTAGATTATTACAAAATGTTGTGTCTTTGATTTAAAAGCTTTTCTTTATAGTATTTACAAGTGCACATTCTTGGAAAAGTTTCAAACTATCACCCTATATCCGTCCTTTATTCTTTATTTTCAAAATACATCAGGAACCAGACTATCTGGTTTAGGGAATGCAACATTTAAAAGCCTCTTACGACGTGTGGCATCCTCTATGTCTCCCAGTAGTGAACCTAGCATCTTGGTCATCCAGTTCCTCAGAAATTTAGCCGGTGTGTCTCTGGATAGCTCTTTGGTCGGTTACATATCCACTAATGATGATGAACCACTATGACATACCGCATGGTGCAATTATTTAAATTCCATTGCAAGTAGAGGTATCTATATGAATCCTGAGTTGCTCGAATGTAGCTTCCAACACCCTCCTGTTGCACTCCTGGATCGTTCTTGGTCGCATGACACCAGTTCCAAGACGACAAAGAGTAATTCTGTGTGACGCTGATGAAGACACCATGAAGATACCGAAAGCCGAAAGCCACTTGGGATTCATAATATATATATACTGAAATATCTAATTTTGAAACCCTACAATATGTAACACATTTTGTATTCAGCACATTCAATGTAATATCTTAGGTAAACGTCAATGACTGGTTATGAAGGCAGCAGTCACCTTGATTGTGGATGAAGTGATCCATTGATTATAGATGAAGTGATCCTGCGGTTGTGGACGAAATGATCCTCTGATTGTGAATGAAATGATCCTATGCATGTGGATGAAGTATCCTATGATTGTGGATGAAATGATCATGTGACTGGATGAAGTGATTATGGGTAAAGTGATTATATGATTGTGGATGAAATGATCATGTGATTATGGACGAAGTGATCCTGTGACTGCGGATGTTAAGAAGCAATGGCCCCAAACAAGGTAATACTGGTGTTATTTTTGTTGCAATGCACCCTGAGTGAATTTTTGATGAAACGTTATATCACAAAATAATTGTTTTTATAATTACATTATTATTTTTTTAATGTTGATATATGGATTTCCCACTATGGGGCATGGCATAGTTACCAAACAATATTCTAGTCTGCTTTCGTTAACCCACTATCCGCAAGGTGTGAATGCGGCGTGAAGTCTATGTGGCGTCTAACCTGAAGGGCCATCCTTGAGTCTATGCAGGAACTTCAGCAGCTTGGAGAGGGCCAGTCCAGCATGGTCGAATGATCCATTCAATCGGTGATGCCTTCTCTCAAGAACACCGCCGGTCCAGGTGGATACCTTGTAGACAGCCCATGCTGTTGGTCATTTACAAAAAAAGTATTCCACCGAAGCTAGGACTACTTCACTATGTGTTATTTTTTCACTCAACACATACACTTTATTATGGCACACACTTAGAGAGGGTAGAATGAAAGGGCACGATAGTACAATAGTTGGGAAAGGTCTAGAGGTGGGATAGTACAAGAGGTGGGATAGTACAGGAGGTAGGATAGTACAAGAGGCGGGATAGTACAAGAAGTGGGACAGTGCAAGAGGCGGGACAGTACAAGAGGCGGGATAGTACAAGAGGCAGGATAGTACAAGATGCGGAATAGTACAGGAGGCGGGATAGTACAAAAGCCGAGATAGTACAATAGGTGATACACTACAAGAGGTGTGATATACAAGAGGTGGGATAGTACAAGAGGCGGGATAGTACAAGAGGCGGGATAGTACAAGAGGCGGGATAGTACAAGAGGCGGGATAGTACAAGAGGCGGGATACTACAAGAGGCGGGATACTACAAGAGGTTGGATAGTATAAGTCGCGGGATAGTACAAGAGGTGGGATGGTACAAGAGGCGTGTTAGCACAAGGGGTGGGATAGTACAAGGGGTGGCATAGTACAAAAGGTAGGATTGTACAATAGGCGGGATAGTAAAAGGGGTGGGATAGTACAAGGGGGATAGTACAAGAAGGGGTAGTACAATAGGTGGGGTAGTACAAGAGGGGGGTAGTAAAATATATGGGATATTAAAAGAAGTGTGATATACAATAGGCGGGATAGTATAAGAGGTGGGATAGTACATGAGGTGGGGTAACTGACTCTCGACAGGGAGTTGAATCATGTTGCTGCTGTTTCAAACGTAGGCAATTTTGTTCACACAACATTGCCTCAGTTCACTCAGCTGCATAATTGAATACACTGCCACAGACAGACAGACATACAACACTGGACACATGATTCTTATACAACACTGAATACATGATTCTTATACAACACTGGCCACATGGTTCTTATAATAATAATAATACATTTTATTTAATATAGCGCCAGATCCAATTATAAATTGTTCGTGGCGCTTTACAACATGTAGAACCCTGATAGAGGTAATAATGATGGCTAAATAAACATGCTTTTTCTAAAAGAAATTCTTATAAAAACTAATATTAGTAAAATACAAATAAATACAGTAATGAAATAAATATACTAAAATAATGACCATAGCTACAGTTCTATGTAGAAATAAGACATTGTCAATTCATTTAACTGAACTAATGTACATGTAAGTATACAATAAATAGGTTAATTAATACATAAGAGATATAAAACAAGTCAATGCAGAGACTAAACTATGCCACTTTGGACAAGAACGAGAGTCGAAAAAAATGAGTCTTTATACAACAGTAGACACAGTCTTATATAACACAATATTCACTTCTTTGTACAGTTCAAAGCACTTCACTCCCTGGAAGAATTCAATTGAACACCACCAAGAGCCGCCGTCAGCACATCGAAGGTGTGCGGTCACTTCCAGGCGAGTGCTCCTGACGTCGGATCAAAGCTCTCATCGTATATCCAATGGACTATCACACCAACGTAGGAGGGGTGACGAGCCGACCAGTTGGTTGGGATTGACACAAACTATGGCTGCTACAGGGTAGAAAACTAGTTGGCTTTCATTCCAGCCATTACACACGTGCTTCAGTCTCTCCCTCCACATGACGGTGCGATCCACCTGGAGTCCAGCAACCAGTGCCTGAAATAAGGACAGAAATACACAAATAAACATCGGCAGATCACAGGAACAATAGGAATCAAAATGCAGTGGAAATTCACACAACAACAAACATAATAATAATAACGTTTATGTTATATAGCGCCATATCCAGAACGTTCACAGCCCTTTACATAACATTAATACATAAATAGTAAACATTAAACATTTAAATATAATATAAATAAAGCAAGATAATAGTGCTGTGTAAAACATATGTAGATTAAGTAAGTTGGTCTAAGTGTTAAAAGAATCAATTTTCATGTTAAAATAAGTACTTACACATTGTCTTTTGGTTGTTAAAAGGATCACTATAGATTAGAAATATGAAAAACTTAGAGTAATATGTTTCTGCAGTCATTAAAGCTGTGAACGCAGTAATAAAAAGGTGAGTCTTTAAGGCTGCCTTGAAAGATTGATGAAAGGTTTGGGAAGTAAGAGTAGTCAGCAGAGCATTCCATACTGTAGCAGCAATGTGAAAGTTTGTTGGGAGGTTTTGGAAATAACAGTAGTCAGCAGAGCATTCCACACTGTAGTGGCAGTGTGGACAATTAATGGGAGGTTTTGGAAGTAAGAGAAGACAGCAGAGCATTCCATAGTGTAGCAGCTGTGTGAGAGATTGATGGGAGGTTTTGGAAGTAACAGTAGTCAGCAGAGCATTCCACACCGTAACGGCAGTGCGACAGATAGATGGGAGGTTTTGGAGTAACAGTGGTCAGCAGAACATTCCATATTGTAGCAGCAGTGTGAAAGATTTATGGGAGGTTTTGGAAGTAACTGTGGTCAGCAGAGCATTCCATATTGTAGCAGCAGTGTGCTGGGACTCACATCGGAGCCGACCACCTGGAACGGAGCCACATAATCGGACCAAAGCAGGATGAACAGGGTCGTCCGCGCAAACGCACCGTCATTGTTCGGTTTCACAGCGAAGCGGTGAGTGACGAAGTGTTCTGTGCCCGCACACAACTAAAGGATTACAACCGACAGCACAAATACGACCAGATCCACGTGAACGAAGATCTCACGGCCAAGTGGGCCATGCTGGCATTTCGTACGAGACAATTGAAGCGACAGAAACAGGTCGCTGACTGTTGGACCTACGCTGGTCACGTTCTTATCAAAACAAACACAGGCAACATAAAGGAGATTCCCACGGAGAAGGACCTGAAACTGTAAGAACTGGCAGTTCTTATTCCTTTTCTGTTTGTTCAGATAAAGAAAGATAAGCTTCCAGATCTCCTTTCGTTTAACTGTTCGGTTATTTGTTTGTTTGAACGTCTCATTGAGCCATACATAACCAATGTTATTTTTATAATGTAGAATGCAATGCAGTATAGATTTGTAGTATATAAACTTATTATTCCTATTAATTAACGTGTTTCTATATGACAGTAAATAATAATTGTCGTTTGCTTGTCCTGAGAAAGTTATTAGTATTTTTATCATTTTTTCTTTTCTTCATAAAACAGTTTCTTAGAACTTATAAAAACAAAATACATTCAGATTTATGAACCGTTCAAATTAAATATGTTTTTTTTCTATAAAAAAAAGCTATTTATCTTAGATACTGTTAAAATACACGAGGTGTTCTATTTGCACATTTTCATCAAATTCATTCCTATAAACATTATAAACTGCTTTGCGTTTTCGGCTTAGGCTTTGGAAAAGACTGATAGAACGAATGTTGCAACTGACTTGAAATTTTATGTATATTTATATCTTTGATTTCTTTCTTGAACATAACAAAAGCTCGGTAATGTAATTTATTTATGTAAACAATGCTCGATGATGTTATTTTTTCCTTTGTTTTTTTCTTTTTCATCTTTCTTTGTATGGCGTTGAATAATAATTATTATATCTGCATATTCCAAAAAGTTATTGTTACTATTAGCTTTTAATTTTCATTTCTGATGAAAAGTTTCTTAAAACATGCATTGATAACATGTACCTCATTCAGATTTATGTACTCTAATAATCAAAAGTATGCTTTTTCCAACATTATATTGTTCACATTATACAGTAGAATGTATTTTTTCTATACAGCTAAATGATGTGTTTTATTTGCACATTTTCGAGGTATTCGTTGTTTCTAACATAATCATTTCTTTGAGTGTTATCTCGGATATATTGATGGAATGAATGATATGGTTGACTTGAAGTGTGGGTAATGTGTACATAATTTATGTTTTCTTAAACGTAACAAAACTCTTTACGGGTTGCGTGCACAACGCAAATACGATTGTTTAAATTAATCGTATATCCTTTCAAATAGTGCCGTAGTGAATATTATAATACTGAAGAAAAAAAAAGACATTCTCAATTATAAAGAATTTTATGTTTTGTATTGATGCACTATAAAATGATAAGTTCCCCAAATCTACCTTGGGAAAGGTTAATGCATAGCAACTAACGGTGTTGCTTAATTATACTGTGTCAACCCATGACATAATGTTTGACCTAATGTTGTTCCCTAATGGGTTTTTCCATTTATTAATTGCACCTTGCAATACAGAATAGAAACAGTCATTTGTAGATATTAGTCCTGTGCAAATGGTTTGCAAAATGATGCAGTTTTCTTTATGTATTTGGGTACTATCATGTTCATTATTATGCCATGCCTAGTGGAAGGCCAGTCAGTTAGCTATCCTTATTATCTTTCTCCCTAATGTTCCTTGTTTTATTACATATATATGTTTCTTTTGTTTTACTATCACTCAAACAGTTACGGTGAATGTTCTGATGACATGCTACACAGAATGTACTAAGCTAATTATTCGTTTGCATTACAGGTTTTTTCAATTGATCTTTTATGTGGCTTCTGGTATTTGCGTAAAGATGACGGACTGGGGTGATTGGTTTAATATGATATACTTAACTTGATTTGTACATCTACTTCCGCGTCGCCTTTCCTAGAGATGTAGCTTCCGATGTAAGGGAAGTTCTCGACGCATTGCAACTCTTGCTGATCAAATCACAATGTGGGGGTCAGATCCATCACCAAATGACAATGTTTTTGTCTTCCCATAGCTGATTCGTAATCCGACCATCTCTCCATTTTTGTTTAAATTATTGGTAATCTCTTGCAGGATCTCCGGCGTGTGGCTGAGCAATGCAATATCATCGGTAAAGTCAAGGTCTGTGAACCCATTATTTACCAATTTAACACCAAAGTTCGGATCTTTCATCGTTTTCCTCAAGATGAAAACGCTCAAGGTAATCATAATAAACCTATTATAGTAGGTGTAATATATCGTCCTAACTCTGCTCCTCGTGCAGATATCGATATGTTTATAAGTAAAATAATATAAATACAGGATAAGATATCAAATGAAAATAAAACTGCTCATTTAATGGGCGATTATAATAATAAGTTGCTAAATTTTGTCACCCATCAAAAAACAAGTGACTTCATAGATAATGTAATATCCCAAGGATTTATTCCGCTTATAACCAAACCAACACGAAAAACATCATTTTGGAATATTTCATATAATTTATGGTACACCTCGACCACAAAAATAAGTATATAGGCAGGTACGACAGTTGACTCCAAAAAACATTGCATCATTTAGAAATCTATTAGATATGGCTGATTACTCAACTGTACTATCCACTGCCTATGCGAATGAAGCTTATGATAATGTTATGATAATATACAAATCACCTTTCGAAATATCTTGCCCAATTAAATATGTGAAAGTTAAGACAAAATACATTAAACGAGAACCATGGTTTACTTCAGGCATATTGGCTTTATGTCTAAATAAAGTAAACTTTCTTCGAAAGAAATTAAACAGACCTAATCCAGAAATAATCAACAATTATAGAGAATATTGTAGAGTTTTTAATAAGATTAATAGAGCAACAAAAAGTGCTTAGTATACAGAAATGCTAGAAGAACTTAAACACAATATCAAAGAAACATTGGCTGTACTACGACAAGCAATACATAAAAAAAAAAAATTCCCCAAACTACCTGAAACCTTCGTCATAAACGGACAAGAGAATGCAAATTTAAAACACATTACAGAATAATTTAATATTTGTTCTCGTTGGAATAGGTAAATCGATAAGCAACTCAATAGCTCTCCCTGTTAAGCACTTTGAGACACACCTAAGAGGAAACTATCCCGTAAATTTGTTCATGCAACCAACGCTGACAACAGAAATATAAATATTTGTACGAAAACTTAAAACTAAATGCACTGAAGGTTTCGACGGTCTATCCACAAAACTACTGCAAGCGACCATACATGAAGTAGCCACTCCGCTTGAGCATATACTAAACCAATCCTTTGTCATGGAAATTGTTCCTGAAAACTTAAAAATTGCAAAAGTCATGCCCGTCTTAAAATCAGGTAACAATAAACTGTTAAACAATTATAGACCTATAAGTATTCTACCCGCGATTTGTAAAATAATGGAAACAATTGTATGAAATAGATTAATACTGTTCTTAGAAAATAAAACATTTTGTATAAAACATGCAAAACATTCTACTATTCAACCAACACTGCATCTGCTCAAAGATATTGCAGATGCAAATAATAAAATAACAAAAGACCTTACATTGGCTGTGTTTCTGGACCTTTTCAAGGCATTCGATACAATAAACCATGATATTTTACTGTACAAATTAAACTTTTATGGAATTCGGGGAATAAGCAATAAATGGTTTGTAAGTTATTTATCAAATCGAAAACAATATACTGAGATACACAAATGTCAGTCCTCTCCAAAAACATAATAAGTGGAGTGCCCCAAGGATCCATACTTGGACCAATCTTATTTTTAATTTATATCAATGTAATTATCTCTACCTCTCTGAATTTATTATCTTTTGCATATGACACAACTGCATACCAATCAGTTTCTCATATTTATATTTTAATTGAGAGCATAAACCAAGAATTAATACATTTGTATGATTGGCTTTGTGCCAATAAATTTCATTACATAAAAAAAAAAACTTTTGCTTATTTAGTCCACCGAATAGCAAATACCAGGTAAATGACTGTATTAAAATAAATAGTCACATTATTAATCATTTTGAAAAGGATAACAAAGAAGAATCGGTGAAATTCTTAAGAATACGTATTAATAAACATTTAACATGGAAAAACATATCAACATAATCAGTTCTAAAATATCTAGAGCATTTTTCTGCAATTAATAGAATAAACCATTGTTTGCCACACAATGCTTTAAAAACTCTCTATTATACCTTAATTCAAAGGCACTTAACTGACGGTGTACAAGCATGGGGCAATGGAAATACCATAAGAAAGATATAAATTTTACAAAAACGCGCTATACGAATAATTAACAAAACAAGATATAGAAGTCACACCGATCCTATCTGAAAATATATTTAAAATCATTGATATTCACATGTGACATGTCTCACTATTTATGTATGACTATCACCATAATACACTGCCTAAATCCTTCAAACATTATATACCAACAAAGAATCTAGCCACTACCACTATAATTACTAGACAACGTAACCTCTTATATACAGAGAAGCCCAGAACACATTTTTTTTCTAAATTACCTAAACACCGTTTAATAAAACTATGGAATAATCTCGATTATAAAATTCAAAACGTCAAATCCAGAAAAAAATTCAAATTGCTATTATCCAATCAATATCTAGATGACTATCTTAGCCATGTGCATTGTCTAAATCCCAGATGTGCGGAGTGCAATTAAATATTTGATTACTTTTATATCTATGTTTGGATCCGCACAAATTTCTTATCATTGTTTTCTAACAGTAATTTCCTAAACTAATTCGTTTCCTTCTCCATCGCATCCCCAGTCCGTTGTCACACAGAATATATCATACACTCGTGATAATCATTGTATTCGTATGTGTAAATATAATTCGAAATATATGTTTATGGGGTCACAGGAAGACGGCATATAACATGTCATGTGACCACTATGCAGCACAACTTAATTTTTTAAACGGTTGTTTTGTGTATGTATACTGTTATTTTGTTGTTGTTACAAAATAAATGTATTTAATTTTTATTTTATTTTATTTGCTCTCAATATGTTGGAATACATACAATAATTATATATATACTTTATTTTGTATCACATGATATTATAATTGGCAATTGGAATGATCACACTTTGTACCATTAAACCCCTTTCAAAAGTCTGGCCCCATATCTGATTATGTCACTAACTTTCCCTCACCTAATGACTGTTGTTATTTCAGATGACTGAGATGTGTGTGTTAAAGACAGTTTGTGTTACAAGTATCTACAATGTCATGAAGTAACAAAATTGCGTCGGCTCACCCACATTGACAACAACAACTGTCAAGTTATGTCACCAACACGACGTAGAACATCGAGAAAGTCACGGAATGTCCACATCGTTGTCTTCAGGAAAAAGAGATAACACGTGACTCTCACTTGTGGATGGATATTTATATATAAAGAGAACCCCACTCCTCCTGGTAGGAGAAACCATTGAAGTGTGGCAACTATGGAGCAAACTGTTCACAGTATTAATACCTTAAAGGCATATATGCATAATTTGATGGATGAGAAACCTTTTCATCAAAGTGACACGTATTGAAAACAGTCTAGTCGGTGTTGGGCTTTAAACATGCAAATGCGAACTCACAGGGGATAGAAATCATTTAAACCTAGAATAATCAGTTACAGATACAAACGTGCCCTGAAACACGTGAGGAACCCTTTAAGGGTGACAAGTGTTGAGCTTGTTTTACAGGGTAGTACACGTACGCACACACACTGAAACCATCCAGATGTGAGACGTGTAGTTTGTACATGTCTGAGAGTTCTAAAATACGGTCACATAATTATATGTGCAATCAGACTTTGTCTACATCCTGTAGAGCTTTGGAGATACCTGTGAGCATCCACAGTGTGGTAAGACTCTACAACTGTGGTGTGTTCAAACAGGTCAGCGACAGCTGCACTGTCAATATGAATGTGAAAATGCACACTCACACTGTTGAGAAACGATTCAAATGTGAAACTTGTGGAAAACGTTTTTAAGAAACAGTGGCTAACCATACATGTGCGCAGTCACACATGTGAAAAACCCTTAAAAAATGTGACACCTGTGGGGCACAGTTTACAAGCCGTAGCGCGCTAAAGACGCACGTCCGCACTCATACGGGGGAGAAACCCTACAAATGCGATACCTGTGATGCACAATTTTCAACATCTGGTAACTTGAAGATACATATCCGTTCCCATACTTGGGAGAAACCTTGCAAATGTGATACCTGTGGTGCACAATTTTCAACATCTGGTAACTTGAAGATACACATCCGTTCCCATACTGGGGAGAAACCTTGCAAATGTGATACTTGTGGTGCACAATTTTCAACATCTGGTAACTTGAAGATACATATCCGTTCCCATACTTGGGAGAAACCTTGCAAATGTGATACCTGTGTTGCACAATTTTCAACATCTGGTAACTTGAAGATATATATCCGTTCCCATACTGGGGAGAAACCTTGCAAATGTGATACTTGTGGTGTACAATTTTCAACATCTGGTAACTTGAAGATACTTATCCGTTCCCATACTGGGGAGAAACCTTGCAAATGTGATACCTGTGGTGTACAATTTTGAACATCTGGTAATTTGAAGATTTATATCGGTTCCCATACTTGGGAGAAACCTTGCAAACGTGATACCTGTGATGCACAATTTTTAACATCTGGTAACTTGAAGATACTTATCCTTTCCCATACTTGGGAGAAACCTTGCAAATGTGATACCTGTGATGCACAATTTTCAACATCTGGTAACTTGAAGATACTTATCCGTTCCCATACTGGGGAGAAACCTTGCAAATGTGATACCTGTGATGCACAATTTTCAACATCTGGTAACTTGAAGATACATATCCGTTCCCATACTTGGGAGAAACCTTGCAAATGTGATACCTGTGGTGCACAATTTTCAACATCTGGTAACTTGACGATACATATCCGTTCCCATACTTGGGAGAAACCTTGCAAATGTGATACCTGTGGTACACACGTTTTAACAAGTGGTCATTTGAAGATAAATGTCCGTACCCGTACTGGGGAGACACCCTACAAATGTGATACCTGTGGTGCTCAATTTTCAACAAGTGGTTACTTGAAGATACGTGTCCGTATGCATACTGGGGAGAAACCCTATAAATGTGCCATATGCGGTGCACAATTCTCAATGTGTTGTAATTTTAAGAGTCTTGTCCGTATCCATACTACAGGGAATCCTTACAAAGGTGATACCTGTGCTGCTTAGTTCTTACAATCAGGCCATTTGAGGTCACATATACTCTCATACAGATGAGAAAACCTTTAGTGTGACTCATTTAGGACACAGTAGTTTTTGTAGAAAGTCAGTGGTTCACTAAAGGTACACGTGTACATCCACGCTAAGCATACAGATCTTGTTGAAACTTTTCAAATGTGTTATTTGAAAACCAGCTTTGGTACTGTAGTACTTTAAACAAGTACATGTTCACAGTTGTGTGGTTGAGAAATGATGCGACACTTCAGGGAAACAGTGCTTGCGGGCGGTGGCTTTAGTCGTCACAAGATATATAAACATTTGGCAATGTGATGTCTGTGTTATGTCTCACAACGGTTCTGAGAGCTGTATCGAGAACAGTCATAATACTCAATTGTATGTTGCGGCCACAGCAGGAATATTGCACGCTTTTTTACAGACATAGTCCACATCATTAGTATTGATTTCATTTTCAGAAGATTCTTGCACTAGGTTGTAGAGTATGTAAACAGTTCACGAATGTTAGGGTCAATTTAACCTTGTTGATATTATTAAAGATCCGTCAGCTATACATCACTTAACACTTGTAATTGCTATAACTTCCAAAAATGTCCATCGTCCGGCTGACGCTTCATACACACCAACACAGAAAAATGTTTCCCAGTTTTATTCAGGTCTGATGTTTTTGTTTAGGTCTGACTTTTGCTATATGACGTATATATTTTAACAGGGCCACGTTCAGAGTTCGCGCCATACCGCGTCGTCGCTTTTCAACCCGGAAGTCGAGATTGCCATTTAAAGTTACGTTGTTAGATTTTACATAGGCGGCCATCATAAAGTTTCTTTCATTTCCGCAAAATGAGTCCAACAATTTTCTTGAAAACTTTACCGTGTATTTATCCTCCATTGTTACAAGTGTAGTCGAAAATTCGTGAAATTCTCATACGTTTTTAGAGAAATCCAACCTAACCTGATACCCCTCAATTTCTCCCGTATTTTGTGAGAAATTTTGAAATATCGGTCCGTTCTGCAAAGTAGCCACCATGCGAATACGCGAGCGACTAGCGCATATTTATTGTTACCACGGAAGAGATCTGATGCAGTAGAGCATTCAGTATTCACTGAACCAACATGTTCCAGGTAAAAGTGCTCCAAAAATCACCAAAACGCTATTTTCAAAGGCACACTTTAACTTGGTAATGGCGGATGAATCCTTAATTTGGTCTTATCCCAAATAAATGTCCTGAATGTTGCAAATATTAACGAAAGTTACATTTTAATCAAACAATATATATAACTAGATTAACCACAAATGGAAAATTAGTCTCAATTATAATTAAAGCATACGTCATCAAACTGTATACACCTCCAAGCTAAACAGCGCCTTGAGTTGGTTTAGAATTTATTCGGTACCTTATACCACATACGACGTTTGCCTAATATGAATGGTACTAAGCACAACACATTCCACTACAGTATCCTACCAATACGGGAGTAAATATACAGAATATTAAAAAAAAATTTTTTTTACATTTTCTTCATAAATTTTTTTATTTTTGGTAAAAAGGACACGCAATTTGCAGATCCTCACGAATTTTGGGACAACGTAATGCCCACAAACTATGCACAATAAGAAGCAATCATGAACTGTGTTTCATTTGTGTAGGTAGGTGTCAAGGACACAAGTCAGGCATTACAATAATATTCACAATATTGAAAGGCACAGAGTCGTTTTTGGATGGTAACTACAATTATATTGTAGACTAAACACTAAAATGCTGATTATACATTTAGGTATGTACGTAGTACATGACGAAACCAAAATGCTATGCACAGTAGAACGTATATATTGCGTCACACAAATTGTCATCCTAACCCCCCCCCTTACAATTACCCGAATTTTACAAAGGCGGGGATCTTTGTTTGATACAGATTGTTCGAACATCGCCACACGTCAATTAATTGACCACTATTTATTTCCCTGATGTACACACATTATTAGAAACAAGAGATACATATGACAAAATCGTTAATTTGAGAAAGAAACACAAGTTTGACAGGGACATGCAAGACACCTGGTAAAGGTTGCAAAACAGTTGTAGCACCCAGTGTCGCTAAAATTACATCAACGCGTTTATTTTAATAACCGTGTTTTATTCAAACATCACCAAATTCTTACAAGGGTTACCATTTTTAATTTGTAACATTTCTTATAAAACATTCACATTAGATGTTTAGGTGATATCGATTAAAATTTCCAGTCTGGATTGTGTGGGTTTTAGCAAAGTGAGAGTACTATCGTTGTAATCAGACGCAATTGGCTTGGCTGAACACAAATGTCCCTAGGACTTCAATGGGTTTCTCCTTTCCATATGCCAACCGTTTCTTGTTTGTTCTGCGTGACTCGCACTTTACACCATCCTTCTTTAGCATCTCCCATGTGCGTTTGTTCATAATGTTGCAAGTTCCCCTGCGTCGATGAGTATTGAGGTTATGGCCACCCCTCCGACCATGAATTTCACAACTCCCGAATTTCCAGTGTTATCCACTGTGAAAGCGTAGTCATCTCTGCTTTTACCCTGACTTTTTCCGGTCACTTTGTAGCGGGGTTTCACTCTTGGGTTGGTGTCACCACGGGTCATCCATTTCGGCTTTCCAGGTCCCTATGTTTTACAACACATTGCGTAGTGGCCACGCCTACCACAATGCTTACTGCTGGTCGCGTGCAGAGCACTGTGTCACGCGCGAAATGCCCCAGTCCATTGCAACGGTAACATCGCTATTCCATTGACCTCTTAGATGTTGTTCTTCCTGTCACACTGTCTTTCCCTTTTCCCTTCCATTTATCTCTGTTTCTGTTGATCGCTTTCACTTGTGCGTCCGTTGATGCACCTGGATTTTCCATTTCCTTCGTTTGAAGATCCACCGGTTCAAATGCTCCGGCTACATTTCGTAAGTCTTTTAACGGTATGTTCCCCGACTTCTCAAGGAACTTTCTCCGTAGATGCAAGCTTGTATATGTCTCTATTACCTGATCTCTGATAGCGTCATCAACATTGTCAAACCCGCATGACATTGTTTTTTGTCGTAAGCGAGACACAAACTTGTCCACGGTTTCGTTTCTTGCCTGTTGCATCTGTCGAATCTGATGTCTTTCAAAAAGGTATGTTAACCTGAGGTTGCAAATGTCCATCCTATGTGTGAACAGCTTGGTAAAATGTTTGTTCGGCACTTTCGCGTATGATTTGGTAGAAGATTTCCTGTAGGTCCATTCCCCCCATATGTAACTACAAAGCCACCTTTTGACCATCACTGTCTACACCCTTTATCGTAAGGTGTAAGTTGAATGATCTCTTCCATTTCTTCCATTTAATCCATTGGGCATTTGGTTCGTCAGTTGTATCGAATGGAGCTACCGGGATCTCCATTATATGTGGTACTGTAAACGCTTTCGCCTGCAGTTTTTATTGTTGTCTGTTGGCATGACAAACGATTTCTCTTCCACTTCGAACCAAATCAAGTTAATTTCACGTTGATTACCTACATACTATCATCTTTCTCCGCTATCGAATTTAATCCTCGTCGCTACTATAACATCGTTGTAATTAGACACACTTGGCTTAGCTGAACACCCACATTGTATTAGCCTATCGTAAACCGCGCACAACCCAACTGCTCCTGGTATCACGTCGAGTTACTAAAACACTGCAGTGAACTCGTCTGCGATTCAAATACCACCCGTATAATGGTTGTCTATTTGGCACCCAAAACCACTCATTTCTACATGTTCAAATATTCCCTCCACATCAATGGAGAAAAAGAATAGATTAAATAATTGTTCCCTGTTTGACTCAATTACTGGCTGTAAACTTGAATAAAATACTACAGCCATATCTCACTTGAACTTTTTGTTTAGTATACATATAGAACAACAACCTTAATACAAGAGTCGATATATTACGTTTTAGAAGTACTGGAAACTTTAAACCTTGCTGACATCTAAGGTTAGTGCATGCACATTACTGTCATGTGCATTGTAATAACTGAATGTTTCCATCATAACATATGTGCAATGAATAGTGGAGATATTTTGTTTAAAACCAAGTTGCAAATGTGATGCTGCAAGCGCAGTTTGTTCCTCAGATAGTATAACAACATCACACAGTCTAGCAATAATGCTACCAAAAGTTATAGCTCTAAAATTGTCGATTAGATATACCAATTGTTTCTTGTTTTTCGATATAGGGACCATAGCTCCCAATAACATTAAGCCGGGGCTAAACTCGTGTATCAACATACGGTTAAAAATTAATGCTAACAGCACAAATAGCATTTTCGTACCATGTATGATATGATCAAATTTAAGACACTTCACCATCCGACTTCCCAAGCTTCAGTCACTGAATACCATCGACAACCTCATCAACTAATATATTATATTTAACGTTTTCTTTGACCTGTTTGTTGATATCCGCTCTTTTAGCATTCATGCCATCAAGGTGGTATGACACTATTGTAGAGTTGATTATTTTTATCGGAAACAAGTTTATTTCTGCCCTTTATCCGGCGCAACTCAGACCAAAAGTATCGGCTTCTATTTTTACTAATGGCATCAGCCATTTTAGTAGTACGAATTCTTCCATGATTTTTCAACAGCCCTATGACACCGCGTTCTTATTATACGCCTCATTTCTGTCAAGCCACCCAGGTATGGCTTTACCGTTGTTTGCCAATGTCAATGCTAGAAGAAGACTTCTTGTTTCAGGTGTTCAACTTCTTTTGACCTCCGATGAATCTTCATTCTACCACCATAAGAATTTTTATTATTTTTGGGGCAGATGGTCGGTACACGTTCTGATGCGTCTATGCACATATTTCATATATAATTGTATATTCTAGATAATTCGACATCAACAACAAATTTAGGTGCTGCTGTTGTGGAAGCTGACAGCATTACGCATGTTGCCATGGCCAGCTATCAGTCTAAAACTGAGTGTCAAACGAAAACGATTTCTGTGAAGCGATCTGCGCCTGTACAGTCATACGAGTGTCCAGCTCAGACTACAGCTAAATGTCCATGTTCACAGCCAAAATTCCAGCAATCTTGGCTGACTGCCGTTCCATGGACGAGAAGAGACCCCAGCACCGAGTATATCAGTTGTGACTTATGCACCATACTGACGTCTTGGGAGTCTTACAAAAAAGACGAACAGAGCCACCGACACCATGCAAATGTCGAAAGCATTAAGAACAAGAAAGAACCGCCACTGAAGCAAGCTCTCGAGAAACAAACTGCTCAAACTGACAACAAAATGTAGACTGACTTGAGGTTCAAATTGAACTGTGCTATGTTCATAGCAAAAGAAGAATTGCCATTCACCAAATATTGATCACTTCTCCAACTGCAGGTAAAGAATGGCCTCGATGTCAGTGCAAGAATTGCCAACGATAAGAAATGCGCCAAAAATTGTTGGGACCATTGCATATGGCATATAATCAGTCCTGGGGGGGGGAACTTACAGAATAGACATTACCTAACTATTACCATCGATGGCGGAACAGACAGTTCGGCATCTGAAAATGAGGCAGTTAGTGTCAGCTTCTTGAAAGATGCTGTCACAACAAGTTTGGTTGGGATGAAGACAATGAAATATGCACATACAAAAGGTGTATCGGCTGCTATTATTGATGCCTTTATCAATGTTGGCGTAGACAGGACAGCACTCTATGGGAAGTTGGTTGCTTTCTCTGCAGATGGAGCATCCTTCAGTCTTGGCATCTACGGTGGCGTTATTGCCAAACTGCGAGAAGAGAATGCCCATGGAGCATTGACATTTGGTGTATGTCACACCGGCTGGACCTTGCTGTTCGCAAGATGGTAGTTGACAATCCGGCTGCAGCACAAGTCATCGACATGCCTGAGCTCGTGTACAAGACTTACCACTACAGCTCAAAACGTCGACGAGAACTGCAAGCCCTTGGTACTGAATTTGGCATTCTGGTGCTAAACCCGTCAAGAGCCAACGGGACAAGGTGGAATCAACATATTCATCGAACCATGGCGGTGCTGCTAAGACTCAATGCTAGAGATGATGGCCCGAGTACTTCCCGTCAGTATTATGCAGTACTGCAATACGTGGAACACCTAGCGGCATCATCTACAAAAGCTGATGTCATGGGAAGAGGAAGACGTTTCTTAAATGATGCTGAAAGTTGACTTTGTAGTGATGTGTCACTTTTTCATGACGTGTTCACCGCAGTTGCCAAGCTAGCACTAACACTCAAATATCATGGCACCATCCTGACAGCAGCTGTCACTGCACTCAGGTACTGCATTGCAAGTTTGAAGAACCTGCTAGTCATGGCACCCCTGCAGGGAAGCATGAAGCACATGTTTGCGCTAGCAGAAGGTGATCAATACCAGGAGCTCGAGTTGACATGTGGCAACTTGGCCTCCACAATGCGTGACATTACTGCAAATGTCCGGAAGAACATGCACATCATTGTGTTGGTTGTTGTCAAAGGGATGAAGGCCCGTTTAAAGGCATTATTGGGTGACTTCAACAGTGCGGTGGGACCTGCATAGGCTATTGCTGCATTCCATGTGCTTGACCCTGACCACTGGCCCGAAGGTAACGAAATCATGAACTATGGTGATGATGAGGTGCATTACCTCGTCGAATAGTTCAAGACACCACTGACGCAGAATGGTTGTGATATCGAAAGCAAATCATAAATGAAGCGTCGTTCTTTCAACTCACTATGGGAGTTGATGCTGATGAAAGATATGTACATGGACAAGTTAAAAGATGTTCTGCATCTAGTGAAGACCTACTTCGCCGTTCCAGTAACCGCTGCTGAGAATGAGCGCATCATATCGGGAATGAAGCGGATCAAGAATAACCAGCGCTCGTCGTTGCATGTGTCAATAAGCGAGGATCTGCTGCGAATCAGCAACGACACATCCCAAACTGAAGTAGACACTCAGACGTGGATGGCCACATCTGTGGGAACAAGTAAGCCCAATTACAAGGGCTGGCCAAGTATGGTCACACACACAGACAGTGACTGTTCTGATTAGGTTGGCTGCTGCTAAATTTAGCAGCACTGTGTATAATGGAGGGCTATCCAGTACATTCCTAGTGATTGTTCTACTTGTGGATTTCCCTCAGCATGTAAGACTAGTAGTATGTGTTCACGCATGGACAGTAATGCACACAACATAGTTGGGGGAAATGTATTTTTGAATTTTAAACTTGTAACTGTACAAATTGAATGACCTGAAACAAAAGTTGCATTCTGAGTTAAATTACTATTTTAACTGTGTTTTTATGAAAGTTTGTGTACACTAATAACAATATTTACTTATTTAATCATATTTACTACCATATATCACCATGGCATTTGACATATTATTCGATAAATTATGATTTTGTAAAATTACCGGTCAGCATGTCTGGACAATGGAATAATAAATGCATGGCGCACAGGTAAAATCATCTTTTCAGTATTGTTTCTTACAGTAATCATTGCATATTATGTAAAAACAAAAAAGTGTATGGTGTAGAGGAAAATGATATAGTGTTTGGGACATGTAGAATCACTGGAAATGTGTATTTAAAAGATAGACGATCTCAGAATGCAACTTTAATATTGGTACATAACTGCTAAAATCACCTACTAAAATAGGTAATTTCTTCCTTGAGATCAGTGTAAATTTATGAAAAACAGGAAGAGAATAATTCGTTTTTACAGTTGATATGTGTAGAATACCTGGCCACATGTAATGTATGCGGGCGTGAGAAACACCTTTGTCTTAACCAAAATCAGATAGAATACAGATACAGAATTCTAGAATTTTTTACAGCGGCAGAACTTGTCATAAATTTAACATGTTTTATTCTTAGGTTCATTTAACAGATATGTTATGTTTGCTGTTTGATAGAAAGTAGTATATCAAATTTAGTATGATTCCACATGAGTCTAGTTACGCATGTTTAAGGTTTAATTAGTGTTTACACCAAATTCAACATAGAGCCTGTCACAATATAAAAGGAAAATTGTCCTTACAAGTGTGAATACTGAGAACAGTTGTGCAATTTCATAAAAGCAATTGATCGCTTCATTGTGATTGTAAACATAAATCTATATCAAAAAGTTATATTTCGTGAACAGGTTCAATTACGTAATTGTATCTGGAATTGATTAGAAACAAAATGTTGTATTAGTGACAGAGATGATAATTCAAAACGATGTTCTTGAAATAACATTCAGTTCAATAAATTGCAATGACACGTTTAGTCTTGCATTTTAATCAGTCGAAGCATTGTTTTTCTAAAAAACATTTTGCTCGTAAATGTTTGGCTTCAGGAGCTTAGCGCTCCTAGCTCAGAATGTTAACTTCAAGGCCTGAATTTGCTAACATGTTTTTACACATTACATGCTTACACTGCAAAGCTTCTTTGTCGTATTGTAACCTGGAGAGTTTACACTCAAGATCACGAATTGTGTTGGTTAATGAGTTCAGTACTGGTTTTATGCCATTCTAGTCTATAACAATAATTTATTTTCAACATGTGGTGTACATTTAAAAGCAACTTATCTTTAGGTGATACATCATCAGAAAACAACAAGCTGTCTATAATAGAATACTCGTGAACCTTCTTTCCTAATGTAGCTGTGGTTAAAAAATGATAAGTAATTGTTTGGGCTTACATAAATATATGGCACTTGCGCATCTCGAGCATCTATGCATAAAGTAAGATTAAAATCCAATAGTAAATTCCGTAACGCGTGTGCATGAGGCGTATTCCTAGCCAGGTCTGTGTTCGTGACACCCCCGAATATAACATGAGCGGGTTGTTAGTGTGTTTAAACTGCTGTGTTTCACCTAACACATCCATATATTCTGCTAACTTATCGTTGTCCGTCCAGCCGTCGCACGTCATGTACACATTGTGGCACATGATTTCACATTTATTACTAATTTGAATCATAATGCCACACAACCTCACGAGATTGCATTTAAGCTCTTTAACGGCAGCTTTAGGTGACAATTTCCACACAATCGCATCCTTCCCATGTCCATACGACCTTGCGTATGGGCATCCTTCCCTGGCAGTACATACATATACGGAAATGTTACCAGTTGTAGCCATGCTGTCACCTAATTTCCACATCTTGTTTAACTCTATTTTATTTAAACAGCGTTCTTGTATAAATAACAGATCACATTCATTATTAATATTGTATAATAAATTATATATAATTAAATGTCGGCCTCCGTCGCAATTTTTTTTTACAGATGTAGCTAATTACAGACAGTGGCTGTACATCGTGGTTAGTCCGTGGAGCACTAATTACAGACAGTGGCTGTACGTCGTGGTTAGTCCGTGGTGCACTAATTACAGACAGTGGCTGTACATCGTGGTTAGTCCATGGAGCACTAATTACAGACAGTGGCTGTACATCGTGGTTAGTCCGTGGAGCACTAATTACAGACAGTGGCTGTACATCGTGGTTAGTCCGTGGAGCACTAATTACAGACAGTAGCTGTACGTCGTGGTTAGTCCGTGGAGCACTAATTACAGACAGTGGCTGCACGTCGTGCTTAGTCCGTGGAGCACTAATTACAGACAGTGGCTGTACATCGTGGTTAGTCCGTGGAGCACTAATTACAGACAGTGGCTGTACATCGTGGTTAGTCCGTGGAGCACTAATTACAGACAGTGGCTGCACATCGTGGTTAGTCCGTGGAGCACTAATTACAGACAGTGGTTGCACATCGTGGTTAGTCCGTGGAGCACTAATTACAGACAGTAGCTGCACATCGTGGTTAGTCCGTGGAGCACTAATTACAGACAGTGGCTGCACATCGTGGTTAGTCCGTGGAGCACTAATTACAGACAGTGGCTGTACATCGTGGTTAGTCCGTGGAGCACTAATTACAGACAGTGGCTGCACATCGTGGTTAGTCCGTGGAGCACTAATTACAGACAGTAGCTGCACATCGTGGTTAGTCCGTGGAGCACTAATTACAGACAGTGGCTGCACATCGTGGTTAGTCCGTGGAGCACTAATTACAGACAGTGGCTGTACATCGTGGTTAGTCCGTGGAGCACTAATTACAGACAGTGGCTGCACGTCGTGGTTAGTCCGTGGAGCACTAATTACAGACAGTGGCTGTACATCGTGGTTAGTCCGTGGAGCACTAATTACAGACAGTGGCTGTACATCGTGGTTAGTCCGTGGAGCACTAATTACAGACAGTGGCTGTACATAATTACAGACAGTGGCTTCGTGGTTAGTCCGTGGAGCACTAATTACAGACAGTGGCTGTACGTCGTGGTTAGTCCGTGGAGCACTAATTACAGACAGTGGCTGTACATCGTGGTTAGTCCGTGGAGCACTGAACGCTATTGTCTGGTTTCACTCGATGAGAAATCTTTAATCCTGATGGATTCAACGGTTGTTTTCACAAACCATCTCCTCACATTCCAGCTCTTTGGTCATAATTGAGGGTATTTTACTTTGTTCATATCAACAATCGAGAAAGTAATCTTGTACGAGTTCATTTTAGTATTGCCATTGCTGGCTTTCGTTAGATTACGGTATTTCGCACATTTTCGTGTGATATATTCACCGACGTCTTTTAGGCCGTCTTATTGGTGATCTCAACAAATGAAGAAGACTGTTGCGGGAGAAGACACAATGGTAACTCCAGCAGCATATGTCCACTGGCCAACGATTGTTATTCTTTTCTGCGTGTTCCGCGGTTGCCTACTGCGGCTATCTCTCTGCAGCTCTTTCTTTGTTTTCGTTTTTGGTTTGCAGGAATTACAAACTTATAATGCAACTGCTGCGCCATGTTGTCGGTCGTTGCGATGTCGGTACGCAGCCATACAGGCGTTGGCTGCGACTCATGATCCGCTTCATGCTGTCGTTCATCTTGGTCACGGTCGTTGCCACACAGAGCCACATCAGGGTTGTTGCCACCTGTCTTTTAGTTTTTAAAGAAAATGGCGGCTGTGAAAGCGGATCTACTTCTTCTTAACTAAACAAACGCAGAATACCGATAAATCACATTAATATTAAGCCAGATAGTTGGCTACAGACATAGTAAGACACACATATATTCATTATTTTTCCTGAAAGCCAATTTACTCTGTGACATGAAAATAATTATTTCAGTTGTTGGACGCCTATGTTGTATCCATAAGTAGTAATTTTGTACCTTATATAGTTCGATGTCACCTTGTTCCAACGGACATCAAACAAATATAAAAGTGGTGTTCACAATAGTTTAGGTCTAGATACGAGAACCTCTTTGCGTCCCAGAAATCATAATAAAACATCGAATTGAGGAATTTCGAAATGTATACAAAAAATCTGTGTTGGTACATATTTTGAAATTCTACCCATGGATTTCCCAATAATTTGCATTTTTATAAGTTTTTTTTTCTCACAAATGTATACTCCTTAAGACCTCGTGTGAACTTGTCCGCCAGAAGTTTACCCTGCTATGCCCTGTTTGCCAAGGACATTGAGTGCCCTGTTATGAAGAATGTTGTACTGTTTGCAACGGAAAATATGTTCTTACCTGTTTGTTCCCAAGCAGATTGTTGTCTTATGAGGACTTTACTCTGAAAATTTATTTTTTAAATAAGTTGAGGCATGTTCACTCGTAAACCCTATATTGCCTATATATGGAGAAACTAGCCAAATTTTCACACGAAATTGCATAGCAACAAATTACATTTTTATGAGGAAAACTTCAGAATCGTCATCAATGTGTAAGTTTACTATGGAATGTGCCCGTTCAGGACTTTGTCCATTATGAATATTATTGTCATTGTAAGCTTCTGAGAAGGGCCATTCTGATGATCATTGTATGTATGCATTAAAATTGTTATTCAGTATTATAGAAGCTACAATAGTCTTGTGTATACATGCTTTTTAGATGCACCTTTGATAGAGTTAATCAAAGGACACTCTTTACAGAACTGCTTAATCGAGGTGTTCCCATCTTACTCGTACACATTTTGTTATACTGGTACTACAGAACCCAACTGTTTTGTATTAAATGAGGTTCCACGAACTCCGACTTTTTAATGTCTCAAATGATATACAGCATATGAGGTCACCTACAGAACATCAACACAAACCATATGTTCTATGCAGACGATTTATGTGTTATTGCACCTATTCACAGTGGCCTCCCGGCATTGCTGAATATTTGTTCCATCTTTGGCTTCGACAATGACATTATACATCATCCTATAACGTCAGTATGCATGGTTTTCAAACCAAGTGGTTTCTGTATCATATGTCCAGATAGTTACGTGAATAGAAACAAATTGGTATATGTTGAAATAACAAAATATTTAAGAATGATTATTTGCAATGACTTGAAGGATGATGACGATTATGCTAAAACACCTGCGCAGCTTTTATGTCAGGTCCAACAGCATCATCCGAAAAGTCCATTACTGTTCCATCGGTGTTAAACTTCATCTGTTCCATATGCATATTGTTGCCAAGTTTACTGCTCCGAACCCTGGGTATATTTCAACAACGGAACCCATTTAAAACTTTAAGTCGCATACGACAATATGCATAGACGGGTCCTAGGATACCACCGATGGGACAGTGCGAGTAATATGTTTGTAAATAATGCTATAAACTCATTTGACGCCTTACTGGAAATAAATGTTTAAAGTTTCAGAAAAAAGGTTCTTATTATTGACAAAAATATGATAAAATATATGTGTAATTGTAGAGAAATGTTTTCATATTGTCAGACGAAATAACCGCATCTGGGCTGGCTTGTCAACGGACCTCTTGATTGAACATGTACTCATGCGCAGCATGAAGACAAGCAGGGGAATGACGAGGGGTGGGGGTTGACCTAGCAGCAACGGCTGACCTGGCTGCTGTCCATGCCAGCCTGTGCAGCGATTAACAGCTCAATGTAAGAACTGACTGGAGTTAAATACAACACAATTGAACAACACAAGGACATGACCAAATCAAGACAGCATCGCGAAATGAAAGACACACACACCCTATTGCTGGCTTTAGAGGACAGAAGCCCATTTGGAAAGAGCTGAACCCTGCGAAACGTCATGACCGGTGTGCATGCCAGCTCTACTGTTGATATGGTTTGCGCGAAAGCCATTGGCCAGAAGATTATGGCGTCCATGACAGGCAAATATGCCATGCAGTACACATGCAAGCGCTGTGACCAAGCTGTCACTCTTCAGATAAAATCAACCGTGTGTTTTGGCAGTGACCAGGTTCAAGTGGACCTAGAACTCCTCTTTCAGTGTCTAATTGTCGCAGCAAGATCGATTGATGACATGGAGACAATGTTTCACTTTGAGCTATGTTGCCACCCACCGGATTTGTTTGATGATTCCCTCATGATGCGCGAAACCCAGAAAGCTGTACTTGCGGAAGCCATCTGGTGTAGGTTAGCACCCGACATTGATGGACCCATCGGTGAGGTTCAGTATGTATTGGATGGTGGGGCTTTGCTCCATGGCCACGATTCCACTTGGATTCCGCACATATCGAGAGCTATGCATGCTGTACTGTGATTACGTCACACTGAAGTTTGATGAAACCATCGTTGTCTTTGATGGATATCACAATCCACCCATCAAGCACATGGCGCATCAGAGACGAGCTGGAGGAAAAGCCGGAGCAGACGTAACGTTCACCGATGAAGTGAGGATGACGACAAAGAAGGATATCTTCCTTGCAAATGTAAACAACAAGCAGAATTTAATCAACGTTGTGGATGTCAGACGAAACATGCCCACGGTGATGCCGATCTACTGATTGTACAAACAGCAGTACAGTCTACAACGACGAAGAAAACTGTACTAGTAGGGGATGACACATACAGTTGTATATGGTCGTCCTCCTCTGCTTCCATGCTTATCCAAATACCTATGACTTGTTTATGCACAAGGAGACAAAATAAACTACAACGGAAATCCGTATGTGGAACATCAAGGCTGTAAAATACCAACTAGGCAAGGATGTAGGTGACAACATCCTTTTCATCCATGCTGTATTAGGATGTGTCACCACGTCCCGGTTATACAGCCTTGGAAAAGGAGCATCACGGTAGAAACTTGGCTCCAGCATTTCTAGCGACAAGCCGAACTGTTTCGAAAGCATGATATATCAACAGAACAGGTTGTAATGGCAGGGGAGAGAGCGCTTGTGTGTCTCTACAATGACAAACCAGAAGACAGTCTGGATTCCCTGAGGCATAGACGGTTCTGGGAGAAGGCAGCAGTAAAGAGTTCGCACATTCAGCCACAGACCTTACCTCCGACATCAGCAGCAGCGCGCTATGACAGCATTCGGGTGTACTTGCAAGTGCAGGAGTGGATGGGTGTAAGCCACTTGAGACAAGAAGATTAGGGGTGGAAGATGTGCGACGGTGATCTTGTTCCCGTCATAACAGACCTGCCTCCAACACCGGATGTCCTGTTGCACGTAATCAGATGTAACCGCTCCACAGATTGCAGTACTGCAAGGTGAACATGCCGCAAGAACAATTTCGTGTGTTCCCCTGTGTGTGATCAATGCCGGGGCTCATGTAGCTTTGGGTGACGCCAGTGATGATGAGGAAGACGACGAGTAGTCGTGCATTAGTTGATGGAGAGACAAAATCAAATCTACTGTTTATTAACATAATGACCATTATAGTTTATGACTTTATAATATACAAATGCTAGTTCTGTTTTCAACAAAGACTTGTAGTCAAAACTGTTTTGAATGTTGCAGTAATTAGCGCAACATGTTGCCACATACTTGTTACGGCTGATGCTGACGGTAACAGCATGCTTATATACAGAGAGTAGTCGTGTTATATGGGAGAGAATTCGGCGATTTAACTCAGTTAAGCCTTTCAGCTAGATTCACGTGTTTATGTTTGACCTTATATCAAGTGTTTGTTATACACGATGTTCCACAAATAAAGGTATTTGTGTTATGTTACCTATACAATTGATGCTCATGACAGTAGCACACTTATATACCGAGTATCGTCATGTAATCTGGGAGTTAATATGACGAATTTACTATAATTAAGCCTTCGGGCTAGATTAATGCATTTATGTTTTGACCTTACATCAACGGTTCATTATAATTATTATTATGCACATTGTTCCACTATTAAATGTATTTGTCTTATGTTCCATATACGATTTATGTTTATGATTGTGACGTACTCATATGTAGAGAATAATCATGCTATATGGAAGACAAACTGGATATATAAGTCCAACTAGTCGCTCAATTTCTGTGATAAGAAGAAATAATTTCATAGAAAAAGTTATTCAACATTAACATATTTTAATGTCTATATATGTTGTTATCGTTTCTGAACATATGTGCATATCTACGAACACCCATTTTAATAGTTTGGGGTTTACAGAAACATTATCATGTTCATTATTTTTCCCGATAGTAAAATTGTGACGAAATCGCGCGGAGAAAAGCTACTGAGGGGCCCCCAACATAGGGATAATTTTGACAATGTTCCCCGATTTTTAGAAGCGAAGACTTTTTATATGTTATCTAGGATACACGCCTGCTATCAAAACTGCAAAAACTGCATTTGTTGCAATTTGTTCCAATATGACCCTGTTTTGGCCATAAAAGTCCTGAACTACGACCACGGTAAGAGGTCTTATCAAACTTTTCGAGCAGTTCAGTGTTTTCGAAAGAAAACTGTAAATATTTCACTAAAACCAACATTTCTGACAATTTATTTGCATAACATGAGATAACTAAGTGATAAGGACTTACAGTATGGATGTAAGTTGTTGAATATACCTGTCTATTAATGTCCTCTCTCTCTCCTTCACTACATTTACATTGTCCATAAACATTTAAAAAATAAAATTAAACATTACTTCTAATACTAGCCACCATGGCCAATGCGCACAGGCGCGATGTGTCGTTATGACATTTTGCTAGTATAAATATACAGAAACAGACAGAGTGGCAGGCTTCATATGCGTTATAATAATTGGAAGATTTGGATTTACTACTAGACAAAGTTTTTGTCATTGTTCAGTCAAAAGCTGAGACCCGGGTGATTTCCCCGGCATTGCCGATCCATATACCCGGCTATCGAGAACGGAGAAATAATTGGTTCTGATTAATAATATCAGTACGATGCAACATAGATTATAAAATGGCTCTTGAAACTGTATATATTATGATTGCGTACAACAGATACAGAGTGGACGAGTGTCTAGATATAACTATTTAGCTTGCTCGTTATATGAGGATCATTTCGAAAACATTAAACTGTTGAAACAAAAACACGTTTCTCTTTAATAACATAATAAGTGGGCGGTCAGCGTCTTGGAATACGTGTATGAATGTACGTAAACAACGGGAACATATGAGTTTTATGTGGAAGGAGAATATAACTACTTAATTAATGCATCGTGTATGTTAGATCAATACATGTTTTGGCTACAAGGCTATGTAACTCGCGCATGCGCGCTAGACCCCGCTATATATATGATATGGCAGCAGTGTGATGGACCTCATTTATTCAAAATTATTGGGGAGTGTTCACGGAGTATCTTTGGCTTATTTGATTTTTTGATTTACATAGTTATAATGTATTTTTACTTGATGCAACATTTCTTTGTTCGTGTTGTATTAAGCAACTTTACATTTCCCACCCTCCCTCTCTCCCTTTAACGATGGGTGGACGTTTATTAATTTTAACAGCTTTAAACTACTATGTGGTGGATTGTACAGCAGGAATGTCACAATAAAAACCGTACAGTAGATTTATTGATTAAAGGTCTGACGCTTTTTCCTGGACGGTACACAAGGTTTAGCCACCACAATTTTACCTCAAATGATTCTGTGCGCAGGGTTTTTAGGGCGGAAATAAATGTATGTATTTATGTTATATGGTGGGCGGAGTGACCCCCAAACATATGGTGCATTGAACATGGCGGAGTGACCCCAACACCTATGGTGAATTGAACATATTAGCCCGTGTTGATTTAGTTAGTAGTCACAATTTCGTTATCAAGGGTTGTCGCACTCAGTACATGTGTGTAATTATACAATGGTTAATACAATTGCATGTCATTAAGTTGGCCTATTTCAATCTATACCTGACATGGGTTGTTCATTCTGCATAAAATAATTATATATACTTTATTTTGTATGACGTGAATTTACAGTTAACAATTGGAATGATCAAATTGTGTACCATTAAACCTCTTTCAGAAGTCTGGGCCCATTTCTGATTATGTCACTAACTTTTCAATTTCAGATGACAGTGATGCGTGTCAACGGCAGTTTGTGTCACAAGAAGTAACAAATCGAATCACCCACATAAACAAAATCAACTATCAAGTTATGTCACCAACGCGACATTGAACATCGAGCCAAGTCTCGGAATCTCCACATCGTTGTCTTCAGGAACAAGAGAAAACACGTGACTGTCTCTTGTGGATCAACATTTACATTTAAATAGACACCGACTCCTTCGTGGTGGGAGAAACCGTTTAAGTATGACTACCATTGGACAAAGAGTTCACAGTGTAATAATTTAAAGGCTTATATCCATTCTTTGATAAATAAGAAACCTTTTTGTTAAAGTGACACTTGTTAAAAAACAGACTACTTTGAGTGGGCCTTTAAACTTGCAAATGTGAACTCACAGTGGATAGAAATAATTTTAAATAGAATCATCAGTTACAGTTACAAACGTGCCCCAGCACACATGAGGAACCATTTAAGGGTGACAAGTGTTGAGCTTGTTTTACAGGGTGTTACACATACGCACTCAAACAGGTTAAAAATCATACAGATGTGAGACGTGAAGTTTGAACCTGTCTGAGAGTTCTAACATACAGTCACAAAATTATATGAGCAACCAGACTTCTGAAACACCGTTCGTTCAGTAGTGCCTTGGAGACATCAGTGAGCATCCACCTTGTGGTAAGACGCTACAACTGTGGTGTGTGCTAACAGGTCAGTAATAGCAGCACTATCAATATGAATGTGAAAGTGCTGACTCACACTGTTGAGAAACGATTCAAATGTGACACATGTGGAAAACGTTTTTTAAGAAATAGTGACTTAACGATACATGTGCGCAGTCACACATATGAAAAACCCTTCAAATGTGACACCTGTGGGGCACAGTTTACACGCAGTGGCGATTTGAAGAGACACGTCCGCATTCATAGTGGGGAGAAACCCTACAAATGTGACATCTGTGGGGCACAGTTTAGAAACCATAGTGATTTCAAGACACACGTCAGCATTCATACTGGGGAGAAACCATACAGAATGTGATATATGTGATGCACAATTTTCAACAAGTTGCTATTTGAAGATCCATGTCCGTATCCATTCTGGGGAGAAACCATACAAATGTGATACATGTGGTCCACAATTTTCAACAAGTGGTTACTTGAAGATACATGTCAGTACTCATACTGGGGAGAAACCCTACAAATGTGATACATGTGGTGCTCTGTTTTTAACAAGTGGACATTTGAAAACACACGTCCGTGTCCATACTGGGGCGAAACCCTACAAATGTGATATCTGTGGTGCACAATTCTCAAAAAGTTATAATTTGGAGAGACATGTCCGATTCCATTCTGGGTAGAAACCTTAGAAATGTGATACCTGTGGTGCCCAGTTCTTACAATCTCGTCATTTGTGGTCAAACGTACTCTCACAAAGTTGAGGAAACCTTTCGTGTGACTCATTTAGGACAAAGTTTGTTTGCCGAGAGTCAGTGGTTCACTAAAGATATACATTGAACATCCACGCTAACTATACATACCTTTTTGAATCCTTTCAAATGTGATATCTGAAAATCAGCTTAGCTAAACATATATCAATCTACGTATGCAGCTGCGATCTCCCGTATATCCGCCTATTCTTCTATATGATTATTGGCCGTATTGCTAGTATAATATTGTGTAGAAAGTCACAAATAAATGTGTTGTCATTGGGTCCATGTTATGTAATGCCTTCAGTTATACATTACGTCCATAGTTTAACCTATAGA
>CM034544.1:21032184-21107184 GCA_020002185.1 Paraescarpia echinospica
TATGGCCTCCACGCTTGTATACAATATTCTAAACGAGGCCTAACTGTTGTTTTGTACAGCGGTATTATTAGTTCTTTTTCTTTATATGCTATATTTCGCCTAATCAATCCAAGGATTTGATTTCCCTTTGAATCTGCAATTCCACACTGCTCTGAAACCTTCATGTCAGCACTAATTGTCAGCCCTAAGTCTTTTTCTTTTACAGTAGTACTTAGTACAGTTCTCTCCATTCTATATTCTACATATTCGTTCCCATGTCCGGTGTGGAGGCATTTACATTTCCAAAAATTGAACAACATTTGCCACTTTTCTGACCATTTGATCAACCTGTCAAGATCATCTTGTAAATGCTGTCTATCCCCATCACTTTTAATCCTTCTAAACACTTGTATCATCTGCAAATGTCAACACCTTGCTAGCTATATCATCGTCGAAATCGTTTATATATATTAAGAATAATATAGGTCCCAGTACTGATCCCTGTGGAACCCCACTCAAAACGGATTTCCAGTTTGAAGCCTCCCCATCAACAACTACCCGTTGTCTTCTGTCAATCAGCCATTTTTCTATCCAGTTTATTATACCATTTCCTATGCCATGGGCTTTTAGTTTAAGCAGTAATCTCTGATGTGGCACTTTGTCGAAAGTTTTTAAAAATCTAAGTAGATGATATCTACTGGTGATCCATCATTTACCCACTTAGTGATATCTTCCAAAAAACATAACATATTTGTTAAGCATGACCTCGCTTTTAGAAACCCATGTTGAGATGGGTTTATCAAGTTATGTTTAACAAGAAAATCCACCATGAGATCTTTAATTAGTCTTTGTAATAATTTACAAATCACCGATGTTAAACTAACTGGTCTATAATTATTTGACTTGTTTCTCGAACCTTTTTTAAATAACGGTATAATGTTTGCTTCTTTCCATTCTAAAGGAACCACTCCCTCTTCTAATGACAAGTTGAAAACTGTTGCAAGCGGTATGCTAATTTGTTCTACAATTTCCACTAGCAGTTTGGGTGGAATACCATCCACTCCAGGTGATTTATTTTCCTTCATAGCCCTAATTTTCTTAGCTACCATTTCTGCGGTTACAATTAACTGTCTTAAATAGTCTGATTCTGCCCCCTTGAACTTAGCCTCTGGTACTGGCAGTGAACTAGTGTCTTCTCTGGTAAACACTGAACTAAACTACTCATTTAGCTCTTCTGCCATTAAGAATCCTTCTGATAATATATTTCCAGCACTATCTTCTAGAGGACCGACCTTATCCTGAACTTTCTGTTTGCTTCGAACAAACGCATAAAAACTCTTGCTGTCATGTTTTATATTACAAGCTAATTTATGTTCATAGCTTCTCTTTGAATTTCTAATTTCAGCTGTAGCTTGGTTTAGTGCTTCTTTATAAATGTTGTAGTCTTCGTCATTGCAAGTACGTCTATATGACTTCCACATCATTTGTTTATACTAAATTTTTCTAATGGCTTCTTTCGATAAGTATTTCTTTCTGGTCCGTTTCCCTTGTTTTTTGAAGGGAACAAATGTATCTACGATGCACTCTATTTCATTCTTTAAGATATTCCAGCATTCTGTTGCTGTCTTATTCTTCAGTGTATTATTCCAGTCTATCTTTGCTAAATATTTCCTTATATCTTCCTTTGTGGAAATTTCTCCTGAACTGCTTTTTATTATTTCTTTCTGATTTTACTTTGATGGTAAAATGTATCTGGTTGTGATCACTACTTCCCAGAGGCTCACATAATTTAACATTGTCAACTAATTCATTCTGTGAGAACAAAACTAAGTCTAACACATTCTCTCCCCTGGTTGGTTCTAGCACATGTTGAGAAAGGAAACTATCTTGTACTAAAACTAAAAACGTATGGTCCTCACTACCCATACTCTGTAGAGAATTCCATTTTATATGCCCATGGTTAAAATCCCCCATAATAACGCAACGAGTGCAAACAATTTATGTCGAAAATACAAAATATTACATTTGGAAACCAACGACAGAATTCACAGCTGAAAATATATACTAGCAACGAATAGAAAACGTGCATAGGAAGGTGGGGCACCGAAATGTAATGCAATGGATTGATTTTGTTTAATGTCGATTAACATGAAACAGGAACATGTAGACTATACTATACTTTCATTGGAAAGTTACATAATGCATGGTCAGGCAACGCCATTGTGTAAAAACAAAGAAAATGCGCCTGTAGCTACACAAAGCAGATGTTTGGAGAGATGCTGTTACAACCAACTGGAAAAACACACGAAGCACAAGCCTGACATTCCACAAATGTGCCGTATCCATCTTATTTCATCAACGAGGTGCCGATGCACTGCAGTGATCAACGCATATGGAGGACACACCCGTTAGTAATCTTGTGACTTTCAAGTTGGCCGCTGAAACTTTGACACTAAAGACTAAGCATAAACATTAAAGCCATCGTGTTATTGTCACGTGAAAATAATGGCATAAATGTTACACTTAGATCACACTTTTGTGTGGACAGTTTAAACAACTTTTTGTAAACGATATAATGACATTTGTCAATTTGATCCACTGTAAACAAATGCCCTAAATTCACACCGTTTTAATAGTCTTTGAAGGGACACGAACTCTGTTCATGATATATTTCTGTTCTACACAGAAGACGACTAGCTGACAAGTACAGAGGATATGTTGCCGCCATCAGAGAGGAACTCTAGCTTTTACCGGTATCACAAATAAAATGAAACTTCTCTCAATTTGGCCAGAACATGGCTGAGAATTACAATTGATCTACCTCATTGATATGTTTTGCTGCTTAAATATTCGAACTTTTAACTCCAATGAAAATTCTAATAACAGATTTCTTTTTGAAAAATTCACACCCATCATTTGTACTATTGGAGGCGCAAGACTTATTTTGGTATCTTTGTCATGTTGGAAACAATATTATAACTCAGAGTTTGTAAGATGATTCTGTGAAACATTGAATATAGGTAAGTACAAAATGGCCCATTCAATGTCCCACAGCCACCTACACCTGGTGACAATGGTAGTGTTCAGACATAGTTTCTGGGACTCCAGCAACATTCAGGTCCTCTGGTGAATTTCTAACCTGAACTGTAACAGTAATGGCACAAACAAGTGTGAGAACCACTGGATTAGGCGTACAGTCTAGCTACAGTATAGTTTGTACAGAGTCAGAAACGGGTTTACATCATGGCTTCAACAACTACACGATTTATTCAACATTAACGTTTTTTTGAACGCATAATGTATAAAAGACATAAATGGGAATGGAATAATACTGAAAACTTACAATTGTAAACTGTTATGCAAGATTTATGATAAATTGAGGCCTATGCCCTTATGAATTAATAGCAAGTGTTTGGGATGATGGCCACCACATATTAGATAATCATAATAATCATAGTGGTTGTTTTATGTAAGTACTACAGCCCGACACCCTGAGTGTTAATGGCACCAAAACCATGACTTGAAATATTCAAGCAGTACACTGCATTACAAGTTTGGGTTCGAGATTTCTTATAAAAACAATGTATCTTTTTTTACTGGCATATAATCAAAAGGAGGCGGTGTTACCCACAAATATACAACAGGTTTTATTTGTATATGACATCATCAGTAGTGTTAAGCGGTTCGCCATCCCCGGAAGTGACCTAAGATCAAAGGCTTTTGAGTTTTTTATAAGTAGAATTCCTACGTTTTTTAGCAGTATGATTATAGCAACGTCAAAAGTGATTGATGGGGGTCATGAGAAAGAGGGTGTCGCCATCTACTGAATAAAGAGGGAATAAATAGGGTGAATGTCGAGCTCTAGTGACTAATCAGGTACTAATTAGGGTAATTAATTAATTAATTAATTAAGTACTAATTAGTAACAAATGAGTAGCGCAATTATCGGAGGAGAACGTTAGCAATGACAAAAAATAGTAAATAGAGACCAATTAGTATTCATTACGTGCACGGGAGGTGGGAAAGATTTTAGAGTGAAGTGACACCCCTGGTGATCAGCGAGTTTAAAATAATGACGCGCGGGAAGGTTCTAGAACCTTCTAGAACCTTCTAGAAGCTTCTAGACTGGCGCGGTGATGGGGGTGGGTATCATCGAGGTTTAGATTACCCCGGCGTGCTGGAGATCAGGAGGTCAATTGTGTGGCCTGGTTTCCACGACTCACTGGCGAACGGCGTATCGTATGTCAGTCTGTAGGAGTTTTATGTGCATTGGTTTGACGGAAGGCCGGATAAATGTTTTTCGGGGCGCGCACTTGTAATAAGGTTCTGGCGCCGATGTGGATATTGCCTGTCAGTACTGGCTGCGGCACGGAAGGCCGGATAAATGTTTTTCGTGGCGCGCGCATGTAATAAGGCTCTGGCGTCGATGTGGATATTGCCTGTCAGTGCTGGCTGCGGCACAGCTGATGGATACGCGTGCAATTGCGGTGCAATATCGGACCTGTCAGATTGCCCTGTGTGTGTGCGCGTATTAATATAGGTGGAATTATTCGTGTGTTATTGCAGTTGGCGGTCGGCGCTGTCAGATTGGCCTGTGTGCGCGCGTATTTAGCTTGTGACGTTGGTGTTCGCTGGCTTTATCGTGTGTGAGTTGGAAACACAGTTGGTGGGCGTTGATACGCGTGCAATATCGTTATAGCAGCTGGGGGCCGGCGCTGTCAGATTGGCCTGTGCGTGTGTATTAAGCTTGTGGCTTGGGCGTTCGCTGGTGTTGCAACGACGAATAGGTGGAAAATATAGGCGGAATTATTCGTGTGTGATTTGGAATGCTGGTGGAGTGGGTCAAATGTGTAGGTTCGTGTGTGAGTTGGAATGTGAAAGGAAACACGGAAACAATAAACGGTGAGAAATAAATTGTATTGGTACAATAAAATTTCATTTATTAAGAGGGGGGTCATGGCGGGGGGCCAAAGCCGTGTCGACCCGGGGGTTGTGGCGGAAAGGCTAAATGCACGGAAAGATGTGCTGGGATGGGTGGGGCAAATGAGGGGGGGAGAATTTCAGGGGGTGGAAAAATATCCGCAAATGAGAATGGTTGTTCGAAAGTGTCTGGGAAGGGGATGCCGGCCGCAATAACTTCTAAATCAGTGTAGCCGGGGTAGAAGTCATCGTCGAAGTTTTCTTCGAGCTCTTCGAGTGCTTCGTCACTGTCGTCTTGTTCGGGTGGTGGCCGTCGTTGCGGCTCAACGGCCAAGAGGGACTGGTGACGGCATCGTGATGAGGTGAACGTGATCGGGCGGAGGGAAGGTCCAACATTGTGCACTATAGTTCCCCGCCCGATATCATAGCGTTGATGTACCAGGCTACGATCGATCAAGTAGATGTGTCTGCAGGGGAATGAGGAAAAGTTTAATTAGTGACTACTGGCGCGCGGGGTTCATCTGTGGAGAAGGAAACAGTGTTAAGGGCTGTGATGCGGTCGGCGACGTCCAAGGTACAATGTGCCCCCAGGTCGATCGGCGCGCGGCCCTCTATCTATCATAAGCAGATCGGCTGGGGTTAAATTTATTCTATGAGATCTATGAATGAAGCCGTTTCGGTGCGAGGGCCTCGCAAGGGTTTGCCCGCGCCCTATATGTAGGGTATCGAAGCCGGCGATGTTTCGTCTGCAAGTATGAAAAAAAGTATTAAAGTAACGGTGCGTCTCTTTTTAGGTTAGGGCCTGTAAAAAAACATTAAGTCGGTAGCGGGGGCGAACGGAAAAAGCCGCTATAGGCTTTATCGAAAGTAGGCGTCTGCAAATAAAGGTAAATTAAAAAAGCGCTATTATCGTTAAACGTTCCTTTCGCCGGGGCGGCTTTGGGGTGGGGGTAGGCGCATAGTGAGGGGCGATGGATTAGCACTACCTCCGGCGGCTTGGGGAGGTGCAATCACGTCGACTTGGGAAGGCGTATTCCCGTCGACCTGGGGCGTTCCGCTTCCGACGTTTTGGGGAGGCGGATCGCTGTAAAAATAGTTAGTTAGTGAACGTTATAAAAGAAATAGTTAGTGAACGTTATAAAAGAAAGTGAGTGAGGAAAGTCAGTGTTAGGTGAGTTAGCAAAACGTACCTGTTTTGCGCCTGATGAGAATGGGCCGCATAATTACCAACTTGTTCGATTGGCTCCATAGTGAGAAATGAATTGCGCAGTTGTTGAGCCACTGTTTTGCGCGCGGCAACGTGGTGCGACCTAGACACGTACGCCATAGCTTTACATAAGGGGCTGACGTCACTGTTTACATAAAGCGCTTATGTAACTGTTTGTAAGTCTTTAAAACGACCGTTAAATGTGAAATGTGAGCAAACTAAGCGGACTATTATAGTCAGTGGGGGCTAGAGAATCTTATGGTAACTTTATATTAGGAAATAAAAGTGGCGTTCTGTTACTGCACTAGACTGACCGAGAGATTTTTTTCAGTTTTAGTAACCTTGTAAGAGTCGGCTTCTTTGCGGCTCGCGTGCGTTTGTGCACGGGGGCCATGTGCGGGCCGTGTGCAAAGCGCTTATATAGGGACCGGGCGGAGAACGACTAAATATTGTCGCTGTCGTGTTGCTACCGTTGCCGTTTTGTGTGTTGCAGAGCGTTGTTGATCATGTCCCCGCCTGTCGCGCACGGAGAGGTGCCGCCAAAGAGAGGCAGCAAGCTGAGGGAGGCGCCAACGGTGGCGTCTGGTGGCAAAGCGAAGCCGGCGTCGGAGGCCAGTGCGAAGGCGCTTCCGACGGCCGACGGGGGGCCTACTTTCGAGGCCGTGGTGAGTGCGTCCGAAGTGTCTTTGAAAGAGTTCGTGCTGGCGTGCGATGGCACGTATAAGATTGTTACCCCCCTAACAACCGTTGGGGTGGCTTGGAAAAGCAAATGCACGTACATGGGCTGTGGCATTTGCAAGCGCAAAGTGAGAGGCCTAGAAAGTGGGGGCCGGGTGTGCGCTGTACACGGCATACAGGCAACGGCGAAGACGTATTTTTCGGTGCGCGTTTTGGTGGAAGACGAAAAGGACGCCGACACGGAGGCCAGCATTTGGATCACCCTGTTCGACGAAGCTATTTCGGCAATAGGCGATTACAATGCCGACCATGTGTCAGCCCTGCTGCCCGACCAGTTGCGCAGTAGCTTTGTGGCGAGCCTGGTTGGCACCGTCTTGGAGTTGACCGTGCTCAAGGTCGTGTGGGGTGGCATACTGGATACGTATACGGTGCGTGAGGCGCGGGTCGTGACGAAGAAGGGGAGCGAGACCGTTTGAATGACTAACGTTTGGCTAGTGTTCTGTAGACCTAATTGCTGCTTTGGTTATTCTTCTGTAGGACGCTGTAATTGCTGCTGCGTTGCGCGGCCTTATCGACGCTGCTGACGAGTGCGCACCCCCTGCCGAGAAGTGCGCTAAGAAGGAAACGACGCCACGCCTTGCCGACGACCCTCCACCGCTGGGGAGAGCCGAAGAAGCGCTATCGTGCTGGCCTGCGGCGGACGGCACGCAGCCCATGCCACCGCACGACCTGGTGAGCGACGCCGGAACGCCCACGTACGTTGCATTAACCCCGGTGGTGGTGGTGGTGGGTCCAGACGAGGCAGCCGCTGTGCCAATAGCCCCGGCGGCGACAGCGGACGCCGCAGCGACCGTGCTATCGTCACCACTGCCGCTGGCCGTGCTGTCAGTCTCGTCGGAAGACTTCATACCGTAGGCCCGTAACAAACGCCCTGTGGTCGTGGGCACACTTCAGGCCGACTCGGAGTGGAGCGTTCTGCATTCGTACGCCGGTCGTCAGCGATGCATGATGTCCACGTTTGCTGAGCTAGTCGGCGAGCGCGTGATGGACACAGCGCGCCAAGAATGTGGTGAGTGCCCCCCTGAGGAGGGGTGCCCCTTCGTGCACATGTGCGGCTACAGGGGGAGGAAGCCGAGCCGGCGGTACAACATTCTGTACGAAAACGTGGCGGCCCTGAATGTGTGCTTTTTTTCAGCGTCACTCGACAGCTTTCTACAGCAGTCGTTGTTGCTTCCTGCTATTCGTATACTCTCGGTACTGGAGGATCGTTGCGTGCGTGGCGATCGCGCCTCGGAGGGCGCGCTCCTGCGCCAGGTAGCCGACTGGCTCATGGGGACGGATTGGACGGCACCGTTCGACCGTGCTCTGTTGGAGGTCGCCGTACAGTATTACCTGATGAAAAGGGCATGCCTCGACGTCTGAACGCTATGAACAGTGCATTTCGCTATGGCATAAAGCCTTATTAGTAGGTACGCCGCTGATGAACATTAGCAGGAAATTGAATGATGGCATAAGCCCCCCGCCGAACACTTAGTAGCGATGAACATTTTGCTATAGGCCGTTGTTAGAGCCTTATTACTCTGCTGTGGCATAAAGCCTCTTTACTGTTTACAGTCTGAACATTGCATTTCGCTATGGTATAAAGCCTTATTAGTAGGTACGCCACTGATGAACATTAGCAGGAAATTGAATGGTCGCTGTGCAGTATTACCAGCGGCCTATAGTGTGGCGTTCCTAAAGCGTTATTATTTACTCCGCTGTGGCATAAGCGCCCCGCCGAACACTTAGTAGTGATGAACATTTTGCTATAGGCCGTTGTTAGAGCCTTATTATTTACTCTGCTGTGGCATAAAGCCTTACTGTGGTGGTGGTGATGTAGTACGAGACTGCTTAATAAAACGTATGAAAAATCAATTCCCGCCTTCTGTTGTTGCCATCCAAAAAAAAACACGCACGTCGCTAACATTCAATGCCTGTCCAACGGCGGCTGCCGCCCACAAAACACTCCGGGCGCCACTGACGGCCGAAATTTCTACTACAAAGCGTAAACAAAAAAACTTTGCCGCTGCAGCCGGGGGCCCCTGACAGCCGAAATTTCTACTACAAACACTTTGCCGTGGGGGCAGCAGCTGACAGCCGAAATTTCTACTACAAACCGTCGTATTCGGGCGCCCCTGACGGGCGAAATTGCTACTACAAAACGTAAATAAAAACTTAGGCGAAATTTCTACTACAAAAACGTTGCCGCGGGGCAGCCGCTGACAGCCGACATTTCTACTACAAAACTTTGCCGTCGTATTCGGGCGTCAAAACGTAAACAAAAACTTGGCCGCCACTGACAGAGGCGGCCTGTATCCCTCGACGCTGCCCACCTGTCGGTGTCGCCACCTGACGCAAAACGTGAACAAAAACTTTGGCCGCTGGGCGCCCCTGCCAAACGCATCCCGCGGCGCTGCCACCTGTCTGTGTCGCCACCTGACGGAGCAGAGAACACCGCTTAGAAAAGCCCCCCTAGCGGGGTTTAGGGTGGCCTTATAAAGGGCGTCTACGCGCCCCTCCGTCGTAGTTAATAGAGCGCCGCCTAGACCGACGATGCACGTGTGTCCGAAATGCGATCGATCGTTCGTCCGTCTTTTTAATTTGTCGCAGCATCTAAAAACATGCGGCAGCGATGAACACGTAGTATGCCCGAAATGCAATCAAGCGTTCGCGCAGCGCCCCAATATGTTGCGGCATCTGCGAATGTGCGGAGACGCCGCTGAGGGGCCCCCAAATCGACCGTTCGAGGTGGGCGCCGACGACGACCTACAGAGCGTCGTGCGCGACTACTGGGCGAGCATCCGTACGTCTGTGGAGCGCGGACCCGTTCAATCTAGGTATAATTTCCATTTGACCGGTCACGGGGCTACGAGCGCGCACGACGCCCAACTACGACTGATGTTCGAGGCGCAGACTCGTGCCTTTAAAATAAACTTATCGTACGGGTTTATTCTGCGCCACAGGGAGACGGGCCGACTACGTTACTACCATTCTTCGTGTAACTGTTGCGGCCGCTATCTCGAGTCGCCCGTCCTCGTTTCCGACGTCGCGTCATTCGAACGCTTCCTCGAGGCCACCCGACAGCCCGACGTTCTGCAGTACGTGATTGCGCAGCGCCCCGACTCGGGCTGGATCGCCGAGTTGGTAACGAATGTTACGTATTTTCTCAACGCCATCATCCACCATCCTATCGGATGCGCCCGTCAGCAGCTCCTCCCCGCCTACCTGCGCCACAACGCGGGCCTCGTCAGCCTAGTGAACGATCGCCACGGGCATCCGTATGCCGACAACTTGTGCCTCTTCCGCTGTCTGGCGCTGCATCGGGTCGCCGACTTTCGCGCTGACGATTTGACGGCCGCCGCCTTAAGGCTCTACGCCGACTACGGCGACCAACCCTACTGCGCGTTCGCCGGCGTCCCGCTGAACGAACTCGACCGGGTGGAGGCGGCCTTCGAAACGAATGTGACCGTGTATCGGCTGTCAGCGGAGGAGGACGCCACCGCCGAAGTGGTCCGCCGCTCCCTCCATCGCTACCCGACCACCATGAGCGTCAATCTATTCGGAACGCACTATTCCTTCATAGCCGACGTGTCGCTGTTCTGTCGTTCGTATCGATGCGGCAAGTGCGGCGATGCGCTGTGGCGCACCGCCAGTCGGCTGCGGTGTCACGAGGCGACGTGCGAGGGCGGCGTTCGCCACGTCTTTCCCGGTGGCGTCTACCATCCGACGCCGTCCGTGTTTCAGCAGCTGGAGGACGAGGGCGTCTACGTGGACGAACGCCTGCGCTACTATCCGTACAGGGCGACGTACGATTTTGAGTGCTACTTCGACGATCACGATCTGCCGGCGGACAGCACCAAATGCCGGTGGATAGCGCGACACGAGCTACTCAGCGTGAGCGTCGCCTCGAACGTCCCCGGACACGAGTCGGCGCGCTGCTTCGTGACGTCCGGCGATTCGGGCGACCTCGCGAAGCGCCTGATCGACGCCCTGGAGGCCATGAGCGAGGCGGCGTGCGCGGCACTGCGGCCGTCGTTCGACGCGACCTTCGAGGCGATCGACGCGCTCGACGCCGAATGGCGGGCGCACGCAACGGTGGCGGAGGCGGCGCACGATAAGAGCCCGTACACGGCGCTCGGCGACCGTCTGTGGCAGCACCTGCGCCGCCTCCCCGTCCTCGGCTTCAATTCGGGGAAGTACGACTTGAACGTCGTTAAGAAATATCTGACGCCCCTGTTCATGACCGGCGCCGCGCAGGACATCTCGTCGGCGTTCACGATCAAGCGTCAGAACAACTTCATGTGCCTGACGACGGCGACGCTCAAGTTCCTGGACATCACCAACTACCTGGCCCCCGGCGTCAGCTACGACCGGTTTCTGAAGGCCTACGGCTGCGAGGCGACGAAGGGGCACTTCCCCTACGAGTACCTCGACGATCCGCGTAAACTGGCCGAGACCCAGCTGCCACCGCGCGAGGCCTTCTACAGCCGCCTGAAGCGTGAAGGCATCTCGGCCGCCGACTACGAGGGTTGCGCGCGGGTATGGCGCGACGAGGGGATGACGACGCTGCGGGACTACCTCGTGTGGTATAACAATAGGGACGTGGTGCCGTTCCTGGAGGCCGTTGACAAGCAGTTCGCCTTCTATCGCCAGCGCCGCATCGACATGTTCAAGGACGCCATCAGCGTGCCGGGGCTGACGCTGCTGTATCTGTTCAACGATCTACCGTCGTCGCTCCACTTCACGCTCTTCAACGAGTCGAACAAGGACCTGCACCGGCTCCTACAGTCGCAGATAGTCGGCGGTCCCTCGATCATTTTCGCGCGCTATCACGAGGCCGGCGTGACCGCCCTTCGGCGCGAGGAGTACGGCGAGTCGGCGCGCCCCTGTCGCTCTATTGTGGGCTTCGACGCAAACGGCCTCTACCTATGGGCGATCACGCAGGAGATGCCGACGGGGTGGTACACGCTACGGCCGCCTGGCCGTCGAGTGGCTGACGTGGGAGGCGGGCCGGACGGGGGCCCACATACGTCACCAGCTCAACGGGTGCGAGAAGCGCGTCGGCAAGTACCGGGTCGACGGCTGGTGTGGCGCGACGCGGACGGCGTACCAGTTCCAAGGGTGCTTCTTCCACGGCTGTCCGTGCACGGGGAGGGAGACGAACGCGGTGAACGGTAAGCCGATGAGCCAACTGTACGCCGAGACGGCCGCCGTCACGGCCTACCTTCGCCGCTTCGTCGCCGTCGTCGAGATGTGGGAGTGCCAGTGGCGCGCGACGCGACCGCCGCCGCCGCCGCCACAGCGGAGCTGGACCGGCGACGGCGCCGTGACGCGGTCGACGATCCTGAAGGCCGTGCTCGACGGCACGCTGTTCGGGCTCGTCGAGTGCGACATCGCCGTGCCGGCGGCGCTGCGCGACACCTTCGCCGAGATGCAGCCGATCTTCAAGAACGCCTACATCGAGCGCGACGATCTCAGCCCGTTCATGCGTCGCTACGCCGAAACGCACGACCTCCTCGTCCGGCCTCAGCGCACGCTCGTGGGGAGCTTCTTCGGCGTCAAGATTCTACTCGCGACGCCGCTACTGCGGTGGTATCTGCGGCACGGACTCGTCGTCGAGCGCGTCTACCAGATCGTCGAGTACGAGCCGGTCGCGTGCTTTCGCCACTTCGGCGACACGGTCTCCGCCGCGCGACGCGCGGGCGACGACGACCCCGACAAGGCCATCATCGCCGACACGTTTAAACTGCTCGGCAACAGTTCATACGGGAAAACGATCACGCGCGTCGACCTGCACCGCAACATCAAGTTCTGCACGGCCGCCGGCGCCTCGACGCTGATCAATAATCGTCGCTTCCGTCAGCTCGACGTCGTCGTCCCAGACGGCCTCTACGAGGTGGCGCTGAACAAGCGAACCGTCCGGTACGCGCTGCCCAACCAGATCGGCTACTTCGTACTACATTACGCCAAACTGCGCATGCTGGAGTTTTATTACGACTTCATCGCCGCCTACATTCCGCGCCCCCTGTTCCAGTACTGCGCGATGGACACGGACTCGGCGTATTTGAGCCTCGCGGGGCGCCGACTCGACGAGCTCGTGGCGGCGGCCAAGCGCGAACACTACTTTCGACACCGCGGCGAGTGGTTCCCGTCGGAACACTGCGACGCGCACGCGGAGGCGTACTTGCGGTGCCGGCTCGCCGGCCGAGCGTGGGACGCGCCCGCCGAGTGTTGCGCGCGTCGGCGCCGGCACGACAAGCGAACGCCGGGGCTCTTCAAAGAGGAATGGTCCGGCCGCGGAATCGTCGCGCTCTGCAGCAAGACGTACTACTGTTTCGGCGGCGCCGACGGCGACAAGTACAGTTCGAAGGGGCTGAGCAAGCGTCAGAACGACGTCGACAAGGACGCCTTCCTCGACGTGCTGCGCCACCAAAGGAGCGGCGGCGGCCGGAACCGCGGCTTCCAAGTGAAGGAGTCGTCCGTGCTGACGTACGTTCAGGAGCGCGCGGCGCTGAGCTACTTCTACGCCAAACGGCGCGTGCTCGACGACGGCGTCACCACGGCACCGATACTCGTATAACGAGGGACCTCCCTCCCTACCCTACCTAGGGGTAGGGACCCCTACCTAGGGGACTATGTATGTATGTATGTATGTATGTATGCGAATAAAAATGCGAACACTCGGTACAGTTTTCAGCGTTTTATTTAACTTCGGTAATAGCAAGCGATAGCGCAACAATACAACCTCACTACTTCGGTCTTGCCTGCCTAGCGCGGCGAGGAGCCCGCGACCGGCGGGTCCGACAAAGTCGGTTCGGATTCTCGGTCGTCTAATAATAACAACAAGCGATAATAGGCAGCGTTCAATGAGGCTTTAGCCAGTCGAATACGAGACAGTCGTTGGCCACCCTATCGGGGCCGAACAGGCACTGGAAGCCGCTTAGCGGCATTCCGCGGCACCGTAAGAGCAGGTAGGTGACGCAATATTGTCCGCACATGTTAGATACGCCGCTCTGCAGTCGCTTGTCGTTGTGCGTCCACGAGTCGCAGTTGCGGTTCAGGAAGGCGCGGAAGTCGGCGTGCAGCGGCGGACGGCCGTACGAATCGAAGTACTCGCCTCGCCGGTCGGCTCCCACGTAGACGGCCACCCAGTGCTCGCCCGGTTCGTCGCCGTCGTCGGTGTTGCACACGAACGCCGTCGGGTAGGCGGTGAGCCGCCGCCCCGGCAGCTCGTCTTTGGGCACGACGCCGACGACGATGTTTTAGTGTACGCGTCGATCGCCAGGCGACGCATCAGCTGAAACGTGTCCATCTCAGAAGTCGTACACGACGTTCCGGTTCTTGTCGATTTCGAGCACCGTCTCGAACTCCCCGTACACGACGACGTTCACCGTCCGGGCGAGCGCGTGCACAAAGTGGATCTCGGCGCGCAGGTTCCCCGTACGCACGACGTTGAAGTGTTCGCCGTCGCAGCAGTCGGGCGACAGGTCGAAGCCGAATATGGTGTAGCCGCTGCCGAACTCGCCGCGCGTCACATCGAACCCCTCGTCCTCGTACGCCTTCCCCGTCGCGGCGAACAGGTTCATATAGCTTCGGATGTAGCGCCGATGCGCGAAGTCCGGCTGCAGCGGCTTGCTCGGCACCTGGCGTCCGTCGACGTAGAGGGCGAAGAAGTTTATGTCGTTGTGCTTCGCGTTGAACGGGTTTTTATCGTAGGCCCCGTTGTAGGCGTCGTTGTCGATCAGGCACATGAACACGCGTCGCGGGAGCGTCCCCAGATAGACGTTCTCGTGCGTGTGCGACGCGGTACCCTGCGGTATCGAGAACACCTTGCAGTCGACGCGGCGCATCGGATACTTGGCCGTCCCGTGCGTCAGCGCCTTGATGTGACCGAGCTGGACGGCCGGATTCAACTTGATCTTGCGCGCCTGCAGGTAGGCCTCCAGCAGAACGATTTTGAACCCCGGATCGGCGACGTCGCCCATGAGCGCGAAGGCGTCCTTGCTGCGCACCAGTCGCATCTTCAGGTCGACGCCGTTCACCAGGCACCGGTTCTGCATGAGCACGTCGACGTGCAGGCGCCCTATCATGTCGAACTCGCGGCTTTCGTGTACGAAATCGTGCCGATGCGCGAACCCGCCGTTGTTGTTGTTGGTTGCCTCCATGCGCCCGGCGGTGTCCTTGCACCACAGGTCGGCCTCGAGCTGCGACTTTTTGGCGTCGGGTCCGTAACTGAGCAGTGTCTCGATGTAGGCCCGAAACGGGTACGTATTCGACGACGGCGTCACGAGCGTGCCGTTCAGCGTCACGTCGACCTGACTGAACATCGAATGCAGGAAATTGTTGACGGGCGCCACGACGCTGTCGTTCGCGAGCGCGGTACCGTCCCCCTTCACCACCTTGGCGCGCACGTACAGTCTAACGGACGACAGGTCCAGATAGTCGTCTCCGGATCCCGGAATGAGAAACTCGAGGGGGCCGCCAGCGTCGAGGGCCGTCAGCGGCTGGTGATCGATCCACTGGCCGCTCTCGATGCTCGTCTGCGTCGTCGGCACACTGAACAGGTCCAGTTCGGACTTTACGCCCTCGCACGACTGCCGATGCACGAACGCCATCCTACTACGTCTGCTTCGTTCGACGGCGCCTCCCCTTACTGTCCGGTGCCGCCTTGCCGGTCGGTCTGATGTAGCTACTAATACTACTACCCGGGAAATACGTCGTCGCTCGGCCTCTTTCGACGGCGCCTCTTCTTGCTGGCCGTCGCCGGCTTGCCGGGCGGCTTTATGCGTCGTCGTCGCTTTTTCGGCGGCGGGGCATTCAGCAGCCCGTCGAGAAGGTCGGCGCCCGCCTCCCTCGCACGCCTCTTCACCGCCTGCTTCAGATTGCCGCCGGCGACGACGTCCTGCGCCACGCGCACGCCCGTCTTGAGCGCGCGCTTACCCAGCGCCATGGCCCCTCTCTTGATAAGCGGCATGGCACTTCGAAACAGGCTGCCAAAGAGATTACCCAGTCCGTGACCTCGCTGCGCTCGGGCGCCTACGAACACCGGCAGGCCACCGCCGACCTGCCGCGTGTAGTAGTCCTCGTACACGTTTCGCGTCATCGTCAGAACAGTTTCGACTTGCGGCGTCGGACGTGAAGCGTCGTCACGACTTTTCCGTTCTCAAATGGTATCGACTGACCGAGGTCGTCTCTTATATCTATCTCAATCGAATCGAATTGGCGCCGCAGGAGCGGCGCGTATTGGACGCGGTCGAAGATGTTCGATACGATGCTGCCGTTCGAACCGTGGACGGGGATGGCTCGAATGAGGGGGGCAAATACGTCGCCGACGATGCGCGTCTCCACGATGTCCGTGTACACGAACAGGGTGTCGACGCCGCCGCTCAGGTTCACCGGGTGGTCCGCCTCGCACTCGAACAGGTACCCCGGGGGGCAGGTCGCTGCCGTCCGCGGGCGTCCCGTAACTCGCGATATAGTCCGACTCGAAGCCTAGTATCTGTTTCCGGCGCCCGTCCCGCGGCATGTTAATTTCGACGCCCGGCGATAGAAGCAACGTCATCCGATTAGTGATGGCGCTGTACACTATTCGCACCTTGACCGTGTCGGTGCTCAGTTTCGTCAACGCCTCGTTGATTTTGCGCACCAGCTTTTTGGCGTTGCTGTAAAAGCCGTGCGGAATGTTGGCCTGCCGGGCAATTTTTCCCCCGTCCTCGGTGGTGAAAAAGCCCACCTCCCCCCTCTCGCACGCCACGAAGAATTAGGTATCCACCGGCCTCACATTGTACCAGCTATGCGTATACTGTAGCGACACCAGCCCGCATTCCCACTCGCCCAACAGGTCGACGCGCTGCGGCAAATTCGTCGTGTAGTGCGTCAACGTGTTTTTGGGGTGCGCCTTCATAGACGCGTTGCTCGGCAACGTGACGTAAAAGTCAGACGTCGACGCCATCGCGCCTCCTCATAGACGGACTCGGCAGTAGGTAGCCGAGGCAACTACTCAGCAGCGCCGTCCACAGATTGGAGTCGCCCGTGCCGCGCGTTAGATTGTATATACTGACGACGATCACCGTGTACAGGACGACGATCTGGCACAGGAAGACGATCTCGGCCTTAGGGCATTCGTTGCCGCAGAGACGCCAAGGAACGCTCGTGACGGAGGAGGCGTCGACGGCATCGGGCGCACCCACAGAGACGCATGAGTCGTCGGCGGGTGTAGCGACAAATGCGCCTGAGTCGACGGCGGTGGGCGGCTTCTGCATTGGCTGCTACTGCTGCTGCTGCTGTCGTCTCGTCCGTACACATCGCGCTACTGCCGTCCGACGCTACGGCGTCGTTCCTTTATCCGCGCAGGCACACCATAGAGCGAGTTCGTCGACGGGCGTGGGGGCGACGGTGGTGTTGATGGCGCGCCTCCCTTCGCCTCGGCAGTCTACTAATACAGCACGGTCCCCTTACAAAAAAAAACGAAAAGCCGTTGCACAGCCCCGCCTCGTGCAGACGCCAGCACCCCGCGTGGCGCATCCAACGCGTCGTCATCATCAGCCCTTATAATCCACGAGCTCCTTGGCGTCGATCCAGCTATTGAACGAGGCCGGATAGCCGAACCATTTGACGAGCACCTCTTCGCCCTTACCGCGTCGTCGACGACGTCTCTGTAGAACGGCTTCCACCCGATATAGTTTGTCCTTCGCAACGATCACTTTTTGTAGCTCCAGCCCATAGAAGGTGCCGTCCAGTATCGCGCCGGCGTCGTCCATCAGTCGGTAAACAGCAGGGTCGGTCGGGTGCAAATCTACGACGGTGAAGAGCTCTTCGCTCCAGTTAGGCATGTACCCCTTCTTGAAGACGCCCTTCGCCTTGCTGATGCGTACGCGATCCCCCGCTCGCAGTTTCGGCTTGCTTTTGATTTTTTGACACCCTCCGCCACCGTACAGACGCTGCCACACGCTCTCCTGATTCGACGCGTCGACGCTCGCCGGCGTCCTACCGATGCTTCGATGATAGGCGTTGTTGTACGACCGCACGAAGTCCTGCAACGGCTCCACGAACCTCAGCTTCTGATGCTTCGTGAAGTACCGCCACATGCGCGTCTTCAGCGTACGATTGAATCGCTCCACGACGCTCGCCTTCGTCTCCTCGTTGTGCGTCACGAAATGGTGGACTCCGCGCGCCTTCAAAAGCGTCTGAAGGGGCCTGTTCAGAAACTCCGTCCCCTTGTCGGTCTGCAGGACGTGCGGTGGCGCCGGCGATGCCAGCAGCCCCTCGAAGGCCGCGACGAGCGCCGGACCGGATTTGCGCTTCAACGGAACGCACGACGCCCGCATCGAGAAGACGTCGATGACCGTCAGTAGGAACGCTATACCGTCGTTGTGCTTTTTCAGTTTAGCCACGTCGACGAGATCGGCTTGCCACTGCTGATTTCGGCCGCCCACGATAACGCGACGTCGCTTAAATCGGCGCCTAACCGGCTTGTGAAGCGTATAGGCGTCCTGCGCCGCCAGCCACCGCCCGACGGCCGGCTTGGGCACCGCGGCCGACCGGCGCAACGCATCGACGCCGCCATAACTGCCTGCCCGTTTCGGGTCGAAGTAGGCGCGCTTCAGTAGGCCGTCGCGTTGTTGGCGCTCTCGTTGCGCACCACGAGTCCGCCGGCCGTCTCGTTGCGCACCACGAGTCCGCCGGGACACCATGGGGCGCGCGGCGGCGACGACGACGATACGGCGAACAAGAGGACGGCGACGATGACCGCCGCAATTACGACTGCTACGACGACAACGAGTACTGATCTTCGGACGGGCGGCATCCTCTACGGGGCACGCTAAAAGCTGGATCACGGCGTACGCTCAACGGACCGCGTGCGCCCCTTTCGCTTCTGCTCGCGCTCGACGGACCGAGTGCGCCCCTTTCGCTTCTGCTCGCGCTGTATATACGCCCGACGCTGGGGGTTGCCGACGAATTCCATAGGGACGTTCAGCCGCCTTATATGGTCGCCGAACGCTTCCCAGCCAACCGGCGCGGGGGCCCTCTTACGCGTTCGCATGAGATCGTTCACGAGATCTACCATATTACTTCCGGCGATAGGCGTACCGTCGTACACGAGCTCCGCTCGATCGTTCCAGCGAATCAGCGGGTCGGCCTTCAGTCGGGCCAATAGGAGGCGGGCCTTTTCTTTCAGCACTTTCGGTACGCTCTTCACGGCCTCGCTCTCCATCTCCCCCGGCAATTGATCGGACGTAGGCGGCGGCGGCGGCGACGGCGGCGGCTGATCGGACGACGACTCGTTCTTCACTACGGACACGCGCATCGGCTGCTGCGCGCGAGACGCCTCCATGGCGTTGTAACGACTCAGCAGATGATTGTACGCCACCACCTTTTCGCCTTCGGATAAATCGGCACGCTCGAGAACGGCTTTCATATCGCCGTCCAGGCTACTCATCACACGCGACGTGGTCGTGGTCGGTTGCGATAGTAACGGCAGTAGACGCTCCACCAACCGGGGGTCTACCAGCGCCATCTTCTTCGCGTGCTGCATCAACCGAAAGCCTGCCTGAGGAGGGGCAGAAAGGTGCTCGCCAACGGCACCAGCAGCGCCGTCAGAAACGCGCCCGAACCCGTCTGCAGGACGGCCCTCTTCCGTTTGATGGGTACTTTTTTCGACGCTAACTTGCGCAAATTGTTCCTGAACTTTGTCAGCACTTTTCGGTTGTTAGGCGTCAATTTCACGTTCCCGCGCAGGATGTTATACGCGCAGTCGGCCAGACTGCAGATGAGGTCGGCGTCCGCGTGAGTGATTACCGCCTTTCTCAGATTCGTATTCCCCTTGTAGCGGCGCAACAGCTGCAGGGCAAGGATGTGCCTCTTCACGCGCTCTGTCATCCTGTCGAATGACGGCGGCCGCGGCGCGCCCCGCCTTTTTTATAGTCTCGTCGGCACATAGACGTACTGAACGGGGTCGTCGGGGAAAATTTCCGTACGCAGGCGCATGGTTTCCGGCGTTTCCTGTTTCAGGTAACCGTAGGCGGCCGACGTGGCATCCTTGTACGCCTCCACCATGTAGTTGACACTGCCCGGATACATCTGCTTCGCCAGGTGACCTACTTGCCCCGCGTCCCGGGGACTCTTGAAGAGGACCATATACTGCGCGTTTAAACTGATTGTGCGATTTTCTTTCCCTTTCGGAAAGAGATTCTGCAAAAGCTGTACGACGGACGCGTTGCAGTGGTGACTTTTTTTAGTAAACAAAGTCGTGATGCTACTATCGGTCTCCGACATAAGGTCATCGAGCACTAGAAGCGTCCTCGTTTTGGCGTCCAGAAGCGACGGATCCGGCAAACCGTCTACAAATTCCACGCCGGCCATAGAGTCGTAAGCGGTCTGCCACTGGCCGTAACACCACAGAATTTTCTCCGGTGGCGGCGAAATCATACACGAAGCAAACTTTAACAGGCGTACAACGAAAGTAGTCTTCCCACACCCCGTAGGGCCGGACACTATACACGTAAAAGGGTGCTTCCACTTTCCGTCCATAGCGACATCTGGTGCGCTGACACCGTCACAATCGCCTATATGCACCACCATCGACGCTTTTCAGTCACTAGGGGTATACATAACCTTTTAGCTATTGCTAGTGCTACCCTCTAGTGAAAGCGCTACTCATAACCACCCTAATTAGTACCTGATTAGTCACTAGAGGTTGATCCTAATTATTACCTGATTAGTCACTAGAGGTCGTCATTCACCCTATTTATTCCCTCTTTATTCAGTAGATGGCGACACCCTCTTTCTCATGACCCCCATCAATCACTTTTGACGTTGCTATAATCATACTGCTAAAAAACGTAGGAATTCTACTTATAAAAAACTCAAAAGCCTTTGATCTTAGGTCATTTCCGGGGATGGCGAACCGCTTACCACTACTCACTCTATTTCATTCTTTAAGGTATTCCAGCATTCTGTTGCTGTCTTATTCTTCAGTGTATTATTCTAGTCTATTTTTGCTAAATATTTCCTCATTTCCTTATATCTTCCTTTGTGGAAATTTCTCCTGAACTGCCTTTTATTATTTCTTTCTGATTTTACTTTGATGGTAAAATGTATCTGGTTGTGATCACTACTTCCCAGAGGCTCACATAATTTAACATTGTCAACTAACTCATTCTGTGAGGACAAAACTAAGTCTAACACATTCTCTCCCATAGTTGGTTCTAGCACATGTTGAGAAAGGAAACTATCTTGTACTAAAACTAAAAACTTGTGGTACTCACTACCCATACTCTGTAGAGATTTCCATTTTATATGCCCATGGTTAAAATCCCCCATAATAACACAGTCCCATTTGCTCACTTCCCTTATAGCGTTTTGTATTTTTTCATTCTCTTCTATGCTTATGTTTGGACTTCGATAAACTAATCCAACCGTTAACGTTGAGTTTCCTGTAACTATGTTACACCAAACAGCTTCTTCGCAATCTGCTTCTCAGTCTAATTTTATTTCATAAGCCTGGATAGATTCTTTAATATATAAAATAACTCCACCTCCCCTTCTTCCTATTCTATCTTTCCTAAACATTACATATCCTCTCAGTCCCAATTCGGCATCTGATATATCGGTGGTTGCCCATGATTCGGTTATACCTATTATGTGAGGGTCAATATCTTCTACCATAATGTTTAGTTCATTTCTTTTGTTTACTATACTCCTTGCATTTAAACAAACACATTTATATCCAGCTTCAGAAGAGTTTTCCACACTGTTATTTGCTGATTTATTTTTGTTGCCTTTATCTATGCCTCCAGTTTCAGGCTTCTCTGCGAGTCCCCCCTGCGAATTTAATTTAAATAGATGCAACCTGTCCCACTGTCAACAGATCGCAGCAGATTCTCTGAGAATACTGCTGCCCCTTTTCACTTAGATGGAGGCCATCTCTCATGTACATATCTTCTCTCCCAACAAAGTACCCCTATAAATCTATGAATCCCACGCCCTCTTCCTCACACATCTGCTCAACTAGTGCGTTGATCGCCATCCTCTTACAGTTTCTGTATCTTGCCCCCCTTCCTCCCATTACTGGCAAAATTCCTGAGATAATAACCTGTTCCACTCTTGTCTTCTTTAGCTTCCTCACTAGATGTCTGTACTTCTGAACTATACCAGTTGTTCCCTCTTTGTCTGCATTGTTTGTCCCAACGTGTACTAGTATAGACCCTCCCTTGCCATGCCCCAATACCTTCTCTACCCTTTCGGTCACATGCTCTATCCTAGCCCCCGGTAGACATACAACAACGTCCTTCCCCTCGCATATAGTCTTGTCTGTTTTTCTCAGAATTGAATCGCCCATAAACACTCTCTCTTTTCTCCTTGCCCCCTCAATCACTGCCTCGGAGTAGCTCCTCCGGTTTGCATATGTCTGGTTGTTGTCTTTTCCTCTTGTCGTCTTCTCTCCTGTCACATTCTCTTCCATTCCCTTCTTTCCTGTCGCGTTTTCTCTTGTCCCCTTTCCTCCTGTCATCTTCTCTTCTAGCACATTTATTCTCACTTCCTTTCGTCCCTTCTTCTTTCCTCCCATCACATTTTCTTCTCTCCTCTCCCGTCCCTTTTCCCCGGCTACCTCCTTCACTACGGTCACTTTCTCCCCTGTCACCTTCACGCCTGTCATGTTTTCTGTTTTTTGCTGAACACTCTGTCTTCTTCCATCAGTCTTCTGTCTCACAGTCTTACCAACTGCCTCTGTGGTATCTACCTCTTCACCACCTGTATCGCTGTCGTGTCTCTCCTCGTTCTCTACAGTCTGACTACCTGCTGATCTATCCCCACTGGCCCGTTTTCTTTTCCTCTGCCGAACACTTTTCCTCCGTCCCTCTGTTTTCTCAATGTCTTGTTCCTTCACACCGGTCACCTTCCTTCCTCTCAGTCTCCTTTCTTCAGTCTCCGTGTCACAACTCTGCTCCTTCTGTGTTGTAGAATTCTCAACTCTCTCCGCGTCATCCCTCTCTGCTCCATCTATTTCTATGTTGAGTCTCGCCTCCATCTCCTTCACTATATCCGTCAACTTACACACCTCCTTCATCAGACATTCCACCATCAAACACCCCATACACCGAAAGGTGAATCCGTCATCTTTGGTCTCTGCCCATGATTTTGGACAGCCAGACAACGCAAAATCCACCCAGCTCTGGCAGTCGTTGCAAACTAGGTGTCGTTTTGCCCTGAAAGGTGCCATATCAGAATTTATTTATGTTCAAAGTAGTTTTATGTAGTCTTTGAAAAGACTAGTCAGATTGTTTAGACTTTTCTGTGTACAATTTACACCAGATTGTTTAGGTTATAGTTAGTTATATTTGTTAACACACAGTGACACACCGTGCCTTACCTAGTTACGATGTCGATGACAATGTGTTCAAGTTAGGCTTAGATACAAGGTAGTCTTTACAAAGACTCTTTCCTGTGTACTATTATACACTTTAAAAGATTGTTATTTCAGGTTTTAATTACTCATCTAACTACACCGATTATCTCAAATAACGCTATTCTATTGTCGTTCACGGTACGCTAACTTCGCCAGTGACCTACTTTGTAAACAACGTTCCGATTACATTAACGTCCCCAATTATCGCTCGCAAATCGCCTACTTTTAATCTACCCTAGATTACTCCCTCTAGTTAACTTTTAACCAAAAATATTGCTTAATATATATCTATAATTACGTTATGTATCCTATACGCTCAATAATATCACTTAACTTGATCAAATATCCTTATATTTTCGCAAGTTTGCTGCACCAAATTCAAATCAATTCACCACCGGAAGTCCCCCAAATGCAAGATGTGGCGTTTGTTAGGGCGCAAATCAATATCCAAGCAGAGTATCTCTTCCGGTCATGAGCTCCCTCCAGAAACGAATCTCTGTTTGGAGAGTTCACGCAGAACACCTTAAGATACTAAACTTTAAACCGGTTCATGACGTACAGTACTATTATTCGCAACGCCACGCGTTCTTTCTACGATTGTTCCAAGCTACGTACTTGTCGTAAATATGACGTTAAACCGCTTAAGGCCGGGACGCACTTTTTGCCCAACCCGACCAGACTCGACCAGACCCGATCAGACCAGACCAGACAAGATCATATCGGACCAGACCCACCCTGAATGTAGTGTATAGGTACACCGACTAACACCGAATGCTTTATACTCGAAGCCGACGTAAAATAAAACAAAGTAAGTTCTTATACTGTTCAGTACCCAATCCTCTGGACTGTTCAAAGCGGTTTACGCATTAATCCATGGCAGTCCAATAGAATACCATCTCGACTTCTCTGGGAAGCATCCAGCCATGCTTAAATTAATGCTCAAAGTATTAGTACACAAATATCCACCACTGTATATAGTCATTCATACGGCTGAGTGAACTGGAGCAACGTAGAGTAACCAAACTTGTTCGACACCGCAGCAGAGTAATAGAACCCGCGTTCTCTAGAGTGGGTGTCCGAAGCTCTAGCCAATGCACCATTGCGCACCAGATGACATCATAGCCACGTTACCTTTCGAGTACGTCAGACTGACAACAGCTGATTATTTTCCTGTGTAGTTGTCCTCGAGAGTGAGCAGGCATAACGAGGTCATTGGGCGAGCGGCAAATCAAAAAAGAGCTTTATTTGGGGAGTTTAAATGCCCCCCTCCCCTACACACCCAAATGTTATATCATTTGAAAGCCTACATCTCCCCGTCCCAATCAAGTCTATCGTAGAGCTACCAAGTGGAGCAGTAAGCGTGTATCTAAAGTCAAACAAGGCCAGGGTCAAATAGACTGGAATAACACACTGCAAAATAAGACAGCAACATAATGCAGGAATATATTAAAGAGTGAAATTAAGTGCATAGTCGACAAATATGTACCCTTCAAAAAACAAGGGAAACGGTCCAAAAAGAATCACTTATCGAAAGAAGCCATTAGAAAAATTAAGTATAAACAAATGATGTGGAAGTCATGTAGATGTACTGGAAATGATGAAGACTACAACATTTATAAAGAAGTACTTAACCAAGATACAGCTGAAATTAAAAATTCAAACAGAAGCAATGAACAACAATTAGCTAGTAATATAAAACATGACAGCAAGAATTTGTATGCGTATGTTCAAAGCAAACAGAAAGTTCGACATAAGGTCGGTCCTCTAGAAGATAGTGCTGGAAATATAATATAAGAGGGATTCTTGATGGCAGAAGACCTGAATGAGTACTTTAGTTCAGTGTTTACCAGATAAGATATTAGTTCACTGCCAGTACCAGAGGCTAAGTTCAAGGGGGCAGATTCAGACTATTTAGGACAATTAATTGTAACCCCGGAAATGGTAGCTAAGAAAATAAGGGCTATGAAGGATAATAAATCACCTGGAGTGGATGGAATTCTGCCCAAACTACTATTGGAAATTGTTGAACAAATTAGCGTAACACTTGCAACAGTTTTCAATTTGTCATTAGAAGAGGGAGTGGTTCCTTTAGAATGGAAAGAGGCAAACATTATACCGTTATTTAAAAAAGGTTCGAGAAACAAGTCAGAGAACTATAGACCAGTGAGTTTAATTAACATCAGTGATTTGCAAATTATTAGAAAAATTAATTAAAGATCACATGGTGGATTTTCTTGTTAAACAAAATTTGATAAACCCATCTCAACATGGTTTTTTTTAAAGCGAGGTCATGCTTAACAAATATGTTATGTTTTTTGGAAGACATCACTAAGTGGGTAGATGAGGGATCACCAGTAGATATCGTCTACTTAGATTTTTGAAAAAGCTTTCGACAAAGTACCACATCAAAGATTACTACTGAATAGAACAATGGCTGATTGACAGAAAACATCGTGTAGTAGTTGATGGGGAGGCTTCAAATTGGAAATCGGTATTGAGTGGGGTACCACAGGGATCAGTATTAGGACCTATATTATTCTTAATATATATCAACGATTTGGATGATGAAATAACAAGCAAGGTGTTGAAATTTGCGGATGATACAAAACTGTTTAAAAGGATTAAAAGTGATGGAGATAGACAGCATTTACAAGATGATCTTGACAGGTTGATCAAATGGTCTGAAAAGTGGCAAATGCTGTTCAATTTTGGGAAATGTAAATGCCTCCACACAGGACATGGGAATGGAGAGGTAGAATATACAATGGGGGGTATTGTACTAAGTACTACTGTAAAAGAAAAGGACTTAGGGTTAACCATTAGTGCTGATATGAAGGTTTCAGAGCAGTGCGGAATTGCAGCTTCAAGGGGAAATCAAATCCTTGGATTAATTAGGCGAAACATAACGTATAAGGAAAAAGAGCTAATAATACCGCTGTACAAAACAATAGTTAGGCCTCATTTAGAATATTGTATTCAAGCGAAGGACATAGATATGCTAGAAAGAGTGCAGAGGAGAGCAACTAAAACGATATCAAAACTGAGGGATCTTAGTTACGAAATACGCCTAAAAATGCGGTTTAACAACATTAGAGACCAGGAGATTGAGAGGAGATCAGATAGAAATGTTTAAAATCTTGAATGGTTATGAAAATATTGATAGAAATATATTTTTTTCAATTAAGAAAGATAGAAGAACTACAGGACATGAAGTTACATTAGCAAAGGAGCAGAGTAGATTAGATATAAGAAAGTTTTTATTTTCACAAAGGACTGTAAATGAATGGAACAGATTATCTGCTGATTGTGTAGGTGCTAGTAGCGTGAATAAAAATAAAATCGAAACATACATCAGACGGGTGGGATACACATAGATAAAAGGGTCGGACTCTCGTTAAGCCAAAGGGCTTCCTTGTCCACCTGCCACCTAGAGTTAATTCTCAGGGTGGCAATCTTGTTAAATCTTGTTAAATAATACATTTTCGAAATTGTGCCCTTCCGCAATCGTCTTAATATTGCGATGGCCGCATATCAACTTTACTTAATTACTGGATGGTCAAGTCAGATAGTTTTTGGAAATCTTGTTGTCTCCTCGTCAAATATTGGCATGATATGATACGATATGAAGGTGTTACCTGATATGGTACGAGTGGACCTAAGGTCAAACAAGGTCACCGTGAAATGATTAATATTATATATGATATAGAGCTGTCAGTTGATGGAGTTGGTGTGGAGCGACGATCAAACAGAGTAACCGTCAGGCGATAAATGTTCGAAATTGTGTCATCCCGAAAACGTCATACAATACAAATGGTTGCGTATATCAACGCTACCTATCCGTTCATGGCAATGTCGTATACCGTTAGAATGCCAACTGTCTCACAGTAAATATTGGTGCATAATAAGTCACTATTATATATATATATATATATATATATTTATATATATATATATATATATATATATATTAGACTTAGAGACAGTTGGCATTCCAAAGGTATACTACACACACACACACATATATATATATATATATACATATATATATATACACACACACATACAACACATTATGTCCTGTCATACAATACTATACCAGCCCTTTTATGTTTATTTAATAAATGAACATTATTTGTTATTGTGCAATTCCCAAGTGCATGCATCTAGAAGAATCAGACATGTGCAGATATCTCCCTGTCTCACATAGCAATATTTCAATATAACCAATGAAAATGGTTGTATACATTTAACCCACTTATTACTATCAAGTATTCCGAGTATCCATTACGTAAACAGTGCAAAAAATATACACTTTTTTTTTGCTAAATTGTAGTTTTTTACTCTTGCGTATTTCAACGTTTTTCAACTTTAATTGGTACATTCGGATTGCGGTTTCACAACTTAAAAACTTGTTTTATTACTACTTTGTGTGAACTTTCTCAACATCCATGGCATTGGATGACACGTGAGCGTCTTATTGAAGACAGAACAGTCCTTAACATGACTTATATTGCTGGAAAGTAACATTATTGTGGTTTATCGTGGAATGTGTTTGGGTTAACAACATGATACTAATGTGTCGCTAGAGATATTAAGTCACGTTTGACGTCACTTACTGTCAATAAACCCGTCACCAAAATACTACCCTGGGTAGGCGAGTAAATATACGCCTGAACGATAACTTCATATTTCAGGTGCAGGATATCATGGTGAATTAATCTTTGCATATTTCTTTGCTAAAATTAGTGCAGATCATTTTAGTTTATTCCTAAACAGTTGTCGCCAATTGTTTTGTGCACAGCGGATTTCGAAAACTGGTTCACGGCACACAATTTATAAATAAACTGGAAATATTTAGAATTGAGAAAAATCTACTGTTCCAAAATTAATTTTATAATCACACCTTTTTAAAGTAGGATGAAGTCCGTAAAACGAGACCTCTGAACGCCAATTTTCAAACATGTGATATTGCTGTAAGAAAACAGCTAGCTGTGTACAGTTATTTTAATCTGCATAAATAGGTGTCCGGTAACACACAGTGGCTCATTCGAATACTGTCTCGATATTTTTGTGAAGCATTCAGCCTGGATGCAATTATTGCTATAAATGATCCATTCACATAATATATTATCCACTCTCAACTCTCAATAACGGCGTATAGCTACCAAGTGGTGCAGTAAGAGTGAATCCAAGGTCAAAAAAGGTCACCGTCAAATGATGAATTTTCGAATTTGCGCTCTTCCGCAATCGTCTTAATATTACAATGGTCGCATTTCTACTTTAGTTAATTAAAAGATGGTCAAGTCATACAGTTTTTGAAATCCTTTTTGTCTCCTCTTCAAACTTTGGTACGATATGATATGGAGGTGTTACCTGATATGTTATGAGTTGGCCTAAGGTCAAACAAGGTCACCGTGAAATGATGAATATTATATTTTTTGCAATACCGCGAAAGTCATCAAGTGATAATGACCCTGCAACTACTTAATTTATAAGTACGTGTCATATACTGTGGGAAAGAACCATTTCTCCCTGTCAACATGATATACGACAGGTAGCTGACAGTTGATGGAGGAAGTGTGGAGCAACGATCAAACAGATTCACCGTCAAGTGATAAATGTTCGAAATTGTGTCATCCCGAAAACGTCATACAATATAAATGGTTTCGTAAATCTACGCTACCTATATATTCATGACAATATCGTATACCGTGGGAATGCCAACTGTTTCCCTATATATATATATATATATATATATATATATGTATATATATATATATATAATGGTGACTTCTTATGTCATATATATATACACACACACACACACACACACACACACACACACACACACACACACACACACACACACACACGCAAACACATGATGTCATGTTATGCAATAATACATCAGCCATTTTATGCTTAAATTAACATTAGTTGTTATTGCGCAATTCCATGTGTGCAGATGTCTTCTTGTCTCACTTAGCAATATTTTAATATAACCAACGAAAATGGTTGTATACATTTAAACCACTTATTATTATCAAGTATTCCGTGTGTCCATTATGTAAACTGTGCAATAATATCCGCATATTTTATTCCCTAAGTGTAGATTACAACTATTGCGTATTTCAACGTTTTTTTAACTTTAATTGGTACATTCGCTTGCGGTTTCAGAAATTAAAACTTGTTTTATTACGACTTTACGTGAACGTTCACAACTTCCATGGCATTGAATAACATGTGAGCGTCTTACTGAAGACAGAATACTCCTTAACATGACGTTTATTGCTGGAAGGGACCATTATTTTGGTTTATTGTGGAAGTTGTTTGGGTTAATAGCATGATGCTAATGTGTCGCTAGATATATTGCGTCTCGTTTGACGTCAGTTACTTTCACTAAACCAGTCACCGGAATGCTACCCTGGCTAGCCAAGTATATATACGCCTGAATCATATCACATATTTCAGGTGAAGAATATCATGTTGAATTAATGTTTGCATATTTCTTTGCTAATACAAGTGCATCATAGTTTATACATAAAGAGTTGTCGCCAATGATTTTGTGTACAACGGTTTTCGAAAATGAGTAATATGTACTGTTCCAAAATATGTTTTATAATCATAGTAGGATGAAGCTGAAAGCCAATTTTCAAACATTTGATATTGCTGTAAGAAAACAGTTAGCTGCGTGCAGTTATTTTAAGCTGCATAAACAAGTAGACGGTAGCTCATTCGAATACCGTTTCGATATCTTTGTGAAGCATTCTGCCTGGGTGCAATTGTTGCTAAAAAATGATCCAATCACATAACATATGGTCCACTATCTACTCTCTATAACGGCGTACTTACAGCTGGGCGAACTAAAGCAACATACAGTGTAGAACAATGTACAAGTTTTGCAAATATAGCTAGAAGATTCAAACCAGAATTAAAGTCCGATGTTCTAATCTCGGTGCCACTGCACGTCTCTACATTGTTTCAACACCAATATACACTGAATCGTATTATCCAAAAATAGTGATGTTTAACTGAACAAGTATAGTTAATAATATCACAGTAAAGGATATACAGCGATGAATAAATGCACCGACATTGACTAATTTAAAACAAAGATTTCCTTTGTATCATACTGTACAATATTATGTTATATATTTATGTTCGCCAATATGTAATTAGTATAACACAATTCGGAATATATAAATACAAGCAGTTCACCAGTCTGTATGTGTACAAGGCGGGGTGAAGATTGTTTCGTAGAGAAGGAAATACAACACTTCACCGACATCACGCTGACAAGCAAATAGTTAGCGCGTTATACAAGCGCCTCCACTTCGCCGATAGAAACTTTTGAAACTTGAAATGCAAAACACTTTCCTTCCCCACTCGACTATTAAGAGTCCCATTTTGCCATCAAAACGTGCGTCCTGTATAGTTGATATAAATAGCGAGGCATCTTTTGTCCTCCGTCAGATATAATTTAAAATTGTACAAATGATCAGTATATGTCTTTTCTGAACGCAAAAACAGGCACCTATGTAACACGGTTCCTGTTGAGTAACTGGACGTCCAATTTCTTGGCGGCGTCAAACATGCTACATAAATATCTACGAGAAACGTAATCAAGCGTAATGCGAGAAACATAATCAAACGTACAAACGAGTTTAGTCTGGCGGATGCAATTAACCTACATTTCCTTGAACTAGTGCAGCTAGTATAGGTAACACGACTTCAGCAGAATTATATTTATGACTTTGTTTTCGAGGCTATTACCTCTTTATTTATTGCTCGAATACCTTCAGAGTTCGTTATTAGAGACAAACTAAAGATACATGTTACTCCGCAAACGCGGTGACAAAACATAGAGCAGGCAAAACAACACTTTAACGATATCAAGTGATACAATCACGCCATTTTGTCTACGAACCAAGAGGGCCGTTTGGAACAAAATTAGTGCGAACTTTTTTAAACCTCGATTCCACAAGGGATATACTATGTGATACGATAGATTTATATACGTTTTATATTCCATTTGCAAGCGGTGCCAATTTTACCGTGGTTTCTCCGTTTTGTTCAAATTCAAGAAGTGACTACCAACAAATGCCTTATAAAGGTATGTGTATATATGTGTAGATATACAGATGTATACACATACATAGATACATATATACGTACATGATAAATACACACACATACATAGATAGATACATACATACATACCTACACACATACTTACATACATGCATACATGCATACATGCATACATGCATACATGCATACATGCATACATGCATACATGCATACATGCATACATGCAAACATGCATACATGGATACATGCATACATGGACACATGCATACATACATGCATACATACATTCATATATACGTAGACTGAACGAACTTGTCCGACATCACAGCGTAGTAATCGAACACGCCGTCTCTCGATTGGGTATCATATGAAAGTGTTACCTGATATGGTACGAGTGGACCTAAGGTCAAACAAGGTCACCGTGAAATTATGAATATTATATTTTATCAATACCGCGAATGTCCTAAAGTACATCGTACTCTTTGTGAAAGAACCATTTCTCCTCGAAACAGGATATATGACATGGAGCTGTCAGTTGGTGGAGTAGGTGTGGAGCGACGATCAAACATCGTCACCGTCAAGTGATAAAAGTTCGAAATTGAGTCATCCCGAAAATGGCTTACAATACAAATGGTTGCGTGTATCTACGGTACCTATCTGTTCATGGAAATGTCGTATACCGGTGGAATGCCAACTGTTTCCCCGAAAATATTGGCGCATAAGAAGTCACTATGTATATATAGAAAGTTGGCATTCAAACGGTATACGACACACACACACACACATACACACACATACACACACACAAACACACACACACACACACACACACACACACACACATACAACACATGATGTACAATCATTACAATATCTTATGTTTATTTCAAATTAAACATTAGTTGTTATTGTGCAATTCCCAAGTGCATGCAGCTAGAAGAAACAGACGTGTGCAGATATCTTCCTGTCTCACATAGCAATACTTCAATATCACCAACGAATATGGTTGTGTGCATTTAACCCACTTGTTATTATCACGTATTCCGAATATCCATATGTAAACAGTGTAATAATATACATATATTTTATTGCCTAAGTGTAATTTTCTAATATTGCGTATCTCAAAGTGTTTCAACTTTAATGGGTACATTCTGTTGCGGTTTCACAAAATAAAACTTGTTTTATTACTACTTTATGTGAATGTTCTCAACACCCACGGCATTGGATAACACGTGAGCGTTGTGCTGAAGACAGGTGGTACCTTCCAGCAATAAAAGTCATGTTAAGTACACTCCTTAACATGACTTTTATTGTTGGAAGGTACGATTATTGTGGTTTATTGTTGTTTGAGTTAACAACATGATGCTAATGTGTCGCTAGAGATATTGCGTCACGTTTGACGTCAGTTACTGTCAATAAACCCGTCACCAGAATACAACCCTGGGTATCCGAGTAAATATACGCCTGAATGATAACTTCATATTTCAGGTGAATATATCATGGGGAATTAATGCTTGCATATTTCTTTCCTTTGTATATGTGTGTGTGTGTGTGTGTGTGTGCGTGTGTGTTTGTGTGTGTGTGTGTGTGTGTGTGCGTGTGTGTATGTATGTGTGTGTGTGTGAGTGTGCGTGTTTGTGTGTGTGTGGTGTGTGTGTACGTGTTTGGTTGTGCGTGTGCGTGTATCTGTGCAGCGTTTCTTTAGCAACTTGATAACGTATTTTGTATACGTTAACTGAAACAATAATAAATTACCGTACTCAAAATGACCCGGACGTTCGTCGGCTGACATTCTTATTTGTTTGCTCACTTTCTCAGCATTAAGACACTTACGAAGATGCGGGGCTAGTAGATAGTAAGACCTGTACGGTCTCAAAACCCTACTTATAAAAAACGTTTTAATGACCATTAAACGATTCGAGCACCCAGCTGAGTCAGCAATAATGCGAGACTAATCCTATGTATAAAAAAAGATCAAAGGCTTTGTGTTTGACACTAATGAGTTTGGGAAACCTACTTATAAAAAACGTGATTGATGAGCGATGTAATTTGATACTAATTGGATGATTGACAGTACACTAGAGAGATGCCACCTAACGGTGAGTGCAGAGAGTATTTTAGTCCTAGCGATCAACGCCGTACCTAGAGCGCGCTGACGTAAGCAATAATGCGTTTATCGCGCTAACCACGCTAAAACCATGCAACGTTTAGTTTCGTACTTTTAACGTAGTTCTCAACGCTGACGTAAGCAATAATGCGTTTGTAGATTCGAGAGGCCACCTAGCGGTGAGATATAACTGTGGTAAAATGCCACCTAGCGGTGAGATATAACCGGGGTAAAACCCTGCATAATCATTGGCGACGGTATAGCTCTTTTAGGAGAGTGTTCGCCTAGGGATCGAAAGGTTCCGGGTTTGAACCCTAGTCGCAACTTTTTAGTGTTGCTATATAAGCGGTGGCGGTAGCGGGTGATCGGTAGTCGGTACGATGTCGTCGTCTATAAGGTTTGGTGGATCGCGATCGTTCTTGTCGAATATGTATATGCGTCGACTGTCGGCGTTCGGTCGGGGCTTTCGATCCGTCGAGCACGCCTATCAGTATAGGAAAGCGATATTCTACGAGGACGTGGAATGCGCCGAAAAGATCAAAAGGTCGCAAACCTCTTACGCAGCGAAACGACGCGGTTACGACATTCGACTAAAGAGAATGAGAAACAAATGGACCGATATTAGGGTGAAATGTATGAAGAAGTTGTTGAGGAGGAAGTTTGACGGATCGAGCGATTTGAAGGTTGCCTGTTGGCGACCGGGGACGCCGAATTGGTGGAATGGGTAGCGAGTAGGTAGGGTTTCTGGGGTAGCGGAATCGCGGGCGATCCGGGGAAGAACATGCTCGGTAAACTGTTGATGGAGTTGCGCGATGAGTATAAAGACGCGTAAAAAAGTGTTCGTCGTTCAGTCGTGAAAAATGAACGGACTGTCGTTGAAGCATCCTTTTACGTGTATAGTAGCCGGTCCTACGGGATGCGGTAAGACGACGTTCGTCGAGCGTTTGATACGTTACGACACTATGATCGATCCGCCGCCGGAGAAAATCCTCTGGTGTTACGGACAGTGGCAGAGCGGCTACACGTCTATGTCTTCGAAAATAGAGTTCGTAGACGGCCTGCCGGATCCGAAACGTTTAGACGGTAAAGCGAGAACGCTTCTAGTAATCGACGACCTCATGGAGGAGACCGATAGCCGGGTGACGGTACTATTTACTAAAAAAAGTCATCATTGTAATACGTCGGTCGTACAATTGCGACAGAACATGATTCCGAAAGGGAAAGAAAACCGTACAATCAGCCTGAACGCTCAATACATAGTGCTATTCAAGAGTACTCGAGACGCGGGTCAAGTAGGTCACCTAGCGAAACAGATGTACCCGGGAAAGGTCAACTACATGATAGAGGCTTTCAAAGACGCGACGTCGTCGGCGTACGGGTATCTATTCGTGGATCTGAAACAGGAAACGGAAGAGGACATGCGTCTGCGTCCGTGCATATTTCCAGACGATCGCCTTCAGTACGTGTACGTACGGAAGGGTGGCGGCGGTGGTGGTGGTGGTGGTGGCGTCGGCGGACTATAAGAAGAGAGAGACGACGGGGCGTACGTTTATTAGTCGCAATGAAGGCGCACGTGACGGGAGCGAAGAGACGGCCGAAGGTGGCGGGACCGACGAATCAAATAAAGAGACACATCGTCGCCCTGCAGCTGTTGGAGAGACATAGGTGGAACATCGCTCTGCGAAAAGCCCTACTCGCCCACGCGGACACCGGTCTCATTTGTAGTCTGTGCGATTGCGCGTACAACATTCTGAAAGGGAACGTGAAGTTGTCGCCGAAACAGAGACGCGTATTGTCGAAATACCGGGATCACCTGCGTAAACTCGTCGACAAACACGTCATGCGTAAGCAGAAGCGTCTCATCTTGCAAAAGGGTGCGGGAGGTTTTCTGACGGACCTGCTAGCGCCGTTAGCGAGTACCGTTATCTTGCCGCTGCTCAGACAGGTGTTCGGCGGCGGCGCCGGCGGTAATTGATGCAGTACGCGAAGAAGATGGCGTTGGTCGATCCACGATTGGTGGAAAGCCTTCTGCCACGCGTCGATCAGTCGTCGAGCACGCCTCGATCACGTGTGCTGAGTAGCCTTGACAGCGACATGAAGGACATTCTAGAGCGTTCGGATTTATCGGAACGAGAAAAGGTAGCGTCGTACAATCAACTGCTGAGTCGGTACAATACGAAAAAGGCGGCTCGAGCGGCGCAACCGGTACGCGTGTCGGTGGTGAACAGCGGCGAGACACCCGCGGTACCGGTGGCGCCAGCAGCGGCGGTGGCGACAACATCGTCGGAGGTGATAGAGCGCGAAATCGAAGCCAGTATGCCGAAAACGTTGAAAGACAAGACGAGACTGCTGATCGACAAAAATGAAAGCCGATCCGTTGTCTCGATGGAACGATCGCGGTGAATTCGTGTACGACGGTAAAGCGATCGCGGGGAGTAATATGGTCGATCTAGTAAACGATCTCATGCGAACGAGATCGAAGACGACGGCGCCCGTAGGTTGGCGGGAGTTCGGATTGCACATGAAGGATATGAATATCCCTATGGAATTCGTAGGCAACCCGCGCTATCGTTCGTACGTGGAGCGACGACGGAAGCAGCTACTAGAAGAGAGGATGACGATGCCGTCGACGTCTAGTTCATCAGCAGCGCCGACTGAGCGGAGACGTCGTACTCGGATGCGAGGCGAATCTAAACGCAGATCCGCTTCGTTGGGCGTCACGGCGTGGGATACGTTGTCGTGATGAAGTCACGACGCGCAATCATCATCGTCGTCGTCGTCGGCTTCACCATCGCGCTTATCGCACTCTATATCATCGTATCCTCGTCATCGTCGTCGTCGTCCAAAACGAAAGCCTCGACAGCAACGAATCGTCGACGTCGACGACGACGACGAGCTGAATAACGCGTACTTCGATCCGAAACGGGTGGGGAGTTACGGAGGTGTCGACGCGTTGCACCGGGCGTCGAAGCTCCGACGTCCGGCCGTCGAGAGGTGGCTAGCGTCGCAGGACGCCTATACCCTACACTAACCGGTTAGACGTCATTTCAAACGACGTCGCGTCATCGTGGGCGGTCGAAACCAGCAGTGGCAAGCCGATCTGGTCGACTTGACTAGACTGAAAACGCACAACGACGGTATAACATTCCTATTGACGGTGATCGATGCAGAAAGATAAGGGGAGCGAGTTTTTGAACCGACCCTTGCAAACGTTGCTAAAGAGTCGCGGCGTTCATCATTTCGTTACGCATAACGAGGAGACCAAAGCGAGCGTCGTGGAACGGTTTAATCGAACTTTGAAGACGCGTATGTGGCGTTATTTTACGAAACACGAAACGCTGCGCTACGTAGAGGCGTTACCGGATTTCGTGCGATCGTACAACAACGCCTACCACCGAAGCATCGGTAGGACGCCGGCGAGTGTCGACGCGACGAATCAGGAGGCCGTATGGCAACGACTGTACGGGGGTGGTGGCGGCGACGTCGAACGACGAAAACCGAAACTACGCGTGGGAGATCGCGTACGTATCAGCAAGACGAGGGGTCATTTCAAAAAAGGATACATGGCTAACTGGAGCGAGGAGCTGTTCACCGTCGTAGAGGTGCACCCGTCCGAACCGCCCGTTTATCGCCTCAAGGACGACGCCGAGACGCCGATAGAGGGCACCTTCTACGAACCGGAACTACAACGCGTAGTCGTTCCGAAAGACAAACTATATCGCGTGGAGGCGGTTCTACGGCGTCGTCGGCGTCGTGGCGGCGGTTCGGAGGCGCTCGTAAAATGAAGCGGATACCCGGCCTCATTCAACAGCTGGATCGACGCCGAGTCGCTCGTGGACCTATGAATCGTTGGACGCATCACACCGGCTGCTGGCGACTGCACGAGGCGGGACTATGCAACGGATCTTCGTTCTTACCGTATAAAGGTCCCTGCTGCATCGACAGTGCGCAGTGGCGCGACTATGTGCGACGACGACGAAACTACCTCGAGTGGCGAGCGTCGAACGAACGCCGACGAATCGTCCGTCGTCGACGACGAGCACAACGCGGACTCCATCGACGCTACAACAACAACTGCCGCCGAACCCGTTCCATGGCGAATCTGCGGCAACGAATGCCCTAAGGCCGAAATCGTGTTCCTCTGTCAGGTCGTCGTCCTGTACTTCGTCATCGCCGTTAGTATATACAATCTGACGAAAGGTCAAGGTGTCTCCAACCTGTGGACGGCGCTGTTGAGCAGCTGTCTCGGTTACCTGCTCCCGAGTCCGTCTATGAGTGTCGGCGGCGAACGTCGACGACAACGCGATGGCGGTCTCGTCTGATTTTTACCTGACGCTACCGAGCAACGCGTCTATGAAACGTCATCCCGAAAATACGTTGACGCACTACGTCACGACGTTGCCGCGACGTTTCGACCTGTCGGGGGAGTGGGAATGCGGCGCGGTGTCGGTACAGTATCCGGACACGTGGTACAACGTGAGAGAGAAGGACGCCTACTTCTATCTGACTTGCGCGGCGGGCGAACGGGGTGTTTACACGCAGATAGGCGAAGACGGCACGACCGTGCTGATATATCGTCAGACGACGATTCCTCACGGTTTCTACAACAACGTTTATACGTTGTTGAACAGGATCAACGAGGCGCTAGAGAAATTACACAACAGGAAGGTCAAGGCCGTGCTAGAATACTGCGCCGATTTATGCTACGTATGTCGGCGGGTGTCGAATTTATCATACCTCATTCGAGCCGTCTGAGGCACGTGCTAGGTTTCCATAGCAACACGATCATGAGTTCGTCCGCGTACGGTCCCGCGCCGGCGACGAGGCCCGTCATCAGCACGTCGCCCGCCGCGTACACGTTCGAGTACGAAGGTCGCAATACGGTGACCATGTCGGCGGGCATCGAGAGTCTGTACGTGTACACGGATCTCGTGGAACCGCGATTCGTCGGTGACGTGTTCGCGCCGCTCCTTCGAAACATCGCCGTCCGCGGTGAGAACGGTGACGTCGTTTCGGAATCGTTCGTTCGCGTGCAATACGTTAAGCTGATGCGGAGTCAATTCGACGAGGTCGAAGTCGATATAAGAGACGATCACGGCCAACCGATACCATTCGAGCAGGGGAAGGTGGTGACGACGCTTCACTTCAGACGTTGTAAATCAAAATTGTTTTAACATGCCGCCGTCGTCGAAGAACCCGTACGTGGACTACTACGTTCGTCAGGTCGGCGGACAGCTGCCGGTCTTCGTCGGCGCTCGGGGTCAACGAGGTCAAGGTCTGGGTAATCTCTTCGGGAGTCTGTTTCGAAGCGCCATGCCGCTTATCAAGAGGGGCGCGATGGCGTTGGGAAAACGAGCGCTCAACACCGGTATGCACGTAGCGCGCGACGTCGTCGCCGGCGGCAATCTGAAACAGTCGCTAAAAAGGCGCGCGAAGGAGGCCGGCGCCGATCTTCTCGAGGGCCTATTGAATCCGCAGGCGGCGCCAAAGAAGAAGAGAAAGATACAAACGCAGCAGCGCCGTCCCCGCGGCGTCGGCGTAAAGAGAGCGCGCTTAGCGGCGACGGCCGTCAGTAGGCGGAAAAGAGCCCGTCGAACGGACATATTCGACGAGTAACGATGGAGCGCGCACTCGAGAATGGTCAGTGGACCGTCTACCAGCCGGGTTCGGGCTATACGGACCTTCGAGTGCGCTTCATAGTGGTGACGCCGCGCGGAGGAGATACCGATCTGACTGCCGCGGTGGCGTCGGTCAACAATTTCCTGCATACGATGTTCAGTCAACTCGACGCGTCGACCAATGCGTACAGCGCCTACGGAAGAAAAAAACGCACCAACGAGTCGGCGGCAGCGGCATAAAGAGAGCACGCCTAGCGGCGACGGTCGTCAGTAGGCGGAAGACGTCGAACGGACGACATGGCGTTCGTGAACGGCTCGACGTGCGAGGGCGTGAAGGCCGAACTGGAGCTGTTCAGCGGACCGGTGACGCAGACGAGCATCGAGAGTAGTCATTGGACCGTCTACCAGCCGCTGACGACTCTCGACGCCGGCGGCCCTATCGAGTTCCTCGTGCCGGGTTCGGGCGAAGACTATACGGACCTGGCGAGCGTTCAACTGTACGTGCGCTTCAAAGTGACGCGGGGGGACGGTACCGATCTGGCGGCGGCCGCCGCGGTGGCGCCGGTCAACAATTTCCTGCATTCGATGATCAGTCAAATCGACGTGTCGCTGAACAACACCCTCGTGACGCCGTCGACCAATACGTACGCGTACCGGGCCTACCTCGAGACGTTGCTAAGTTACGGTAGCGACGCGAAACGTTCGCATCTCACGGGTTCGTTGTGGTACAAAGACACCGCCGGACGGATGGACACCCTCGGCAACGCCAACGTCGGTTTCGAGGCGCGACGCCTCGCGACGGCCGATAGCAACGAGGTGGAGATGATGGGACGTCTGCACATCGACGCGATTATGCTAAACAGACACCTACCGAACGGTGTCGACACGAAAGTGCACATAGTGCGCTCGAAGGACGCCTTCTCGATCATGGGCGCGCAAGCCGTACCGGGGTGGCGCGTCGTGCTGCAGGCGATTCGACTGCACGTGCGAAAAGTGAAGTTGAACCCGGCCGTCCAGATGGGACATATCAAAGCGAGGGCGTTGGGAACGGCTAAGTTTCCGATGCGCCGCGTCGACTGCAAATCGTTCTCGATAACGGCGGGTAAGCTATCGCACACGCACGAGAACCTGTACATGGGCGCGATTCCGAAACGCCTCTTCCTGATGATGATCGATAACGTCGCCTACAACGGCGACTACACTAGAAATCCGTTCGACGCGCGTCACAACGACATAAACTTCCTGACGCTCGTCGTCGACGGACGTCAGGTGCCGAGCAAGCCGCTGCAGCCGGACTTCCCGCACAACCGGTACGTGCGGAGCTACATTAATCTCTTCGAGGCGACCGGAAAGGCGTTTGAGGACGAGGGGAACGACGTATCGCGCACGGACTTCGCCGCCAGCTACAGCATCTTCGGTTTCGACCTGACCCCCGACTGTTGCGACGGCGATCATTTCAACGTCGTGCGTCAGGGGAGCGTGGGCGTCGAAATGCATTTCGGGACGCCGCTACCGCTTCCGGTGAACGTCGTCGTGTACGCGGAATTCGAGACGGTGATGGAGATCGACCGGAACCGGAACGTCGTGTACGACTGGTAATGGATACGTTTCAACTGATGCGTCGTCTGGAACTCGATACGTACGCTAAACGTATCGTCGTCGGCGTCGTGCCTAAAGACGCGCTAGCCGCCGCCGCCGCCACCACCTACCCGACGGCCTTCGTGTGCAACACCGACGACGGCGGCGAACCGGGACAGCACTGGATGGCCGTCTACGTCGGCGCCGACCGACGAGGCGAGTACTTCGATTTGTACGGTCTGCCGCCGCTGCACGCCGATTTCCGCGCCTTCCTGCGCCGCCACTGCGGCGACGCGTGGACGTACAACGACAAGCGCCTGCAGAGCGTCATCTCTAACGTGTCCGGACAATATTGCGTCGCCTACCTTCTCCTCCGATGTCGCGGGATGCCGTTGACGACGTTCCAGAGCCTATTCGGCACCAATAGGGTGAACAATGACTGTCTCGTAAACGATTTATTAAAACCTCATTAATTATACCGCTTTTACGTGTATAGTTGTAGAAATAAAAACAAACAAATGATGTATACAATGGTTGGTGTTTATTATTACCCACAAATACATACATACATACAGAAACTACCCCTAGGGGGTGGGGGTTAGGTTAGTAGTAGACGAGTTAGACGAGTTTACGAGTTAGACGAATATCGGCGCCATAGTGACGCCGTCGTCGAGCACGCGGCGTTTAGCGTAGAAGTAGCTCAACGGCGCGCGCTCTTGAACGTACGTCAACACGGACGAGTCTTTCACTTGGAAACCGCGGTTCCAGCCGACGCGGTTGCGACAGTCGCGCAGTACGGCGAGGAAGGTGTGCTCGTCGATGTCGGCGTTCTGTCGCTTGCTCAGTCCCTTCGTGCTGTACTTCGGACCGGCGGCGCCGCCGAAGCAGAAGTAGGTTATGCTGCACAGCGCCACGATTCCGTTGCCGCGCCACTCTTCTTTGAAGAGGCCCGGCTTTCGACGATCGAACAGGCGTCGGCGCGCGCAGCATGCCGCCGCGCCGTCCCACGCTAGTCCGGCGACGCGCCGTCGTACGTAGGCGACCACGTGCGCGTCGCAGCATTCGGCCGGAAACCAGAGCGAACGATTCCGGAAGTAGTGTTCGCGACGTTATTCCGGTACGAGCGCGTCGACGTCACGTCCGGCTAGGGCTATGTACGCCGAGTCGGTGTCCATAGCGCAGTACTGGAAGAGCGGACGGGGAATGTAGGCGTCGACGAAATCGTAATAAAATTCCAGCATTCTCAATTTTGCGTACTGCAATACGAAATAGCCGATATGTATCGGCAGGCCGTAGACGATTTTACGCTTATTCAGCGCCTCCTCGTACAGCGCGTCGTCGACGACGACGTCCAGTTGCCGGAAGCGCCGAATGTTGACGAGCATCGACGCGCCGACCGGCGTCGCGTACTTGATTTCCCGGTGCCGATCGACGCGCGTAATCGTTTTACCGTAGGAACTGTTCCCGAGAAGTTTAAAGGTATCGGCGATGATCGATATGTCGCGCTCGACGACGAGACCGTGCGCCAGATACCAGCGTAGGAGCGGCGTCGCGAGCACCATCGCCGCGCCGAAGTAGCTACCGACGAGCGTGCGTTGAGGTCGCGTGAGTAGATCGTGCGACTCGGCGTAATCGCGCATGAACGGGCTGAGATCGTCGCGCACGATATCGACGTTCTTGAATACCGGCTGCATCTCGGCGAACTTGTTGCGCAGCGCTTCCGGTACGGCGATATCGCACTGCACGAGGCCGAACAAAGAGCCGTCGCGCACCGCCTCCAGTATCGTCGAGAGCGTAATGGCGGTCGCTGGTTGCCATCGTGACGCGTCGGGCGGCGTCGGCACCGACGGCGGTTGCATGGCGTGCCACTGGCACTCCCACATTTCGACGACTTCGTCGACGAAACGGCGCAGGTAGGCGGTCACGGCGATCGTCGCGGCGTACAGCGTCGTCATCGGTTGACCGTTGACGGCGTTCGTCGTCACGTGCGCCTGACACGTCGGGCAGCCGTGAAAATAGCAGCCGTGAAATTGACACGCCGTTCGCGTGGCGGCGCACCAGCCGTCGACTCGGTATACATGCGCCGGTTTCCGCCTCCACGCGCGTCAACCACTCCACGGCCATACGGCCGTAGCGGTGCATGCGTTCCGCTCGAAAGGCGTTCTCAGCGCGTCGGCGCGTGTACCCGCCCGTCGGCATCTCCTGCATTATCGCCCATAGATAGAGGCCGTTTGCTTCGAAGCCTACTATCGATCGGCACGGCGCGTCGCCGCCACGAATCGACGTCACGTCGGCCTCGTGGTGGCGCGCGAAGATGATCGACGGGCCGCCGACGATCTGCGCCTGCAGCGGACGGTGCAGATCTTTGTTCGGCTCGTTGAAGAGCGAGAAATGGATCGACTTCGGCAGGTCGTTGAACAGGTACAACAACGTCAACCCCGGTACGCTGATGGCGTCCTTGAACATGTCGATACGTCGGCGCCGATAGAAGGCGAACTGGCGATCGACGGCCTCGAGAAACGGCGCCACGTCACGATTGTTATACCACACAAGAAAATCGCGCATCGACGTCATGCCCTCGTCGCGCCACGCCGTCGCGCAAATCTCGTACGCCTCCGCGGAGATTCCCTCGCGTTTCAGCTGGCTGTAGAAAGCTTCGCGCGACGACAGGGCGGTTTCGTCCAGACGCGTCAACGCGTCGATGTGCTCGTACGGAAAGTAGCCCTTCGTTGCCGAGCAACCGTACGCTTTCAGAAAGCGATCGTAGCTAACGCCGGGCGCGAGGTAATTCGTTATGTCCAGGAACTTCAACGTCGTCGTCGACAGGCACATGTATCTGTTCTGACGTTTAATGGTAAACGCCGACGACGTGTGCTGCGCGTCGTCGGTTATGAGCAGGGGGGTCAAGTACTTTTTGACGACGATCAGGTCGTACTTACCCGAATTGATTCCCAATACGGGCATTTGACGAAGGTACGTCCACAGCCGGTCGGCGAGTGTGGCGTACGGTGACGCGTCGGCGTCGTCGTCGTCGTTGCATCGTCGCCGCCAGTCGGCGTCGAGCGCGTCGAGCGCCTCGAAGGTCGCGTCATAGCGGGGACGTAGAATCGCGCACGCCGCCGCGCTCACCGCTTCCAGGTCGTCGATGAGGCGACGCGCGAGTTCCGACGAATCGCCGGTGGTGACGTAACAGCGCGCCGCTTCGTGACCGGGCACGTTCGACGCGACGCTCACGCTGAGCAGTTCGTGTCGCGCGATCCAGCGGCATTTGTCGCTATCCGTCGGCAGATCGTTATCGGCGAAATAGCACTCGAAATCGAACGTCGCACGGTACGGGTAGTAGCGTCGGTCGTCGTCGCCGACGTCGATGCCTTCGTCGTCGAGTCGCTCGAATACGGACGCCGTCGGTCGGTAGACGCCGCCGGGGAACACGTGACGAACGCCGCCTTCGCACGTCGCTTCGTGACGTCGTAAATCGCGCGCGCTCCGCCAGAGGACGCTGCCGCATTTCCCGCACTTGTACGTTTTTGTGTACGCGCGCGGATCGCTTATGTACGAGAAGTGCGACTCGTACAGGTTGACGTTCAGCGTCGTGGGGTGCGCTTCGCACGATCGACGGACTATTTCGGCGACGTCGTTCGTCAATCGACGATAGACGACGACGTTGATGCCGAAAACCGTCTCCACGCGATCCAATTCGTTCAGGCGCACGCCGCCGCCGCCGTCGTTCGAGGTGCGCGCGGCGCGACAATACCGCGCGTACAGACGTTTAGCGTCTTTCGTTAAACGGTTCGTATCGATGTGGCGGCCACATTCGCCTCGTCGGTGACCTTGCAGGTGAAGGCCGATGCATCGGAAGCGACACAGATGGTCGTCGTAGGGCGTGCCTCGATGATCGTTCGTCAACGACACGATGGACCTGTTGAGGCGCACGTAGGCTGGAAGCGTCGTCACGCCAACGCAGCCGATAGGATGATTGATGATGACGTTCACGAAGTAGGTGGCGTTAGTTTTCGAGCTCGACGATCCATCCCGAGTCGGGACGCTGCGCGATGGCGTACTGCAGTACGTCGGTAGTGCGCACGGCGTCGAGGAATCGTTCGAATGAACGGCTATCGGTAACTAGGGCAGGTGTTTCGAGGAGGCGACCGCAACAGTTACACGAAGAATGAAAATATCGGTACCGACCCGACACCTTGTGGCGTAATACATAACCATAGCTTACGCTAATTTTAAACGCGTTCTTTTGCGCGCGAAACATTTCCCTCAGACGCGGTTCGAGCACGCGCGTACTCGTACAGGCGGTCATATGATAGTTGTAACGCGACTGTATGACGCCGCGCGCCACCGACGTCTCTCTGCTACGCCGGTGCTCGTCTACGACACGCTGTAGATCGTCGTTCGACGGCGCCCTAGCGGCCTCTTCCTCCACCACTGATTAATTACTAGGAGGTGGCGACGAACGGCCACACTGCAGCCTCAGATGTCGTAGCATAGCGTGACGCGTGGTGAATAGCGTGCCACATTTTGGACACTCTCGACGTTTTACGCATAGCGCTTCGTCGCCGCAACTTTTCGAACTCTTTACGTGTCGTTCTAACGTCGACTGCGTCGCGAAATAGCGCCCACATTTCGGACATTGCCATCTAGTAGGTGATGGTGGTGGCATTCTCTCTAATGATATTTTTTCGAGCGTCGCTATTTATAACGGCGACGGTGACGGTGGTGGTGGTGGTGGTGGTGGTAAGTACACCCTAGCGGGAAGACTAGCGGTGGAATGTGGTGACGGTTTTTCTAACCCTAGCGGGAAGAGCGGTAGCGGTGGAATGCGGTGACGGTTTTTCTAACTGTAGCGGAAATTTTTCTAACTAGCGTGTGGTGGTTTTGTTTTTCTAACCCTAGCGGGAAGAGCGGTAATTTTTCTAACTAGCGGTGGTGACGGTTTTTCTAACTGTAGCGGAAATTTTTCTAACTAGTGGTGGAATGTGGTGGTTTTTCTAACTAGCTGGATGGTGGTACGACTAGCGGTAATTTTTCTAACTAGGTAGCTCGGAAACGGAAAGTACATTTTCAACGTTTTATTCGGTACTCTTACAACATTCAAACACAGCGTGAAGCCTTTCTTTCAATAGCAAGCAAATAATAAAATGTTCTCTATTCTACTAGTGTTCGTTTATTCCAGTCCGCTCCGGCGTTGCACGTACGTGTGCACGGCCGACTCGAGTTGCACGCGATTCATATAATCGCGCCAATTCGTTCCCAACAACCAGTTCGACACAAACTGCACCAAATACAATTCTCCTGCACGGCCCGTTTGCGGCTGCTGTTCACCGGAAGACGTCGACACCGTAGTCTCGTTTAGAATATGCACTAGTCTCGTGAAACAGGGGATGAGCGATCGACGCAGGAACGTCTCCATGACGCTGTTGAAATAGCGCGTCACAATACAGCCCGCATTATCGAAACGTTGCATATATACCCGATTCGGCCGTCCCGCGCGATAGCCGGGCATGTGAACGTAGGGACAGCCTTCATTCGGCTCACATACCCCGCAATGATCCCGCGCCTTCTCCAGAATCATTTCGCCGAGACTCTCGGCGACGAGATCCATCGCCAGTCGTTCGTAACGCCCGACCAACTGACTCCGGCTCGGCACGACCAGTTGCCGTTGACACGTCCCCAGCTCCTCCGATACGCTCCAGTACGGCGAGCACGTCGGTCCCATCGTCCCCAGGCTGTCGTTATACGTCGGTGGAGGGGGCGCGTTCGGTTCGAGCAGCCCAGCGCCTCCTCGATTATCGCCTCCAATACGTGAGCGTCACGTACTCCTGCGCCACTACCCTACAGCACAAAGCAGTTCTACTCTTTACGAATCACCGTCAGCAACGCGTGTAGGAAATCGCTCATACACTCACGTCTGGTGTGTTGCATCAGAGCGTCCTACAAACACATTATTATGATTAGTCCTCCTTCTTTTCCTCCTCCTCCTCATCCATCTTTACTGACCCCGGCACACCCCGTTCCAACAACGTTCTTACGAACGTCGCAACCTCGTCGTACTGAGCGCGAATCCTTTCGTTGTTTGCAAGCATTTTTTGGAGTACGCAGCGTACTTCCTAAAGCATATAAAAGCACAACTGTGTTAGTACATCAAACTACTACGAAATAGACTTGCTTCATAGGCCAACCAAAACGCTCTTATATATTGTTCGGCCGACTCGGCTAATAGTTCAAAGCTCTCCTTGCTTAGTTCCAGCCCCCGACGATCTCTCATTCGTTGTCGTTCGTTGGCGTGCTTCAATAAATCTACCAGTAGCGGCCAATTTTCCTCCTCCTCCTACAAACAACACAAGACAACAACATTAGTCATCGTCGACGTATCTTTTTAGTGTGCGGACTGTATACGAGGGGTCCCCGTTCCAAATCGTCTTCCGCACACTAATCTCCACTTTAGCACCGGTTAACTCGAGCACGGTATCGCGGAGATCCTCCTCGTTCAATTCCGTCAAGTACTCGGCCGTGAACTCGACGAGATTAGGCATTTGGCTATCGAACAACGTAAGCCAAAGCTCTTCTTCTTCCTCCTCGCCGTCCTTCACCATCACACGCAACGCGAAGAAATATTTCGGTACAAACACTTCACCGTGCGTTCGACATATCAGGGTCCCGTCTTTGCTTGTCTGCAATTTCCGGCGACAACGGGAACATCCCAAATAGGTGGTGCCGGGCTCCCCTTTGTACGAGTCGGCCTCGATCGTAACGGCCGACAGGAGTTTATAAACACCGTTGACGGCGCACTTCAGATGTCTCAGACTCACCGCTGTGGCACGCGTCGACGCCGTCGATTCACGCTCCATAGAACCGCTCCGCGACAGGACCGGGGGCTGCTCGGCCGTGTCGTCGGGGTGTAGCTCCAAGCGCGCCTCTTCGGCGCTTCTCTTTTGGCCGACAGTCAACGGGGCCGCGATCAGCATAACGGGGCGCTTAACGGGTGGTGACGCCCCCGTTGACAAGGCTGCAATCAGTGCCGAAGGTTGACTGCTGCTGCTGCTGCTGCTGCTGGCCGCTGCCGCCTTCATCGACTGCTTACGCGGTGCCTTCGACTTTTTTGGTTGTTGTTGTTGACTTTCATCCGCCATGTTGCGGAGGAACGTCTGCTGCTTGCTGCTCTGCTGTTGTAGAAAGAATACACGTTAGAAGTTCAGCGTCATACAATATAACATTTTTCTCACCCGTTTTATACCTTTTCCAAATAACACGCATGCGCACTTCACGCTAATACGTCATCTTACTCAATTATCAGCGTGCGTGCCTCGTACATTTCATACATTTTGTTTTCGAAAAAAAGTATCCGGTCACGTCAGTACATTCGCCGTTAAATCTCTCCTTACATCGATTTTCTCTAATATCGATGCACCTCGCGTTTCCTGACTCCACAGAGAATCTATACAACGTTTAGTTTCGTGCTTTTAACGTTTCGTTTATTGTTTTTGAAATGTCATTGTCTACACTATAACGCGCATGCGCACTTCACACTCATACCCTTATCTTTTTCAATTATCGACGTGCATACTTCATCCATCCCAGGCATTTTGTTTTCGGAAAAAAGTTAGCGTTCACGTCAGTGCATTCATTGTCAAATGTGACTTTTACATCGAATTTCTCTAATATCTATGCATCTCGTGTGTCCTGATCCCCCAGTGATCTTATACAAAGTTTTATTTCGCGCTTTTAACGTTTCATTTATCGTTTGTAAAAATCCATTGTTCTCCGTTCACATTCCAACTCGTTAAGTCACGCGCAACAGATGTCACACATGTGCGCTTAAAGCATTCCGCCTAGTCTACCGAGGAATTTGTTTTAGGAAAAAAATTAGCGTTCACGTCAGTGCATTCATTGTTAAATGTGACTTTTACCGCGAATTTCTCTAATATATATGCATCTCGTGTTTCCTGACCCCCCAGTGATCGTATACAACGTTTCATTTCGTGCTTTTAACGTTCGTTTGTAAAAATCCTTTGTTCTCCGTTCACATGTCAATCAAAATCAGCCGTAGTGTCATGCGCCGCCGCCGCTGTTTGACGACGCGCACATTTCATACACACTTTTACAAATACGAGCGCACGACGTCTCCACCACATCGCTCCAACATGGCCACGTCCACAACAAAACCACGGTAAGACAGCGTACATTAAACAGTGCTTACTATAGCATGCATGCATTTTATTTAAATGCACGTTTTTATTGTTGTAACATATTTAAACAGTGCTTACTATAGCATGTATTTTATTTTAAACATGCATACATTTTATTTAAATGCACGTTTTTATTGTTGTAACATGCATGCATTTTATTTAAATGCATGTTTTTACTAGTATGCATTATATATTTTACTGTTTAAATGCACGTTTTTATTGTTGTAATGCGTTTTATTTAAATGCATGTTTTTACTAGTACGCATTATGTATTTTACCGTTTAAACATGCATGCATTTTATTTATAAGTACATGCATGCATTTTATTTAAACAATGCATACTATGCATGTATTTTACCAAGACAGTATTTTATTTCAATTTACTACATACCGTTTAAACAATGCATACTACGCATGCATTTTATTTATAACTCTCACTCATTTTATTCATCCTTTGTTTATTTCATAGACCGATCCAACTGCCTACAAGCAGTACGTACACGCCACGTAGGCCGATCGATCTCCCCGACGCGTCGACGACGTCGACCCGGGCAAAATGCGCTGTGCCACCGTACATCCACACGTCGCCACCTCCTACGCCCGCCCCCACACCAGACAGCTACAACTCTGACGATGACATCGTCCCCGATATGGCTCGGGTGTTCCTCGTAAAACAGCCAAACGGACTATGGAGGACAATCACACCTTCCGAACTATATCGTCGGGAAGGCTTCGGTCCCCCGCCGGAGATCACGCCTCGCTTCGGCTCCCCGCCGGAGACCAGCAGGCAGCAACCCGTCCGTCGCGGTCGAACACTCAACTATTATTCCCAATAAAATATTCCAGTCACTACTCACGTTTTCACGCGTTTATTTTCAATGCATAAACACCCTACTGAATGTTAGTGTATTTATGCATTTGATTGTCATTGTAATCCCACGACTAGATGTATTTAAACGCATTGCTTTCGTTTTAATCCGTCCACCAGAACAACGTTGTTTACCGTTAGCCAGCTATGCTGTCATCCAGGGGTCAAAGACCACTAGAGCAGCCGGTGGCCTTATCGCTGCAGCAGTCGTCGCTCTTGCTGTCAACATCACATACGGGGACATCTCAACGTTTATACAATGGTTTTAATATACAATGGTTTTAGCGTGGTTAGCGTATTGCTTACGTCAGCACAACTCCTACCCCAGCGTATTGCTTACGTCAGCACAACTCCTACCCCAGTTATAGGTGGTCCAGTACGAAACTTCACTTTAGCGTGGTTATAAAGTACGAAACTAAACTTATATACTTTAGCGTGGTTATAAAGTACGAAACTAAACTTATATACTTTATTATTAAACGCATTATTGCTTACGTCAGCGCGCTCTAGGTACGGCGTTGATCGCTAGGACTAAAATACTCTCTGCACTCACCGCTAGGTGGCATCTCTCTAGTGTACTGTCAATCATCCAATTAGTATCAAATTACATCGCTCATCAATCACGTTTTTTTATAAGTAGGTTTCCCAAAGTCATTAGTGTCAAACACAAAGCCTTTGATCTTTTTTTATACATAGGATTAGTCTCGCATTATTGCTGACTCAGCGGTGTGGTCGAATCGTTTAGTGGTCATTAAATTCTTTTTTATAAGTAGGATTTTGAGGTCCAACAGCGCTTACTATTTACTCCTGTGCACATGGACCATAGTGGCTCGTATCAGACGTGTCATTTAACTTTAATTTTTTAGATGTTTGTCGACTGTGTCTATGTAGTGAAGGAGAGACGACATAACAGGCAGTTCTGTTCAACAACTTACATCCATATTGTAACTTCTGATCACTTATTTGTTTCACGTTATCCAAATAAATTGTCAGAAAAGTTGGTTTTAGTGAAATACTTACAGTTTCCATATAAAAACACAACGCCGCTCAAAAGTTTACATGACACATATCAGAATAGCTTGACTTGATTTTATAGTTTAAAATTACTCAAAGTATGTACTCGTGTACACATTGACGTACATATGGATATTTAGGCATATATTTCAATACGTATTACGAATTACAAATAAAGCTATTATGAATACGACAACTGGATTCATAATTTAATTTTTTTTTTATGTTTTGTGTATCTTAAAAAAACATATAGACTATGGGTGTAAATTGTGTTAATGATAATACTTGGTGTATTGTTAACTGTCTCTACTATGTTGTGTCTAATGCATTTTTTGGCAAATTCATGTTTGAATCTGGACATAACGCTGTACACAGATTATATCTTTTACGTTTGCAGTGCTGATGAATATCATAGATGTGTGTATCTAGAAAAAGTATTGAAGTTGTAGGGTAAAAGATTGTTAATTAATTTATAGTAAAATATTAATGGTTGAATTTTATAAATGTCATCCAACTTTAGCAATTGAAGTCTTTTAAAAATAGGACTGGTGTGAGTAATATATTTACTTAAGGATATTATTTGTATTGCTTTTTTCTGTAATTTGAAAATTCGATGTGCCTGATGACTCCATAAAAGTAAGCCATAATTAACATGAGGGAGAATAAGAGCATTGTACATAATAATGTATTAAGTGATAAAAAGTGTTTATTTAATGTGCCTATTGTTTTAGATATGTTATTGCTATTTTGTTTGTATGACTCTGCCAGTTTATATGGTTATTTATTGTTATGCCTCACAGCGTTTACCGTGCTATTGGTTATAACCAATGACAAATATATGTTAACACACGTGATGTAATTGCTTAGGGAAGAATCACAATCGTTTATTTGACCATAAAATACATATTATATACAGCAAATAAATGTAAAGAAATATATAGTCAGGGAGACTCTTACTGAAAGATTACACATGCCGCTAACATAAGAGACACCCTGTTATAAAATGAATAAATATAATAAGTTACAATATACACCTGTAACAGTAATGTTTGTACTAAATATGATTTGATAAGTAATCAGCATAAATGTACAGTTTTTAACATTAACTCACTAATATTAACTAACTACTAACACTAACTAATGTTATCAAATGTGACGTAATTGTCTAGGGAAGAATCACAATCGTTTATTCGACCATAAAATACATATTATATACAGCAAATAAATGTAAAGAAATCTATGCATGCCGCTAACATAAGAGACACCCTGTTGTAAAATGTATAATTATAATACAAAGTTATAATATAACAGTAATGTTTGTATTAAATATGATTTATAAGTAATATGCATTAATAATTATTTTAAATGTTTAACACTAACTCACTAATATTAATTAACTACTAACACTAACTAACATCAAACTAGCAAAATAATACACTAGAATAATAATATATAAATTACACTAATGTTAAAATAAAACAGACATTTATTCAATAGTTAAACATTATTAAATTATTTATTTAAAAAACATCTAAACAGTTATGCAAAAACACTAATTAATAGTAACTAACTGTTTAATATCCCTACTAATATTAATAAAAAAACACAAATACTTAACCCTAACAATATTGTAAAAATACTAACAATATAAAATGCAATACAATAACATTGTCTTATGTTACAAAACACTATGATGGTGATTCGTTCTGTACAGTCATAATTAAACAACATACAAAGTTTACAACCCGTTTCAGCTAGAAGGTTTTATCTGAATTTCACTTAGTACAAATATACAATGTTTGGGTTAAAACATTCAGTTTCATAATTCCTTATGAAGTATTTTTACAGTATACTGAGAAGCTTTGGAGGGAATAGGTATAAATCTTATTTCTGAGTTTAGATGGTGCGTTGTTAACAGTGTGAATAATTGAATGTTTATTGCAATTAGTGGAAAAATTATGATTTACTCGATTTATGTAGATAGTATTACTATTTCTGGTATGATAGTTACGAATGTTTTAATTATGTACAATGGGCATAGTATCAAAGTATTCTGGTATTTTTAACAGAATGTTAATTGTTGGAGTTTAAATATATCAATCATACTATTATCATCCAGCTTTAAAATAACCATCTTTTTGAAAATGGGGTTGGTATGAGCATTATATTTAGAAGATGTCATATATCTAAGAGATTTCTTCTAAAGTTTTTGAAAACGATTTGTTTGGTATCCCATGCTAGTATTCCGTAGTTGAGATGAAATAAGATTAAAGCATTATATATTTTGAATAAAATGTTGCAAGGTAGAATGTGTTTTAATTTATTAAAAATCCCAATAGTCTGTGAGATTTTGTTAGCTATTCTATTTATATGATTCTTCCAAAACATGTGTTTGTTAGTAAGGCCTAGAAAATTTAAATCATCAACCGGAAATAATGCAATACCATTCACTATAATCTTGGGTACAGTTATCTTTTTAAAGGGGTATGAAATATCATAAGTTTTGTTTTAAACATTATGTGATAACTTATTAACTTACAACCATGTTGTTACACTGCTTAAATTTCATTGTTGATAGTTTGACCGATGTTGCTATCATTTATATTATTAAAAACAGTTAGATTGCTAGTTAAGGTAGTGTCATAACCATACATGATTGTATTGAACAATGTAGTTGCATTGGCTATATCGTTTATATCAAAGATAAATAAAGGGGGTCCAAGAATTGATCCCTGGGGAGCTCCAGTTTTGATATCTATTGTTTCTGACTTAGTAAATGAAAAATCAACATATTGTTTGCGATTTATTAAATAACTTCTAAGAAGGCTTAAGGCAGTGCCTTTAATACCATAACAGTGTAGTTTTTATAATATAATTTCATGATCCAATGTATCAAAAGCTTTTGATACATCAATATAAATATTGAAAGGGATTTTGCCATTATCCATTGGCAACTAATTCCGTAAAATAAAGTCTAGCCCAATTCTCGTTAGTCACACACAGAGATCTGATAGATCTCGCGAAATTCAAAGAGACGGATTTTTGTGTGGGTCGGTAACTATAACCCGGTAACTATACTTCTAGAAATGCACATTATAAATTCGGGTATTATCGCTCACAACAATTACAGTCGGTTTACCTTGATTAATAATTTCCAGATTCGTCGCTGCCAGAAGATACAGATGAAGAAGAAGGCAGCACATTGATGACAATATATCTTGTCTGTTCCTAAACGTAGCACTGGAGCTGGCAAAAAAGTTATTTAAGTAACTATCCCTTTACGAAAATAATGCGTTATATCGTCGAACGATAATGTGCTGCCACCTATTAGTCTGTAACACAACTTTGAGTTATACAGGTTCTGCCACCTGGTGTTGATTATCATGCTCACTTCTCAACCCCAACACTCCAAGTCAGGCCAACGTACCCCAGCCATGCGCCACCCTGTCTTATCACCAGTCAGCAGGCCATTGTTGTCTCCATGCAAATTTTGTATTTAAAAAACTTACAATGGAAAACACTGTTCACTGAGGACAAAGTTATGAAAGGGGCACTTTCAATGATAAACATACACTTTGAGATGATGATTCTGAAGTTTTCCTCATAAAAATATAATTTGTAGATATGAAATTCTTTGTTAAAATTTGGCAAATGTTATCATATATGGGCAATATAAAGTTTAGTAGTGAACATGCCTCAACTAGGGCATTTTTGTTTAAAACACTTTTTAGAGTAAAGTCCTCATAAGACAATAATCTGCACAAAGACAAATACGCAAGAATATATCTTTTCCGTTGCAAACAGTGCAACATTCTCCATAATAGGGCAGATAATTTCCTTGGGAAAAAGGGCATTGGAGGGTAAACTTCTCGCGGACAATTTCACACAAGGTGTTATAGAGAATACCTTTGTGAGAAAAACCCTTATAAAAATGGAAATTATTGGAAAATCCACTACGCTAAATACTTACCTTAATCACGAGGATTAACAGGTCTGTTAATACAATTATTCAGAATATTGTTAATAGCGACACATACAGTTCGTCGCAGTTGCGGCATCAGTGGATCAAGGCTCTGTATAATTATTAAATATCCTGTTTTTATTTACATATTGATTTTTTTTATTTATTTATTTATTGATGTATCTATTTTATATGGATGTTTTTATCGATGTATTTTTTGTCCAACATGGACACCGTGCTTGTCTGAAATAAAACATTATTATTATTACTTAAAAATCATGTTAAGTAACAAAGGATGCGTTTGTGACAGATATCATACAGAAGAATTTGATAAGGTTTTGTTAACAAAGGAATAAAATAATATGGCGCGAGATGTGTGCTCCCAACAGCATAATTACATAGTAATAATATTAGTATTAGCGAAAACTAACTGAAGAAAAGGTAGCACTGTCTACACACTGGTCTAAGGTACGCTTGTTTCTGCTGCTTTTTGATTTGCTGAATTTCACGTTAGGTGCGTCATTAGTTAGCAATATAGGTCAGTTGGGGCTAAGCCTAAGGACACCTATTATCATGAAACAAAAAAATGTATTTGTATCAAATTGAAACAAGGCCTCTCGATGACGGTGATGTAAACATCTGCATTATTTAAATCTATCGGACTGTGAAATTATTGTAACGACACGATATATACAATGATGGTTTAATTACAAAGCCAACGAACAACACCTAATTCACACCAGCAACACGACTACTCCCCCGCGTCCGTCGACGACGTTACCGCTCTCCCGCGTTGGAGTCCGTAGGGGTGTCACTGCAGACAGGGTGGGGGGTCAACGCCACAGGACCACTATGCCTATATTTTTTGTTATAACTACGACTACGTAGCATGGCGTAGTTTTGAGGAGGTGCGTTTTATACATACAACTACACCACATCATAAAAAATCCAAATACACCCACCCAGTGACATATCTAACTGCACCCCCTTGACGCTACTCCAAAAAACTTCCAACCCGTATGTTTGGTCAAGTCAAACGGAACTATTATTTTTTGTTTCAGCGGGTGGATGCAAAAAAGGGTGTTGCACCCCAAACCATATGGACATAGGTTGTAATGCATTACGAGTGTAATGTTTGAAAACAAGACTAGGTGAAAGAAATAAGTATAGTATACTCTTGTACATGCACATAACTACATAGATGATTATTGCCTGTCCCCTTTCATGGTTATGCCTAACGATTATAGTATGTTGCGCTTCTGAGCTCAGAATACTGGAGGTAGGGGAAGGACGGGTAAAGTGGGCCCGTCGGCCAAAGTGGGCCCCCACTGCCATAGCGTACCGGGTACGCAATGCAGTCAAATCAACGGTAGTTGTATTTACAGACCCGCCAGGGGCCATCATTCAACATCGTAGTTGTTTGCTAGGCGCGAATTAAAAACGGTGAGTAGCAAATTTGTATTTTAGGTACTTTTCTTAAAATAATTTACGTGTCTTACAAACTCCACATTTTCATAAATGGTCAGGGTATATAACTATAAATGTGGTTCATATAGCAATAGTGTATGGTTAGTTGAATGAGCAATTTAAATTTGACGTGAAGTAACGCATTAATCCAAAAATGGCGTCGTACCGATAATCTTTGGCAGAGGTCAAAGTGGGCCAGACGGGGCCCACTTTGGCCGCAGATGCTGTGCATATCATGGACAGTGTGGTTACACTGTAGACGTTGCAATAACATCAGTATAGACTTCGATAATGTCGATATGTATATTTGATCATATAAGTTGTATCACAAACTTGTGTTAATTAATTAATTAATTAATTATTACAATGCATTAACCAAGTCAGCGCAATCATTTTGAACTGGTTCCTTTACAGACATACATTCCTTCATGGGTGCGTACAAACGAAAAACGAACCAGCAAACATGGAATCTTGTCAACATGCAGTTGGCTCTCGAGGCTGTGCGCGGAAAAGTAATGGGACTCAAGCGTGCTGCTAAGCAGTTTGGGATTCCTCGCTCCACCCTACAACGAAGATGCAAGAGAGAGGGAGACTTTGCAGTTGCGGTAAAAAAGGGTTTGGGCAGATTCCGACCTGTATTTTCACCAGCGATGGAGTCAGAACTCGTTGCCCATATTAAACGCATGGAGAGCATGCTGTTTGGTTTCACTTTATCGCAACTGAAGCGGGTTGCATATGATTTTGCTGAATCAAATGGGATTCAACATAACTTCAACAGCAGGAAACGCGAAGCTGGAAAGGACTGGTGTCACGACTTTATGGTTCGCCACAGAGACGCGATTTCCCTGAGAATATCAGAACCTACATCGGCAGCTCGCGCTAGAGCATTCAACCAGGGAGCCGTCAACGCGTTCTTCGATTTACTGGAAAAGGTTCAAGACGCGAAGAGGTTTACTCCAGATCGCGTCTATAACGTAGATGAGACGGGTATAACGACTGTACCCTATCGACCATCGAAGATAATCGCCAGACGGGGCAAGAAACAGTTTGGTTCGCTGTCGTCTGCTGAGAGGGGCCACCTTGTCACGGTTGAAATTTGCTGCTGCTGGATCATTCATACCACCACTGTTCATCTTCCCGAGGAAGAGGATGAAAGACGAGCTGATGGACCGAGCACCCCCCGCGTCAATCGCAGTGGCGCACGAGACAGGATGGATGCAATCTCACATTTTTGTGACATGGTTCAAACACTTCTTGAAGCACGCAAACCCATCCGAAGGAAGACCCGTTCTTCTGATCTTAGATGGCCACAACACGTACACCAACAACCTGCCTTTCATGGAAATGGCTCGGGCCAATTTTGTCACCGTCATCTGCCTACCGCCGCATTGTAGCCATCGCATGCAGCCACTCGATGTCAGCTTCATGAAGCCATTGATGACATACTACACACAGGCGGTAGAATGTTGGCGACGGTCCCACCCAGGTCGAGTTGTGACAACTTTTCATATCGCCGAATTGTTCGGAATCGGGTATGTCCGTGCTGCTACAATGAAAAAACAACAGTGAACGGCTTCCGGAAGACCGGAATATGGCCGATCGACCGCACCGTCTTCGATGAGCATGATTTCGCTGCTGCAGAGCCGACTGACCTCGTATGGCAGACAAGCACCAATGCACCACAACGTGATCGAAACACAGATGCACTACCACGTGATCGAGGCACCGACGCACCACCACGTGATCGAGACACCGATGCACCACCACGTGATCGAGACACTGACGCACCTCCACCTGATCGAGACATCGATTCCCCACCACGTGATCGTGACACCGATGCACCACCACGTGTTCGCGACACCAATGCACCATCACGTGATCGAGACACCGATGCACCACCAGGTGTTCGCGACACCAATGCACCATCACGTGGTCGAGACACCGATGCACCACCATGTGATCGAGACACCGTCGCACCACCACGTGATCGAGATACTGACGCACCTCCACGTGATCGACACACCGATTCAACACCAAGTGATCTAGACACCGATGCACCACCACGTGTTCGAGACACCGATGCGCCACGACGAGACCAAGAAACCGTAATGTCTGGGTCATTACCGACACATCTGCAGGCACCGCACATCGCAATAACGGTTGTTTCGCCGGTACCCAGAATCAACCAGGCTACAGTGCGAAAAGCCACAAAGAGAGGGAAGACCTGCATCATTACAGGCAGTTCATGGAAGACAGCACTCGAGGCCAAGGAGAGAATGGTAACGTGCCTACAACCAAACGGTTCAAGGAAGAGAGGGCACTCGAAAGCTGAGAAAACGTCAAAGAAAAACAAGAAAAAGAAGGAAAACATAGACACTACGTCTTGTCTGTACTGTTCGGAATTGTATTCCAACAGCAGAAGAGGCGAAAGCTGGGTGCAGTGCGTTGAGTGTGGCCAGTGGGCACACCGTGAGTGTGCCGTGTATGAGCGTGGCGGGTTTATGTGCGAGATTTGCGCTGACGATTAAGTGGCATCGCACAGCGTTGTGAGGGGGGCCCACTTTGGCCTCCACATGTTGTAAAATAATAAAATGGGCTACTTTTTAAAAATACATCTGATTTATTATATTTATTAAGATAGAGTAACTAGACTGTGCATACACCTAGTCAAGATACATAGCTAGGTAATGTAACACAAATTAAACTGTTTTGTACGTAAATGTCAAATGTAGGTCAACCGGCGCTTAAGGGGCCCACTTTACCCGCCCTTCCCCTACAGACACTTTAGAAGTTCATTATTATTATTAGTCCAAACGCAGACCTATTGTACTTAATAGTTCAAGGTACTACGATCTATATACGTGTTTAATGTTGCTAATGAACATGACTCATATATTTATGATAGTAAACTTATTTTTTTACTGGATCGAAACAGCCTATTATTTATCAATGTGTGTCAAATTACATTTTCTCTTAGGTATGAGCCAGCAAAGGCATGCCAGATTATCATACGCTGCATCATGCTAGACAACATCGCTGTCAGGCTGAGGGTCTACCGGTTCCCGAACAGCCTGATGATGACTACAACGACGGTGGCAACGATAATGACAACGGAGGTGTTCCGACAGTATCAGGCAGAGCGAAACGAAACAGACTGGTACAGCGGTATTTCAGCGGGTACTGATATTTATTAATTTGTTAAGTTTCTTTAAACTTAAAGTACGTCTTGCAGTGAATAAATACAGTTATGAAAACAAACCAAACCTACATGTTGGCCTGACAGTAACTGTGGCATTTGCATAACAAAACACCTCACTAGCAAATAGACGATGACAACAGCCACATGCTAAGTACCTAATACATCGGAATATAAAGCATTCTTTCAAGAAATGCATGGACAAATATTACGCCTTATCACTGGCTTATAGTTATTAGTAAAATACTCCAACAGGTGTAGAGTAATACTCATAAAGAAATTGCATAGACACAGAAAGAAACTGCCTGTGCCACTCTACAGACACAATGTTTTAGTCGTCTGATTATCCCAACGCACACACAAGCGAATCAATCACTCTGAGCGGTAATCCCAATTCTAGTTCAAGTTCAAAAACGTCGGATCTGAACAAAAACTGGGAAACAGTTTTCTGTGTTGGTGTATATATAGCGTCGGCCGGAGGATGGAAATTTCTGGAAGTTACTATAATTATAAGTGTCAAGTAATACACTGTTGACGGATCCATAATAACACAAATATAGCAAACTCACAAGGTAATCATCAGATGTAATATATTTATTACTAAACGACAATGCCATTTGACACGTAATTGGCAATGGTTTAAATTAATTACTTTAAAAAGGTGGCACCTACATTAGTGACAATCTATCAGTACAAGACGAATCTCTGTCCGATATTAAAATATAATTTGTAAAACTTGATAAATGTAAACATCATTATGAGAGCATTATATTATGTGCAACTACATCGTTCAATACCTACTCTTCTATATCATTACAATACGAGATCAACATTATTGATGTTACAATAGCAGATATTCAAACACTCTAATCACTTGTAATCGCTATAGGTCAACATATGGACGCAATGTATAACTGATTGCGTTACATAGCATGGAGTCCATTAGAACACATTTATTTGGACTTTCCACACTACGTTAGACGAGCAACATGGCCAGTGATCATATGCAAGTATAGGCGGCTATAAGGGAGATCGCAGCTGCAGACGCAGGTTGACGATATCAATAAATACGTCACACGAAAAAGGATCAATTGATCGTGAAGTACGTGAACTGTTTACCTACTCTACACTCCCCAGTATGGGTACGGACATGAATCTTCAAATCAGAACTAGTTGAAAAGTATGTACCACATGTATTACATTTGTAGGGTTTCTCCCCGGTATGAATGCGGACATGTGTCTTCAAATTACCATACATTGAGAATTGTGCACCACATGTATCACATCTGCAGGGTTTCTCCCCAGTATGGGTACGGAATGTATCTTCAAGTAACCACTTGATGAAAATTGTGCAACACATGTTTTGCATTTGTAGGGTTTTTCCCAGTATGGATGCGAACATGTGTCTTCAAATGAACATTTCTTGAAAATTGTGCACCACAGATATCACATTTGTACGGTTTCTCCCCAGTATGAATGCGAACGTGTGTCTTCAAATGACCATTTCTTGAAAATTGTGCACCACAGGTATCACATTTGTAGGGTTTCTCCCCAGTATGAATGCGAACGTGTGTCTTCAAAGCACCACGGTTTGTAAATTGTGCACCACAAGTGTCACATTTGAAGGGTTTTTCAACGGTGTGACTGCGTACATGTATTATTAAGTCACCATTGTTTATAAAACGTTTTCCACAAGTGTCACATTTGAATCGTTTTTCAACAGTGCGAGTGTGCACTTTCACATTCATATTGACAGTGCTGTTGTTACTGACCTATTTGCACACACCACAGTTGTAGGGTCTTACCATAAGGTGGATGCTCACTTGTGTCTCCAAAGCACTACTGTATGTAAACAACGAACGGTGTTTCACAAGTCTGGTTGCACATATAGTTATGTGACTGCATGTTAGAACTCTCAGACAGGTGCAAACTACACGTCTCACATCTGGATGGTTTTAACCAGTGTGAGTGCGTATGTACACCACCCTCTAAAACAAACTGGACACTTTTAACCCTTCAAGGGTTCCTCGCGTGTGTCAAAGCACGTTTCTAACTGTAACTGATGAATCTACGTTTAAATGATTTCTATCCACTGTGAGTCCGCATTTGCAGGTTTAAAGCCCCACTCTGACTTGATTGTTTTCAACGGGTACGTGTTAGCTTGATGAAAAAGGTTTCTCGTCCATCTAAGAGTGCATATATTCCTTTACGTTATTACACGGTGAACTCTTTGATTTATGTCACACTTGAATAGTTTCTCCCACCACGAGGGAGTCGGTGTCTCTATTAATGTAAATGTTGATCCTGAAGACAACGGTTTGGACATTCTGTGACTTGGCTCGATGTTCCACGTCGCGTTGGTGACATAATTTGACGGTTGTTATTGTCATTGTGGGTGAGTCGATGCAACTTTGTTACTTCATTGTAGACACTTGTGACACAAACTGCCGTTGACACACATCACAGTCATCTGAAACAACAACAGTCATTAGATGTGGGAAAAGTTAGTGACATAATCAGACATGGGCGTAAACCTTTGAAAGGGATTGGAAACATTTAATGTAAAATCACGTTATACAAAATAAAGTATATTATTATTATATGTATTCCAAAATATTGGCCGTCCACGTAGTGTGTTGACAACAGACCTGAGGTAATAGTGATATGTAAGTTTACCTATTACTTTTTTATTACTATTGAATATTTAAACTAAATTTCAACTACATAAAAAAATCATTTGATTAAGTTATATGATCCACTGGTTTCTCCAGGTTTTATGGTTGCCTCCTTGTCAACTTTAGCGTGGCCTTGGTGTAGTTTTCCTTAGTTTTATGAGTGTTTACATAGCAAGACATACTGGTACATGGTGACTGCTGCAATGACTAAAATGAATAAACTGGACTTTCAGTGCTTTTAAGCCAGTTATGCCAAGTGAAAAGTTGCAAACTACTGTTTCTAAGTAAGTCTATTGGTTTAGTGACTGCTTCCATGGTGCACTGTTTACCTGCTTTACCCCATTTATCCTGCTCCTACGGGCTATTGAACACAATGAAGGCTGCCAGTCTGCCACTGAAGCCATGTATAGTTTACACAGCACAACTGTTAGGGCTGTTTTTTAAATCTGGTCATTGGCAGGAGCTGGGGTCATTCAGATGAAAAGTCTACTCTCAGTCTGGCTGAACCAGACTGGAACTGACTGGACCAGTATCTAGACATAACTGTATAGCGTGCTCGTTATTTGAGGATTAAATTACATTGCATTGTATTATATTACTATTATTTTGTTTCCTTCCTATTACTGTTACACGCTGAATTATTCCTATTACTGTTGCTATTATTATTACAAGGAAACAAAGTAATAGTAATATATTACATTGCAATGTAATTTAATCCTCAAATAACAAGCAAGCTGTACAGTTATATCTAGATACTGATCCAGTCAGTTTCTGCTGTATGCAATCATAACATGGTTCGATTTTAGGACCAGAGCTATTTATTATGTATATAAACGACATTTGTAATGTTTAAGAAGTTTTGAAGTATCTTCTATTTGCAGATGACACTAACTTTTTTTTTTGTGATTGTAATTTACATGAATTGATCCAGAAAATGCTAGGTTAAACAAACTTCATGTATGGTTTGCTGTAAATAGGTTAGCACTAAATGTTACAAAAACACATTACATGATATTTGGAAATCACATATTGAATTCTAGTATTGATATAAAGATAAATGAGGAAGAAATTAATACAGTTGAAGTCGTGAAATTTTAGGTGTTCTGATTGACGACAAGTTAACATGGAAAAAATAACATTTGCTTAGGGAAATTAAAACTGTCAAAGTGTTGTGCAATTATGTAGAGAGTTAGTTTCTTGATTAACAGAAGTGGTATGTCTATATTATACCACTCACTATTTTTGCCTTATATTATGTACTGTGCTGAAATGTGGGGCAAAACCTACTCAACAAATGTTGAATGCCTAGTCTTGTTACAGAAAAAAGTAATAATGTTACTCTGTGGTGCTAACAGGTTGGTGCACACGTCAAGGTTATTCTGTAATCTGCACATTATTAAAGTACATGATATAATGGAGTTGAGAACTGCTGTATGTTTAAGGCATATCATAATCAGTTGTCAAATAATGTACAACAGTTTTTTTAGTATGTATGAATATGTCTATACAAACCAGAAAAGTCCGTAATTTTACACAATATTATGCTTGTACTAACTTAAGTATGTGTCTATCAGTTAAAGGAGTTAAACCCTGGTGGAATTCTCATGATAACTCACTAATATGTTGTCACAATATTCATCTTTTCAAAACAAATACAAAGAACAATTATTGAAAAGTTGTGTATTTAATGAGTAGGTATTAAAAAAGACTGGTGTTGGGGTGATACTATTACTTTAACTTCTTTTTACAAACGGGCTACCATGATTTGGACATTATAATTATGTATTATGTCATGTCACATGTTATACAATGTTACAGAGGTTTTATAGGTGTAACAGGGCAAGTAGTTATATGTGTTACACCTCTTCCTGCCATTTTTCAAAAAATTTATATATATCTGTAATTTAATAATTAGCTACTTTACTCTGTATGTTGTTGTTGTTGTTAAAAATAAAGTTTTATTCATAACGTATATGTAGTTTTCACCAGAAATTTTAGGAATCATGTTGCACCGTATCGATATTATTAATCATAACCAATTATTTATCCTTTCTTGATAGCCGGGAACATGGCTTGCCAGAGCCGAGTAAATTACCCGGGTCCCGGCTTTTGACTTAACAACACCAAAAACCCTGTCTAGTATTTAATCCAAACCTTCTACTTACTATGATATGTCTATGAAGTCAGCCACTCAGACTCTGTCTGTATCTGTATAGTTATACTAGCAAAATGTCCTAAGGACACATCATGAATGTGCACGTGAGCCATGGTGGCTCGTGTCAGATGTATGTTTTAACTATTTTTTAGATGTTTGACGACTGTGTCTATGTAGTGAAGGAGAAAGGACATGACAGGCAGTTGTGTTCAACAAGTTACATCCACACTGTAACTTCTTAACTCTTATTTGTCTCGTGTAAATGTAAAGCAAATAAATTGTCAGAAAACTTGTCTCCTTTGTTATTTGCTATTTAATGAATAATTTTGAACACTGTTAGTCATAATTACAAGGGACTTGACATTGCAGCTGGTGAAATTTACAACCTTAGTGAATATGATATAGACATTTTCTTGAAAATGTATGTTCTACTATATGCTGATGACACTAGAATGATCAAATCAAATACAGATTTCTTGTGTATAGCTGAACTATGTCAACTCGTCTAATGGTTGACATTTGGTTGTTTCAGGTGTTAACTATATTGTGAATCTGTAATTATTAGTCTATATTGATACAATTGATTTACATAGTACCATGTCTACACAAGGCATGCCAAGTGTAAACAGAACAGTAGAATGCATTTGATATCAATAAAGTGTAGGATATTTCACCCTATAGTTGTCCAGGATATTAATTTTCTATGTTTGTCACCTACAGGTGACAATACATCTTTAACCAACAGACACCACAGTCACACCATTTTATAATAATTAAATGAACATCAAAATAAATACAACTTGCAATTATAGAAAATCAATAGTTTTAAAGATACAGTTTAAAAACTGCAGGCAACTGTTCAGTTTAACAGGGGTCAAATGTGTTTGCTCTGCCTGTGAGCAATTAAAGATTAGTCAAGGTCTCAATGGAACTATGCAGAGTGGAGTGAGGCTGGGCACTGTTTCTGGCACAATACACAAAATGTACTTTGGGGGTGGTCTCAAGGGCCCTTCTCAAAACCACACCACAAGATAATATAACACTTTTGCCCTTAGAATGATTCAATCAAATACAGATTTCTTGTGTATAGTGGCACCATCATAAGATACATATATGCAAACTTAGAGAAAACTTAGAAAATAGGCAAAATGTGACAAATTACCAGTTTTGGGGACCTTGGGGGCCCTACGGGGCCCTTAGAATGATTCAATCAAATACAGGTTTCTCTTGCATAGTGGCAATACCCTAAGATATGTCTACGCAAAATTTGAGAAAAAGTTTCTGAACGGTTTCTGAGATACGGCAGCTAACGGCAGCCGCAGAGTAATGGCAAAAAGGACTAAAAACTTATATTTGGTCTCCTCTTAGTCTCCTAGTCTCCAGTGTTATCAACCCACATTCTAATAGGCGTCTTTCGTAAACAAGATCTTTCATTTCTGGAAACAGCTTAGTTAATCATTGTTGCACTCTTTCTAGCTTAGCTGTCCTTACGATATGGTATCCATGCTTGTATACAGTATTCCAAATAACGACGTTAATGTAATCGGAACGTTAATGTAATCGGAACGTTGTTTACAAAGTAGGTCACTGGCAAAGTTAACGTAACGTGAACGACAATAGAATAGCGTTATTTGAGATAATCGATGTAGTTAGATGAGTAATTAAAACCTGAAATAACCTTTTAAAGTGTATATTGGTACACAGGAAACAGTCTTTGTAAAGACTACCTTGTAAGTTGTATTTAAGCCTAACTTGAATACATTGTCATCGACACCGTAACTAGGTAAGGCACGGTGTGTCATTGTGTGTTAACAAATATAACTAACTATAACCTAAACAATCTGGTGTAAATTGTACACAGAAAAGTCTTTTCAAAGACTATACAAAACTATTTTGAACATAAATAAATTATGATATGGCACCTTGCAAGCGGCAGCTCAGGGCAAAACGACACTTTGTTTGCAACGACTGCCAGAGCTGGGTGGATTTTGCGTTGTCTGGCTGTCCAAAATCATGGGCAGAGAACAAAGATGATGGATTCACCTTTCGGTGTATGGGGTGTTTGAGGGTGGAATGTCTGATGAAGGAGGTGTGTAAGTTGACGGATATAGTGAAGGAGATGGAGGTGAGACTCAACATAGAAATAGATGGAGCAGAGAGGGATGACGCAGAGAGAGTTGAGAATTCTACAACACAGAAGGAGCCGAGTTGTGACACAGAGACTGAAGAAAGGAGACTGAGAGGAGGGAAGGTGACCGGTATGAAGGAAAAAGAAATTGAGAAGACAGAGGGACGGATGAAAAGTGTTCGCCAGAGGAAAATAAAACAGGTCAGTGGGGATAGATCAACAGGTAGTCAGACTGTAGAGAACGAGGGGAGACGCGACAGCGATACAGGTGGTGAAGAGGTAGATACCACGGAGGCAGTTAGTAAGACTGTGAGACAGAAAACTGATGGAAGAAGACAGAGTGTTCAGCAAAAAACAGAAAACATGACAGACGTGAAGGTGACAGGGGAAAAAGTGACCGTAGTGAAGGAGGTAGCCGGGGAAAAGGGACGGGAGAGGAGAGAAGAAAATGTGATGGGAGGAAAGATGAAGGGACGAAAGGAAGTGAGAGTAAATGTGCTAGAAGACAAGATGACAGGAGGAAAGGGGACAAGAGAAAACGCTACAGGAAAAAAGTGAATGGAAGAGAATGTGACAGGAGAGAAGATGGCAAGAGGAAAAGACAACAACCAGACATATGCAAACAGGAGGAGCTACTCCGAGGCAGTGATTGATGGGGCTAGGAGAAAAGACAGAGTGTTTATGGGCGATTCAATTCTTAGAAAAACAGACAAGACTATATGCGAGGGGAAGGACGTTGTTGTATGCCTACCGGGGGCTAGAATAGAGCATGTGACTGAAAGGGTAGAGAAGGTATTGGGGCATGGCAAGGGAGGGTCGATATTAGTACACGTTGGGACCAACAATGCAGACAAGGAGGGAACAACTGGGATAGTTCAGAAGTACAGACATCTAGTAAGGAAGCTAAAGAAGACAAGAGTGGAACAGGTTGTTCTCTCAGGAATTTTGCCAGTAATGGGAGGAAGGGGGGCATCATACAGAAACTGTAAGAGGATGGCGATCAACGCACTGGTTGAGCAGATGTGTGAAGAAGAGGGCGTGGGATTCATAGATTTATGGGGGTACTTTGTTGGGAGAGAAGATATGTACATGAGATATGGCCTCCATTTAAGTGGAAAGGGGGCAGCAGTATTATCAGGGAATCTGCTGAGATCTGTTGACAGTGGGACAGGTTGCATCTATTTAAACTAAATTCGCAGGGGGGACTCGCAGAGAAGCCTGATACTGGAGGCATAGATAAAGACAGCAAAAATTATTCAGCAAAGAACAGTCTGGAAAACTTTTCTGAAGCTGGATATAAATGTGTTTGTTTAAATGCAAGGAGTATAGTAAACAAAAGTAATGAACTAAACATTATGGTAGAATATATTGACCCTCATATAATAGGTATAACCGAATCATGGGCAACCACCGATGTATCAGATGCCGAATTGGGACTGACAGGATATGTAATGTTTAGGAAAGATAGAATAGGAAGAAGGGGAGGTGGAGTTATTTTCTATATTAAAGAATCTATCCAGGCTTATGAAATAAAATTAGACAGAGAAGCAGATTGCGGAGAAGCTGTTTGGTGTAACATAGTTACAGGAAAGTCAACGTTAACGGTTGGATTAGTTTATCGAAGTCCAAACATAAGCATAGAAGAGAATGAAAAAATACAAAACACTATAAGGGAAGTGAGCAAACGGGACTGTGTTATTATGGGGGATTTCAACCATGGGCATATACAATGGAAATCTCTACAGAGTATGGGTAGTGAGGACCACAAGTTTTTAGTTTTAGTACAAGATAGTTTCCTTTCTCAACATGTGCTAGAACCAACCAGGGGAGAGAATGTGTTAGACATAGTTTTGTCCTCACAGAATGACTTAGTTGACAATGTCATGGTATGTGAGCCACTGGGGAATATTGATCACAACCAGATACATTTTACCATCAAAGTAAAATCAGAAAGGAATAGTAAAAAGCAGTACAGGAGAAATTTCCACAAAGGAAAATATAACGACATAAGGAAATATTTAGCAAAGGTAGACTGGAATAACACACTGAAGAATAAGACAGCAACAGAATGCTGGAATATCTTAAAGAGTGAAATTGAATGCATCATCGTCAAATTTGTTCCCTTAAAAAACACGGGAAACGGTCCAAAAAGAAACATTTATCGAAAGAAGCCATTATAAAAATTAAGTATAAACAAATGATGTGGAAGTCATATAGACGTACTGGAAATGACGAAGACTACAACATTTATAAAGAAGCACTAAACCAAGCTACAGCTGAAATTAGAAATTCAAAGAGAAGCTATGAACATAAATTAGCTTGTAATATAAAACATGACAGCAAGAGTTTTTATGCATATGTTCGAAGCAAACAGAAAGTTCAGGATAAGGTCGGTCCTCTAGAAGATAGTGCTGGAAATGTAATATAAGAAGGATTCTTAATGGCAGAAGACCTGAATGAGTATTTTAGTTCAGTGTTTACCAGAGAAGACACTAGTTCACTGCCAGTACCAGAGGCTAAGTTCAAGGGGGCAGAATCAGACTATTTAAGACAGTTAATTGTAACCCCAGAAATGGTAGCTAAGAAAATCAGGGCTATGAAGGATAATAAATCACCTGGAGTGGATGGTATTCCACCCAAACTACTATTGGAAATTGTAGAACAAATTAGCATACCGCTTGCAACAGTTTTCAACTTGTCATTAGAAGAGGGAGTGGTTCCTTTAGAATGGAAAGAAGCAAACATTATACCGTTATTCAAAAAAGGTTCGAGAAACAAGTCAAATAATTATAGACCAGTTAGTTTAACATCGGTGATTTGTAAATTATTGGAAAGTCTAATTAAAGATCACATGGTGGATTTTCTTGTGAAACATAACTTGATAAACCCATCTCAACATGGGTTTCTAAAAGCGAGGTCATGCTTAACAAATATGTTATGTTTTTTGGAATATATCACTAAGTGGGTAGATGATGGATCACCAGTAGATATCATCTACTTAGATTTTCAAAAAGCTTTCGACAAAGTGCCACATCAGAAAAAGACTTAGGGCTGACAATTAGTGCTGACATGAAGGTTTCAGATCAGTGTGGAATTGCAGCTTCAAAAGGATATCAAATCCTTGGATTGATTAGGCGAAATATAGCATATAAAGAAAAAGAACTAATAATACCGCTTTACAAAACAATAGTTAGGCCTCATTTAGAATATTGTATACAAGCGTGGAGGCCATACCGCAAGAAGGACATATATATGCTAGAAAGAGTACCAAAACTGAGGGATATTAGTTATGAAAAACGTCTAAAAGAATGTGGTTTAACAACACTAGAGACCAGGAGATTGAGAGGAGATCAGATAGAAGTGTTTAAAATATTGAATGATTATGAAAATATTGATAGAAATATGTTTTTTTCAGTTAAGAAAGATGGAAAGACTAGAGGACATGAAGTTACATTAGTAAAGGAACAGTGTAGATTAGACGTAAGAAAGTTTTCATTTTCACAAAGGACTGTGAATGTATAGAACAGATTATCTGATGATTGTGTGGGTGCTAGTAGTGTGAATATGTTTAAAAATAAAATCGACACATACCTCAGAAGGGCTGGATATATGTAGATAAAAGGGTTGGACTCTCGATAAGCCAAAGGGCTTCCTTGTCCACCTTGCCATCTAGAGTTAATTATCTGGATGGCAATCTTGTTAAATCTTGTTAAATCTACTTGGAATTCCATCTTTAAGAAAAATAGAACCCTTGTCATTATAATGTAAATGCCTAAAGGTGATAAGCAGACCTGGGGCAAAGTAAAGCTACGAGTACAAATTTTAAATTATTTTTAAATTATTAATTAATCTAATTGATATAACTCGGCACAAGTGAATATGCAATGACAGTTGATCATTTTTATGAGGAACAATGACATTCACACCGCTGGCATTAATTTCAGTGGCATCCTATGAGCTTATAATCTATTTGCCATTGTACTGCATGATATGCTCCTCCCCACACTTCGACTCAATACGTTAGATATGGATATAAAAATGTATAGTATAATGTTACAAGGGATGATCTACTCAGGGTTTTTCTAGCTTTACTTATAATTCCAACGGCTTTGGCTATTTTAGATTTTATATACTGTATATGAAAAGTCCAGGACAAATTAGCATCGATTAAAATTCCTAAGAATTTTTTGTTTTCTACATGAGTAATTTGTAGTCCATCAATAAGGATGGCAATTGGATTGGATACCTTTTTATTTATTGACTTGAAGTCAATAAAATGTGTTTTACTGATATTTAAAGATACTTTATTACTCTTTAACCAAATAACAAATTTTTGCAGTTCATGATTCATCACAGTTTCTAGCTCACTAAGACTGTTACCATTGACAAAAACATTTGTATCATCAGCAAATATAATAGGAAGTAGGATATCTGATACATTAACAATATCCTTAATATAGATTAAAAATAACAGAGGGCCTATTATCGATCCCTGTGGGACACGACAGCATATAGACTGAATGTTCGATTTTACTCCATCAAATAAAACATATTGCGTTCTATTAGACAAATAACTTTCTAATTTATTAAGCAATATTTTATGGTCAACTGTATCGATAGTTTTACTGAAGTCAAGAAAATCTCCTAGTAAGTAGTCACCATTATTTATAGCTGTGGAAATGTTGTCTACTAGTTGCACAAAAGCCATGTTTGCAGAATGCTTCTTCCTAAATCCAAACTGGTAATCATATAAGATGTTATGTTTGTTTATGAAAGATGTTAGTCTGTTGTACATTATTGTTTTAGAACTTTAGAACAAAAACTTGCAAAATCGATATTGGACGGTAATTGTTTACGAATGTTTTGTCACCGCCTTTGTATATCGGGATCACTTTTGCTCTTTTCAGGTCGTCTGAAAAAATACCTTTAGTTAACGATAAGTTAATAACATGTGTTAAAGGAAGTAGAAAAGTATGATATGTTAATTTAATAATATGTGGTAATTGGCAATTACCTTTTTATCGGTTATTGATTGATTATTAATAGTTATCTTCGGAGATTGGGGAGGTTTTTTTATTTTTATTGATTATTTGCTTAATAAGTTGCGTGATTTGAGAAGATTTTATTGATTTTCTTTAATAACTGTTGATAGTGATTTCTTTCTACTCTTCTTAAAATTGAGTTAAGCTTATTGCGGTATGCTTTTTGTTTAATCTTTACTTCAGGAAAGCAGTTAAGATAATGCTTACCAAACTGTGAATTGAAAGCAGCATATGCATTATTTGGTTTATCAAGCTCAGAAGTAACAAGAGACCACTCAGCGTTAGTTAGACTTGTTGCAAACTTTGCTATGTTCTGATCGGTATAAAGCCTCTTAGTTGTGTATGTTGTGTTTACATAAGTTGAACAACTATTGTTATCGATATAGAAGACAGGAAAATGATCTGATATATCTGTATATAGTATACCAGAACATGTTTCTGTGCTATTTATAGTTAGGTTATGAGTAACAATGTTGTCATTAAGTGTGGCAGAAGTAGCAGTTACTCTAGTTGGCTTGCTAATGAGAGGAATATATGACATGGTATACATACATTCAAGAAATTCTGAGCTAGGTACATGTTTATCCACATTTAGCAGATTGATATTGAAATCACCCATGAGATAACACAGGCAATTCTCTTTATGGATTTGTTTAAGATAGCATGCAAGGTTGAGGTGAATACATTTATGTCTTTGTCTGGCAGCCTGTACACAACTTCTATAATAACGTTCCTTTTATATGTAAATATACCTTTGTCCAACTCAATAAATACACACTCTATATCTTCATTACTTTTGTCTAAATCTTCTCTTCGTTTGTAGAGAAGCGAATCTTTTATGCAAACCGCCACGCCACCCTTTTTATTGTTTCTGTAGTTATGTGCCATATTGTAACCTGCAATGTTATAAGTATCAACATTGCTTTCCTATAGCCACGTTTCAGAGAATCAAATTATATAAAAAAGTGATTGAGATTGGCAAAGTAATTTTCAAATTGTTGGTTGTGGCGTGGCAGACTTCTGATATTGACATAAAAAACACAGATTGTGGTATCTGTTACACCAAGTTGTATGCATGACTTATTAAAGGTATCTTCTATATGGCAATTACACTTATTCATGTTTTGAGTGAATTCACAATAGAAATTTGTATATGGATCTGAGTTAAATATGATGTCTGTATCTGACTCACTTTTAATTTCAAACGGTATGGAAGCTTTCTTTTCTAGTTCGTGGAATGAGAAGGAAATATTAACATGCATTCAACTTTTAGATATGACATCTATAAATTCACTGTCGTTGTCGAGATGATTGTATGAAACAATATTAGACATACATTTTATACAATACCAATACTCACAGTAATCTCGAATATTTTTTTTGTTCAATACTGTCATACAATTGACATGATAATACCCTTTACAAGTAATACATTGTAGTACAGTGGAGCTTTATCTCTATCCATTATCGATCGGTATAAACATATTATGTTCTTGCTGAATTAGTGAGTAATACGTATTACGTAACTCGTAGGTATAAAACAAGGTGGATTTCATTACTATCAACAAACCTGTATGTTAATTTCACCCATTTGTATTAAAGTAATACAAACATAATCTCAATCAGTAGTGTATGTGCTGCACGATAGACAAATACATATACACGTTGTGTAAATGATGACAAATGTCATACCATTAATGGCATACAGCGAGTCCAGCGTTAGACAGCCAGTTTGGTGAGTTCCGATCGGTTCTTAATTTGAACGACCCGTTTCGAAGTGTCCCGTATCAGGATATTTCCGTCAACAGTCCAAACGTTGTTTAGTTTGCGGTTTTTTTTGGCATTGCGGCATTCGTAAAGTAGGTGGGATCTTTGCTTCGTGAGGTCGTCGTTAATGTATACCGATTGGGATGTCGGTGTCCTGACGGTCCTGGGGCTGGTTGTTCGTATTTAATGTGTTTCCGTGTCCCGAAGACATGGCGTCTCGTTCGATATGTCGCGAACTTGATGGAATCATTCGGGTTCTTCCACCGATTAAAACCGTTTAAAAAACCTATACTAAACGCACTAAACTCCAACTCAGATCAATTGAGCTGAGAATGGGTTTATACTGTCATCACATCGATGGTGATGAACTTATTTTAACAAACCAGAATAGTTCAGAGTGCTACGTAGGACACTATTTCACCTTGGTCAAAGTTGTGAAGATGCTTGCCTACTCTTGTCACTGTCAGTGCAGCCACGAGGCATTGATATGTGTTTGAACTGATGGAGGCTGAATGGTCTATGTGTTTATAAAACAAGTCCCTATCCTGTTCTGGCAGATCAAGTTGTGCGTACATCGTACTCGTTTTGTGTCTCATCCTGGTCGCGGTGAATTTCTCCACGTGGCTCACTCCTGCTCTGATCGCAACTGTTTTTATTGCATGTGTTCCTATAACGTAATCCTGCGATTTCTGGCTGTACGGGAACATGAAATGATTGCATGATAAGATGCCCGCAGATTCTCGAATCTCTGGATCCGCCAACCGTCTCATTGCTTGAACAGTGTATTGTTGTATGACAACAGACACCAAATGGTTGTTGCTCTTCCCGTCTTGGTAAGCGATTTTGTCATGTGTAAGGATGGATCTGTCCGTGGGATCCTGTATTGTGGCTAGTAGGCTGTCATCCAACTATGCTCCTTCCTCAGCTTCCTGCCATTCGCTGAGCATCAACCGGCACGGTTCGCCTCCTCGTCGTGCGTTAAAGATTGTCAGTCTGGAAACAGTCACATCCCTCAATGTGACATATTCCGCTGCGTCCCATAAATGGTATGGGTCGGTCATCCGTGCCATTTCTGACGTCACATGTTCTTTGAATTTTATCAAATCTTCTTCATCCGGCATTTCTGCATGTTTTCGCCGTAATTTCTGTTTGTTTGTGTTCGCTTGGTATTCGGCATCACCGAAGATGATCGACAGTTTCAGGTGAAATACCTTCATGAGTTTGTCTCATTCGCTGATGTGTCGTCCATCTCAACCAGATGAAATGCCTGGATGATCTTGGCAACCGTCGGGATTAGGTATCTAAATCCCATCTTTAGACCAGACTTGACGACATCAGCATTATCTTCTCTTGTTGATATTTTTTCTATTGCCTATTCCAAGGCTTCAAAATTCTCGCGGTGGAACATCTTAACGAACGGCACAGGAGTCGAAAGGCTGTCGTTCTGGTGACGATAGACCACTGCTAAGCGACGCATGTCATAACAGATTTACGAACCTCGGTTCTTTCCCCTCTTTACGTTTTAATTTCTCCCACAGCGTTTGGCCGACTTTCTTCAAGGTTGTGTCTGAAATGCACAAATGACCGACGTCGTCGTCTCGAAATTTCTCCAGTATGTTTCTGGTGAAGACGTCACTGTGATTGCTCACGTTACGCAATGGAACCTTGAGTGATCCCCATGTTGTTTGTTGTCCACTGAGACAACGTCTTTGGTGTTTATAAAAACTTCGTCTCGCGTAGAATCCTCCGCACCTCCCACATACAACTACATTTCTATGTGTTATGGGTCGTGCACAGGCTAATGGACGCGGATCTTCACTAACGCCATGCGCAGCTTTATTTTGGTACAATATTGCACTCTTTTTGAAATCAGAAATTTTTTGTAGCCTTTCAATTTTTGTCATGGC